>OY253747.1:6074098-6740444 GCA_958009045.1 Oxytorus armatus | reverse complement strand
ACTCTCGGGCGACCGAGAGGCCACTGACAGAAGTCTGACCTTTTCCCCGTTCTTCGTCTCTCGACAGCGGAGTCGCGCGTTCGCGCGGGAGCAGGGAGGAAAGCCTCTCCCTTCCTTCGCCGGGAGACCCGCTGGATATATCGCGCAAGACCGCGTCGTCGTAGGCCAAAGCTGAAATATCGCATATACACGGTCTGACAAGAGTGGGAGAGCGAGGATGCAAGTGTTTTGAATCAGAAGAAAAGAAATTCAATGGGACAGTTGGTTTCGTTACTCGACATTAACGTCCATGAAAGATTATCCGGGCAAATGTGCACCACTTTTACTAACGGATCTAAACCGATATTCTCCTTCATTTAATAAAAATAATAACAATCATGTGAATCATTTTTTAATGTCGTTTATGTTCTTGATTTCTTCACTTTCCGAACCGAAATAGTGAACAAATCTAAACATTTTTCGAAATTCATAGTCAGACCTACAAAGGGGAAATAGTACATGTATCGGACAGAATCTCGCGAAGGCGCTTATGAACACACAGGGAGTACGTCCGCACTATCGACCCGAGCCGCCAATTCGCCCTGCCTTACCCCCACGCTATGATTCTCACGTGCGATTGTCCACGCGTTTCTTCCCATTTACGCGAATGATGACGTGCCACAATGGCAGAGTACCGGTATCCCTGATAACGAACTTAATAAAAACAAACGAATATCGATATTCGGTCGCGTGCGTCCGGTATGCTAAGCTAGAGTGTAGAATAAACTTACCACTTATCTGTTGAGCGAATGTTGTTTCCTCATATTTTCGCGTCGATTAGTTTATAGGATATGACTTTCAGGTACTGTAACCGACCGTATATAGTGAATATGCATCGTCGATATGCAACTTCGGTGATCTCTCAGGTTGAGCATTGGCGCTGATCATTACTAAGATGGGTGACCGATTAGACTGTCTCGCACGCCGGCCATACTGAACGGGAGGCCGGTTTTCTGAGTTTCTGATGGTAATATAATAAAAATTCAGTAAAATGTAAATCAAGAGTGGTTGCAGCAACACTCCGGGGATCTCAAGGAGTGGAAGCGAAATGGAAACAAAGGGGTAGGGACGTAAAAACCTGACAAAGGATATAAGATGAAAACGCTAATAAAATAATATCAAAACAATAATAATCGTTAGGTACTGTGGATAGTGGTATGCTCGATGTTTGGGTGGCAAAAAGACGTATTTAAGATTTTTAATGGAATTTTTTTATGACCCTGAAGATATCTGCACCAGACAGATATTCATCTTTGAACAGCTGTAACCACTCTGCTTTTTATTGTACAGACTTTGCTCCGGTCTCATTTTTTTCGTTTTGCTGCGATTCTATAGGGTTGCAATTTTTTTGTTTTTTTTTAAGCCTTCCTTAAGGGAATACAATAAAAAGAAATTTTTGGGCAGCTATAACGATGGTGTTTCTTTGTCACGCAGAATTCGCTCACGGCTCATTATCTTCGTTGTGAAATTCTCTGGGTACTCAATTCTTTTAAAATTACTTTTCGCCTTCCGTAAAAGTTACATCGAATCACTCGTTTCGAAGGGAAAAGATTTAAAGACAGAAGACGTCATACATTGGCGAACCACAAAGTAAACTAATAATAACCATTATTCGTTTATATCGAATTTTCGGTGTCCTATGTTTATTTTAATTGTCTTTGTTGTACCGCATGACACCTTAAGTCACCAGCACCACCATTAGTATTCTGCCTGACCAATTGGTCCCGCCGCGCGCGTTGCAGTGCCTTCTGTGGTCAGTATTGGTACTTTTGACTCGGTAGACTCGTGCAATGACACATAACCAGGCCTCTGGCACTCGCCAATGTTTCCCATGCAAAAGTTAGTTCCAGTTTGTCCCCGTTATTGTCCGAGATCCGCCAGGATCGCTGGTAGTCTAGTAGCCCTGCTCCACCCTGCTCCAACCTCCCTGCCCTAACCTCTCTGCTCTGACCCACTTCACAGTAGTTTCACGCATAAGAAGGCAACCAAAGACAAAATATCGCATTAATATTTACAAAAGAATAATATAAAAACGGTAATACCACACACAGGCATAATAACAAATTATGCCACATTGTATTGTTCCGGGGTGCACTTCTGGATACAAATCAAATCCAGAAAAAGTGCATTTTTTTACTGTGCCGAAAGATGAAAATCACATAACATAATGGCAAAAGGCAATACGACGAAAAGACTTTGTGGTGCGAGTAGGACAAGTTGTATGTGCTAATCATTTTTTGTCTGAAGACATATTATGGAAGCGAGAACTGACTGGTTCTGATGAACAAGTACTTGGCGTTGTAAGTAATAAACAAAGTTTTATTTTATTTCTCTTTGTTTACCTGAACAGAATCTTTATACAATTCTTACACAATCTTTATTTTCCAGTCATATTATAAGCGACCGAGGTTGCGAAAAGGTGCTGTACCGTCACAATTTCCATGGACGGAAAATAGTCAGAATGACGCTATACTTCATGAAAAAAATCAGGTGCATGATATTGTACAGCAATGTGGTGAAGAAGTTGTACGAGAAATAACATCAAGTGAGCCAACAAAAGATTTGTTTGGAGATTTAATAGCTTGTACTACATTGCAAGTACCCGACAATTGGATTAGACGTACCGTAAACTGTGATGGAAGAACGATGGAATCATTTGTCGCAGCACAGTGCATGAAAATAGAAGACAATTTTATTACTATGAACATGAAAGAACTTATGGTGCAAGATATCTTACATCTCAAGATCAATATAATAGCAAAACCCTTCAATGCTACCAGTTTCGAAATTTGCAGTGATGTACTAAATAGCATTGGAGAAGTAGAAACAACATTAAATATTTTAGATGCAAAAAAGATCTGTCCTGGAGCACCTGTTGCGAAGAATGCTATGTGTTGTACATTTTTTTGTACATACAATAAAGACTATTCATTTATTTGTGTATTTCACTGTCATTTATTTAAGAACATGAACCCTATATATATATGTATTGCAATATTTGTATTTTAATAGTTATATTGATTATAAGAAAAAAACACAACAATGAAAACATTATTTCGCCCTCATAATTTGATTTGTGTGGACTTGTGCAAATTTATCGCACATTTATAGTCGCGACAAGGGATACGAGCAGACGCGGGCAGCAGACCGCGGGCATAAGATTACCAGCGCTCCTAGCGGATCTCGGACAATAACGGGGACACGCGAAACTACTGAGTGTCAGAGGCCTGCACATAACAGATCTTACATTTTTATAAAATGGTGAAGGGATGGCGTGCTCGAAATGTTTAACAAATGAAAAATCTATGTTATAATGTGATTAGATAATGATAGCCCGTACCCATAATCTGCTGATTTTATATAAAATATAATGCAGACCGCAGCACCCGTCACTCTATCTTTATCTCACTCTCTTCTCCCATAGTACTAAAACTCGCTGCCGTGATCGCTGATGGTCAATTTCCCCCGATTTTCTACCGCATGCACTTAACGAATTGGCATTACAATGCATGGCTTCAATAGTGGTATTTTTACACGAGTCACGTGTGATTTCAAGAGTGCCTTTGAGAGGTTATATCAACGATGACAGAGCATTCTCATCGCCCCTTGTTTACTGTAGTACGCGCCACGATGACGACGAGGAGAGGTTTCGTTGATGCCGCGAGGGGTACAGACTCCTACTTTTTTTTATACGTCCCCGTCAAGGGGTAACACCACTACAGGATTTAGGAAAAATCGATTTTTTTGGCTTAAACAATACTTTAGGATCATAAAAACAACATGCAGTTGGCCCTATAGTGAAAAAAAAATGTTGAAAAGATTCAACTATCTATTTTGCCGCAGAGTCTCGGAGCGCACGGTGAGCACGACGCGACTTTAAACGCGTTTTCCCGAAAACACTTTTTCCAAACTGGGAGAACGTATTACTTGAACACTGTTGCATGGATCGATTTAAAAATTTGATAGTAGCTTTACAATTATATTTTCTATCGGAGTACGTGGCCATTTTTTTATTTAGTGTGAACTTTTTTTTATAAACTATTTCCTGCTTTAAAAAAACGATTTTCAAGATGGGCTCTGTCGCCGCCATTTTGCATAAAAATACTAATAACAAAAATCTTCTATCCTACTATAATGTGTGTTAAATAAGCTCTCTGAAAAGAATTCCTTGCCTTTTTTCATACTCCCAAAATAAATCGTCAAAGTTAGGTCTTTTTTTCTGCCGCTAGAGTGGTGAGAACCCTTAAACCTGTTAACTTTTCCGCTAAATGGAAACAATGTGGCAACGCATGTTGCGTGCACAAATTACACATGACTCGTAAAATAATACGCCTGAAATGAGGAAACATTTGACAATCTTCATCAGAGGATAGAATCTGTGACACTTCGACACTACCTGCACGCACTGTGTATCAAGGAGGGTTCGGCAAATACCAATTTAGAAGATTAAACCATGCAATTCATGTATGCAGCTTGAAAAATTAAACCGAACTCCACGGTGTAGAAATAACGATATTCTATCTGGAAATATGTTTAACGTGGCTTCTTATGCGAAGCTGTGAATAAACGATTCCGAAAAGAAATTATGGAAATGAGTAAATCAAACCCCAATGAATCAGCATAAAAAGAAAAAAGTATACCTTACGGCAATAAATCGAGATAAAAAGCGATTCAAACGATCCTAAAACGAATGATCAACGAGTTATGCTAATAGCGGGCATGGGAGCATGGCAACGTCGCACATTTTGAGAAGAGGGGCGATAGGAGCAGTAGGGCCTACGGAGGAAATATAACCTCGCCACAAACGAATTTGACCATAGCAGCGATTTGAGATCTTTTTGGATCCTCACAATTAAACTTTGTTTCCGTAAAAAAAAATGGGTTCAATATTTTCATGACTTCAAGAACATAAAATGTTCAAAATAATCAGTAAAGCATATTTAAAAGAAAAAAAATTGGTGTGTGCAAGTATCCATTCTGGGCAAATTCCGACAAAACGTTTTCAACCACTATAATTTTCTTTTAATGGTGCCGATCTTAGAACGAGGCGGTGGGACGATTGGCGATATATTTACTCGTTCATTTGCTCTCGTTCGTTCTTTACATTCATTTGTCGGGTGCACGGTCTTAGATACAGGTCTGGAAACTCCATCAAATTTCGGCGGTGGGGGGTGACTGTCTTAACGAAGTTCGTTTTACTTTCTGTAGCAATCACTAGAGGCGTTCCGATCTTAGTTGCGACCTTATAATCCCAACAGACATAACCTGTAAAGCCCACGATAGCTCTCGCGGTTGTCTGTCTCTGTCCCACTAACGACTTCTGCCGCATTACACCTATTTGTTATATGTAATTATGAAAGCGTTATTAATCCCGTGAACTTTAATGAATATATTGAATAAATATGCTCTTAATTTGAATCGGGTTTTAAAGATTCTAACTGTTACCCGAGCATGATAAATATTAACTATTTGTATGTAAATATCTATGTCATATGAACATATATTAGGCGAAATAGTTGTCTACCTCTTGATGGATCGATCTCCGTTAGATTTTCTATTAAATCCTATAAAATAAACAAAAGTTTTCATTTTCAGAAATAGAAATATATCGAACCGTTTCATATATTTAATTTGATGCTTTTTCATTATATTTTCGTGAAAATTACAGGTACTCGAGTAAAGAGAAAAATTAAAGTATTTATTTTTATTCGTACTTACTCGATTTTGAAAACTGGAACACTTGCAAAAACTTAAAAAATGAAGTGTAAAGAAATGGAAAGAGCTGATTTTTACTTACCTTAATCTACTATTTTTTGGCATGCTGCGAAATAGTCTATTTCGGAATATTGACAAAACTCAAATGAAGAGAAAAACTAAAGAATTTATTTTAATTCATACTTCCTTGATCAGTCTCTCTCGAGCCGTCAACAGAGACGGTAGTGCTCTGAAGCGACAGAGCGAGTTTGTGCTTATAAACAGCAAATTATCACATTTAGTATTGTACATACTGAAACATAGTGTCTCAGCGCCCCTCGGGTCTCATCATTATGAGAGACCAAAACGAGGCTCCCGCGGACGATAACACTGATATAGAGATGCAGTTAACAAACAACGCGCTTTCTAGCGCGAATGCTGGTGCCAGTAATGCGCGCCCTGTTGGGGGAGGTGCAATTCCTCGCATCGTCATCGCTCGAAATCCAGGAATCGCATCGAGAAGCCAGCCTATCCAATTGCCAACATGGCAGATAGTTCATAGGAAAAAACGTGCAAGGATACGTGAAAGTGACTCTGATAGTGATGGAAAAACCCTAGCAGACATTTCTGATAAAAACAGATTCTCTGTGCTCAGCGATAATCGAGCCACCGAGGAAAAACAAAACAATCGTTCAATGTATCAGATGCCAAATGTATGGACACACAAAGACCTATTGTCGCAGACCGTTCAGGTGTGTTAAATGTGGGGATAACCGCAGCACATTTACCTGCACGAAAGATAGAGAAATCCCAGCCAAGTGTGCATTATGCGACGGTGCCCACCCAGCCAACTATAAAGGCTGTAATATCTATCAAGACATATTACAAAAAAGAGATTCAACCACACAAAAACCCCACTGGCTCCGATCACAAACGACTCACGAAGACACGAACGAAGAAAGACATACGAATAGAACTTTGTCACATAATATGCCGATTAGAGGAAATAATCAAAGCTATGCTCAAACCACAAACGCAAATTTAAACTCAACAACAACAGACCAGCACACTAATAATAACACTGATATATCAGCTGTCATCGAGGAATCATTCAGAGAATTTAAAGCAGTTTTAATGCAACAAACTGAGCTACTCAACACACTGTTAAAACTACTGAACACAGTATTAACCAAGTTTTCGGAAAAATGAATCAATTCTATCGAATAGCTTTATGGAATGCCAACGGACTGGTGCAACACCGACAAGAATTACCTACATTTCTACACACAAACATGGTTGATATCGTGCTTGTTGCCGAAACACATTTTACCGCCAAAAGCTTTTTCAAAATCAGAGGATATAATATATATGACACAAAACACCCCGACGGTACTGCACACGGAGGAACGGCGATCATTATAAAAAATACAATCAAACACCATGAACTGACAGGATTTGATAAAGATTACTTACAAGCCACCAGTATTGCCATTCATGACGGGAAGTATGGCACTGTAGTCCTCTCGGCAACGTATTGCCCCCCAAGACACAGAATCCACAAAAGGGGATTTATCGAGTATTTTAAGACATTAGGCCCCCGGTTCATTGCTGGAGGTGACTACAACGCCAAACATCAAAGGTGGGGGTCTAGACTTACCACCACCAGTGGCAGGGAGCTCCAGAAAGCCATGACTGAGCAGAACTATGAGCAACTATCACCAGGAAGTCCAACATACTGGCCTATAGATACAAACAAGATCCCCGATGTGCTGGACTTTTTCGTAATAAAGGGTATAGCCAAAACTTATACAACCATTGAATCTAGCCTCGACCTGTCCTCTGACCATACCCCAATAATAGTTACACTAAACGGTGGAATTACCAACAAACAGAAAACCCCGTCTTTGTACAATAAAAAAACAAATTGGACCGCATTCAGAGAAACAATAAACAAAGACATAAAATTGAAGATACCACTACGGACTAAAGATGAAATAGAGGACGCCACAGAATATTTTACTAAACTAATTCAAGATGCAGCCTGGGCGGCTACTCCAGAATTAAATCATCAAGAAGTTGCTGTTAACTATCCAAAGGAAATAAAAGAAAAAATAGTCGAAAAACGGAAGCTAAGAAGAAAGTGGCAACTGAGCAGAAATCCTATAGACAAAACTAACCTCAATAAATCTATCCGTGAATTAAAAAAACTAATCAACGACTTCAATAACGACAATATTCAACAAAATCTATCGAGGTTAACGAATACAACCAGCACGGATTACTCGCTCTGGAAAGTAACCAAACGCCTAAAACAACCACAACAGCAAAACCCCCCAATAAAAAAACCAGACGGTAGCTGGGCCAAATCCGGCACCGAAAAAGCTGAGACATTTGCTGAGCACCTCGCTAAAGTATTTACTCCTCTTCCCAATGCTGAAACAAACGATACGGAAATCTTTAATTACTTGGAATGCCCTCTACCAATGACCCTCCCAATTAGTCATTTCTCACCTCAAGAAGTCAAACGAACAATCATAAAAGAAGTGAAACCCAGTAAAGCTCCCGGTTATGACCTAATTACTGGGAAGGTCCTCAAAGAACTACCCAGAAAAGGCGTTGTTTACATAACATCATTATGCAACGCAATAGTGCGTACATCGCATATCCCGAATCAATGGAAAGTTGCAAAAATTATCATGATCCCGAAGCCAGGAAAGCCACCTCATGAAACTACATCTTATCGGCCAATAAGCCTACTACCGTTAATGTCAAAGCTACTTAAAAAACTACGCTAGTGAGACTGCAAACTCTGATAAAGGATCAAAACCTCATCCCTGATCACCAATTCGGTTTCAGAAATAGTCACTCAACAATTGAACAAGTTAACAGAGTCTTTAATGTCATAGCAAATTCATTGGAGAAAAAGCAGTACTGCTCAGCAGTTTTTCTAGACATTCAACAGGCATTTGATAAATTATGGCACCCCGGCCTTCTCTACAAAATTAAATAAATCTTCCTCAATACTTTCTACTTTTCAAATCATATCTAGATAGCAGATGTTTTCAAGTACAACAAGGACACGACCTGTCTAAAATATACCCAATCAACTCCGGAGTACCTCAAGGTAGCGTACTCGATCCTGTACTGTGCACACTGTACACTGCTGACCTTCCTACTAGAAGAGACATCGCAATAGCAACGTTTGCAGACGACACAGCTATATTGGCAGTGCACGAAGACCCCAAGAAAGCATCAAAAAAACTACAAAGGGAGCTCACAGAAATTGAAACATGGTTGGACAAATGGCGCATAAAGGCCAGTGAAACAAAATCAGTTCACATCACTTTCACCATGAAGAAAGGAAACTGCCCGGGGGTCAAACTGCGTGGTCAAACGTTACCAACTGTCAACGAAGTTAAATATCTCGGTATGCACCTGGACCGAAGATTAACATGGACAAAACATATCAAGACAAAGAGAACCGAACTCGACATAAAGCTACGTAGAATGTACTGGCTTATCGGCAAAAAATCACAGATGACTGAGTCCAACAAACTAACACTCTACATAGCCATCCTAAAACCAGTGTGGACTTATGGTATCCAGTTATGGGGAACAGCCAGTAATTCAAATCTTGAAATCCTCCAGAGATTTCAGTCCAAAACCCTCCGACTAATAGTGAACGCTCCCTGGTATATCAGAAACACGGCAATCCACAGAGATCTCCAAATGAACACGATAAAACAAGAAATCCAACGATGCAGCACAAAATACGAAGATAGACTCGGAGCCCACCCTAACGAGCTGGCAGCAAATCTGCTTAACCGGAATCTAGTAGCTAGGAGATTAAAGAAATTCAAGCCCATCGACCTACGCGAACGCTTCCAATAAACGAAGCACAATGACAATATAATTACGAAAACCAGAGAATAAAGCATCAATGGATGCCGACTCTGAACCTATTCTTCTTCTTCTTTTTTCTCTTTAGATCATTCAACAAAATTATTTAATGTTATTATTTAACAGATTATAGTTGTACATATCGTGTCAATAAAAAAAAAAAATAAAAAAAAAATACTTACTTGATGTTGACAGCTGGAACGCTTAAAAACTTAACATAAGATTTATTCATTAGTTAATTTAGACAATTTTTTTTTAACAAGAAATTTCTTTTTCAGTTTTGAATTTTCCTGATGGTGATATTGCCTCATTCTTAATCTTACATAGTAAATTATCGCATATGAAAGGATTTCACATCCATGCTCTATACAGGGATAAGTGAAGGTGTAAGAATGAAGTACTTCATCTAGAGTCATATCGAAGACATCAATTCGACAGGAATATTTTGTAAATGATGCTTCGATATGACGGATCAGATGAAAGAAATGAGGATTTGCGTGAATAAGGCCACCGCGTGATTTCATTTGCACCAGTTGCGACTCTGAAGATCCGCAGCTGTTTTTCAATCTCTCAGCTTCTTAGGGGGGGGTTAAAGGCGAAAAAAAGCATATTTTTATGATTTTTTTGCGGCGACATGAGTAATATAATTTTATTAAATAGAATTATATATTATTGTACAACTATTGAAGTATCTCAGAAAAAATTTTCTATGAAAAATATTGATAAATAAGCCGGTGACGTTGAATCTCCAGAGGCGCCTTGAACAAAGTGGTTTTGCGGTGAACATTATAACTCGTTACCGGATCATCCGAAACAAAAAAATTGATATGCATTTTAAAGGTGATGTATTTCTCGAGGTAATCAGGAAGAGGTTTTTTTTTTTTTTTTTTTTATTTTTTGCAGCACATGCAAGTGAAAAACGCAATTTTAGCTCAAAAAATCGCGCTTAATCTGTTATTAAAAAATTGAAAAAATTGAAAAAAAAAAAAACTCCTCCTGATTACCTGTTGATTTATATGAAGAAGTAATGTTTAAATTTTCGAAAGGATCGGTTCAGTAGATTTTGAGTTCTAATGTTCACAAACTTCAAAAATGACGTTTTCGGGAAAATCGATTTAAAGTTTTCACGTATCACGTATCACGTATCACGGCCGGTCGTTTGAAACGTTGTAACTCCGTTAGTTTTACTCCGATTGACTTAAAATTTATACACAATATTCTCGACATATTGTTCATTGAGAAAAAAAATTTTTTTTTAAATGCAAAAAAAATAATTTTAACCCCCCCCCACACACTGGACAGGATTTATATTTTTGATGGAACTTCAGGGATATCTGAAATATCAATAGAGGAAATTTATGTATGTTTAAATTACTTTTATTTGATCGCTTTTATATACTAACAATGCAATAGGTACTTCTGTTAAGAAAACTCACCGATACAAGTACTGATTCCTTGAATTGATGGTTTCGTGACTCTAAAGGACGGAACAGGGCTTGGATAATTTATTTCAAAATTCGAAACTTGTTTCGCATAACCATGCTCTGGGACACAATTTTCCTTTTCTATTGAGACGTCATTGAACCTTGTTGGCACAGCAAACTCGTTGAGTTGCATTCTTTCGTACGTGACCTTACATATTGAAAAATACTTGATATGAGTAATTATCTTCTCAAACTATGTGTAAAATCTTTTGCTTAAACTTACCCGTGCAATTACTTGGCCATTTGCGTCGAGCTTGCGAGCTTGACCCATTCGGCGAACTATGTCGTCATGATTAAAATGCTGTTCACATACACGATCCGTCTTTTGAGAAAAAGACCTTTCCAACAAGATTAACTTTTTGGTCAAATTTCTTTCCTAGAAATCCAACAATTTATTTGTTGGTGAGCGTATAAATAAGTTCGAATTGTGATTTCATAATATATTTAATTATGACAGAGGGTAACTATAAATTTCTATACCGTGTGTATAACCCTGTTATGTAATAAAACCGCATAACTTGTACATTTTCGGTGACAGGACACACACATGCCGAGTTTACTCCTGGCACGCAAACAAAATGAGCAAAGTGTATTGCAGTGCACTTGGATATTCATGAGGAGTAAAGAAAAACTCTGATCTTTATTTTTTCCTATTTTCTAAGAAAGGAGTGGCGATTAAAAAAATGTACTTTTCGGGGGCAAAGCAACACAACTACTGCATGTTTGCAAATACCGACAATCCGGGTTTGCACGAGCACTGCATCTGTTGGTTCCCCGCCATTCCACATCACCCCCATCATTCTCATTTTCCTCAATTTTTATCATCCCTTCGATAGGATGAAGAAATGAATTGAGAAAACTTGTTTGTAAAACGAGGCAGGTAATATTTTTCACAACACTATTTATTGTGATTATTATTTCGGTACCCCCAAGCGTAATCATTTGCGCCGATTTCATCAGTACTTCCTGGCGCTCGTTCATACTCCGACTATGCATATCATCTTTCGCAAACTCGTGATTTTCCGTTAATCGTAAAAAGATTGCTGCAATTAATTATATTACCGATAAAATAAATAAAAGTGCGGTGCACTTGATCGTATACTCGGGAAGGATGCCATACCCGGCTGGTATCGCCCTCTTTTCAGACCACGTGATCCACCCATTCGCGATGCTGCCATCGGACGTGAGCATCACGAATAGGCTGAGGCATATTTTTGCTGAGAAAACTAGGTTGGCAATATAGTCATACGAGTGACTTTACACATCGTATTTGGTAAAATAAAAATACAAATAAACAATATTCGTTGCTGGCAATTCATACTATGTCGAAATAAATAGTATAGAGTATGATGCCACGTAAATTCAATTTTTCGCGGTAGAAGAATTATGACGCGCCCTTAAAGTAAATGTTCCTATTGTGAAACGTAAGTCATTCATTCAGCAAAAAGCGTGTATAGCGTGCAGACTTGTACATAAATGACAAGCGAAACAAAAATATTTAAAACGATACTGGGTTCATTCAGTTCGATCGATGAACGGTCTAAATACATTTCAACGTTACGTGTTATTTGGAAAAGCGTCTATATAATGATGTGCAATTTCAGCGTGAATTTTTCAAATTTCTGGTTAGCTAAGGGGGTTTTAGGCAAAATATCAGAAATTTGAAGCTTAGATTCGACGTAGCTTATGAAGATATGTTCTGCCTCGAACACGTTTGTGTACAGAGTGATACTTGACATCGATATGTTTAGTGCTTTTGTGAAATTCGGGATTCTTAGCAATATTTATCGCGCTTTGATTGTCGAATCTGATTTCGAGGAATTCTTTTTCATACACATGATCCGCAAAGTCCGAGCGCAGACCTAAACGTTTTTGCGTTTCCCGTGCGAAAGCAATATTTACGCGTTCAGGATCGAGTTCGTGGCAAATGAGTTATGAATATAGAATATCTGGAACGGACTCGAGAATTGGGTACCTGTAGTCGAAAAAGTGACAACTTGCTGCTAAGGACTGGATCAAGTAATTGAACTGCTGTCATTAAACGTAGAGACGTGTAACCACTAGTCGAATTTCTTAATCGCATATCCAGGTTCCTAACAAAATGGATATCCCAAGTAGATAGCCTGGCTGATAGCATTCATAATATCGGTACTTGTTACCGTCGTTATGACGAGCAATGAGCATACACCCTCTTTATACGGGATCTTCTCGCATTCGTCAATTTCTCGTTTTGTACGAGGATATAAATTTTTACTAAGCCGTGTACTAGGTTCTGCCTTAGCAAAATGTGCCATTCATTGCCATTAAGTAATGCCATTGCATAATGAAATTGAATGGTAAAATTGTATCGTCCTAATATTACTATTATTAGTATCAGCTTGTCGACGTAAGAGATATGTGTACAAGGTTTGTTAAAAAAATGTGACTTTTTACTTTTTTCGAAAAATATTTTGTTATTTATCAATATCTATTTTGTCCCCTTCAAAGTAATCCCCCTCAGATATAATACACTTGTACCAGCACTTTTTCCAATCCTCGAAGCACTTCTCATATGCGCTTTTTGGTATGGTCTCGAGCTCTTCCAGCGATGCGGTCTTTATCTCCTCAATCGTCGCAAATCTCCGTCTTTTCATGGGTCTGTTCAGTTTTGTGAACAGGAAAAAATCGCAGGGGGCCGAGTCCGATGAATACGGTGGCAGAAACATGATTACCGTGTTGTTTTTGGCCAAAAAAATCACGAAGAAGCAATGACGTGTGAGCTGACGCATTATCGTGGTGCAATATCCATAACTGGTTGTTCCACAATTCCGGGCGTTTTTTTTAACGGCGCATAACTTATAGGTAATATTCCTTATTGATCGTACGACCTTCTGACAAGAACTCACGATGCACCACGCTACTGTAATCGAAGAAAACAGTGAGCAAAATCTTCACATTTGACCGAACTTGGCGTGCTTTTTCCGGTCTTGGCTCTTCCGACTACTTCCATTGGGATGATTGAGCTTTTGTTTCGACGTCATTACCATATACCCATGTTGCGTCACAAGTTATGACCCTTTTGAGCAAATCTGGATCATCATTGACATCATTCAACACTTCCTGAGCGATGCTCATGCGACTGTCCTTTTAGTCAAAATTGAGCAATTTCGAAACAGACTTCGCTGCCACACGTTTCATGCCCAAAACATCCGAAAAAATGACATGGCATGAGTCAACCGATATGCTGACATCCTCAGCAACTTCTCTAATAGTGATTCGACGATTCTCCATGACGTGCTGGGGCGTCCAGGGCGGGCATCGTCATTAACATCTTCCCGGCCTTCTGTGAAGAGCTTGTACCAATTATAAACATTTTTTTTGCTCAAAGTAGACTCGCCAAATGCCACAGTCAATATTTTAAGTGCGTTAGAGCTTAGAGCACTTAATTCTATTTTTCACACAAACTTTAACACAGATTCTTTGATCCATTTTTTTCAATAGCAAAAAATCGCCATGCACACCAAAACACGTCTAACCTTTATATCTGTCAAGAACAAACTGAAAATGCAAAATGGCTGATAAGGGCAACATGAATTGGGGACATTTGTAGCAAAACGTTCCCGTTTTTAATGCCAATGCGTTTACCATAACACCAGAAAATCATATTTAGAAAGAATATCCGTGTGTGCGACATCGAAAATTGCGGCACGTGGCACGATCGCGAAGCAATTTGACACGTATCTTAACAACACGTATCAAAGCATCAATGTCAGCAAAATGAACGATTTTCTAAATAATAAATGCCAAAATAATCTTTCAGTGTCGTCTTACGCATTAAATTTGGTTACGCGGAGGTCCTGAATTCTTAATACACGCATTATGTTGTTAGTGCCAGATTATGTACATTGGACTATATATGCTCGATTGAGTCGAGAACATGGGAAATAAATACCATTCCGACCACGTTATTGTCAATCTGACTGGATCGCAACTTTTATTTTTCACGATAGAACAGGTGAAACAATATTCTGCATACAAATTTTCGAGGAGCACACCGTATCCCAAAGCTGCTGTCCAAAGTTCAGGATTCGGCTGACAGGCACCCGGTATTGGCGATTTTTACCTCACAGGTCTTTTCGCTACTCGTTACATCTTTCTGTCAGGGACGTTGGGTCCCTGGAGTATCTTAGGCAGTTGACCTCTGCCGTCCTTTCACAATCAAAATAGTTCGTCTCTGTGCGGAGGTAAGGCTGATTTCTCTGGGATATCGTCTGATATCTTGGAGGCACGACACACCATACCCCGGTGCCATGTAGCCCTCAGCACGGTAGCCTGCACTCTGACTATATAGGGATGGCCACTGGGAGGCGTAAACTACCGATGAAACACTTGGCACCTCAGGCGATAGGTTCGCGAGGTTCTCTACGCAGAGGGTGGATTTGGACCTACTTTTGGGAGATGGAATGCGAACCATCGGAGGATCGCAGAGACAAACGCATAGAAAAATTCATCGGTGCCGACCGGGATGACTCCATCCACTAAACCACTGCTCACCTGCAAAAAAATTATATATAACACATCTAATAAATTGTACCCAACGATGATTTCAAGTTATATTTTGAATCCAGCTGTTTCTTGGCAGCTAACACTCGAATCCTAGTGGCGGTGTAGGGGAAACATTCTCGTTACTTTGCATTACATCGCAATATGATATCTAAGTGGATTAATGCCGTACGATAATAGTCAGATGGTCGTTGAAATATCGAGAGGGAAGGCGCCATGTCGTGTTAGTGTGTTTGCTGGAGTGCTGGCTCGTTGGAGAACGGAAGAGTGCTAGAGGATGATGGCGCGACGTAGCCGTAGCCGCATTATCAACTCTACTCCGATGACCCCCGCAGCTTTGTCACGCAAGAGACGTGTACAGGAGTGTTCTATTCCATGATACCGTACCCTTACCCGCCGCCCTTGTGTGACCAGGCAACGCTTGTACGCACAGCCACGGCCTAACATTTTTCTCACGCAACCCCATACACGCTCGTTCGTTATTTTCCTCACTTACTGCCGTTACGTTCTCTTTTATGGCTCGGTGATTCTCGAAGAAATGGAAAAATAATGAACCCGACACGCGATTCCGTTGTCCGACCACCCGTGGACGATGAAAGGGGCAGCGTGCAACGTATTAATTTTTAGAATATTTTGAATCTTGAAACAAGGTGTAACAGGACAGCTACTTGTATTCGGGATGTGGGATCCCGACTATACGCTATCGTGTCGTAACGTACAGTCGCCCTGGAACGATTTTAATTTCACCGTGCCGTCAAGATACCGGACGGCACATATTTGCCGTCAAGCGACCGGACGGGACGTATTTGCGCGACATCGCTGTCCCGAAAAAAGTCGATCACTTGACCAGTCTGCTATGAAACGTGTACGAGCAACGCCCCCGCTGTTCGATACCTGCTTGAACATAGTTCGATCACCCAGGGCTATCGCATACACTCCGAAGATTCAAAGGGTTTCAACAGCATGAAGGTTAAAACAGCTTGCAGGTTTGAATAGTTCGAGAGTTCGAGCTGCGCTATTAGTTTGCACGCTCGTTTGGCTAGTGCCGATCCGCTGCTTGGGCTGAGGTCATGAAGGATGAGGGTGCTATTTTTATGAGAATAAGTTTTAAGTGAAAAAAACTGGCGTTTTCGGTATTAAGAATGCCAACACTGGAGTTCTTCCAACCAAGGATGGCAAAATCGGGGTTGTCATCATTTAGAGTGACAAAATTGGGATTTCCACGGTCTCGACAGAAAAACGCGGTAACAGAAAAAGGCTACTCATTATCCCGAATGTAACAAACGGTGTTCTTGCTATTTAGAATAGTCAGATCAGGGCTTTTGTAATCTAGAGTGACAACACTGAGGTTGCCAGTATCAATGAGAGTTACGGAATCGAGGTATTTGCGATATAGTTTGACAAAAATGAGATTATCGATATCAAGTCGACAAAGGACGGATTATCACTATCTAGTGTGATAAAAAAAAGGATCGTCTAGTGTGATAAAAAAAAGGATCGTCTAGTGTGATAAAAAAAAGGATCGACTAATCGAGGTTCTTCTATCTAGAGTGACCAAAACGGGATCTCGGTGTATAGAGTTACAGCAATATGGTTCTCGGTATAAGCAATAAAAGAACCATACCAGTGATTTCGATATGAAGAGTGCGAGAGATAAAATCGAAATGCTCGCTCAGGAAATTCAAAATAGTGCCTAAGCCAAACAAAAGTATCATAATATTGAAAAATCTTCTGGTTAGATAGTCAGGATGATAGCATTTTAGATAGCACCAATGAAAGTTACATCACTTTAGTTTTCCTGTAAATTTTTAATGTCTCTTCACATATATAAATTGTGTAGAATTTTCGATTCAACAGTTTGGGAAATGAGGAGGATACAGGCTTGTCATATCTCCCAATAGCGATAACGCCATTTTTGTCCGGAGACCCCCCTAGATCGTTAGAACTCCAATTCTGTCAATCTACATACTTAATGAAATTTAATAAAAAACGTTCGAGGGCAACGCGAACAGCGACAAGTAGTTATAGTCTCCGGAATAATAAAGTATCATAATATTGAAAAATATCCTGACTAGATAATCAGGAGATTTGTTGTGTATAAATGATGAAAAGAAATGTGTATTTCTTGATAGAATGTTGAATAGAACTAGTGAGGGTTACAACGAGTTTGTAGAATTTTCAATTCAACAGTTTGGGAAGTGAGGATGATACAGACTTGTGACGTCCTCCAATAGCGATAATATCATTTTTGTCCTGAGACTCCCCTGGATCGTTAGAATTCCAATTCTGTCGATGAACATACTTAATTAAGTTGAATAAAAAACGTTCGAGCACTGAGTTGTTCGAACGCAATCCAGTCTCTACACATATTTACTAGTTGCAACGGTTCGAATCTTCCAACAATTCGAGGGCATAAACAAATCTGGTGTTCGAAGTTTGTTTAAGCGGTTCGAACATCCACGTGCTGGTCCGAACTATGAATTGGGTGAATGGAGTGGAGACTCGTGTATATCCCTAACTGCCTTAGGTACGCGCGATTCTTGCGCGACAATTCAGCAGCTTCGTTTGCCCCGCTCGCGAAGTCAAGGGAAATGCGAGTTATGTCTGACACATGTATAAGATATGTCTTTATTAAAAGTGACAAATTGTCCATGAGTGAGAAAGTAATCTTGCGAAGGACAGCTAAGCAATGGCAATCGAAAGCGAGTGTACATAATGATAAACGGAAACACCAGTTGAAAACAAATTCCATATTTGAAATTCTGGAGTATCATTTTGCGCATTCACAAATTTGCCTCTATAAGCAAAGCTTCTTCAATATTGGCTTCCTCTTAGAGGAAGCCTTATAATATTGTGAACAAATGCGTTATTGTATCAATAAAATCACACTTTAGATTATGTCATTGTTATGTCCTAAGGGGTTTCGTAATTTGTACGTGTGCGCGCCGACTTAAAGGTGAAAGGCGAATAACATGCACGGTGCGCCTCAGTGTTCTGGGGGAAGCATATAGGGTACCATTTATGAGAAATAAAGAAGTACTTGTGGTACTTTCCAGATTAGCGATTGGAATCCATATGCCGAGTATAATTAATCGCTTTGACTTTTATGCGAATAAATAATTCTTTTGGAATTGGTTCAATATAAACGCAAACACTTGTTAAATGTATATAAACAGTTCGAAGGTAGTGTTATTATAAAAGTTAAGTATTTCAAAAAGGTACCGAGAGTAGTAGAATTTATTAGAGTTGTTGTCTTGATGAGCGTTGAATTAGGACTTTAGTCGCTTAGATGTCATTCTTACCACGGGTGTTGAGTGAAGACCTACAAAAAGAGGGTGAATTTGGTTGTCGTGAAGTAGCAATAAAAAAGTGCTGATTCATGATGGCACGTGTGAATATGTAAATTGGAATCAGGAATTATGGACGGGGTTGATAGAGAGAAAAGGGTTTGAGGGCTCACGCAAGGCCTCGTGCTTCGTTGCGGCGGATATGGATCAGCAGAAAATAGATATTAGCGTCCGATCTAGCCGAAAATCAGCGTCTGAACGGTTTCCATAATTGCAGAAAAATTAAAGGGGCAAAATTATGAACGGAAATATCCGTTTTCACGGTTTAGAAGCAATTTCTTATATATGAATGAGAAACGAAAAATTATAAGTCGAATTAAAATATAACCAAGTAAAATAGTACGCCGGAGAAATGTCACGATGTAACACCTCCCCTTCTAGTAATTTGTTAGGGCTGAGCAATGCAAAGCACAGAATAAATGGCAACAATAAAACTTATAGCTACGTAGGAAAGGGGGGTGTAAGCTCACATATTAAATCACTTAATTAAGGTTCCTTTGGGGACAAGCAAGTGTTCTTGTTGATCGCTGTTGCGTGTGTATGGATTTACAGGGAAGATATTTTATTAGATTGAAACTGTAATGATTTCGGTGTTGGCGGTCGGTTCTTCGGTGACAGCCGGTTGATCTGAAACTATCAAAATAAACATAAAAATTTCCTGGATTTTTAAGGATAATATCCGTAACGAAAGTTGAAGATCTATGAAACTTATCGGTTTCCTTGGGAGAATCAAAGGCTCTAGGCCGTAACAGTCATTAAAAATATGTACGTATACCAAATTTGAAGTTAATCGAACAAATAGTTATTAAGCTATTCGATACACGTAGCTAAAAATGTGGTTAAAAATGTAGTTAAAAATGTAGTTAAAAATGTAGTTAAAAATGTAGTAAAAAATGTAGTGAAAAATGTAGTTAAAAATGTAGTTAAAAATGTAGTTAAAAATGTAGTTAAGAATGTAGTTTTAAACAAAAATCCAAAAGAAATAAAAGTACGACTTGTACGTGTGAAACAGAAAGAATGTTTACAATACCTGCATTTTCGGGCCACGCAACAACGCTTTCGCAACAAAAGCAATGTCGGAAGCTTCTTTTTGAGTTACCTTTTTCGATTTTGAACCTGCATTATTATTTGTTACACTCTCAAATTCGCGACTGTGGTGCGGTACGTATCGAAGTTCTCGCCGATATGCTGTTTGATTGATCAAATGGTTAAAAATCTATCACTCACTTAAATTATTGTATCCGTCATTGAAGGTACAATACTTGTGGCAATATATGTATAATTCGATTTCAACGATTGTAGCACCGCTAGCAGTCACTTTTCGTGGCTCAGACCAAGGGGACAACATACACACTTTCGTCGTTGTTTTGCGGGAATCTTCCTAAACAACATTCTAATAAATAATCAGTACTCAATCTTTCATTCACTTGTCGAATAGCGTTTTAAATCTCTGTTCCGTTAGCTTTCGCCTTCTCCCACGAGCTCCTGTTCTCCAGAAGGACACTTCTCTTGCTGCGGTTTCCTATCCGTAGACATTTTCTGATAGAAAATGACATGGCATGCTTCATTTCTTCAAGAGTTAAAAAATCTTTTCACGGCAGTACACAGTTAGTTCGTCAATGAGTTTTGCAGTCAGCTTCCCTCTGCCACCAATGGCTTTATTTTCTTTCGTTACGTAACGCAAGTGTGTACCAATTTTGGACGTGGCCAACATCTCTACATAGTTTTGAGTCTACGATCTCTTAAGAGGAGGCTAAATGCCATCATTCCATTCAAATCTTTCACCACATTATTCTTGGAGATGTCCGAGGAATATAACGACATTTTGCCAGTTGTGAAAGAATGGCACGGATACAGCCCCGCTCTTTTTTCGCCAAAATAAGTCCGAAATTATTTTCTCTAAAAACTATCAACATATATTTTCTGGAAATAGCTGCAATAACAAGTTTCTGTCGGTAAGTACTATTTTATTTTTTCGCATTTTTGGAGAAACGAATAGTGAGGCTGTTTGCCATTATTGTACATGGATTGGTAAAGTTCCATTGAATTCCATGCAGCTATTTCCGAAAAAGATATGTTGAAAGTTTTGAGTCAGCAGTGTTAGAGTCTTACCGCAAATGATGATATTGCAAAAAGTACAATAATTTCAAACGCGTTTGAACGAAAGTATGAGTGGAGCCGTTTTCGTGACACTCTTCTACAACGATTGGCAAAATTTCATTACATTCCGTTGATGAAGTGTTGAACGATTTGAAGTTGGAAATGTCGGTGTAGTCTCCTCTCAATGACTCGTCCCTATCTTCGATGTAAAATTATTAATCTTAAAACTACAAACCGTAGGATGAGGAGACAAAATTAATTTTATGAACAATTCAGGATGCCGTAACGGTTTAATGTAATAGTAGTGTTCCTAGCAGATTAGGCAACCGAACTGCAACCTGAAACACAACCGTTGTGCTGTGCAAAAAACAACCTTGTAACAATCGCGGAAGAACCGTTGTTTGGCGGTTGCTTTTCAAGCAAGCAACCGCAACATTCGTCGCTGAGAAGCGTCGAGTTGATGGCTGCAACAACAACCAAAAAGCAACTGCTCTAAAAAACCCGCCGTTGTTTCGAATTACATGAAATATTTTGTAGCAATTACTTCCAACCCCGTAGCAACTTTACAGCAACCCCTTCTTCACGTCAGAAAAGCACAAACTATCTGCAGCCCTCACAGAACCGTGAAACATACGTTCGTTTTTGGTCGATCGTACAGCAACCGTGAGTGACGCTGTTCTGCAACCATGAATCGCCCGTTGTTCTCAAGTTACCTGCTTGGTCGCTTTTTGACACAGTATAACTGTTGTTTTTCGGTTGCTCTAAGGTTAAATACCTATAAAACAACCAATGAGTAACCTCAAAACAACCAACAACCGAGCAGCCACCATCATACAACGACCAAACTGGTTCTTCAATTCGCTAGGGATATTATTGAAAAAGCTAGAACAATAATAGTCATAACAATTTAATACTTAGAAAAATACATATACAATATTAAAAAGTATAAAATATCACGAAAAACAATATTTTTATCATTAATTAGGGGGGCTTCGCGCCCTGCCCGCTTTGCGTACCAACACGGGCGCTACGCGCCCTCTTATCAGCCAAACCCAAACCAAATGCCCCCAGAATGACCGAGAATGCATGTTTATTTCTCTTGTACACGGCGGCAGCGTCGATATATTTATACAATATAGAGAGATATTATCTTAAAGCATAATTTTACAGGTCCGACTGTCAGTGTCTTACAAGAATTTTAATAAATCGCCCTGGAAACTTGGGAAGTGTTGGTGATCGAAGGGGATCCAAGGCGCTTAAAGGGATTGCTAAAGTTCAACATAACCGGAAAAAATATCCAACGTAGTTTTCGCAAAGATGACTTATTCGAATGACAAAAATATAGTGGGACCGTTCGCGTTTAACAATTACGCAGACTCCGAGGAAAAGTTTGTGCAAGTTTTTGAGCTCTGTGAACCTGGAACCCGACTGGAGAAAATTAATTTTTTTTAAATTGCACACGTTTGTACTCCGTATGTACTCGTTTGTACCACCTTTTTTTTCGTTTGTACCTTAAGGGGTTCAGAATTAAGGGGGGGGGGGGGGGGGGGGGGGTAAAAAATACTCGGAACCCGAGTTGAAGTTTAAACATTTTTTGTAACGCGATTCTATAGAAAATCGTTTGTACCCGTTTCCACCACTTTTTTTTTTTCGAAATCTTAAGGGGTAAAATACCCCCAGAATGACCGAGAATGCATGTTTATTTCTCTTGTACACGGCGGCAGCGTCGATATATTTATACAATATAGAGAGATATATTTGAAGTTATGGGAATTGACAAATTATATTTCCATGCTGTTTTGTCACTAAACCTTAAGCCTCACGTTTATTGAACGAAAGTTTTCCAAGTAATCTGAAAAACTTTCTGAAAGTACTTTAAGGTGCTATCTGTCGAATGGCACAGGGAAAATTTTGAAATATTGTTTGGTTTTTATTTTATTGTATAAAACGACAAAAATAATTGTTTATATATTTAATATAACGTAACAGCGATATCCCTGGCAACATTTCTGCGGTGCACCAGAAATCCGCCAGGTGGCTCTGGCGAGGTGTTTTCGCGTCAACGGACTCTCGTTCGAATGCCTATGAGTTCTCCATCTCCCCTAACACCCTCATCCTTATTCCTACCCACAAATACGGATCAAATCTCATGAGCATGGACATACGGTCATACTCGTCATAACTCTTTGGTGAGAGGTATCGATGAGAGCGTTACGTGCGTATAGCCAGGGTCGTTCTTCAAAGCTTCTTAAGCAAGTTACCCAGGTGTTATGCGTCTTTCTTATCGAACGTTGAAGCTAGTTGCTTTTAGTGGTGAAATCTGAGATATTCCTTTACTGGACCATATCCGTTCCAGTGCACCAGCCCCATTCTCGCCGTAACGGAAATCGGAAACGTAGCTTCGATATTAGAATAAATTATGTTTATTCAAATATTAAAACAAGCAACGGGGACAGTACGAAAATTTGTTATTCAATTTTCTTTCGTGGGTTTAGAGACTTCGGGAAAAAAAACTCTCACCAACTTCGGTTATCGACCCTACATTTATGACATCTCACTTTTTCCCGAAATTTCAAAGCGAACATAAAAAATCTGCGCCGGATAAATTTTAAGTAAGGGTAGGTAGAGGTTTAGCGTCCTATTAACGTTTAAAATTTTAACTCGACCATATGTTTTGAGCGTACTTTTAGTGTTGAAGCGTTCATCATATAAAGTGAATATCACCGAAAGTGTTTATTTCGAATCTCTCTCCCCACGTAGTCCACACAAAACATACCTCGAAATTCCCCCAAAACAAATATCCCATGACAAATTAACCCGAACAAAAATTCCGAAAAATTGCGTGTTGAAATTTGCAAGTTGCTTCCTCGAAATTTCACACAACGCTTAAAGAAACGTCTATGAAGAAGTATTTCTATCTCAATTTTGGCTTTCTCGTAGAGGATGTTTTGGCTCCCTCATAGAGGAAACTAAAATTGAGATAGATATACTACTTCATAGAGGAGACTTTGAGCGCCGTATGGTATTTCCAGTACGCAACTTACAAATTTCAACTTGCAGCATCCTTTAAATTATCGTAAGAGATTAAGAAATATAAAAATAATTTTTTGTCACAAACAAGATTGTTTGAGACTTGTATAATGTCGCGGTTATCTTAAAGCATAATTTTACAGGTTAGACTGTCTTACAAGAATTTTAATAAATCGCCCTGGAAACTTGGGGAGTGTTGGTGATCGAAGGGGATCCAAGGCGCTTAAAGGGATTGCTAAAGTTCAACATAACCTGAAAAAATATCCAACGTAGTTTTCGCAAAGATGACTCCGAGGAAAAGTTTGTGCAAGTTTTTGAGCTCTGTGAACCTGGAACCCGACTGAAGAAAATTAATTTTTTTTAAATTGCATACGTTTGTACTCCGTATGTACTCGTTTGTACCACCTTTTTTTTCGTTTGTACCTTAAGGGGTTCAGAATTAAGGGGGGGGTAAAAAATACTCGGAACCCGAGTTGAAGTTTAAACATTTTTTGTAACGCGATAAAGAGTTTTTTTGATTTGCGGATGCGGTTACCTGGAGATCTTTAAAAATAAACTTAATCCAGGGAAAAGGATTCGTATTTTCCATCGTTTGCATCATCAATACTTCTCACGCACACCTTAAGGGGGTTGAAATGAAAGATTTGGCAAGTATTCGTTTGCACCTTAAGATATAAATCACTGGATGCCATACGACGGCCAATTTTCAGGATAAACGAAATTTGAAAAACGGCGTCTGCTTGTCTGTCGTTAGTACCCAATTGTACCGCAGAGACATTCGTTTGTACCTTAAGGAGATTAGGTATATAGCCTTAGTACCTTAAGGGGGTTAGATATATAGCCGATTCCAAGTTTCAGGTAGCTGTACTTTGGCCATTTTTCGAGATAATCGAAATCTGTAAACGACGTCTGTTTCCTCATTGTTAGTATCCGTTTGTACCACCGAGCTTTTCGTGTGTACCTTAAGGGGGTTAGATATATAGCCGATTCAAAGTTTCAGGTAGCTGTACTTTGGCCATTTTTCGAGTTAATCGAAATCTGTAAACGACGTCTGTTTCCTCATTGGTAGTACCCGTTTGTACCACCGAGCTTTTCGTTTGTACCTTAAGGGGGTTAGATATATAGCCGATTCAAAGTTTCAGGTAGCTGTACTTTGGCCATTTTTCGAGATAATCGAAATCTGTAAACGACGTCTGTTTCCTCATTGTTAGTACCCGTTTGTACCACCGACCTTTTCGTTTGTACCTTAAGGGGGTTAGATATATAGCCGATTCAAAGTTTCAGGTAGCTGTACTTTGGCCATTTTTTGAGATAATCGAAATCTGTAAACGACATCTGTTTCCTCGGTGTTAGTACCCGTTTGTACCACCGAGCTTTTCGTTTGTACCTTAAGGGGATTAGATATATAGCCGATTCAAAGTTTCAGG
The DNA here is from genome assembly GCA_958009045.1 of Oxytorus armatus. Lineage (NCBI taxonomy): Eukaryota > Metazoa > Arthropoda > Insecta > Hymenoptera > Ichneumonidae > Oxytorus > Oxytorus armatus. The sequence continues at coordinate 6,714,881 of OY253747.1, read as the reverse complement.
TAGCTGTACTTTGGCCATTTTTTTGCCTCTTTAGCACTTATAAGCGCGGATAGGCGGGGGGTGGATTACCCCCGAAGAGCATCTGAAAAACGATGAGAAACTCCAACAGCGTCGGTATAGTGGAAAACTTTGAAATCTGGGTAACATTCAAGGAACATGCACCAGATACGTAAGTTAACCGTGCCAGCCGCAATTTACTATAATTTTTGGTATTCTAACTTCTAATTTTCCTGTTAGGGCCCAATAACTATCGAAAATTGTCTGAATTGAAAATTGAGTAAGGAACATCTCACGTTCAAGTCTGCAAGTAGCGCCAGTGGAATATACACGATTACTGGGGATTTTTCGGCCAAATACCATTTCGTTAATTTAGCAGATACAGCAACGAATAAATGGTCGTTAATTACGGCGAATAGAAATTCGCCTATATCGGCATTGTCAATTTTTTTCGGAATTACGCTATACAATAATAATGATATAAACCATTTTTGTTTTAGACCTCTCCGTTATTAGTGGGCAATGTACATTTCTATTTTGAATTTTAACATTTTCTGGTCATTACGATAGAAGCCGAGGTGTGCAGAATTACTTGAGCAAATTTCAAATCGTTCAGTTTGATAGTTTAGAAATGGCACTTGCCCGAAAATTTCAATGCATTCTGTCGATAAAACAGACCTTTCACATGCTCTTAGCCGGGAATGAGCGGGGTTGGAACGAAGAAAATGGATACAAAATTCAGATAGTTTAGTAAAATATCATAGAGGTAGTCCGTCTCAAATTAACCGTAACGAAATAATAATGTAAACAAAATCGTAATCACAGAAAATCTTACAATTGTATCGTTGCGTACATAATAATACAATAAATTATAATTCGTTCAACAGTAAAATGAATTGCACTTGCTCTTTTAATTCGTTCATACATTATACATTTATATACATTCCAACTTCCGTTTTTAATTTACCTCCTTATTTATTTTTATTTTTTCATTTTTTTTCTTAGTAATCGGTGTACAAAATCTTTGTGGCGTACACGGTACGCAAAATATTATGAATACACACGAGGCCACAGCGAGCCCACGATCCATTTCTACCCCCCCCCCCCCCCCCCCCCAATGAGAAAGAAATACATCGTTAAATATATCCGAGATATAGAACTTTTCGACGTATATATGGGGCGTTCCAAGTCACCACCCTTCTTTCACGTCGTCAAAATCAGCTTACGGCTAATATAAATAGTAGTTATATCTGGTATGGAAAACCTCACATTTCTCAGAATTTTAAATTGAATATGCTAGGCGAAAAAAATTTCGGCGAATTAGTCCCCATTTCTTAACTCAAGAAATTTTCATTGTATGAAAAAAGTTGAAACATGAAATTTCGGTTTTCTATTGTGTCTTTACAAACGAACATACAAAATATTTCAAAGTATTCTGAAAACTTTATACACCTTTTTCGTATGAAATAAAATGACTTTTTATTTCTCGGAAAATAGAACCTTGGTAGCACCTTGGTCTGTAACTTATGTAGTTTATTTGTTGACACATGCAATAACAATTGCAAAAAAATTGGCATGATAAATATTTTATTTCTCCCCTCCTGTTTACTCAGTTTTAAACTGACATTTTTAGTTCACAAAATAGTGTAGAGAATAGTACAGTGGAGTCCGCGTAACTTGACCTCACATAAGTTGACCGTTCAACGTAACGTGACTAAACACCTTCGCCTAAGTTGACTTTCGTACCGACCGGTTTCCCCCACCACGCGTCATTTCCTCCGCCGAGCGACCGCTATTTAACGCATGCGCGCCGAGCCGACGTCAGTTGGTGAAAGAGTGGGGATAGAGAGGAAAGTCAACTTACGTGCAGTGCATCGTTCCCCACTAGTCAACTTACACGGGACTGCAGTGTATATTCTTTTAAACGTCAATTATTGCATAAGTATGTATCTCCTTAGAGATCATAATTACATTGTAGTGACCGACAAATTTATATCTGAAAATTTGACTCTGAAAATACGTATAAAATTAAATTCCAACAATAAGACTCAAATCATAAGATTATGAATTTTCGGTTGCTGCAATGTGAACTGTTTTAAGAAATGACAATTCATCGAATATTTTACTATTACAACTATTGTCATACTGTTCTCTAAATATTAAAAAACAGCCATTTTATGTTTTTACGTTTTCTTAACATTTATTTTAAGAATTTTCTCGGCCACAGTATTCAATTGACGATTTTAAAAAAATGCGGTGTTCCTAGGCAGTTATAACTACTTTTAACAAAAATAATGAGCCCGTCTCGGCTACATAAAAAATGGAGTGGCCAAGTTGACGCGAAATATATCAGAAATATATTGTAAATATCCTTTAATTATATATCAAGATATATAATTAGTTGCATATATATATATATATATATATGTGTGCTATTGCACACAGTCGCAACACATTTGTTACCTTTGGCTCTTCGAATTTGCTGCTGATTTTTTATTTAATTGCTCGGAATGGAGTGAGCTTTCACGATTTTTATCTTACATTTTTTTGTGAGATATGAATTTTTTAATTCTGAGACATTTCGTTGAATATTGTTGACCAGCATATATTCAGTCGGCCGTAACGTTTGATCGGCTAAAAAAATGTATCTAGAAGTGTACTATTTGAAAACGTTATGAATGAAATTTTGACTCACGGCGGTGATAATCTACTTCAACGGTAAAAATGGAGTTCTAAAAAGGATGCGCCGATTATTCGATGTTTAATATTTGTTTTTTAATAAACAAGCTTAAATATCTTTATCTGTATCACCAAAACAAACTTCCTGAACCATAGTCCGGAGTACATATTTTTTCCTTCATATTTTTTTTAGCAAATTTTAAAGTTTAAAAATGTCAACATCCTGAAACCTATGGTATGAAAGGAGATCAGGCTACCGATTTCAAAAGTGCCAATTTTGAATAAACTTTCGACAGGAATTAATTTGCAAATTTTGTGAAGAGAACAAAATTCTAGTTTTCGATAAAATGTCATTTCCAACAAGTATATATCACCTTCGATGCAGCTTAAGTTTTTGCATTATTTCCTTTCGGTAACGCACACGTGCGGAATTAATTAGCAGCATGAGTCATTTAGAAAATATTAATTGTTTTAGTAGTTACATTAATCGTGATATATCAATAATTTACAAACGCGCTACGTTAAAGCGTTTCATGCGAAAGTTGTTCAGCAGGATGTAATCTATCTTGCTGAATTTTATCGTGATTTTTAAGACCGCTTCTAACGTTCATTGATGTGCTTGAAATGCTTTTAACGGGTTAGGCCACCCTAAAGGCCGAAAAAATAGGCTTTTTTGGGAATTTTTGTTCATAAAAACTACAAAATAATTCGAGATTACAAAATAGGGTGGTTATGATACATGTCAGTAACTATATACAATAATTTTTTTGAAGCGATTAATTTTTAAATGGCGGCTGTGCAGCATTTTTGCAATGACGTCTCCGCTTTTGTTGGCTGGAAACATAACTCAGACAATTTTCAACCGATTCACTTGAAATTTTGGATATATCTTTAAAAATACATTGTCTATGGAAGTGCGTAGGATTTTTTGTATATTGCATAGTTCATTTGTTTTCAACCATTTTCTGACGATATTTTGAGCAAATTTTTCACTTTTCACTTTAGAAGTGCGCCATTTAGCCAAAAATCGATATATCGAAAAAATCTTACGCACTTCCATAGACAATGTATTTTTAAAGATATACTATTATATATATAAAGATATACATTTTGAAATTAATCGCTTCAAAAAAATTATTGTATACAGTCACTGATATGTACGATAAACACCCTATTTTCTAATCTCGATTTATTTTGTAGTTTTTCTGAAAAAAAATCCCCAAAAAAGCCTATTTTTTCGGCCTCTGGAGTGGCCTAACCCCTTAATGTTAGATGAACCGGGAAAATGAAAGAAATTTTATCGAACAGTTTTTAAATATTTCCTGTTGAAAGTTGATTTGATATCTGTACTTTTTTATGCCAACCATTTCCCCCTACGGTTCCTACAGTTTTCAAGATCGAAAAATTAAAGAAAATGTCTCAATCTTGAGAAAAAAACACCCACACTGGACTATGGTTTGAAAGGTACTACGTTACGAATTGAAAAAAATGGAGCTTACTTTTCTAAAGCTCAATTTGCACCATTCAAGCAGAATTTTACCGTCGTAAGCGGGAGAGAATATTTTTTTTCAAAGTGCACCTCAAGATGAGCACATTTTAGGGTCATTCTTGATGATATGTTTGACAATGAAAAATTATAGCCGACTGAATATATGCTGGTCGACGAAATGCCGCGAAATTAAAAAATTAATTTTTCCAAAAATATTTGAATTGAAAATCTGACACTGGTCGTCAATGCTCAAACCATCCCCAGATATCGAATAAAAAATCAACAAGAAATCGAAGAAGCGAAGGTCACATAGACAAAACGGTGGGGAATACCTCGTATCTCGTAACTCTTGTACACGGCGGCAGCGGCGCCGCCGCCGTGTACAAGAGTTGAGGCGGTCATTCCCGTCACCGTACCCCCGTACCCCCAAACCCCGCAAAACCAAACAAAACCCAGGTACGCTGAATGGAATGACCCACCCTGGATTTGTTGAGTTTTGTTGGGTTCGAGGGGAGAGGTACGGTGGAGGGAATGACCGCCTCAACTCTTGTATATGGCGGCGGCGGCGATATATTTACATAATACAGAGAGGTTCGACATACAGAATGGGTTGGTGAGGATAAAAATTCGGAACGACCACTATTTTGGACGGCAAAAATGTGGAATTTCAAAATAACGAACGTTCAATAGTTTCAACGTTTCATATTAAAAACGTCTTTAAATCAGAAAAGAAATAATGAGAACACAAGAAAAACATTGAACTATCGGTTTTGTGTTATTATTATTTCTTTTCTGATTTAAAGACGTTCTTGATATGAAACAGTCGAACTATCGAACGTTCGTTATTTTGAAATTCCACATTCCGGCCATCCAAAATAGATTCGATGTATCTATATCTTTTATGTATTTTGCATATCCTTTCTTTCCGTGGGGGTTTGTCGTGGTTTGCCCTCCTCGTTTCGTCGACTATTTTACCCACTACGTCTAGGCATTTAGAATCGATCGATTCGCGACGAGCTGTGGTAGGCTCGGTCCTCTTGTTCATTCATACGGAACCAACGATCATGCATCGAAGAACTGGACATCGGAATTTATTTTATTTTTTCGGGTTATCGTTTTTTTAAGAGCAATTTTCCGCCCTTGTTATTTATTTTCCATATACCTTTTTGTCGATGACCCCCCCCCCCCCCCCCCCCCGTTAATTGTTGGTCTATTACCCGACAACCTTTCGCCATGAGAGGAAAAACACGAAAGCGCGTGCGCGAGCTTTCCGCGTATCGCGAAAGCTCCGTAACGACCACGGCTCATTTCTCGTACGAAAGACTATGTATTTCAAGCCCGTTCTACATGCTGGGTTGGGAACTTTTCTTTTTTTCAATACTTGTTAAGGAAATATTAATTCAATTGTGTTAAAAATGTTTCACGGTCGTTCGGTTAAAAAGTTACATACTGACTTATAAGGAAACGTCCTCAACTCATCGTAACAAAATCATTGGCGTCTTCAAAATTAGTAGAAGTCTTTTTCTCCTTTCGTATGGATTTTTTTTGTCCTCCGTAATGTGTCACTTTCATAACAACGATTGCGAAATATACTATCGTTAGAAACGGACTTGATCGCGTCATTTTTTAATAATGTATCGCACCGAGTTGATTCCAAAAATATTTCGTTCAGGCACACATTTCTTGCGAACTATAACGAGTACGCCGTTTATGAACGAATAGACAAAATTGATTAGTATACCAAATAGGTATATTACCTGACTTTCCGTTGTAGAACATGTAGTCATGTTCATGCAAAAAGCACGTATTAGAACGATTTTTTGATAATTGACTTAAAACTTTGAGTTAATTGACACTCGATCACGAAAACTCAAGACAATGCTAATTTTTTAATTGGTCAATGTAAGTTTATAATTAACTGCTTTTCAAAATTGTAACCCGTAAAAATGTTTCAAATACTCTATCAAACGGTAAAAAAACATTTATCCAAAACTGAAGTCATGCTAAAGAGGACGAAATATTTTTGACCATTGTTTTCGACCCGAAGAATTTTTAACGTTACTCTCAATTCCATGAATGATTCTTTAACGTCACAATTGTACTTTCGTTCGTGAAAAAAAGTATCTTTTTAAAAGTTATATGATACGTTAATCAAAACTCGAGGTCGATCAGTGGAACATAAAATAAAATGAACTACATTTATTAATATTCATTTGAACGTTAAAAAAATTGATTGAACTATTTTTTCAAAAATCATAACCCCACCAAATACTTGAAATATTTTTTTATCACATTTTCCCCGAGGAAAATTTGTACTATTATGTTTTACATTTATTAAAAAAAATTGGTGTAGAATAATTTCAAGGATTAAAATTCTTTGGGATCCAGAATTTTTTTGCGGAAAAAAAACTACTCGGGCAAGGCTTCTCCAAGATCGACGCAATGGCAAAGTTTTCTTTCACGATTTGATCGACGAAAAGGGGATTTTTTTCATTATTCATTTGTAAAAACAAATATTTTTTCTTTTTTTTCGGTAGAAACCGGTTCTTCAAAACGTAAAAGTTGGTTCTTCCCTCTTTTATCTTTCTTCACTAAATATAATCGGAACTATAATTTAATCTCACGCATCACAGCCATTTGAATAAAACAAGATATTTTTTTCCTTTCCATCGTCAAATCACAATTAACGCGAAACGAATCCATCGTTCACGTTAACAGGAGACTGTGGTTTTCTCAATTATATCTATCGAAAAAATGCACTCTCCAATGTATATAATATATCTATAATAAAATTAATTTTCAAGTGCTTGTTCCGATTGATCTTGGTCATTAATATACAAGCCAATTTATTTCAATTATGTATACGAACGATTCTCCATCGTGTGAACTAATTTTTTCTTTTAGCGATCTTCCCCTACATCGTTCGTGGTCACGTACCTATTGCGTGGTTTTCACAAACATATTTCTCTAGAGAAAGTTGATGGTGATTGTGACTCGTCGTTTCTACATATATCATATGAAATTTCTACAATGTTGCCAAATTGTTAAAAATTACATGGAATTTAAAACATGTTTTATACATGGAATTTAAGCCATACCAAATTATCTGAAATTTACGAAAGAAAAAACAAATATATTTATGAAGTTCAATTTCATCCATATTGTACTAATTACCGCGGTTATTATTCAATTTTATAATTTCTAGATACGATAAACTGAGTTTAAATTCCTAAACCGCGATTGGGAAACCAGGCCTAAGAGTTTATAAAAATCAATTTTTCACCGATATTGCCCACTTATTTTCTTTCTATTCTTCCTTATATAAATTTCTATATAACTTGAGGTATATTTTTTTACTTCATTGTCCTAAAAGCACTGGATGAAGAAATTAAAATGCCATTTGATAATTTTTCATTTGAAGGGTTCTTTCCTTGCGCGGAAGACGCAATTGTCATTTACTCTCATTTAAAAACGTTGCAGTCGGATAACCCTTCATTTTGTTCGTCTAATTTCTTTTGGGGCAATACATTTGTATGCTTGATAAAAAAAAGAAAAAAAATTAGCGAAATTGATAAGATTTATTTTTTCTTTTACAGCAGTCCTGTTTCACCCGAAAATCCACTGAAATATGAATATGATAAACGAACAAAGTGGAAAAAACCGGTTTGAAAATCATGAAACTGAGAATGAGTGCAATCCGATAGAGAAATGTGGAAATTATCAATGATTATGTAAATTCTGCCAAATGTGTACAAATTCAGGATGCTATAGGTGAGGAACCACGAGTCACCAACAATTTTTCCCGCACTCATATGTCTATGAGCACTCCGCCGATACGTGAAAACGAAAAGAATCGGAGAGGGTTGCTAATATAAAAAAGTTGCTCACTCGATCGAGAATGCTTCATACATCGTTATGAATATCCTTTTTTTTCTCTCTTCAAATCTTATTACTCATTATAATACAAGCTTAATCGAGCCCAGCCGCGACTATGGTTATTCGACAAATGGAGAAAAGTTCAACGGTATAAAGAAAAAAAAAAATTATCGGGTCAGTGCACGAACGTGGAGCAGAACGTAAACATTTGTATTTATTAATACACTTTTCTCTGTTTTCTTGTTTCTTTTCCCTTTCTTTATCTTACTATTTACCTTTGAAAGGTCATTTTTCGTTTCTTTTTCGTGGAACATATCTGCGTGTGTGTGTCTAGAGAACTGACAATTTTTTTAATACGACCGTATCGCGCCGACGCGAGACACAAGAAAATTCTAATTAGTTAATTTTGCAATTTTCATCATTCAAAGACGAGTCTCGTCTCTATCGCGAATTTCGGAGTCGAAACCTGAAAATCCTATTTAAACAAATTTACATTATTGCGAATCGATATAATTAAATATAATACAATACATCGACAATTTTTATTCTTCTTTCTTTTGTTTCGTGTCTTTTGTGTTGTCGCTGTTGTTGTTGTAGTTCTTTATAAAGGAATCGAAGATGGCGACTCTCTGCGAGTATCCTCGAACGAAAAAGAAAGCCAATGGGGAAAAAAATCATCGTTCGCCCTTCTACTCTCATTCAATATTACAATAGACACACGTATACGTGAATTCTTTCTTTTTTCGAATATATACAAGGTGCACGAATTGCGCGAGAGCAATGACCGCCCCATCTATTCAATGTCGCTATTTTCAATTACCTTTTTTTTAATCTTATATCAAAAATCTGAGTACCGCTCAGTTTAGTATTGAAAAAAAACTTCGGTCGACTCTTCGCTCGATTTTGTTTTCTTTTGTTTCTTCAAAACTTTTATCGTCAATCTCATTTCATTTCTCAGTGGGCTACGGTGGACTGAAGTTGCTTTGCAACAGGTACATTTGCAACAATACGATACATGCGATCGAAAACAAGAGAAGTTAACGTTGTTTTACGTTTATTTAAAAATAAGTGGCCGACAAATCGATTTTAGGGTGAGGTGAAATACGTATGGGTGCAAGAACATCAGTGGCGCTCACATCAATGAACTTTTCTTATTCAAACACGATGAAATCTTGAGGTTAATGTATCGTACCGTTGGAATTTCAATTGAGGGACATTTTTTCGTTAAATTAATTCCGTTAAATTAAATTAGACCACGCTTCTTCAACTGACAAAGTGCGTCGTTTAGAAAATTTTTGTTAAACTAAATCATTCAGAAAATTCCCTCTCGATAAGCACGATGTTATCAAGCGACTTCAATGGGATAAAATTTCAAAAGACAAAATATTTGATAAACCGAAAACGTCATTTGATGAATCGAAAAGATAATGTGGTCCGGATTTGAAGTTTCCGTGTACTCGTGAATAAAAATAGGAAATACGGCTTACGAGTATATATTAATATATATATTTGCATTCGAGCCGTCTTGGATCGAAACATTGGGAAGATAGATTGCCGATGGTTGCGCCGGTGATTGGATGCGTCATCACTGCCCCAAAAATCAGATCTTACACGGCAAGGATAGTTTGAAACATTGAAAATTTGATATAAACATAAATTATGTTAAATTACAAATAATCATATATATAATACAATAATTTATATTTTTGTAAATTTTTCAATGCATTGCCCTACGCTTCTCGCGCAGAAAATCACTTTTAGGTGGCCCATATTAATTAGTGCAAATCTGACCACTGGAGTCGCATGGTAAACGAATCTTTCCGAACGGGATATCCTGTGGCTTACTGAATTTATATGCTTCCCGAACGATTTAACAATGTAACGTTACTACGAAAGTACCATTAAAAAACTGGAGAATATAAACGAAAGACACGATATAAATAACATATTTTATCGCCATTTGCCGTCTTTTTGTTTGTGTCGATATTCTACAACCCTTTTATCGTCTCTATCGGATTTTTTTCCAAGCATTTCGTTTTTATAGTAGCCCAACAAAAAAACTGAATAATGAACGCTCGCGTTTGTGCTGTTTTCCGTTATTCCAGCGATTATTCCTGTTCCTCGTTTTTTCCTTGTAACCCGCCTCATTTTCACCAGCTTGTACCGCCTCGTCCTCTTCCGCGAAAACCACCGCCACCGCGAAACTGTCCGCCCCTCTTGTTACCGCGGGGAATAAAATTGCCGATCGGTGGTCCTCTCGGTCCTCTGTCCATCCACGGTATTCTCGGTCCGCCACGAAATCCGCCGCGCGCGCGTAAAGGATGTCCTCCTCCTCGCCAAATTGAAAAAGGTCCTCCAGGTGTTGCACCAACAGCCGTTGTTATACCGGGAACACGAGGACGAAAATTTGCCAATGGATTGTGATTATCGTAGTCGTAGATTACGACGGGATGAAGGTCCGTGGATGGTGGAGGAAGTAACGCCGGACCGTTTGGCAAAAGAGTTCGTTTTTTCGTTGCTATTGTCGTTGAGTCTTCGTCGGTTTTTTGTTCTGAAAAATTTCCATTCGATGCTTGCCTCTTGAGTTCATTGGCACCCGTTGTTTTTCCAGAATTCATCAGAGCCTCGAGATGTTCGGACAATTGCCGCGGTGGCTCGTCGGGTCGTGCTGCCGAATCTTCCTGTGAACGATCCGCGCTCGTTGCGTCCTCGGCATCACCGAATGTGACATCAACAGGTTTTTCCTCGTTATTGTCAACCTGATCGGCGTTTTCTGATCTTAAAGGATCCAAAGAGGAACCGGCGATTTTTTCATCAACAGCTAACGCGTCTCCCCCAATGTGCTGAGGATCTGTGCCACTCGGCGACGGTGCGACTCGATGTTCCTGACTCATCTCATCTTGAGCCAGTGATTTATTTCCGCTTAATTTTTCCGCATTATCCGATCCTACGAGAGTAGCGCTCGTGGATTTCGGTGTATTCACAAAGACACTATCAAGATCCGGGCGCGTTATGGGCACTCCCTCGTCATCGAGAATAATACACGTGTCGGGTGGCTGAAGCAATCCTTGCGAGACTCTGCTGTTGTCGATAATTTCCGTCGATGACGCCTGTTCCACATTCCTCAGTCTTCTGTTCGGAATATTTCGCGATTGTGTGTTATCTTCGTGGAATCTGTCACGTCCACGACGTGGAAAACCTCGACTTCGACCGCCTCGCTCGTTTCTGTGAAAGATAGGCGATTCTCTGTGATGCTGTTGACTCTGCGGATGCTGTTGCAGTTGTTGTTGTTGTTGTTGCTGCTGCTGCGGATGATGATGAATGTGATGTTCCGGAATTTGATTCATGCCGGGATATCTTCCGTGAACCGACGGATCGCCCATGAAATCTGGTGTTACGTTGATACGCGAGTGCTGCTGTAAATTCTCGTGAAAATCGTAATCCTGCTGTTGCTGTCGCGAAACATTGAAGTCTTGCTGGGATTGTTGCGCCTGATTCTGATGGAAATCCGATGGAAGCGAGTGAAAGTTCTGCTGTTGTTGATTGGTAATGAACACAGGTTGCTGAGGATTTTGTCGAAGCGGTCCGTAATCCTGACGAAAGTCCGTCCCTTGAATTGCACGAAAGTCAGCCTGAACCCGATGAAACTGTTGAGGAGATGGCAGCGGTGGGAGTGGTGGTAAACGTATTCCTTGCATTACAGGACCACCGCGAGTCATAGGGCTGCCGGGGAGAGGTATCATCCGCATATCGAGATCCTGACGATGTCCAGGCTGTGACAATTGGAGGGATTGAGGAGGTCCGATGAGACATCGCATGTCACGATCCTGCTGCGAACGAACGTCAACGAGAACACGACTTTTCGATTTTCCTTCGGCCTCCTCGTCCGACATTTCCATGTCGACGCTTTCCACTATGTCACCCTGCTGACGTCTGAAATTTCGAAATCGGGAATGCGTCAAGATATTCGGGAATAACGGAAGGATTTACGAGGTAGCTTAACGAGAATGGTGGTGTCGTTGATTAATGCTAACACGTTCGGCCACAAGGTTCGGCCGCAAGGGGCGCCGAAAAAGTATGGTCGCAAGAAATAGAGAGCATGGAGGGGAAAAAGTACGCCAAACAAAGAGCGAGCGTGAGGGCGGTGTCGCCGCAGCGCGCGATGTAGCTTAGCATACAAAGTTTTCTTTGTAATGTCCTGTAACTTCATCTCATTTTTCGGGCAACACCCGTAATGACAAAAGGACACTTAATACTTTTCCTATTTCCTCAATCTCGCTTCTAAGCGTGTCAATTGTGTACCCACATACGCGTTTTGATCTTACTGCTATACGACCCGTACTAGAATGCCAATTGTTAACATTAAATTTCTTCTTCTAATAGCCGGTAACTCTACCTAGATTTCTATTGTTACAGAAAAATAGGGAATTCACCCGCCGCATTCCACCGATTGGCAGAACGACGCTACATCGCAGTTCTCAAATGCAACCACAACGAAAAGTGTGCCTTAACTACTAATAGGATGCAATGCATTAAATAATACTTGAGCGTAAGAAAACAGTCCATGAAATATATGAAATAGTTATCCTATGCACATGGTAGAAATTCCATAGCAAATCGGATACAAAGTGGGAGGTCGGACACCGCCGAAGGCGGGGGACCGGTTATCCGAGTCACGTTAATCATGTAATGGGACGTAATCCATGCAAGTAGATGAAAACGGATAAAAAAAAGCTTAGTAGCGACACGATTAGTAGCGATTAAACTGGTTGAATCCTTAAGATTAAGTTTTATGAAATGCATTGTAACCTAGGACTAACGCTGTTGACAAACAAATCAAGTGGACAAGGGGCTCAGGGCTATTGCCTTTTGAGAAGCCGTTACAGCGTTACGATTAGTTGACTGAACTTTGCGAACCGAATCAACCGCTTTGATAAAACGACGATAAAACATGAAGATAACCGTAATTGATAACCCGAGACTGTCGAAGATTGGCCACTATTGAGTGGACTTCGTTACATTTCTGTGCATTCTATTAAATTTCAGTGCCGTAAAGAGCGTAATCTTGAACGAAATTGGAATTACTTTTGTCGGTATTCATTTGACAAATATCGGCGTTCCACACAAACCGATGACGGCACACTTTGAGATGAAATAGCGCGATACTGCGATTTTTTTCGTGTCACAATTACGAGCGAGCCATTTAGCATGCGATTACCATACGTCATATTTAAACCATCAAAATGTCATAACTCTCCGTCTTTTTCAAGGTGAAGCGATTTTATTTTTTTCCCCAGGTTTCGTCTCAACACCAGCTATCGTTTTGAAACACACTAGATGCATTTAAAACATCGAAAGTTACCGCAAAATCTCATAAGGACGTCGACGAAAGAAAAGTGGTGATATCAATATCGAATATGACCCTCGAAACCAGAAAACTTTTTTAGGAAACGTTTGTTCATAACACCTCGTTTTACCGGCCTATTTCACTATATTTTGAAAAATAGGACACCCATTCTAAAAATTGTTACAGTATAATAATAATTGTTATTACTGTATGTAATAATGTCACATTATTTATATTCAATTTCGATGTTTAGCCTGATCCTTGTCACGTGAAATGGCACCTTCGAGCTCATGATACTTCCGACCGCTGGCACTACTATCAGCAATGTGTTTTTCCCAATTTTACTCAATGCGCCTTTTTTTCCAGACCCCCATTAGAAACTCAAGTCCTAGCGGTATAACGGAGACGCAGGGTAAAAATGTGAACTCACGCAGCTTACATCCCTTCCATAAATCTACGGACTAATGAAACCGCACAATTTTAATCTGATGATTCGTAAAAAATTCCGCACCGGATGTCATTTCGTTGCTGTTGAATTCCAAACATTGTTTAGATTATAGGTTTTACAGTAGGTACCGTCAAAAGTCAACAGCTATCCCTCACTAGTTTGTTTATCCCTGTGGTTCCCACTTTGGATATTTACACCATCTGTCTTTAGATAATCGGAAAATTTACCGTCAGCAATCGAATCTACGTAGCTCCGGCACCGCGAAGCAAATCCAGTGGACCGGCTGTTACCACTACCGATAAAACACTTAAACACAAGTTAAAACCCAAACTGATGTGGAACCCACTAAAGGAAAAAAAATTTGGTCCCGTCGCTAATGACCATAGCTGTTGACGCGACATTAAACAATTGCAAAAAAATAGTATCCGTATAAAGTGGCTCGTATACATATTAAGAGCAGCAATAGCAATCTCTCTGCGTGATCGTATGCTGACGATAGTGGTACGTGTGATAGTGTTGAGTGACTTATTATAATTTTCAGAGCAACCACCTATAACTGGTGGGAGATCGATAACTTTTAACTTACAATTTTCTAGGAAGGCTCCGTCCCCCTGCGCGCTTCGCGTGGAAACCCTCCGGCTCAGATGCTACGCGCCCTCGCATCAACCAAACCCAAGACCCCCCCAGACTGACCTCTGCATATTTGAGTTCGTTTGGGTTGCTCAACTGTTGTACACGGCGAGGCGATATCCCTCTATATTATATAAAAATTTCGCCACTGCCGTATACAAAAGTTGAGGAATAACCCAAACAAATTCAAACATGTCCGAACAAACCAAAACAAAAGGGTTTGGATTCGTTTGGGCTTGGTCGATGTGAGGGCGCGTAGCGCCTGAGCCGTACGAAGTCTTAGTATTTATATAATATAGAGAGATGACTATAGAGGGCTCTACGATGTTTGGGGGAATTCAACTAATGAGTCCCCTTCACATATGTTATGTGTATGTAGCGGTGCAGGCATTGTGGTTATCATTCAAATGGTCAACTTTTTAGGCAAAATATGACAACTTCGCAATCGTTATGCGAAGTTCGGTCTCGTCGACTTTTTTTCGAACGTTGCATCACCTCTGAGAAACTTAAGTAACAGTTTTTGTTAACGATCGTCGGTGCTACGCGTTCTCTTTAGGAGGGTGTGTGCTGACGTATTTATTACTGGGATTATTTGTAACTCTCTTGTAGAATTTCGTTAGTCAGGTTTTTACGGTTCCCACCCTGATTTCAATCCCCTTCGAATTTACCCCCCCCCCCCCCCTTGCATCCGCCGAGGGCACATGAGAACTGGCGAGAAATCTGTGATGGTATCCGCGGCCCTCTCCACTATTTCTGGATGTTCCCATGAGTAAACTCGAACAAACCTATACCTTGATGCAATGATCTCTCGCTCAGCGATCTGACGCGAGGGGCCAGCGCACGGCTACGTGGTGGCCACCCAAGTACCGGACGCAACGATTGCTACTCAACACGAGAGACCCTTCTTTCAAACCTATCTTTCGCAGCCGTCGCCCAACAACAAGCCGTTCTAATTAGTTCCAACTTTGGCCACAAGACTTCGTATGAATAATTCGTGGTTGGGCATGTAATTAAAAGTAAGAAAAAAATGTATGTTAGCACTGAAATGTTGTTGATACCGATAATTCTGATCCGCGCTCGTCCACACGTTGTTGTTGTTTGGACGGGAAACTCCAGTCTCATTTGCATTAGACGCGTTGTTCGCCGGACTTCCCGTCAGGCTTATCAGATTTCTGTGATCCACATCGGCGGCTTTGACCAAACGATGCGGAAGATGCGTTTCCGGGGGCATCGGTATCGTTCTCACTCTGCCCGTCACATTATAATTATAATTACACATTTTATTCGTAATTCGTCAGAGATCAAACAAAAGTTTCATTACAGCGCTCTACGACGATAAAATACAACGACTTTGTCATTTATTTGCCCTCAGATTTTCACGCTAAAGTATCGAAGAATTTTGCTTTACGTTTTCCTTTTTTTTTCCTTCCATTATCTCACCTGTGATCGACATCGGCATCACTGCTTAGTATCGGCTGTCGGGAATCAATGTCGTTATACTCGATCGGTGTGTTGAAACTGGATTTTTCATAAATCGGCGGTGATTCCGGCGTTTCCGAGAGAATATCATTCTTCCCGCCAATACCACTCGTCCAAGTTGTATCGTTACCGGGCTCCCAACGATCCTCCACCGTCTCAACCCATTGTTGCGATTTATTCTTCTGAATATTATCCTCCGACCAGGTCAGATCTATGCTGGTTTTACCTGAAAATTTTAAGCGGTTCAACACATCATCGCCATAAAAATCGTTTCACTTCAATTGGCAACGAACATCGGGATGTGACTTTTAAAAATGACGCCACAAAGATGGCCGCTTTTTTTTTTTTTTTTTTTTTTCAAAATTCTATAACTCAACCGCATTTTATGCTATTATATTGTTCTTAGTTTCGATTTACTCAAAATAAAACAATCTAGAAAAGTGCCTATTGCGGCGAAAGTGTAAATTGTACTGGTGACTTGGTACGGGTCACTGAAGTTGATTTTTACCCAAAAGTCTCGTTTTTTTGCTGTTATCTCCGAAACAATTAACTTTACGAAAAAAATTTAAATGAAAAATTTGTTGGAAATTAAATTTCCTACAAAAAAGGTCTTATCGAACCAATTGCTTAGATTAATATTTCTTGAGATATTGAACTTTAACTTATGAGTAGTATAACATTTTTACGGTTTATATTACCGTGAAAATTTTTACGGTTTACGGTAATGATGCAGTATGTCATTAAAACTGGGTACCTTAATCTGTTATTCGTAAATTTGATACTAGCTTGTGCTGCCGAATAAAAATTTTGCACACAACTTGTGGAATGGTTCACCTTAGTTAATGATTTTTAGCCGAAATTGATACCGAAATATTGTAAAAATGTGAATTGTTTTGTAAGAACAAACTACAACAACCATATTGTTCTTACAAAACAATTCATAATTTCACAATATTTCGGTATCAATTTCGGCTAAAAATCATTTACTAAGGTAAATCATTCCACAAGTTGTGCGCCAAATTGTTATTCGGCAACACAAGCTAGTATCAAATTTACGAATAACAGATTAAGGTACCCAATTTTAATGACATACTGCATCATTAAAAAATGCACGTTCGGAGAAGGTTCATATATATTGATGACCAGCGATAATTCAGATTAAGCGAAGATAATCAGAAACAACGCGCAAGTTGAGACTCGCACGATGCTTCCTTTATGAGAGAGCCAAAAAAGAAAAGCTCATAGGCTCACGGAGGAGGTTTGTTTGTAAACGTTTAAAAACTCTGAGGAAGCACCCTGTACAAGTTTTAACTTCAATCGTACTTCGTTGATTTTCGATCTTTTCTTCTCACCTTTATCTTCCCACTTGGTGCTCTCGTTTTTCGTAGCATCGTTCGTTGACGTCCAAGTGGGAAATTTAGGAGGTAATTTGTTGTAACAATTTTCTTCATCGAGAAAAATCGGCGGTGGAAGAGGCGGCGGCGGAAGTGGATTTATTGTAGTGGAGTTTAACGTCGACGTATCGGCGTACGGCAACGTCGTCATGTTGCTCTGACTATTTTGACTGGAGTACGGCGATGGTGTGTGCGAATCACTCGCAAGACTTCGCGCCAGTGGCAACGGTGTACTGTGACTCATTTGATGATTGGTCAGAGCTGTCAAAGGAGTTCCAGATCCACCGATCACACGTCCGCTCATTGTCGGCGGTGTGCTCATCTGTCCCGACAATAATCCATATTCGGAACGTTGCGGCGATTCGGCTCTGCCGTCAACGGAATCGGGGCCCAAACCCGGAATTCCACTTGAATTTAGATCGCTTTCGGTCACAGCGCCACCAGACCCAATACCGGGTAGCACGGTCTTCAAAAAATTCGAGATACTGAAGTCATCGTTCGCCGAATCAATCTTCGACGGTCGCATGTTTATCACCTCGATCGGCATTGCCTTGAAAGTAAGATAAAGAAGCTTTTGTTTTTTTTCTATATTCTTTCTTTTCTCCACATTTTATCTGTTTCTTTGATACTTTTGTCGCGTCTGATTGTGAAAATAAAACGATTATCGAAAGAAAAGAAGAAATAAATTGTTAATCCTACCTCCGAGGAGTCATTGTATCTCTGATTTCCATTAGTCGGGGTCTCGGATCTGTCGTTGAATATATTTCTCTGAAAGAAAATTTCTCATTATCAAAATTTATTGTACATCGTTGTTTATGCATCGTGTGAAGTAATGAGCTGCGCTCAAGTTAATATAACCGGTGGAAGTTTACACGATCGTATTGTGTGAAGCGTTAGCAATTCTTGAAACTTGAGCTTGAGGGATCATATACAGTTGTGATGGTGGGAAAAATTTCTTTTTTTTTTATTGCATATTCTTCAAGTACATTATCTCAAGAATAGTCTCACCAAATTTCATAACAATCGGAGCATTAGATCCGAAGTTATAGCTATTTATAGCGCGCTACCTTGAGTTGTGCGCGCGGCTGCTTGGAACTTTAAGGCGGTAGTCTGGTCGTGAAATTTGAAAAAATCGATATTTTTTTACATTTTCTTATTCCTTATAAAACGCCCCCTGAAAACGCTCCTGAACACCGTTTATTGATATTTAAAAAATTAGCCGAGAAATAAAAATTCTAAGCAAGCTGCGCGCTCAGGTAGCGCGATCGGGAAGCAGCTAACGCAGAGGCTACTGAGTCGCTCATTTAACGGTGTCAAAACTTTGAACGCGTTTATATCAGAACTATGTTTTTCAAATCGGCGCCCACGATATCTCGATAAATAATGGACCGATCGAGCTCAAATTTTGCACGTACCTTAGGTAGCCTGTTTCCGAGGACTGGTAGCAGAATTGAGTCGAACAATAATTTTGCCGACATTTTATAACTCGTCGAATACCCAAAAATGTATGAAATATCATTAATGAAAGTTCAACAGGCCGCTATTTTGTCTAAAATTTTTTTTAAGTACCAATTCTGCTACCAGTGCTCAGAATACTCATACAGATTGAGAATATATATATATTTTTTTTTTCAGATGCATACAACATCGTCCAGAGTGGGCGCCGATTGAGGCGGCTTTCGGCGCACCATGTTGCAACAAGGCAAAAAACTACATGAAAATATTTACAATCATTTTTTTTTTAAATGTACAAGTATTCTCTAAGGATCAATAAATGCACGTGTAAATTTTCATCAAGACAACTTCAACGGTTTAAAAATTATTGCACATTAGAAATGACGTCAAAAATCTCGCTCTAGACCAGACTACCGCGTTAAACGCGATTATCTCAGAATCGTGTTATTTTTTAAAGCACCTTTGCGGTGGACACGATTACTAAAAAACTATCAATCCGATCAGCACCAAATGTATACTACTTATTTATTATGATAATAGCTAGTCGGTAACCGAAGAATTTGCAATTTTTTTTAAATCTTTTTTTAGAGCAAAAAAATCGAAAATTGAACACCTTGAAAAAATTAACTTTTTGTTAAAACCGTCGCCATTTTTTTTTTATTACAATTTTAACAAATTCTTCGTTCAGCGACTAGACAATACAATATCCTAACGAAATTTTTTTGATATTCTGATTTCTGATGAACCGTTCTCCAGTTATCATGTCCACTACAAGTGATGCCCAAAAAGGCGCTGCTGGAATACAGCTGTAGTTCCGCTATTTTCAAATATTTTACAATGAAAAAAATTTAACAAAATGTTTCCCAAAACATGTGCTAATCGATGTTATTAACAGTTTTTAAATAAATATTTATTATGCTATCGAAAAAAAATCGAGAAAATGTCGTCATTTCGCCCGCTACAACTGTATATAATCCCTTAATTCGACATACCAAAAAAAAACAGATTATAGAATACTTGAATTAAGGTAGTAGTCTGGTAACTTAAGCCGATTTTCATGTCTTTTTTGGAGGGCGTTTTTTTGTAGGAACATAGAAATGAATCGTTTTGGATATTTAGGATGTTTTTATTTACATATTAAAGATACAAACAAAAATTTTTTTGAAAAAAATTAATAGTTTATTATTATTATTATTATTATTAGTCGAAGTTGGCACCTCGAAAAAAAAGCGCGTGGGTGGCCCTGGTGATTTTGGCTCTTGATGTTATCTGAAATAAAAAATTCTTGATAATTCTTAATCTATAGACATGTCATTCTGGTCGGAACTACTGAAGTTAAATTTCTATTTCGTTTACAACCCCTTCTTTGCTAAAATAAAAGCACTTTTTTTTCCAAAGTCCGCCATTTTGTTATTTATCCATGAAATTTAACTTCAGTAGTTCCGACCAGAATGACATGTCTATAGATTAAGAATTATCAAGAATTTTTTATTTCAGATAACATCAAGAGCCAAAATCACCGGGGCCACCCACGCGCTTTTTTCGAGGTGCCAACTTCGATTAATAATAATAATAATAATAAACGATTAAATTTTTTCAAAAATTTTTTGTTTTGTATCTTTAATATGTAAATAAAAACATCCTAAATGTCCAAAACGATTCATTTTTATTTCCCTACAAAAAAACGCCCTCCAAAAAGACATGAAAATCGGATTAAGTTACCAGACTACTACCTTAAGGAAGTGTAGCCATCGAGGGGAATATGAGAGGAGAAAGAGGATAGGAGTGTTGGTGACGGACCTCGATGATTCGATGAAAGGAAATATATTTGGGATTCGAACCCGGGATGGTCTCATTGCTAAGCAGGTGCGGTAATCACTGCACTACGGCCATCTATCGGGAATTACCACGGAGGCGTGGCTTATTCCAAAGGGAATCAATCCAATTCGGCCAGCAATAGTTAGTATGGGAAACAGTAGTAAATCCTCAATTATCGTATATGTTTTGTTGATGTTTTTAGTACGATCTGATAATCAGCATCATTATCGTTGATGTTTGCGCGTGGGGGGAATCAACTGGGACAATTCGATACAGTCGGAGTTCATTATTGCCATAAGGATACAGTGAACCTATATAACGGACTATGTTTAACCACAAAATCATAAAAATATTGCCCGCCACTCTAAGGCTAAATAAATCAGTTCGAACCATAAACTATCACTTATTTTTCAGCAATTATGCTATTTCAGTCGCGCCTCTTGTTTACACGACACGAATAAAATAGTTTTTGATCTTTCGCGTGGGCCGAAAATCTTACACTCCTCGGACCGAATATCGTCCATGTTGTCCCGATTTTTATTCATTATATTGATACTGTAATAGAGCAGACATTTTTTATTATGATTAAAGCATGACGGATTCACATAGTGATCATCGGGCACCGACTGGGGGAGAGTGGTTTACAATTTGCCCGAGAGAGGTCAGGTTGCTAAATGGTAATTCCTAGTATGTTTCTCACATCCGAGCTGTGTACTTGTATGCAATGCTGAGCCGTCACAGAAGTACGGCTATTGCTTTTTATTGAAATCAGTGTTAAGCCGAAAAAAAATATATTTGAATTTTTTAAACGTTCGTAAAATATCATTAATGCTGTAGTTCGTTTTAAATAGCGTGGCCTTTGAAAATTAACATCTTTGAATGATAAACTTTCGTTTAGTTTTAAACAACTCTCCGAACATATATATTGCAATGCTCATTTTTCTTGTTAAACCATAACACTTCTCCGATTTCAATATGCTGTAGCTTTTAGTATTTTTCATAATATTTCACATTTTAAAAATGCAGCTATCTGTTTACGAAGATATTTTCTGCGCGGTGACACAAGCAAAGTGGTAAAACACGAATAAAGCCAAAAAACTCAAACAAAGTTAAACTCGTGTGGGTATAATAATAATATGAATAAATGCTTTTACAACCCACATGCACATTTTGACACGAGACGATTTTTTTTCTGCTATGCAGAAGCTTTCGGTATTGGTTAACTGTTTATCGCTTATCCATAGGAATTTCGTTGGTATTGCTTCATTTTTTTGGAATAGAATTTTTTTAATAGAATTGTGGGGATGAGAGAATGGTTTTAAATTAAATATTTGGGAAGAGATAACACGAGACTCTATTGTCACCGGATTCATTTATCCGGGATCAAATATCGCGGGATCTTTTTTGTCCGATCAAACGTCGGGAAACTGTAAAAGCCAATATAAGAAGTTCTTATCAGTAGGACCTATGTCAGCATTTGAATAAAAATTATCAACTATACAACGCCATAATCGCTGGATGAACGCAAATTAGGGTAAATACGCTCGCCTGATATAAAATGGCGGCCTAGATGTATCAGTGGAGTATCTCCGTGTATCCCTGAAAAGAATATTTTTCACCGGATAACCGACGTTGTGCCAACGAACTGAGTCAGGGAACGCATCCGATCGATTAAGTAAATCAAATTGCTGTATTAACTGAGAATCTGTATGGAAAATAAGATTCGTTGATTACAGAAAATACTTTCGAACTAATCAATCAAGTTACATAGCAATTGGACAAACGTTACGATTTAAACTTCGAAAAAAATCTTATGGAAATGTATGTCTTCGTAGACTAATTTTAGAAAGCGTGAAAATTAGATCATTTCACATTGTTTCCTCATTATTTTATCTCGATCGCAAATCCCCTTCGATGAGCGAGTTACTTTTTCAACTTTGGCTCCTGTATAGAGGAAGCTTTGTGGATGAGACAAAATTATGAGGAACCAATGTGCAAGTTTCTGATTCCCATGCTTTTATTGTGATTTTGGTTCAGAGCTTTTTGATTTTTTTAAATTCAAAGTTTCATAAAATATAAGCAATTTTACCGATTTGTCCTAAATTCAATGCCAATTACCATTTGACAATGCTCTATTCATGTACATAACTTTAATCGTATGTCTTAAACAATGGCGGAAGCTCGAATGATGATAGACTTTTTTGAAATTAAAAAAAAACCTCGAAATTGCATAATTGCGAAATTTGCGCATAAAGTGGAACCGGTTTTAACCGGGGGTCAACGAATTTCAGGCACGTCAAGATTGCGAGTACATGTACAAAGCCTCTAATGAAACTTCTTTGAATTACAGATCCCATTCGCAGGCGTAGAGAACAAACGTACTAGAGAGATTCGGTGCACGCAATGCTTCGTTCTTACAGAACCCAATGAAATGCGAACTCAATTATACACGAAAAAACTGTTCATCATTAACTCTACACAAAAAAAATCTGAGCAGCCTATCTCGACGTGCCTCAATCTGTACATGAGTACGATTCAACGTGTATTACTATACTGTGTAGTTGTTCCGAAGCTTCATTTCCAAGCAGACAAATGATATAGAATTCCGTCATAGAATTGAAAGTGTAGATTAAGCGGGCTTACGTTCAATGTGTTGAAAGGGTAGGTTAGGAAGGATAGCGTTTGAAGTGTAGAGTTGGGAAGCGTAAAGTATGGGGCTGGAAAATGTAGAGTTGGAAGTTTCGGGTTGAAAGGATGGCGTTTAAACAGTGGTGTTGAAAATACAGCCTTGGCAGTGTAGAATTGAAAGGGTTAGCATGTAAAGCGCAGAGTTGCAAGTGTGGAGCTAGAACGGTTTTAGAGGCGTGCCATGTAGAATTAAAAGTATAGACTTCGAGCGTGTCGAGTTGGGTTACGTAGATTTGGTGGTATGTGGAGTTGCGCCGTGTAGGATTGACGACATACGGAGTTGGGTTTGGGACGAATTAGGTTACGTCGAAACGAGGCACGACCATCGCCGTTCAAGAATCCTCAAACTCGAGAGAGATCCGGCATTGCTTAGAAATAAAACCTAATTGAATAACTTATTAATCAACGGTTCCCTAGCATATGCCATCCAAAGGTCTTAAAAATTCTATAGCATGTCAGATTCATATTTTGTATCTTGGGGACTTTTGGCACGCTCAATAATCAATTTCAGGTCGAAATTACACTATTCAAAGTGACAGATCGTAAACTCTAAAAACTACATACGTGACCCAGGTACTCAAAATGGTCTAATAAGTTAAAAAATGACGTTTAAAAGCTCTGTGTAACGGTCACAATTCTCAAAGTATCGAACTACAACTTGAAACAAAAATGGACCATTATTGAAAAGTATTCGTTATTGAGTTTGAATACAATCGATAGAGGCGTTTAGAGTTCATGAATTGTTGGAAAAACCGAAAATTACTGTTATCGATTACAATTTTCGCAAAAAAACCCTCCATTTAAAAGCTTGCGCATTACTTGCTCATTATTTTATCTCGTTCCTGAAACGTCCTCTGTGAGGAAGCCAAAATTGAAAAAACCTGTTGCTCATAGAGGAAGCTTTGCGAACGAGATAAAATAATAAGAAAGTTATGTACAAATTTATAATTGGTATGGTTTTGCTTCGTGGAGGAAGCTTTGTTTTGCTAAAAAACGTTTTTTTCTAGTTTTCAATATGAGTGTGCTCAAGATATGTCAAAACTTCGGAAAAACACATTTATAAATGTCTGGATCTGTTTGTTGAGGATGCAAAAATGAAAGTTTTCTAACTTGGGAATGGATTAATTGATTGGGGCGAATTTTTGCACGCAAAAATGGAGCTGCAAGACCCGTTTGTTTAATATGGTTTTGTTGAAGATTGAATAACTGGTACAGATTTTACACAATTGTGAATTTTTTCAAAAATGTTATTTCTTCAAACATTTTCGAACTATCAAGCTAAAACTTTCTGCATGAAAGGACTATCGTCAAACACTGTTCGCTATCACATTCGGCGAAAATCGGTCAAGACGTTATAAATTTATGGAATTTTGAATTTTTTGAAAAGACCACTATTGGCGTTTGTTAGCTCGTGCAATTTTTGGGATATCGAGTCAAAACTTTCTATCGGGTGAAACGTGAATATTGTTTCCTGATCATTATTGCGCGTGCACAAGGCTTGTGATGTACGAGGAAGCATACATTTAATAAGCCCCTTGCTCGTATAGAGGAAAATTTGGGAGTACGTAAACATAATGAAGAAGCAATACGCAAGTTTCAGTCAGCACTTTTTACATTCTATGAAGCCGTGTTTGAAAAAAATTCTTTAACAATTTTTTTGTACTTATGTTAGCTCACGCCTCATCCTTAGGACATTAACGCCTCTTTGTGATAACACAGCCACACGTACATTCAACAATATCATGAAACCGAACTTCAGAATTATTAAAATCTACAAAAAAATCCGCTAGAGATCAGGCGCTTGATATTTTCTATTCGCGGCGCTACTTCACGTTTGTCTGGTTCGATCAGCGATCGAAAGCAGGAGTCTGCTGTATTGGATTTGAATTTAAAAGTTCATAACTCGAAAGCTCATTACCTCAGCGCAGTGGGCTTTTGTACTATCGTGTTCGGCATAAACAATACTTCACGACAACTCATTGTAATGGTTGTTTACACATTTGGCTGTCAACTTTTCACGTTTCCGATACTTCCCCATGATTCAACTAAACTAAAGAGTTTATCAAATAGAATTTGTACTGGCGAGAAAGCTCGCCAGTACAAATTTGATTTTACTACTTTCTCCCGCCATTTACTCATTGTCAGCTCGAGATAGCTGCGGCACTATACAGTAGTCAAATAAGTGCTAAATTAATTCTCAATAAAAATCTTGTTCACAAATGTTCAACGATCAATCAATCACTTCAATGCGTGATAATCCGTACAACCGCATGTGTTCTTCGCGTTGAGAAAAACAATTACAGTGATCCGTTATATAATTATACGGATTTTTGCCCATTTATGTAAAAATTCTGTTCAGTTGTTTCAAAACATAATCCACACGGTTGTGTCATTGCCATTAGTGATGCCACGAGACGAGACGAGACAAGATTAGGACGTCACCACGAGACTCATCTCGTGGTGACATCCTAATCTCGTCTCGTCTCGACCAAGTCTCGTCTCGTCTTAATATGTGTCTTGAACTTTCCGAGACCCTATGTGTCCCGGTGTGTGTGTGTGTGTGTGTGTGTGTGTGTGTGTGTGTGTGTGTGTGTGTGTGTGTGTGTGTGTGTGTGTGTGTGTGTGTGTGTGTGTGTGTGTGTGTGTGTGTGTGTGTGTGTGTGTGTGTGTGTGGGTGTGTGGGTGTGCGTATAACTGCGCGCGCGTGACTGTGCGCGTGTGACTGTATCCGAGTGACTGTGTGACTTTGTGTGGGTGAATGTGTGGCTATGCGTGGGTGACGGTGTGATTGTGTGTATGACTGTGTACGGGTGACAGCGTGCAACTGCGTGAGTATGCGTATGACTATGTGCTGGTGACTGTGCGGAGGTGACTCTGTGCAGGCGACTGTGCGCTGGTGACTGTGTGCAGGCGACTGTGCGCTGGTGACTGTGTGCAGGTGACTGTGTGTGGGTGACTGTGTGCGGGTGACTGCGTGGAGGTAACTGTGTGCAAATGACTGTGTGCAGGTTACTGTGTGCAAGTGACTGTGTGCAAGTGACTGTGTGCAGGTGACTGTGTACAGGTGACTGAGTACAATGGCTGTATGCAGGTGGCCGTGTGCAGGTAACTGTCTGCCGGTGACTGTGTGTGTGACTGCGTACGGGTGACTGCGTGTATATAACTGTATGCGGTGAATGTTCGGTGTGTACGACTGCGTGACTGTGTGTGTGTGTGTGTGTGTGCGTGTGCGTGTGCGTGTGTGCGTGTGCGCGTGTGTGTGTGCGTGCGTGCGTGCGTGCGTGCGTGCGTGTGTGTGTGTGTGTGTGTGTGTGTGTGTGTGTGTGTGTGTGTGTGTGTGTGTGTGTGTGTGTGTGTGTGTGTGTGTGTGTGTGTGTGTGTGTGTGTGTGTGTGTGTGTGTGTGTGTGTGTGTGTGTGGCTGCATTGGGGTGACTGTGTAACGGCGCGTATGTGTGAATGTGTGCGGAATTGTGTCTACAACTGTGTGCGTGTCTCCGTGTGCCTATGTGCCTTTCTTGGATTTAATGTCGTGTAGCCTTCAATCAGAGATTCGAAAGAACCCGAAGAAAAAAAAATGAGTTACAAGCGATAGATACACGTGATCATGGTGTAGCAGTGAAATAACGAATTTATATTTTGTTTGGAAATTCTTGCCAATCTTCACACGTTTCTCGTCTCGTCAAGACAAAAATGTAAAAAAAAGAGTAACAAGTGATGGAATAGCGGTGGAATTCCCGAAAATCCTAAATTTATTCACTCAGCGATTAGATAAACGGAATTTCGCAAAACCTGTGCGCTCATTAGATGCTATCGATCTGATGACGAAGTAATGATTGGAATGACCGTAAACGCATCATCATTTATAGAACTATGTAGACGCTAGTTATGACTATACTTTCACAACCGTATGAACTGTGAATTTACCGGTCGTTCATAATTAATGCAACGGAACAGACCCCACCCGATCATTGTCTGGACACAACTTTGTCATCTGCAAAGCGATGATTCACGGCCCCACCATGGGCACGTAATTAACGGTCGCCGCGCGATGCCTCGCGAACGGTCCGACAGGTGGCTTCTCACGTAGCGTTTCCCACAAAGACTCTCGGGAGGGCTCTTATAAGACCGAGAACGTCGAGCATCATTTTACCGTCACACACCTATCCAAACCGATCTCACCGATCTACTATTTTACATTAGTGTAGGTACGATACCTAGCATCGCATCTAGTACTCGTACTTTACTCTGAAGAAAGCCCAGCCTTACGTTTTCTGTTACAACCCCTATAAGTCAAGTTCTCCCTTTCGCGAGCTCGGCCAGCTTACTTGTCTCCTATTGTAAAAATGTTTTCCGCGATTTTTCTTCTATGAAATCTTTTCTATCAGTCACTCGAAGATCGAAATGAATTAATTCTCTATCTTGAATACCAAAGTGATGAGTATATCTGAGGACGCTTCCCTTCCTTAAACGGTTCTCCCTCTCTATTCCAGTACACAAATCCTATGCGATTCATCGAATAAAGAGGCTCTCCAAAATCCAGGTTTGGGTCCTCGTGTGTGCAAATCTCAAGAGTATTAATTTTTTCACAGCATGCCTTACATAGTGCAAATAATAATTTTCCATTTGCTCGGTGAGGCAGTACCGGTAGATACAAATTTCGCAGTCCTAGTATAATCCACTCGACAAGATATGTTCGAGGTCGTTATTAGTACCGATCAGCTCGCGACATTCATCCCCCACGTATAATCGCGGATAGCCAATGGGAAATTTGCACGTTTTGCGCACCCACGGATATAGAGAACAAACATCTATGTAGCACATTTGTTCCCCAACCTCAACCTCGTACATACGTTCGAAATTTTCCGTTCGGCCACCAAAAAATGCAGAGCGCGGGTCGAGCGGTGAGAATAACACCATAGGGAGATTTTCGATTTTTGATTTTCGACACTATATAGCGAGCCTCATGCGCGTTGCTATACCGAACTAACTTTAGAGATAACTTGAGTAAAAGGGAAATTTGGGACTGAAAAAACATCTCACTCCTGTACGACCAGAAGTGGGTGAAAGTTCCATTTGATAGTATGTATTGGTTCGTTTAATCGGTATAGAGAATTCCTAAATTTTGCCCAGTATCCGCCCTATTGATTACTACTTCGAGATTTTGACTAACAAGGAAAGTACTCGAGGTGTCCCCCTCCGATTTTGTTGAAACTCAAGTATGTTATAGAGCATTGAAAACTAAGCGACTCGTATTTTTTTTATCGGCGGAAAAACGGTTTCAAGGAGTGAAACCACCCCCTAAAGTTACACATGTTAAGGGGCGATTTTGCAGTTCCACATAGAAGCAGTGCATCGATTTTGATGAAACAAAGATTAAAATGTTTCTTGTGCTAAGAAATGAAGAACCCACCAAATAATGAAAAAATATATATATTTTAAGGGGTTGAAACACCCTCGAACATCCACTTTTTGCTCTCTACATTGAAAAATTGGGAATCGATTGGAATGAAAATTATGCTATTGTGTAGCGGAAATAAAATTAAAGTTGACGTGTTTTTGTATTTGTGCGAGAAAATTTTTTTAAGGGGGTAAACTACCCCTATTTGAGTTTTTACATTCCAGGTGTCTCCTTGTCATTCCAAATGTGCTTGCCGATACGAACTCTTCTCATTAAGCTAAAATTAATGTATCCACCATTTTTTTGTTATTTTAAGGGGTAGAAACACCCTTGAACATCTACGTCTTCAACCCTACATTGAAAACTTGCAAATCGATTGGAATGGAAATTATACCGTTTTATAGCGGAAATAAAATTGAAGTTGACGCGTTTTTGTATTTGTGCGAGACATTTTTTTAAGGGGGTAAACTAGCCCTAATTGAGTTTTTACATTCCAGGTGTCTCCTCGTCATTCCAAATGTGTTTGCCGATATGAACTCTTCTCATTAAGCTAAAATTAATGATTCAACGTTTTTTTAAATAAGTACGAATACTTAAGGGAGTAGACCACCCTTTGTAGCCCCCTTTTTAATAGGTATTCAAAAGTTTCCGAACCACTGCCAAGACATTTTATGATGTTACGATTTTCGTATTTAGATAAACTTACGCATCTACGAGAAGCATAATTAGGAGGGATTATACTATACATCATTCGCTAACACATCCTTTTTTTATATAATTTTCCTCACTTTTTCACATATCACTGTGGGAGTATTTTTTTATTATTAGCATAAACACGTCGTTTATATATTATTAAATGATATTACCCGTAATAAAGTGACAGATTTTAATGGAGGAACTAATTTCTCTGTATAGATTTTCAGTTAGGTGTTACTTTTACCTAAAACAGATGTGCTAGATTCTTTGAAACGGGAACCTTAATAGTATATTTCAAGTGAATCGGTTGCTTCTTTCGAAAGGATCATATGTGTATAAGCGCTTTTGACGTACACACTTTATTTACATAGTAACTTTACTCTAACACACGCCATCATCATCATTTGTATACATGTTCATTATCTACTGTCCGTTGTTATCAACTTTTAACCACAATCATGGTTCATAGGCCGAACAAAAATGGTAGTCATCGAAAAAATGCTTCAAGCACAAGGATTTCTGATAAGCGTTGCCCGTAACATCCACGTAGTGTCACCGAACAACAAAGTGTTAGTAACGAATTTAGGTGGTAAAACGTAATAGTACTGAAGTTGTAAATTCCTCAATTACGGATAATGATACGAAGGCACCATCAAAAGTGTATTTTGACGGTCATGCATATAGCTATACTGCTCATATTGAAAATATGCTCTTGCAGCAACGTGTGAAAAGGTAAGGAAAATGTTATAAAAAACGGATGCGTTAGTGAATGAAGTATACTATAATCCCTCTTCATTATGCTTCTCGTAAATGCGTAAGTTTATCAGAATACGAAAATCATACCGTCATAAAATTTCTTGGCCGTGGTTCGGAAACTTTTGAATAACTATTTAAAAAAAGGGTTACAAAGGGTGGCTGCCCCCTTATGTATACGTACTATTTTAAAAAAAACGGTGAATCATTAATTTTATCTTGATGAGGTGAGTTCTTATCGACAAACGCATTCGAAATGACACGGAGACAACTGGAATGTAAAAACTCAAATAGGGGTAGTTTAACCCCTGAAAAAAAATTTCTCGCACAAATACAAAAACAAGTCAACTTTAATTTTTTTTCCGCTACACAATAGCATAATTTTCATTCCAATCGATTCGCAAGTTTTCAATGTAGGGGGCAAAAAGTCAATGTTCGAGGGTGTTTCAACCCCTTAAAATATGTTTTTTTTTCATTATCTGGTGGGTTCTTCATTTCTTCGCACAAGAAACATTTTAATCTTTGTTTCATCAAAATCGATGCACTGCTTCTATGTGAAACTGCAAAATCGCCCCTTGACATGTGTAACTTTAGGGGGTGGTTTCACCCCTTGAAACCGTTTTTCCGCCGATAAAAAAAATACGTGTCGCTTAGTTTTCAATGCTCTATAACATACTTGAGTTTCAACCAAATCGGAGGGGGACACCTCGAGTACTTTCCTTGTAAGAGCACGTTAAATACCAACTGACGGTGAATGAAGTTATAATAAACTTTTTTATAGATGTTACGAGGAGGGCCCAGAAGTGCCGGAAAAATTAACATACGTGGGCCTTAAAAAAATGTTTCCATCGTGCGACGTAGAAAAAAAACCTTGTTTTCTAGCAACACAGAAAGTCTTCGAGTTTGTAAGACTTAGAAATTTTCCTATGATTTGCCTTCGACTATTTTCATTATTTTGAAAATTTTCGGATGAACATTGAAAGAATAATGTGCATCCATCGGAGTTTGAAACTTAATTACCCATGAGTGTTCGAGAATCTCCAACAAGACGAAAATACTAAAAGTCAAAATAATACAAAAATGTCTAAGTCCTACATACTCAAATATTTTCTTCGTTCCTAGAAAACAACATTTTTTCTATGTCCTACGATGGAAAAATTTTCGAAGTCATACGTAGTCGACATTTTTCGAAGTCCCACGGACGTGAATTTTTTCTGTGTTCCTTCCAACGGAATTTTTTATAAGTTGCCATAACGTGACATTTATTCCAAGATTCGAAAAATTTCAGTCCGTAAAAAAGTTGAACGTCGCTCACTTTTTTCGAGGGTTTTCAATCTTATCGTGACGAAATCTGTACAAACTGTGTAAAGCAAGAATTTTCTTCGTAATCTCAAAGTACACATGAAAATAATTGATTACAGCTATCCCGTTCATTTATGATTTCGTCATGTGTGTTCTTCACGCTCCGACATAGAGGTCATTTTATGTTGTCTCTTACGTGAAAGGACGCTTTACACGATCCTAAGACGGTAATAACCTCCCCTTCGCCATTTTCTCTGAAACGGTTGACATCCAGGACAAAAGCAAATTCAGCTTCGGTGTGTATAAAATAGACGCGGGAAAATCGAATTTGCTTTTTGCTTGTTTTATGCGAAGAGAATTATCTCTGAGAAAATAGGGAAGCGGAGGTTATTACGACTGGAACTTCTTCGGTGACAAGTGCGTTGATCTGTCACATGACCTTAAGGGAGGGGTAAGGATTTCAGCGTAAAAAAAACACTTTTTTGCGATTTTTTTCTCAAATATGGATTGAGCAATTTTATTCGAAACTTTTGTACATTATTGAGCATACTTTTGACAATGTTGTGTAATTTTTTCATGCAGAAATATTGAAGCATAAGCCCGCAACAGAGCTTCCCCCAGAACGTCTTGGAAAAAAAACAATTTGCGGTGTTCACTATAACTCGGCCGGAAATTATCTGAAAATGAAAAACCATGAAAATTTGGTCAAATTATAATCAAATAGTCCCCCCAACGTTCTCTGATAATTTTTTTTTCATTTGAAAATTTTCTGATTATCTGAAAATGAAAATTGAAAATGGAAATTATCTGAAAATGAAAAACCATGAAAATTTGGTCAAATTATAATCAAATCTTCCCCCCAACGTTCTCTGATAATTTTTTTTTTTCATTAAAAAATTTTTGGCGGCCATCTAAAGTGTGAACTGTTATTTTCCACGAAAAATTCCGCCATTTTGTGGGTGGGAAACACCCTTAATGTAAAAAAAAAAATTTAACTAAACGTTGGGGGGAGGTATTTTATATGTAGAAAATGTGTACGAAGTTTGAAATGAATCGGTCAAGTAGTTTTTAAATGGCAGTGGACACGGACTTTGTTCTAAAGTTTATGAAGTAAACAATTTTTTTTCCCAACTTACACAGAATCATCGATTCCAGCTCCATACAGCAGACTTCCTGCGGCATTGTCGATGTCTTCAGCCTCTTTTCTCTCAAGTCTTCGTTTTATTCTGGCTTCTTTGCTCTGCTGCTCAGCTTGAATCTCGGCCCTGTGAATGCGATTGCTGTCCGTAAATGATGCATAATCATGAGCGCTTGGGCCGACGCTGACGTTCATGTCAGACAGAAAAGTTATAAAAGCACCAGCACCTTCATTGAAAGTCAATGCAGCTACATAAGATGCAAATTCAACAATTTGTCTGGTGCCAGATAATTTTTTCGGTACAATTCTCCAAATCAGCTGGTTCAAACTTTTGTTGGCATTTTGAGTAAAGCCTTCAAGACACCTTTCTAGAAGTTCGTCTTCACTCAAATCTTCATAAATCGGTTTGATCGCTTCTATGACACCTTGTGGAAGTGGAGTGTAGTCATGTTTGAAATTTTCCACTCCTGTTGTGGCCAAAGCTTTTTGATATGAACACCACGAGTTCTCACCGCTCATGCACTTATGGTGTTGAGGATTATCGTCTGTTGACTGCTGGTGGTAGAACGTTGCCCAGATTGCATTTTTCATTCCTTCCAGCGAATCACAATTATGTCTGATTGCTGCTCCGTAGTATCGACTCAAATTATCAATGACTTTTCCAGTGAGCTTTCCTTTGCTGCCGAGTAACTTACTTTGCCTTGTTTTACCAGCATTTTTTACGGTTTTTACAACTTTATTTTCTACAGTTTTATTTACTAGGTCACGTAGACGTTTACCCATTCTTTTTTGCACGTGGCCTACACATTCTTTTTTATTTATAGTGAAATTTTCACCGTAAGGTTTAGCTTTCACTAAATTGCCGTAAGTTTTACTGTCACCGTCTCCGATATAGTTGCTGATCTTTGCTCCGTAATTTTTTTCTGATCGGCGGAATAATTCGATAACAGCATTAACTTCCATGTTACCTGATGGTCCGGTGTGATTGACTTGGCATTCATCATTTTCAACATGATCTTGGTACCACTCTTCAAATTTATTAGTATTTAATTGCTTTCTCCATAATTTGCAAGCCTGACAGTGCAAACTACTTATGAAAATATCGATAACTTTTCCAGACCAATATCCAATCAAAAAGCGACGCCAAAGGAAGAGCTGAAGCCTTGCTTCTGCCACGTGCCGTCACCAGAAACGGTCAAAGTGTCTGACTCCGAATTTGCACGTGTTAGCTGTTTTTCTTCGTCTGCGGCGGAAACAAGAAATTTTTCAGCAGTCTTTTTGATGCTGCAGCAAATAGATTTCATGAGATCCAAATAAGATGGTTTTGAAAAAAAAACTACTTGCTATGTCCATGAGCCCGCAAAATTTATTGCAGTCTGCTAAACCCAAACCTAATGTACGCATTACAAAGGCAAAACGAGTGTTGATTTCATAGCGATGACCAGTTTTCTCACTCGACGGTATAAAGCGTGGATCACAATTTGCACATTTGACTTGGATTTGGAAGCCAAGGCCTTCTTTTTTGCAGCTTTTGAACTCAACTGAACCATCACACTGAGCACATTTCACTAAACTTGCGATGGTTGAGAAAACAAGCAAAAAATCGATGATTCTGTAATGTTTTTCAACGTCTTCTGGTACACTTGCACTGGTATTTAGTTTGATTTTCTTCGATGAAGCACTTTGTGTGGTAGCCTCATCTTTAATTATTTTATTCGGATTAAACCGTTTTTTTTATCTACACGAATAAGTCCTTCCACTTTGTCGGTCTTCTCTCGAAACTTTGCTTACTCTCGACATTTTTGTACAGGACATTTTTTAGATGATTATAAAATGGCAAGCGCACGCTCGAACGTCTAACGACAAACTGACGCTCGTTTCTTCTTTTAAAATATTGTAGTGTATAGTATACACTATATACTATATACACAATAGCAATGAATAAACTGTATACCTGTTCGACAGCTGCACTGCTAGCCCGACCGCCCGCAGCTGTTAGAGGTATAGCGTTAAAGGCCAGGAGATTAATAAGACAATAACTTCAAGAATATTGCTTAGATCGGTTTGAAATTTTAAGGACATATTCTTGAAATGTTAAACAATAAGATAAGACAAAAAAAATCGATTTTTCGAAAGTGAAAACCCTTACCCCGCCCTCAAGAGCATGTGAAAGGATGGTTTTATCAACTGTGTATTATCAAAAAAATTAATTGAATTCCTTGACCAAGCGCCATTCCTAAAATATAAATGTACATTTTTAGCTAAAAACGGAGAGGTCTAAAACAAAAATGGCTATAATTATTATTGCATAGCGTAATTCTGAAAAATTTGACCCTTACGTTATAGACGGCTAAAAACTCTAACTAACGAGCCTTTGTTTGCTGTTGTTTATGAAACATTAACAAAATGGCGTTGAGCGAAAAAAAAACAACAATCATGAAAAAGTGATTTGGTTTAGTTCTTTTATATTCCACTCGCGCAACTTGCAAATATAAACGCGAGATTTTCCATGCTCAGTCTTCAGTTCAGAGACAATTCTCACACAGTGGTGTTGTCCCACAGTGGTGGGTCACAGTGGTGTTGTCCCAATTTCCGTATTTGATAGATTTTTCTTGAATATTAACCAGGTTTCAAAGGTCTCTACTATACCGACGCTGCTGGAGTTTCTCATCGCCTCTCGCATCCTCTTTAAGTGAAACGTCGACCAATCTAGTTCGGTCGGTGTGTCTTTTCACCTTACGGAGGTATGACTATATCCCATCTATAGTTTTTATTTATTTTCACGGTAAAATAGCATTGGAAAATCAGTTTATCATGGTGGTCCAAGCGGTATGCACCGCAAGACGCATTAACGGACCATTGAAGGTGGTCGTACTTACACGGACAACGATTTATCCAGTGTCATTCGGAATAGGTATCGAATCCGAAATTTTCTAAATCCGCAGTAGCTTTAAATTTAGAGCCAATACAATATGTTGATGAGTCGACCAAGGACAGCGTCAGATCTTCCCTCGCTGGACCGCAAAATTGGTCTTCCGGTTGTCACCCTCCATATACCTCGATATCGATACTCACCGTCTACCCTCAGCGCGGGAAGTTCCGACGCTACCGTTGATTGACGCATCAGCATATTCTAATCCCCAATTTAAAAACTTTGTTCCATTATAGAAAAACGGCTAACGATGCTCTCCCACTGAGCGTGTCACGCGTCCCGTTAACGGAAGCAGCCAATCGGAGGCACCGTTTCTTGTACCTCTTTCAGCTGCCTGGAGACGCACTGGCATTCAAAACTGCCAGTCCTGCTCTTTGATTGGCTGATATAGTTGACGCGACGAATGACGCCCGCAGTGGGAACCACCATAATTAGTTCTGCTTAGGACATCATCGAAAATTAGAAATTTCCAGATTCGATACTTATTCGGAAATACCCTTTATACCATACGTATATTTTAAACAATCACCGTAACCAAATACATACATTGCTTACTTCATGGAATATCACCCAACGAATAAAGCAAGTTATCGAAAGTCCAAAATGACTCAACGGTATAAACGGGTGGGGGTCGAACTAGTGAAACACCAAAAAGTCGAACGGTTGAAATAACAAAAATTCGAAAACATTATACCGTCGAAATAGCGAAAGATGAAAAGCTGAACACCGAAGGGCGCGTAGCAATGGATCGTTAGAATGCGTCCATTGGTATTCGACTTTTTGGTCTTCCGCTGTTTCGGCCGTTCAACTGTTTAATCTCCTATTTCGACCGTACGATTTTCAAAATTTTCGCTATTTCGACCGTTCGAAATATTTTTTTTGTGCCGCACTCGGCACAAATCTCTGAGCAAATACTTTGCTATTAATGTGTCCATGCGTTAGGCATACATGCTGTAATATAGGGCGTATCTCATAACTGACGATTGATGTGGACAAGTCTGTACATTTTATTAATCTATTTAGGAGTCATTTGCCTAGTGCACCATTACCAGATGCGCTTTCACGCCGCTTTTCAAAATTACCATAAATCCCTATAGATGGCTATCTAATGAATCTACAACCGATTTACGAGATAAAATCTAATATAGACCAATCGGATTCCCGTCTAAAGTGAAGCAATTTGTTTTGAAGAGCAACACAAAAGTGCCTCAGCGGTAGCAGCCGAGTATGACTCAACGTTGGCTAATTCATGAAATAAAGCTTGAAAAATTCGTTCGACGCTCTCACCATGTCGAAATCGACGTTTCCTCCCATGAAGGATGAGAAATTGTTGGTAAAGTCGGACGTGCTATTTCCCGGCGTGAGCTCCGGCGCGGGAACAGGCATGGGCTCGTAATCCAGACCGTAAGAATTGTACATCGAGGGAGGCGCAATGTCCATCATCATCGAATCAGTCGTTTGATTAATCGACAATCCATCGTCTCCCGGAAGCTCGATGTCACTGTCGGGGCTCGGCGATGGTGCGTTAATGTCAGGCGACGGAATTGGTGATATCAATGTCGGCAAAAGCTCGTCCAGTTTCTTTTTCAAATTCTTCACGCGACTACCGAAGTTACGATAAGCCTGGAAAGAATGGTCAAACATGACGGTCAAAGAAAACATTCACGAACAGGTTAAGGTTGACCGTACGTGTTTTCTCGTACAGCTTTGATGCACAATCAATTTTGTTAGCGAACGAAACAAGATCTCTCTATTAATTCGAATAGTTGACGTTCCGGCTCTTTTTGCATGATTTTCAGTAACCATTGCAGATTCCTACTTCTACGGCAGGTTTCCACTTTGTTGGGTAAAAAAATTCATTTTTTTAAATTGCATTTTCGTGAAGTTTATAGTCTTGAAAATATTCCCTCCGCATTCTATTAAGAAATTCACATCATTTCCGGAGTTTTTGACGCTTGAAGAGGCTCGTGCCATCGGGTAGAAATGGCACGGAAACTTTAAACGCGTTTTTCTGGAAATTACCTTTTTGATGCTTAGGCTCGCTATATCTCAGCCATCAATGAACCGTTTGATTTAAAATTTGGAGTACTTATTGAGAACACATTTCGCTATCGTTCCTACCGCGAAAAATAAATAACAAAATGGCGGACTTTGAAGAAAAAAAACTTTTTTTCCAAAGTCCGCCATTTTGTTATTTATCCATGAAATTTAACTTCAGTAATTCCGACTAGAATGACATGTCTATAGATTAAAAATTATTAAGAATTTTTTATTATAGATAATAACATCAAGAGCCAAAATCACCGGGGCCACTCACGCGCTTTTTTTTCGAGGTGCCAACTTCGATCAATAATAATAATAATAATAAACTATTACATTTTTTCAACAAATTTTTTTTTATATCTTTAATATGTAAATAAAAACATCCTAAATATCCAAAACGATTCATTTTTATTTTCCTACAAAAAACGCCCTCCAAAAAAGACATGAAAATCGGCTTAAATTACCAGACTACTACCTTAAATATGGTCATGGTACGGGCGATAGACACCGTCTTATGGTTATGAATGTACCTGGTTTTTGCGTCCTTGTAAAAGAAGTCTTTTTATGAAAAAAATCGTGTATTTAGTGCCATTGTGTTGAAAATATTCTAAAACATCGAAAAATTCCATTTAGTCACTTTAGTCACTATAGTTTTTATGAGAAACGACAAATTTTTTTTGTGTTTTACGTGACCGTGCTGAAACTTTCTACGCAAATAGATTATCAT
The DNA here is from genome assembly GCA_958009045.1 of Oxytorus armatus. Classification (NCBI taxonomy): domain Eukaryota; kingdom Metazoa; phylum Arthropoda; class Insecta; order Hymenoptera; family Ichneumonidae; genus Oxytorus; species Oxytorus armatus. The sequence goes on along the minus strand of OY253747.1, from coordinate 6,676,591 downwards.
CGAATGCTGTTTGTTATAGAATTTGGAGGAGATTGATCACGGCGTTCTAATTTATAAAATTTCGAATTTGTCGAAAAATCGTTATGGGCGGTACGGGGGGTGGGGGGACTTGTGTAATTTTTGATCGATCGAGGCAAAACTTTATACATCCATTGGATACCATTAAAGAATTTTTTTTTACCAAATTTGGACAAAACCGTTCGAGACGTGTCAGTTTAGTAACATTTTTTATTTTTCAAAAAAATCAATCAATTTTGATTTTTTTAACAAATGCCAATGCGTTTGTTAAGACTCTAGTTCGTCTAATTTTTTGTTATCGAGCCAAAACTTCGTACATCTATTGAGTACCATCAAAGGATGATCGCTATTGGATTTGGAAAAATTCAATAAAGACGTTTTGAATTTGTGGAATTTTGAATATTTCAAAAAAAAAAGAGCGAAGTTTGTTAACACTCTAGTGGGTGTGATTTGTGTCGAACTTACTCGATTTCGAGGTAAAATTTTGTACGTAGAATGTTATTGAAGGATGATTGATGGTCGAATTTCGCGAGAATCGATGAAACCGCTGCGATTCGATGAAATTTCAAATCATTCGAAAAAATTGGGATTTATTATACAATACATGTAGGGAAAAAAACTGTAAGTCTAAGATATTCAGCACCGCGTGAATTATCAAATACATGTAACAGATCAAGAGATCGTCTTGGCACCAAGTAATTTAAAAGAAGCGTTTTTAAGTACGAGTGCCGCTTATTTTATGTTTACGGGAGCTATAATTCGGTAGTGCTGACTGCGTTATTATTTAGTATTGTTATTCATTCTTCGTATTAGTATACGTGCGTACACCAGTTTACGCCACCAGAGTACGGCCACTTACGGTGAGCGAAAGGCCGCGTAAACACACGCATAGTTATTTATTGGGGAGGGCTTCGAGCATTATGTGAACTTGGGAGGAAGCAACTTGCAAATTCAACCCACAGTTTTTATTTTAGATAATTGGAACGAACGCTATCGTAGTACACGTTGTAGAGCAGCCTTGTACAGCGTAGCTTATCTCACCTTCAGAAATCATTACAATAGATTGATTCGTTAAGATGGGAGGAGCTGAAGACAGAATAAAAAAGTTCCTACGTTATGTTATACCATCAATAAAGATATCCACTAAGATTCATTGGAATGAACCCGACATTTTTCTGAAGAAAAAAAATCCCTGAAACTACGCCTGGAAAGGTAGTAAATTATGTGCGTGCGTAATAGTTTTTGACCAAAAGTTTACTTTTGGTCAAAAGATTAAACATCTCGGAATAAACAAAAATGGCGATTTGTTACCAGAGGAACCGTCTCGGTGGTATGTCACGCCGCTTTAAATGCACTGTAAAAATGTCGAAGATCAACATAGCGGAGTCAACATGGCCTCTAAAAAAAACGTGCAAATTAGAAACTTGGACATCCTCATTATTTTATTTCACTCGCAAACCCGCTTCTATGAACAAGTTAATTCTTCAATTTTGGCTTCCTCGCGGAGGCAGCTTTATGAACGAGATAAAATAATGCAGAGGTAATGTGTAAGTTTATAATTTGTACTCTTTTTTGTACTCAATTTAATCTGCAAAGTAGCACGGGTTACAAGTTTTATGATACTTAATAATCATTGTGGAAAATTTAGTAAAGTAGGATAGAAACACTGTAATAAATACAAAATTTCGAACATTTACAATTGTATACAATCTTTAAGCGTGTTACCAACTGTTTTCAGGCTCAGTATTCAGCATGGTTCTCACCTCACCCATTTTTATGGCAAATGCCACCTCGATAGTTGTAAATTTACAAAGGTCAAAACAAACATACAATTTCCCATAAAAAAAAATGAAAGATTAACAAAATTCAATAAAATCTTTCAATAAAAAACACTTTCACCGATTCATTCCAAATATACTCTATTTATGACATAGAAATTGGTCCAAAATCTGAAAATATGCAGAAATTTAAGCGATCACAGACGTTTTTATAAAAATTCAAAATTTTATAAAATCTGAATTCATAAAGCGATTCTCGTCAAATTCAATACCAAACATCCTCGTTCCCTAATCTATTTATTTATGTAGAAAATTTTTACTGGATAGGTGGACATTCACTAAAGTAAGAGCGATAACAGACGATTTTCGAAAATTTCAAAATCCCGTAAAATATCAAAAGTTTAATTAATGTCGACGAAAAGTGCAGCAAATAAAGGGGATTGTCCGAAAAAATAAACAAAAAAAATGTTCACGAAAACATAACTTCTTCCACGATAAAGTAAAATGATCCGATTTTAATAAAAAATTAATTGGTAACGCGTAAGAGGGCGGGGATGAGGTTTAAGATTTCGAAATATCTGTAAAAAAAATATCGCAATTTGAAATGGTAGCGCTGAGATCTACTGTTCGCCAAATTACCAGCAGTCACATTCCATAATATATAGGTCCCTCAATAATTCGTCCGGAATTAATGCTTAAAGCCTTGTCTATGAAGTATATCTGTCTTAATGCTGGCTTCCTCGCCAGAATGTAATCCCAAATTTTTCTGGCTTCCTCGCCTGTTTCCATACATATAATCCCAAATTTTTCGAATTACTTTAAATTTTGTATAATCACAACCGTCTCATGAATTTTAGCTATGTTCGACTCCGATCATTCTTCAATAACATTCTGTTGTAATAGACATATATAACGTTTTACCCGGGAATTCAAAAAGTTCGATACATGTTGTACGAACTCGTGTCTTAATAAGCATATCACGATTTTATTTATTTCATTTTCAAATTGAATACGGAGTATTATTTGATAGTACCCAATCGATGTGCAGAATTTTTACCGGATAGCTGAAAAATCATGCGAACGAGAATCTTAACAAACACCTATACCAATTGTTTGAAAAATGAAAAAATATCTAAATCTAAAACGTCCATATCGATTTTGCTCAAAGTTGATACGAAATATCCTTTAATAGTACAGAATCGATGCATGAAGTTTTGGCTCGATGGCCCAAAAATTACACAAGCTACAGCTTTAACAAACGCCTACAGCGATCTTTCGAGAAATTGGAAATTCTAGAACGCTGGAACGTCTGCATCAATTTTTTCTAAATGCAATAGCGAACAGTATTTTATGACAGCCCACTTGTGTAGAAAAATTTAGCTAGATAGCTCAAAAATTGCCTACACTCGAGTTTTAACAAATATTTTCGTAAAAATTAAAATATTTCTAAAATCCGATCTAGTCGTTCAATATTCACTAAAATTATACCTAACAGAGTATAAAAGTATACCAAGTCGTTCCAAAGTTACAAAAATTAAATTTTTGCAGCCTAATAAAAAGTGCAAAAAAAATTTGTTCACGAAAGCAAAGCTTCCTCCATGAGGAAGCAAAAACGCTTGTCACAAGCATTTGCATTTGCAAGCAGTGTAAGATACGTAAAAGAATGAATTCGCGGACGCACCCTATGAAATATAATTATTTTAATATGCGGATATTCTTGGTCATTTACCACATCCGAAAGTGTGCAATTGAATTAACTTTTGCGATTATTAGTTGAAAAGACTATTATGTGCAAAAAAAACAGTTGGAAAAATGAAACTCACATTCGTAACAATCTTTACTTCGCCCCGCTGAGTTTCGTAAAATTGATCGGCCTGTTCGAGAAGATCGAGAATCTGCGTTCTCTCCCGTATCTCAGCTTCAAGAGCTCTGACATAATTCTCGACGTTTCTAACTGCCGTTTCGACATCCTTCTCAGCATCCTCGACGTGTCTCCGATCTTTCAGCGACGCACACAACTCGTCGGCATTGTCAATATCGACGCTGCTGTCTCGAAGATCGCGCAATCTCGCGTCCGTAGCTTGTTCGAGATTTGAGCATGATCTCATCGTCGATATGAGCAAAGCTGCTTGAAACTCATCGTTCATAACAGTTGGCTGTGGCTCAACTTTTTTCTTCGGCGCAGCCGACAACAGACCCGACAAATCGGCGAGAAATTCCTCATCGTAAACCTGCCTCTGATCCCATATTTTAAAGATCCTCAAAATACGGTGCTTCACCTTCTCGTCTCGCACCATTGTCGTTGCTCTCTGCAGCGTGGTTCCCCAAGATTCAACGAATTCAAAATTTTTACGCTTCGAATACTGTATGACATCGTTAGCCAGATAAAACAGCGTTAAACGATGATCCACTTTGACTGTAAATAGAGAAAGATTATGAGTTGTGATATGGATTTCATTATTCTGGTTCATTTTTTAAATGAATTTCTCTGATTTTGGTTACTTTGTTGATTTCCAACAATCCTTTTTTTTTTCTTTTATTTCCCGTTAACATTTATTATCTGTTATCGAAAAATTCATTTTTAGAAAAATGCTGTAGAACAACATTCTACATTTTCCATTTTTTATCACCACACTGTACACGTACTGACAGGCGTGTAAGAACTTATTTGTAGAAAAGTATTAAATCATATCTCTGTGTTTACTGAATAAAGTTAAATTCTGAAAATATATGAAGAATTGATAAAGAACAATTGATACCTAAGTAATCAGACAATGAGAGATTTATTCCCAAATCGGTAATGGGATTATTAAGTTGCTCAATGTGCAATCACTCAATCATCTAGTAACCAAACTGTGAATCGCTCGATAAGCAATTACCACATTGACAATTAACCAATTGTTAAATAAGCTAATAAACCTGTGAATATTCCAGCAACTTGATTTTTCAAAAATTCCCATTGATATCCGCAACTTGATCAACAAAGATGCTCGCAACGCAACGAAGAACATTTTTAGAAAATGCTGCGCAATGCCCAAAATTTGAGAAAGCACAGCATGAGATCTTGCTCAAATCATGATTTATAGTTTTTCAACGATACCTTTTTTCAATACTTGAAGCCAGGTGGCAACAATTTTTTTGTGATGTGGTCGTCTCTCCAGACACCATGACGACAATCCTTGGATGGACTCCTGCGAATCCTTCAACGACTGTAGCTTTCGCTCAAATAGTTCAACGTCAAACTCAGAGCTTGCCATTTTTTTAGCTACAAGAAGTACTTAGCAACCCTCTCTCTTTTTCTCACACAATCTTAATCGACGGAGATGAAAGTTTTCGGAAAATGCACGAAACCCCGGAAGGTTAAGGGCACGTAGCATTTCAACATTTTTATTCCGTTTAATGAAAACTTTGATACTACTCCAATGTATATACAAATATAATTGTAAACAATGAGCAAATGAATTGACGAATGAATTATATATGTATGTATGTATATATATATATATATATATATATATATATATATATATATATATATATATATATACATATATGGATATTGGGATCGCGTTAGTTAACCTAAAACGATGCTGCGGCGTTTTGTTTCTTTTTGGGGGTTAACAATCTATATTGGCGTCGCGAAGTACAGAAGTGCGTGCTTAATGACGATATGACACTTTTTTTTTCCTCATTCACTACGCCGTTGATTCATTCGAGCTCATCGCGAACTCGTAACTCGCGGAATAAACGCGCTTTATCCGTAAAATTTTTCGCGTTAAAACTAACATTCGATATCCGATGAGTGTTTGTTGGCTAATGGTGATTAACCGAAAATCAGTGTGTAGGTTCACACCGTTGCTCCAAACTGAAGTGTGTGTGTGGGGGCCGAGGGGGAGAAAGCGGCGAAACGAATGGCGGACGAAGAGGGGGCGCAGCAACTACACCAAAGTTCGCGCTATTTTTTTCACTAAATTTCACAAATTTACAATTTTTTAACCATCCCAAAATCGAAATCACATATTCGCTCTGTCGTTGTCAACAGGCTGAACTGCAAAACACGATTTCTTTTGTATTGTCATTGGTCGCGATAATCGTGTGTTGACACCAACGTAGACCCACGTATCCACCAATAGCTAAAAGCTGAAAGCAATGTTCCGCCATTATTTTATGAGTATATATTTTATGAATATGTACCAAACACGACCGCGGAGGAACAACACTGTGAAGTAAGCCACAACTAGGCAACTTTTGAAAGTGAACAATATATAAAGCGTAGCATGATATTTTCAGTTTGTTTAAAAGTTTTTTTCTTTCAACAATGTGCGTTGGCGATTAAATAACACATATCTAAAAGGTTTGATGGGTTCCGTTTAATGTAATAATAGAAAAACTAACATATGACATGTCAGCATACATATATAAATATATATATTTTTTTTTATTGATTTGGTTCAATGAAGATTTTATCGAAGAGAAGTAGTTTGTGTTTATGACAAATAAATTCTCGATGCTTTTGGTTATATGTAATGGCGCGTTGACACATGACGAGCTACACGGGACAAGGAGAGCTTAAGAGCCAGCTACAAGCGATCTTATTTGCGGCGTTTCCAACGTGAGGACAAAGATCTGTAATTGGCTGTTACGTGTTGCGTCCTGTGTGTAGTCGCCATAACGGAATATAATTTGTTTTGCCACTAGATGACAGTACCTCGCGAGACGCGGTTATTTTGAGTGGAGAATATTCGTACAGTTATTGAAGTACGTCAGTTTAAATATCAGAGGTCTTTTTCCAATGAATTATTAAAAAATGAAGACTTTCTAATTGATTTTGGAAAATGCAGATATTTTTACTACAAAATTGTTATGAATAAATAGTGAGATGTACTGTTCATTGTACATTCGTTTGGTTAAGAGACTTATTCTGAAAAAGAAGATTGCACAGAGTAAACTAAGAATTATCGTTTATTATAGATAGTTTATTGAATAAACTATATCTAGAATAACCTATAATTCTTAGTACTTGTGAGAAAAATATTTGAGAAATGTAATCTTTGAATTGTACCGAGACACAACAAGAAGTGAGAGAGACACCACATTCGTAGCATATTTTTGCATTTATCAGTAATATTTTATAATAATCACGTGCACAATATTTCCTAATCTACTTTGACAATACAAATGAAACAGTCATAATTTTAAGTAGAAACAGCGTCGGTTCTGCCCGAAAATTCCGTTACTGATTTTTACAAAACTTGAGCCAAGTACATTTACATAATAGGCTCTTTGTTATCTTCGTGAAAATACAGTTACTTTTATCGATACAATCGTTGCCAAAATAGATGAAATTAATTGAAAACATGAAGTAGTAGTAGTAAGTGTAATTTTATTCAAGGTTGTTTCGATTACATTCGGTTACAGCTTGCCGTTGGCTTCTTTTGATCATACATGTGTGCTGAGATCCTCGGTGATTAACAATTATTTGTCTTACGACTACTTGGTGCTTTTTAAATTATTATTATTATTATTTGTGTTTTCGGTGGTGCGATTATTTAGGGTGATAGGGGCGATGTGTTGGGGTGAGAGGTTATTTACAAATGGGTGACGGTATGCATGAGCTCTCTAACGTCTCTGCTCTGGTACCGAGTTTTGAGATCTTGGGATCCCGTTATTAATTCCGGTTATGTTGTTGTCACGGTTAGTTAGTTTTTGCAGGTATGCATTGAAGTTAGACGTGGCTCTTTCTCTGAAGCTTTTTTCGCCGAGCATCTCGTATAGGTCTTGGGTGGGGAAGCATCGTGGCAGGTTCCCTGCTATTTTTAACAATTTCTTATATGCTATTTCTAATTTATTAAGATTATTGCCGCTGTATAGTGGATATAAGCAGCCCGTTCCGTAGTCTAAGATTGGTAGTATGCATGCTCTAATGAGTTTATATTTTACGTGCGCGTCAATTTTGCTGTTCCAGCCGATAATTCCGGATAACATATATGCTATTTTTCGTGTTTTGTTTATTATTGATTTGGTGTGGCATGCCATATTCAATGTGCAGCGGAGGTCTATGCCTAGGTACCGAATCCCGTCTTGTACAGGGATATTCTCGTTGCCTATTTTGATTGTCCTTTGTCCGCGTTTTTGGCCCACTATCATGGCCTGCGTTTTGCCGGGATTACACTGAAGGCCGCATTTTTTATAATATGCCATGACTGCTTGTGTCGCGGTTTCGGCCGCTAGTATGGCTCGTTTCGCGTTCGTTGAGGTATATATTATGCATGCATCGTCGGCATATTGTGACAGCATGCTACATTGTTCGTGGATATCAGATATGAATGCGTTAAAAATTACTGGTCCTAGAATTGAACCTTGAGGCACACCGCATGTTTGTATCATTGGATTGCTTAGCTCGTTAAGATATTTGCCCTGTATTGTTCTTCCTTGCAGGTAACTTTGTATTATTTTTATGAGTCCTGTGTCTATTTCCTTCTCCATTAGTTTAGTGTTGAGTGCAAGGTGGTCTATAGTATCGAATGCTTTCGACAGATCCATTGAGACGACGCACGCGGTGTTGCCTCTGGTTTTTACATTTTGTAGAAAGTTTATTGTTCTCGAGAGTTGCGTGGCTGTGCTTAGCTCTGCGCGGAAACCGTGTTGTGAGTTTGGTGTTAAGGATTGGATTGTGTTCATTCTGTTTAGAATGATGCGTTCTGGTGTTTTTCCTAGTAGGTTAATTAGGGTTATTGGCCTATAAGAGGACGGATTTTCCGGGGGTTTCCCGTGTTTATGCAGGAATATGCATGTGCCTTTTTTCCATTCGGGAGGAAAATAGTTTGTCTCGATGCAGAAGTTGTAGATATTTTCTATTGTTTTGATGATGCTTGAGTGTACATGTTTCAAGGGTTAAGCTGAGATGCCGTCCGGCCCTGGGGCTTTGCCGTTTTTAAATTTAGAAATTGCCTTCCTGATCTCGAGCGGGTTCGTTCGGTTCAAGGGTTTGCAGGGCCAGAATTTGGTGTCTGTTTTTAGCTCGTCTGCCACGTTTGGCTTCGAGTTCGATCACCGAGAGAGTGCGAGACGCAGTACGCGGATCTAATCGTTCGTATCCCACAATAATGATAATATATTAAATTTGCCGTTATACTCGAACGGACCTTCGTTTGGGGGAACATCACTATAGCGATCTATCTAAATATAGCTCATTTCTCCGCTCGCTGTAGTGCCATTCTTACAAGACAAACAGGCGCTCATCGTTGAACGTCGAGCTGACGGGCGAGAAAAGGGGATACCCTCATTGTCTCGAAAACGCAAAGTCTCGAAAACTCAAACTCTCGAAAAAAGTGATGGTAATCGTTTTAGTTGATCACGTCGCCGCTGAGAGCGTTCGTGGTTAAAGCCGACGCAACCGCGGGTCACAGTCTTACATTGCCGGGTAGCCCCGTAACCACAATCTTTCAAATCTACACTTGCAAACTGTCAGTAACCTACAAAAGTTAAACGTCAGTATCAGATAGGTTAAACAGAGTGTATTTGACGTCGTAATTTATATCAAAATCGGTATATTGTGACAATACGTCAGTTAAATAAAGTACGCAGTTTATTTATTTAAAGTTCCTCTCAACAGTTTTATTCGAATTATAATTATCAGTATTTAGAGTTTATAAAGACGACTGTTATTAGTATTTATGACTGTGATTAAAAACTTATATCTGCCCTGAGTAGAGCTACAATCGGTGAACGAGCCTAATTTGAACAGTGTTTGTAAGCCATGTGTATATTTACCAGTATTTCCTGCGAAACAGTTTGTCACCGTGTTGTCTGTCACACTCATCGGTTGCTCTGGCAAAGAGGTCCTTCGTCTGAATGTTGTAATGGCCCACTGCCGCTTATGAAAGTCCAATAGGTACGCCGTCTGTTTTTCTCCAGTGAGAGCGGCTCGAGAATGTACAGATAGTTCTCATATACCGTGCCCTCAACTTCTGTTAGGATTTGACTTCCTGTAGAAGATCCAGGTCTTTTTCAAAGGGTGACAGACTTTTTTAAAGTTTGCCCTAGCGATTGTCGCATAATCAGTTTGCCGATATTGTATCTTTGAAGTATTCCTCATGACAACAGGGCGGTACGAGCTAAAGTTTTGAACAGATCCGTCAGCGCACAATGGTGAGAAAGGTGAGACTTTAACGAGACTTGATGTTAATGGGAATTAAGAATTTCAAAAGATGAGACAAATGGCAAAGCAAAGTTTGTTGAATGTTGTATTTTAACAGTCGGAACTTGTCCAAGAAGAGTTGTATCCCGATACAATGGGTGATACGGCTGCTATCACCGCAGAAGATTCGGGGCTCCGACACTCAACTCATATCGTTGAGCAATAGCTATCAGTCCAGAGCGTCGAAAAATGATCCTAAGATTCATAAAAAAGCTAACGTGCTTGGTAAAGCCAAAGTCGGTGCCAGCGGACAAGGAATTGGGCAACCGGCTGTGAACATGTCCGTAAGTACAAAATACTCTCTCATTAAACAATTCCGACGATTAAATGAACACGCAAGGGTTATAATGAAATAGATTAATTTCTTATTGTTTGTTGCCTTACATCTAGATATTGCCTTTGCAAATTGAGGCACTCGAAGATTATATGAATGTTGTCTTACAAAGTACAATATTAATTAGAGTGACCCGCGGTTGCGTCGGCTTTAACCACTAACGCTCTCAGCGGCGACGTGATCAACTAAAACGATTACCATCACTTTTTTCGAGAGTTTGAGTTTTCGAGACTTTGCGTTTTCGAGACAATGAGGGTATCCCGAGAAAAGATACGGGAATTGGTTGAGAACAGCAGCGGCGAGGGAAGGCGGTGAGGATTATCAATTCGTCGCGACAGATGACGCAACGCTGAGATTGTCGATTCTCGCACACTTTATTTCTCGTTGTGTTAGTATTTGCAGTGATGTCAAGAGAGGCTGACGTCGAAAATGACGATTCAAATACCGGACTGGTTAAGCGCAACGTTTGTACAGAGTATACTGAGGAAGTCGGAAAACGACCAGTCTATAATAGTGAATAATGTTGAGGCCAAGGCTGCAACAGCCGCCGGTGATAATTACATGAGTGATATGATACGTGCTAGCGTTGAATATACGCGCGACCAGTCGGATCATACGGTAATGGAAAAAAAATCCTTGATATTGAAAGTTGCTCCGAAGAATGGCGGATTAAACGCTGATCTGGTGAGAAATTGTTATTATGATTTTACGTAAAAAAATCTGTCATGACGCATATAATCATAAAATTATTTTATACATGAGTAAACTCAGTTTAGCGCTGTCATCAACATATTATTTGGGCATTTAGATAATCAAATTGACTGAAATTTATTTATTTCATTGAGTTTGATTAAGGGGGGAAATAGGGTTAAGACAACGTTTTCTCAATGATTTTCATGAATTTTTTTATAGTATAAAAAATGAATATAATTCATTGAAACTTTCAGAATATTTTATACATATATTTAAGTATATACTATAAAATTTTTGAAGAATGTCATTGAAAAACACCGAAAATATTAGCGACCCCATATTGCTGGTCACAATCAGACTCAGCATTTTGCGTACATTCTGGAAACCGCAATTTTCATCTGAAATCAAACGAGGTTGGAATTTACTTTTATTATATGTCTCTCTTCTATATGAACCTAAATGTTATCAAAAAAATAGAAAATTGAATTTTTTACAGGGGTCAAAACCAAAAAGCATGATTTTTTGCCATTTTTTACAACTTTATTTGCAAAAAAAAGAAAATTTTAGAAATGATAATATTCCGATTTTAGGTTCATACAGAGCGCTATACTATGAAGAAAGTAACTGCCAGTTTTCAAAACGATTGGTTGAAAACTTTTCAAAATAGCGTGTACGCAAGTTCAAAAAAAGTCGTTTTCAGAAAAACGCGTTTGAAAAAATAGTGACCGCTCGGTTATACACGTGGCGCGCTCGGGGCCTGAAGGAGAGCTACTCACTTTAATGGCTTATAACAATAGAACGAGTCGGAATTTTCATTTAAAATTTTGGGAACATATCATTCCATAGTTTTACTAACAATTTATGAGTTAAAAAAAATCGATTTTTTGAACCGTCCAACCCTATTTCCCCCCTTAACGATACGTAAAAGTTAAAGACTGTGTTAGTTTGAAAGAGAATTGTGCGGGTGCAAAAATATACAGCGATAAAATTGTGTTGTTTATTTCACGCTAAAACGTTACTGAGATTATCACTGTTTTTTCTTCCACACGGCAAATATAACACACTCAATAAACATTTTCTTCGGATTATTCCATTTATCTTGAACAAAACGCTAGGCCCGCAAGACCGGGGCGTTCATGAAAGAAACCGAAATGTTGGATAACACTCTGGTCAGGATGAATGAAGTTTTAAACGAGAAAGATTATCGTCTAAGTCCTCGTGCTCTCTACGCAAAAGTTGACGAGCCTTCCTATATCGTGATGGAGGATCTCACGGAGTTAGGCTTCGTTATGGCTAATCGACAGGCCGGTTAAGATCTTCAGCACTGCGTACTCGCGATGAGAGGATTGGCCAAGCTTCATGCCAGCTCCGTAGCAATTTACGAAAAGGTACATACATCTACTGTATATAAAGAAGAATAACCATTATCTTCGAGAACAATTGCCGAATTATTCCAATGTTCGATAATTGGATTTACGTGTCATCAAAAATACGGACATAGAGTGACGTCAACAGCGAATTTTCAAAGAATCATTTAAATCTGTTGTGTTTAATTGTTGTTCATTCCTTATAGAATTTTCGTTGTCAGATTATAAAAAAAGAATAATAACATAGCCTGTGAAATGTTCGCTTAGCGGTTAATACATAAAAATGACAAATGTGACATTTATGCCGTTTTTTTTTTTCGAAATTCCACAGGATCCGAATTCGATAAAGTTGTACCGAAGGGGCATTTCTCACAAAGACAGTCCCGAAGAATTGAAAAAATTCATCAGAGACGGAATGAAAGTTCTCGGCAATGAAATAGCCGACTGGGCGGAATTAGATAGTTGGTACGTTTGTCGATGTCTCCGATAAATTTCGTTAGTACAAACTTTGCCGTTCACCCTCTCCAATCTCAATACAATAATAAATTATGTTATAATTTTCTTCGGGTTCAGTTATTCCGAGAAAATCTTGAAATTATCGGAAGTTTGCTATGACAAAGCTGCCGAATTTGCGATGCCAAGGGACGATGAATTCAACGTGATCAATCACGGTGATTGTTGGGTCAATAACATGCTATTTCGATACAACGACGAGGGAAAGGTCGTCGATCATATTTTCGTAAGTTCGTAAAACAGGCCAAATGAAAGGATAAAGGGAATGAGCTAAATCGCTATACTCGATCATCGATTAGCGATTCGGATACACAAAATTTGGGAAAACAAGAACACTTGACGTTAAAACGTAATTTTTTTTTGTCGGTTCAATGATAATTTATCACGAAAAATAATACTGCTCGGCCGAGCAATGTCTTTGACGTCTCCAACTATTTTTTACAATCATCCTTATGGGATAATCACGACAGATCATTGCTTCCACAGAGGAGAAGCTTTGTTTTATTTTGTTTTGAACCCAAGAATATTGACAAATTTTATAAAACGCAGCAGATTTTTGTTTCTATTACGTTTCTAGCAATTTAGCTCACAGAATTTTTATTTCAGTTGAAATCTGCCACGTTTGCGCCGTAGAGATTATTTTAACAAAGCCTTTGAAACTTCGTACACATTAATCCATACAGTAGTTTAAACCCAATCACGAGCAGAATTTACAGGATAGCAAAAAATTCAAACTGCACTCACAAGATGAATGTAAATGTTACAGGACTCTGCTGAAAAGCAAAACGTTCTTTTTTCAAATGGAAACAACATAACTTACTAATAGTCATTCATTTAAACTTTGTGGTAAGAAAATGGTGACTCCAACCTCCTCAAGCAATAAATTGCAGTTTCGGACTTTTTGAAATATTCCGTTCTATCTTGGATTTATTGACAATAAATTTCTGACTAGAATGCTCTTTTGTGTTTGTTGGCGATATTTTTACAGCTCGCAATTGTCTCATTACCGTTTTGTTACCGCGGCAGCTAATGAGAAATCTTTCACTATAAAATGTGAAGGCTATTTTTGTTGTTGTTAAACTGTAACTAAAATGCTCTAATGTTTTGTCTTCAGGTTGATTTTCAAATCTCCGTCTGGTCATCCCCGGCTATCGATCTATTACGTTTTTTAAGCACGAGTCCGACAGACGAGGTGCTTCGTTATCATTGCGACGAGCTTCTCGACGAGTACATCGATACCCTTACAAAAACGATGCTCAGAATTGGTTGCAGTACAAAACCACCTAGCGTGGAATCACTTCGGCGGAGCATGAGAGAACGAGAATTATTCACGGTATTATCGTCCACGTTGGGTTTGCCATTTGCACTCGTTGACAAGATCGACGTTGTTAGTCTGTCCGAAATGATGCCCGAGAATGGTCATATAAATCCGGTGTACGGGGAACTTACTTATCGCAAGATAATGGTGAGGCGGTGGAATTCACGAGGAATACTAGATGCTTGGTGCACTTAATAAAAAAAATGTTTCAAAAGTTTTGCACCCTTGAAGCGAAAGAAAAAAGAGAAAAAAAATTATATCTTATTTATCAAAAATATTATATATGAGAAAAAATAAAGTCGAAGAATTCTTTCATGGTTCAATAATAGCAGGGCTCATTACGCCAAAGATTTTAATACTCATCGTATCCATTGATAGACCAACGAAACGTTAAATTAAAAAAGACTACTCAGCCCGGTCAGACTAACTGACGCAAATTCTCCATTCTTAATTCCTCATGAAAAAAAGCTTTGTTTTCACGAGAAAAAAAATGTATTTTCATTGCCACTGTGTTTAATATGTTTCAAACTATAAAAAATCATATTTACAAAGAAAAGAGTCTGTGTGATAGGGGTATGTTATTGAAATCGCTGTAACTTTGGAGTGGTTTGAGCTTCCGATGTAAAATTTGGCGCACACGTAAATCGATAAAGACCCTTTCTTTATTACGATTTTTGTGAACTTTTGTGGGATTTAACAATTTTTTAGATTCCATTTAAAAAATGTTCACAAATATGTGTTGAGGGCAATCAACTTATGCAATTTTCGAGCTATCGGGCTAAAACTTTCTACACCAATAGACTATAACCATGGGATGTTCGCTATTGAATTAAAAAAAAAATCGACCACGGGGTTCTGGATTAATACAATTTTCAATTTTGAAAAAAGGTGCGAGTTACATCCTTGAAATTTCACACAATGCCCAAAGCTTCCACCGTAAGGAAGCTAAAATTGTGACCGTCGGTCACCATGGAGGCGTGAAGAAGGCTTGTCGCTACGTCTTTTTGTGAGTTACAGTTACGAAATATTGGTGCAATTATTCGGGGCCTTTTCATGGCTTTTTGTATTCGCCACAATTTTTTATGGTGGTCTTCGTTAGACTCTATAATATTGCACCATCTTTCGTTGCTGTATTCCGCAATCTTTTGCATGCATTCGTGTTTCAGCCTGTTGTATGTTTCGCGTTTATTCAGAAAGTCTTCGTAATTTTCGTAGCGTCTTTTCATTTCTTGCCTGGCCCTATTTCTGGCACGCACGATTTCCTTGATCTCGGGATGCAGTGGTTTGTTTGAGGATGTTATTTTTTCGCTTAGATCGGTTATTGTTTGTTGGATTTTGTGTGTGATTGTTTCGATAGCAGAGGTCAATTTCTGAGTGTTTTTAACTTCAATCGGGGTTATTTCAGTTTTTTCTTTGAATTGTATCCAGTCTATGTTTTTAATAGATCGTCTGGACGGTACCGATTGTTTGGTTGCGATATTAAGGGTAAGTAGAGTTGGGCGATGGTCGCTGCCTATGTCAGGCAAGGTCTCAAAGTACCCCTCTTCTTCTGTGCATAGGTCGGTAAGTGTAAAGTCGAGTATCGTGTTGTTATGTTGAATGTCAGGTCTGCTGCCGTCTATTGGGCCATGATAATGGAGTCTACGGCTATCGATAGCTGTCGACAGTATGTTTCCTCGGTTTGAGTTTTTGTGTGGCCAAAAAGTCTATGTTTTGCATTCCAGTCTCCGCAGATGATGATTTGGGATTTGCCTAGGAGCGTTGCCAGGTTTTTTGTTGCGTTATTATATCTAACAGAGCTAGCAGGTTTTTAGGGGGCTGCGTACATTCCAACTACAGTAATTTTCCTACGATCTTCTAATTCTAGTGAGATTATGCATGACTCTAGATACTGCATCGATGCCGTTTGCGTCCAGTGTAGCGATTCGCGTATATGCATGTTAGTGCCCCAGTTTTTGTCTTTCCTGTCAGTGATTTTACAATAGTTCGAGATATTGCCTTTTATTTTTATAGATTTGACTTCGTTTATTACAATTATATCAGGATTATATTTAATAACTAGGTTTTTGATCTCGGCATTTTTTTACTGAGGCCTCTAGTGTTAAATTGGATTATTTTAAGTTTCCCTACCATATCTTGGATATTGCCGTTACGATTGTTGTTATGGTTTCTTGCGCGCCGCCTGTTTTCATATTTTTCAATGCTAAGGTGATAATGTCTGTAACTTTTACCACTGTTGTGATATCGTCGTTGATGATTTCGGTTGTTGCCAGGAGACGGAATGTTGCTGCTGTGATTCGTTCTACGATTTTCTGCCAGTTTTCGAGTTTCGTTCGGTCAGCTGAGACCGTGCTCGATGATCTCGGTGTTGACGTCGTCGGCTGTTGGGTGTTTTTATGTTGTAGCTGGAACGTCTGGTACGTCTCTTGCTGCTCCGGTTGGGATTGTGAGTGTGTTTCTGTGTCCCGATCTGCTGGTGGGAACCGATTGGGATGTATTATACGTTGGGTATTGTTTTTGTTTTTGTTTTTATTTCCCTTCTGGTTTGTGTATAGTTTTTGCTGTTTTGGTTTGGCAACGGCTTTTGCCGCGTCCGCGAAGGACTTATCTGGATCGTTAGTCATTCCTGCTTTCTCAATTATTTTCTTCTGCATCACTTCGCATTGTGTTGAGAAGACAGCGTGCCCGAGTTCATTGCAGGCCGTGCGTTGTTGTCCCCGATCGGTTATTTCGCACGATTGCGTGCGTTTGTATTTGCAGAATGTTGCTCGATGGCCAATCCGAAGACATTTGCTGCATACGAGCGGTCTTTTTTTTCTTCTTGTTCTTTGTATTTTTCTATGTATATTTTGCACGCGTCCAGGAACTTTTGTTCGAATATGTTTTTTAGGTCGACTTCTTTTGACAGGATGACCAGTGTTGTCGTACCGGAGTTGAATTTTACTATTTTCATCGGATTTATTTGCCAGTTTTCGATAATTATATTTTTGAGCTCTTCCTCGCTATAGTCTTCGTTTGGAAAGCCTTTAATGATTATTTTCTTGGTGCGGTCTTCTTTATGACCGTACGAGTGGTGTCCAATATTGTTTCTATCGAGCCAGTCGTCCATATTGCTCCATTGACGCTTTGTTTCAAAATCAATACGCCGGTTACCTTTTCCATCGGTTCGGAATTTTGCGTTTATTTTCTTCACCTGATCGTGGAGCTTTTGGCGCTCGTTCCTGTCCTTTTGTAGGACCGGACCTTGAATTATTATCGGAGGTGGTTTTCCTTTATAATTTCCGCCGTTGCTTATATTGCGTTTTTTGGCCGGGATGTGGTTTTCGTTGTCGTTTTGGTATGATGCTGCGATTGAAGACTGCGATCCGAGCTCTTTCTCTTCCGTGAGTCTAACGACTGCATCGTTTTTCCGTTTGTTACCCGCTCTAATTATGCTGTTATTTTTCGTGTTTATAATGATCGGGCTGACCGGTGTTCTGTGTGGTGTTATGTTTTGCTGTTCTAATGGGTCGTTGGTCTTCATTCTGATCTCATCATCCTTATTCCCGGGATCAGGCTTTGATTCCCGGGGGATGGAGGAATGTTTTTTTGCCTTTGGCGGGGCCGTCGTATTGCACTTTTCTACTTCACTGAGTTAAGTTTTTCACTTGTGTGTTGTTTGTACATATGAGATTATTGATTAGTAGAGGGAGCTACTCGGAGCGCCCGCGATATACGTCCGCAATCGTTCGCTCTCTCGACCGAACTCCGAGAACATGAACGGTGCGATACAAATAGTCAAAACAAGTGCATTTGGGTCTTTTGTATGGGTGCTTAAGTAAAAGTCGATTTTTTTCTCTTTAAAACAAATAATTCAATGTTGCAAATACAATTCAAGTTGCGAACTTCATTCATTGCTATGATTTATAATATGGTATGGCTAATGGCATAGCTAAGTAAAAGTGCATAAATTAGTGTATGTTACGTACAATAAACAAAAGAATATTTAACACGTCACAAGGTTGATTGACCTTTTCAAATTCAACGAGAACGTATGGGTCAAATCCATTTCACTACTATTCCATCGCTCGTTACTATTTTTTTAAATTCTTGTCTTGAAACGAAACGAGAACCTCGTCAAGATTTTCTAAAGAAATATCAAATCGTTATTTCATTGCTATATCGCGATCACGTGGTTCCATGACTCGGTACTCATTTCTGTATTTCTTTCGTCTCGTCATGTCTTGAGGCGAAAAGAGAATGTTGAGATTGCCGAAATTTTCCAAAAAACAAAAAATTTTAAACCGCCTCAGCCGCTATTATATCACGAACATCTGCGCTATTCCTGCTCCATCCCTCCCATCCTCCCATCAACTAAGGGCCCTCTTTGTGGGCTGATTCACACAAGCACGCGCCACACACACACACACCGAGAGAAACACACAGAACGCTACGGTCTTATACACAGGTCTATCGAGTTTATGATCACTTTCTACATTATCGATATTTTCCTCGGCGGTTGTTTCCTCCTTTATCGATATTTCCTTCTTTATTGGTATTTCATTTTTAACTGTATGAGACGCCTTCATCAATTCCATGGAGCCTAGAGTAAAGGAGTCCAATCCACGGTCTTATATACAGGTCTGGAACTCCTCCACTGAAAGTGACCTCCTTAACGAAGTCAAGTTTAATTGCTGTAGCAACCACTAGAGGCGTTCCGATCTTAGTTGCAACCTTACAATTCCAGCAGGCATAACCTGAAAACCCCTCGATATTGATATCCTTGCATATTACGTTCATTTCGTTTAAATCACGACTATTAGTGATAATTATATTTAAAATGAGATATCAGTGTGTGGTCCCAAATTGCAAAACCGGCAGCAAAAGAAAGAAGAACATTTCACGTGCCAAAAGACATTGATATGCGGAAAAAGTGTGAAGAGGTTATTCCAGGCATTGTGAAATACAAAAGACGAATCGTGTATGTGAACAGCATTTTGACCATGAAGATATAGTTCGCGAATGGGTCAAGCTTGACGCAAATGGCCAAGTAATTACACGGGTAAGTTTAATGAAAAGATTTTACACAGAGTTTGAGAAGTTACACATAGTTATTCATGTCAAGTATTTTTCAATATGTAAGGTCACGTACAAAAGAATGCGACTCAACAAGTTTGCTGTGCCAACAAGGTTCAATGACGTGTCAATAGAAAAGGAAAATTGTCTGCCAGAGCATGGTTATGCGAAACAAGTTTCGAATTTTGAAACGAAGTATCCAAACACTGTTCCGTCCTGTAGAGTCACGAAACCGTCAATTCGAGGAATCAGTACTTGTATCGGTGAGTTTCCTTAATAGAAAGTACCTATTGCATTGTTAGTATTGTGACGCTAGATTTTTGGCCAACGTCACAAAGTATACCAAATTCCTGTATACGATGTCAGGACATGCGAGAGCATCGTCTCTTCACGCCTGGAGTCCTTCCCGAGTGAAAAACCAACAGGGCATAGCGTTAACATACCGAATATTATTTCTAATTTATTTTGTATTGTATTTTCTAAAGAGATGAAATATAAGTAATTTAAACATACATAAATTTCTTCTATTGATATTTCAGATATACCTGATGTTCCATCATCTGTTTCTGTTGGCACAGACATTAGGTTGTTACTTTCTTCCATGAAGATATTAAGTTGGGAGTCTACAGTAGCAGATTTGTCTGTTCTTGAGAAGCCTGCAGAAGTATCCTCATATATGGAAATCAGCAAACGTGAGTAACGCAATATCTAGCCTAAGTGTTGCAACGTAATGACTATAAGCGCCATTTAACATTAATACCAAATGACTATTGTTAATAAAAATTGTAATTTACTATGTAAGATTAAGAATGAGGCAATATTGCCATCAGGAAAATTTTAAACTGAAAAAGAAATTTGTTCTTAAAAAAAAATTGTCTAAATTAACTAGTGAATAAATCTTATGTTGAGTTTTTGTAAGTGTTCCAGCTGTCAACATCAAGGAAGTATGAATAAAAATAAATTCTTTAATTTTTCTCTTTATTTGAGTTTTGTCAATATTCCGAAATAGACTATTTAGCAGCATGCCAAAAAATAATAGATTAAGGTAAGTAAAAATCAGCTCTTTCCATTTTTTTTACACTTCGGTTTTTAAATTTTTGCAAGTGTTCCAGTTTTCGAAATCAAGTAACTATGAATAAAAATAAATACTTTAATTTTTCTCTTTATTCGAGTACCTGTAATTTTCACGAAAATATAATGAAAAAGGATCAAATTAAATATATGAAACGGTTCGATATATTTCTATTTTTGAAAATGAAAACTTTTGTTTATTTTATAGGATCTAAAAAAAAATTTAACGGAGACCGATCCATCAAGATGTAGACAACTATTTCGCCTAATATATGTTCATATGACATAGATGTTTACAAATAGTTTATATTTATCATGCTCGGTTAACAGTTAGAATCTTTAAAACCCGATTCAAATTAAGAGCATATTTATTCAATATATTCATTAAAGTTGACGGGATTAATAACGCTTTCATAATTACATATAATAAATATGTGTAACGCGGCAGAAGTCGTTAGTGGGACAGAGACAGACAACCGCGAGAACTATCGTGGGCTTTTCAGGTTATGTCTGCTGGCATTGTAAGGTCGCAACTAAGATCGGAACGCCTCTAGTGGTTGATACAGAAACTAAAACGAACTTCGTTAAGACAGTCACCCCCCACCGCCGAAATTTGGGGAGTTTCCAGATCTGTATACAAAACCGTGATCAGCATAGCGTCTGACGCAAACGAGCGACAGCCAATTACAAGGAAGATTCCAGCGGAAAGGCGCGACTCCCATAGGCGCGTCTGTTACGGTGCATTAAGCATTTTCCCCCTCTATAAAAAAAAAAAAACACACTTCCTCTCTGGTGCTCGTCCGCCGAATATTGCGAATTCGTAATTAGTGGTCATAATTTATAAGCTGCATGTACCAATTATATTGTCCTCGGAGTTTTGTCGAATACTGAAAAAGATCGTGAGCATGAGATCCCGTCGGATGCTAGAGAAAACTAAATTTTGGCTTGACAAATGCATAAAATAATAATTCTTCGATATTTTTTTCTGTAATGAATATAGTGACCATAGAACTACGATTTTTTTGTTAATTTCGTAATATCGTTCACAATAATTTTCCCGAAAAATCACCTGACCGTTCAACCAGCCTGACTTTGCCAACTAGGTATAACAAATTTCGGATCTAATTCAGTGATTTTTTTATCTCAGCACGAATTCTGGTTTTTTTTGACAGATGTAAAAAGGTAATTCTTAATTTTTCTATTTTTCCCTTAATGAATTACTAGCTCGACGAATCAGTGTATGAATCCCTCAAAGGGGCTTCAAATTGATCCAAAGACCCACCCTCTATAGTCGCCAGTGTAGCAGCACGTTTGAACATCAATGGTCGTTTTGTATTTGACAAAACCTCGATAACAAAATCGAGTATCGTTGCCATTGCTCCTTATAATTGCATCATAGCAAATCTCATACCAACGTAAATTCTCGGTCCTTCGCCAAATGGTAAGAAATTCATTTTACAACGTTCCGTTTGCGCTCATCGATGAATCTTTCGAGTTCATTAATTTCCGGATTTCCCCAATACTCCGAATCCTTTGCATTGCCGAAATTGGAATGGAGTTTCCGTACCTGGCTCAACAACGCACTCAAAGTCATCGTTACCCACGAGTTTGCTATTTACAATAAATTTATATCATCTCGGGTAAATAAATTTCGATTGCCTTACGATCGAGTTCCATTTAGTCACAAACAAGTTTAATAATTAAAATGAATAACGTACAATTCGATAACAAATTTTAGCATTCGTAGTAACAAATAAACGAATTGTCAACAAAATGAACTAAATTTCAAGTCTTATATGGTCATCGCGTTAACTCTCGGTAATATACACCAATTGCACACGATGCTGCATCGTGGACTATGAATTGTTCAAAGTGGCTTGAAATTGATCCACACTCCTCCCTCTACAGCGGTCAAAATAGAACCACGTTTGAATTGGAATGGTCGTTTTGTTCTCGGCGACACCTCGATAACAAAGTTCTTCAACATCATGGCCATTGCTCCTTTTAATTGCATCGTAGCGAATCTCATACCGACGCAAATTCTCGGCCCTTCGCCGAATGGTAAAAAAACCGTTTTAGGACGTTTCTTTTTGCACTCTTCGTTGAATCTTTCGGGCTCGTAGATTTCCGGATTTTCCCAATATTCCGAATCCGTTTGCAATGCCTGAAGCGGTATAAGAATTTCGGTACCGGGCTCGATGACGCACTCAAGACCATCTTTACCCACGAGTTTGCACTTATCGTTGCATTTTTTGACCATAAAACCCAAAGCTGGATATAATCTCATTGATTCGTTCAGAGCTTGATCCATGTACGTCATTTCACCCAACGACTCGTAACTAATTTCACCGTTGTATTTTTCAAGGATCGTCGTTATTTCGCATCGTAATTTTTTCTGTACCCTTGGATTTTCCGCTATTTGATAAGCAAAAAAAACCAACGTAACCGCCGACGTTTCATATCCGTCGAGAAAAAAAGATGTTGCACTTGCGGTTATACCATCCTCGTCGATCACATCATTTTGGTCCTTACGATTATCAAGCATTAGTTGCAAAAAATCATCTCGCGTTGATCCATCTTTCCGACGAAGTGCAATCATCTCGTGAATGACGCGACGGAAGAAACGATCCATTTTTTTCGGCAAAAAACTTAATCCCAGAAGTGAATGAAGCCCCGGTAGAAAAAACATTATGGTTTGGATGGTCACGTTGAAGACAGAATCAGCGTCCATAAAACCGTGAACTGCTTCGCGAAAAGAATTTGGTCCGCTGCCGTTGATGAAAAAATCACCCTCAACCCCAAAACCTCCGCTCGCCACAACTTCACCCGTGAAACGATTCGCAAGTTCCTTCATTTCCACTTCATACATGCGTTTTTTCGATTTATCCACGTTCTCCCGAAGATATTTGGTAAATTTTTCGCATACTCTCGCCACAGAATGACACAAAATTTTCAATCTCGTGCCCGACATGAGCGCGTAAGTAAGACGATTTCGTTGTGTCTTCCATTTTTCGCCGGAATTGAAAAATGGATTTTCTGCAATAAGCGAATCGTTCTTGCTATTAACGCTCACGACGTTTACGTGAAATTTCGAAAAATCACTTATCAACACCGTCTTCACGAGTTCCGGATCCAACAGCATGAGATTTGGCTTGCGCAATTGATAGAATCCAACCATGCTTCGACCCTTGTTATTCTTATAGACATCATCGAGGAAAGAAGCGAATGTTCTGTAGGTGAAGAAAGTCGAAAATGTATGACCGATTAATGGTAATGGACCGGGTACGCTTGGTATTCCTTTTTTTCGCCAATAATCGTAGATCTGGATAAAATATTTGTTGAAGAGATAAGCGAGTAAAATTATGATCACTCCCGTGAGAATTAAAACGGTCTCCATTGTGATTTTTATTATAATTTTTTTTTTTTTAAAGATCGAACATGCTGATTAGTGATGATTTTTAAAAATAACTATTTTTATGTTTTATATATAAATTATAGCCTCCAAACGTAGACCCCAGTTCCGCGGTGTCCAGTCTACCCGTGACGACTGCGTCATCAAGACTGCTATATTACGTTTTGGCCAGTTGGGGTTATCAAATGTCTCTCCGCATCGCTAGGTCTCGGGGTCCATAATTATCATTGCGGAGCTCCAATAGTAATGGATGATACAGCGCGATCTGTATACATGCGGACACACAAAGGCTCTTACGTACGATCAGTCGCATCAGCCACAAGGTCTCTCATATGTATAAGTGTGTCCGTGAATATGTGTGTCCACTAGAGATATACGAGTACACTTGATTGGATGTTGTACCGTACTGGGGAGCGACTTTGAAACCAAATGCGCACAATGTCAAGATTAGATTACTGATATTATCACACATAGTTGATTGGCGCTTGACGTCGATAAAAGGTTGACACTGAAAAATGCGCGTTTTATCGAAATATTTAATTTATTTTTTCCAAATTATGTGTTGTTATCTATTGATGAGTTCAGATTAAGCAAAAGAAACCTGTCGATTGCATATTGAATAATTCAACCAGTGCATCAATAATAAAATAGATTTGGTGATTCAATAACACGGTTTATTAAATTTAAACTAACTTTTGACAAAATCTCAAATTGAATAATTCATCGGCCTTGTAAATATTACTCAATTTAAATATTTTCTTTCACGCGAATACGATTAATTATATAGAAGAAATTCATTGTATTCCAAGCTCATAATTTTTCAAGGGCGGGGTAAGGTATTAAACTGTTTTTTGCATTTCTTTTAAATGAATGTATAACATCTCAAGAATATTGTGTCAAAATTTCAAGTCGATCGGAGCAAAATTAACGGAGTTATGAGCATTTGAGCGTCCGTTGCTCCAGACCGGTTTAAAGCGTTTTTCTGAAACTTGTCATAACTTTAAAGCGTTTTTCTCAAACTTGTCATTTTTGAAGTCGGTGTACGCTGTAACTCGAAATCTAATGCACTGATTCTTAAACAATTTTGTACACTATTTTTACACATAAATCACCAGGTAACGCCGCCGAGTTTTTTTTTATAATTATTTTTCATTTTACAATAAGAAATTTGCCGATTTTTTTAGCGAAAATCACGATTTTGACTTCCAAGTGCTACCAAAAATGGAAAAATCGATTAAAAAAAACTCGTCAGCGTTACCTCGAGAAATATCTCACCTAATAAACGCATTTTGATTTTTTTGTTTCGGATGATCCAGTGACGAGTTATAGCGTACACCGCAAAACAACATTTTTTCGAGGCGCCTGTGGAGATTTGCTGCCAACGGCTTATTTATCAATATTTTGCAATGGAAATTTAGGAAAATATAGTTCAGATGTGGTCTTATTATATGGAAAGTAAATAAATAAACCAGCATTACCTGTATCGTTAAAAAAAATTGTTTAAAATATGCTTTTTTTCACCGACTCAACCTTACTCCCCCGTTAAGGCCAAATTACATTTTTCTCAATTATAATACGTTTCTTTTCCCGTATGATTAGACCTTATGTTACTGTTGTAAGGAAAATTTGACGAGGACTGGTTAAACTGATTTAGAACATAATTATCTGATCGAATAATCGATGCCATCGTCAATTCTCCGGTTGCTGATAAACTGGATAATTCACCATTGAATCTTATGACGCAGTGTCAAAACCTGTTTCGATAAGGCACTCTTGTTGAGGCCCAAGGGCTTTTCTTGCTACATGGACTTTTCATAAATTAAGTCTAAATTCGGCGCGGAAAACAGGTACCGTAATCAACGGATCAATTATCCGTATTGAAAAAATCGAATTTATTATGCTTAATCATTGATTTATTTTCAGTCAAAATCAATTTTACTCGATTACACAATTATTTGGTCCATTAAATTAAACTTCATTTGAATAAAGTACATTTTTCAAACCAAACTAATTTTATTTTCAATTAGAAAGACAGCATTATTTATTATTAATCATTTTATTGCATAAAGGTAAAATTTTACCAAAAAATCTTAAGCCGAATAAATTCGATTTGATTGAAAAGACACGTTTTTAGAACCGTTGACTATGCAATTTCTCTCGGTAAATTCATGGTCAACGAGATAAAGAAAAAAAAACAGAGAAATAAATTGATCCACGACCTCGTTTAGCTTTGTTCATCTCGTATATACGAGTATTTATATCTATGAAGATCTTCCTCTCGAATTAAACGAATGGATTGAAGAAATTGTCCCGAGAGATGCGTCCAAGATTATCCCCATTTTTGGCTTTCCCTTTTTCAGAAAAGGGCAAGCCAAAAATGGGGATAATCTTCGAAAGAATAAGTTCTTTTAACCCCCAACGTAGGTTTCATTTTTTTTCGCTCGTTCAGTCCTTGACTTGCAAACTCCAGAAACTGGACCGTACGATGGTGGCAATCGAACGATAAATTATTTGTCCATCATCCAGGAGGCAGACAGAGGTAATGTAATAAAGAAATGATATCTTAGGTTTTGTAGATTTTATTTCACTGGCGAAGAGAAATATATAAACACATATCTATCTATATTATATAAATATATCATCGCCGTCGCCGCCACCGCCGCCGCCGTCCCCGCCGTGTACAAGAGTTGAGCCCAGGGCTATACAAGAGTTGAGGAAGTCAGGGATGTACAAAAGTTAGCGAGAGCGAGCAGGGTCGAGTAGGCTCGGCGAGGGGTTCAAGTGGGGGCGGGTAGCCAGGTGAGGGTGTATTGTGGGGAGTTGCCGCGCGAAGCGCGCGGGGGTCTTAGCCACCCTAGCATAAAAATATAAGTGCCGGAAAACAAAAGCGCGAAATCTACACGATTTAAAACATAACTTAATGTTGGTTACGCCCTTCTCTTTTTTAGCAGTCGATATACACTCTCATGCATCATTATCACCCGCTTTACCCTCACCTCAGGGCGCACGTGAAATCCTGTCGAGTTCCCACGAGAGCATCGCTCTCCCCTTCCGGGGTTTTCTGCTGTCTAGGTAGCGGCTGCCTGCTTTCTGCAAGTACAATTGTCTCTGCTCGATTCTCCAAGCTTTTTTTACACCGAAGCGTATCCACATTGCTATACCCATTATTCTTCACGTTCTCTCTGAGCACGCCCAATTTCCTTCTTTGAGGTTTCTCTCCCCCTTCTTCTTATTCTCTTACTTCCCTGTAGATACTCTTCGTCCTGGTATTCGGTAATCTGCCGAGCCGCACTCTATCGAATCTCTCGTGACAAGCGTAAAATTTCTTATCGAGTGATACGAGAAGACTTTTGATAACAAAATTTGTAATTTTTCATTTATCCCTTAATCCTGTCCGATTGGGCATTTTTTGGCTCAATAATTTCTTTATTACTACATAAAATATTAACAATTTTATTTCGATCAAAAGAATTTATACTTGAGGCTCTTTTTCCACTATAGGTTATGAGGTTATTATTCACTATTCTAGGCTATAATAAAATTATTTTTCAACCCAATAGTCTCAGTTGTTATACACTAAACTATCTGTGCAATCTGGGTATTTTTCCACTATAGGTTATGAGGTTATTATTCACTATTCTAGGCTATAATAAAATTATTTTTCAACCCAATAGTCTCAGTTGTTATACACTAAACTATCTGTGCAATCTGGGTAACTTTCGTAATTGTCGAGTTATCATGCTAAAACTTTCTACGCAAATATTGAATTAAATTTGAAAAAAAGCGATCAAGGTGTTCCGAATTTATTAAATTTCAGACTTTCTAAAAATCCAGTTTTCGGGCCATCGACTAAACCAAATAAACCAAAGTGCAAACGACCTTAAATTCAGCTCGTATTCTCAGCGCACTTCACAAACTTTTAACCTTTATGATTTGTTCTTCTCTGCTGTAGTGAACAAGACTGATATTAATATCTTGCGAAGTGATTCTCTTTATTTCCAAAGAAAATAATTTGGTTTGACAATGTTTGTTCGTTGTCAGGTTCAGTTCGGCACACCATCAGTCCGGCACACCAATAGTCCCATAAACGTTGGGCCTCGCACTCGGTTAAAGCGCGTTCATAAAACTGGACGGCGCGTACTCAATTAGTCCGATAACTATTCTAACAATTTCCGAACTTGCACTTGACGTTTCGCGGTAATCACCGTCACACTCTTTTCGGTCGAAACTCGAAGTTCGCCGCCTATCACCTTCACCCTTGTACTTCGTTGACTCGGGTGTAACGCGTTCCGGTACTCGTTTCTAACAGAGCGGAAAATAGTTAGGATCCGTATCCCGACTTGCGATGTTATTCCTGAATTGAACACTGTACTTTACTTAAGATAAATATTTAACGTGGTCGACCATACTGGTCAATCCACGGAGTGAGACTCCCGATTACATTTTGAACCCGGCCGTCGTGTCGGCAGGACCGCGGTTCTGTAGGTTCCAACTGTACACCTACCCAACTGTCACGACCAAACTGATACAAGCATACGAATATTTCGCAATATTGTCACGACAAAACTGTTCCCGAACAACACTCTCACCATTGAAACTGTCACCACTCAACTCTCCCCGGTCTCTATTGGACACGTGCAGAATCTTCACGAACAAAACTATCACCCTCTAAACTGTCACGGTCTAAACTGTCACCATCTAAACTGTCACCGTCTGAATTGTCACCGTCTAAACAATCACCGTTTAATCTGTCACCGTTCAAACTGTCACCGCGTAAATTGTCACCGCAGCAACTGTAACCGCGGCAATTGTCACCGGCAAAACTGTCACGGGCAAAACTGTACACGGCACCAACCGTCACCGCTTAACGCGAGATTTACCCAACTCACTCTCGTAGACGCTGTACTCGTAGGTAAGAGCGCTCGGGCTGCTTCACCAAACGCGGCGCAAAAGCGCGCGATATTTCATGCGTGTCCGCTAATACCTTCATTCGCCGCTGTCGTCTCAACCACAGCCTTCGCACCGCGCGAACTTAATTGTGCTCAGCGATCGGTAATAGCGGACACGCACGAAATATCGCGCGCTATTGCGCCGCGTTTGGTGAAGCAGCCCGAGCGCTCTTATCTACGAGTTCAGCTTATACCCGTGTGAGTTAGTACATCTCGCCTTGGCGCGGTGACAGTTTTGCCGGTGACGGTTTTGTGCGGTGACGGTTGGAAGGGTGACGGTTGGTGCAAAATACAGTAGACGCCCTTACAGTGTAGACGGGGACTATTCTGCTGCGTTACAGTTGCGCAGAATACAGTTGAGACCGTGACAGTTTAGACAGTGATAGTTTTGTTCGTGAAGATTTCTGCACGTGTCGAATAGAGATTCAGGAGAGTTAGGTGGTGACAGTTTGTGCGGTGACAGTTTTAATGGTGGGAGTTTTGTCGTGACAATATTGCGAAATATTCGTATGCTTGTGTCAGTTTGGTCGTGACAGTTGGGTAGGTGTACAGTTGGGATCTGTAGAACCGCGGTCCTGCCGTCGTATCTGAGCTCCAGAGAATAGCTACTTGAAGGCTGACTGAAGACTAACTAAAAATTGTTTGGTGGTGTGTCTTAAGTAATCTCGCGCTCGAGATTACTGCGCTCTATTGTCTCACGGTGGATTCGACCATCGTGCAACCCAGAGGCGTGAGGCGTCTGCTGGCTACCGTGAGATCTACGCTGTCAGCAAAACGCTGAATAGCGTGACTCCGAGTAGCCATCGGTCGCATGTCTTAAGGTGCACGATTAGCAAAAGTCCATCGTGAGAATCGTACCATCTTTCAGCTCGCACGCTGATAAGGCGGTTTTAGGAATTTGTTAGAAGACGCCCCTGAAGGCGTCTCTTTTACTTTTGTTCAAATTGTTAGTGAGGAAACTTTCTATTTTATAATTGGTAATTAATTTATAAAAAGTAAAGATTGGACAAAACCTGATACCCCAATGACAGTTCTCGAGTGAGTGGGAACTCCGGACGTAACAGTATTTTTGACTGAATAGTATACTTACAATTATGGCTCCTCAAACTAATGAAAATGGTGCCGTTTATTATCAAGCTTATTTCCCTTTCTATATGTATTTTTAGACGACTCCGATGAAGAATGTACTTCTAATTACTATCGACAATCGAAAGGTACCAGCGGGAGAAGAACATCGGTAAGAGTGTTCACAGTATTGTCGACGTTGAAGAAAGTGATCGTGAAAACACTCACCCTGCCCCGTCATTCGCAGATCGCGTAATAAGCGATATAAAACTGTATCCTGTATTTTCGTGCGTAGTGCGCGACAAATTCGGTTACGGTTGAGTACCAGCCTTGAGTGCATCGGTCGAATCTGAATTCAATAATTTAACAAATAAACTGCCTAATACTGAAATGCTGCCGCTACGAGATGACCATTTTATTGAAGAGCAATTACGTTGTTTAACGGGGAAAATGATAATCGTAGACCGTTATTCAGTACCGGATGAATCTCTTGAAGAACCTCGGGACGCTCTACATACTCCGCCTGTGCAACTCGAAGTGTCTCTGGAACCCGTAACGTGGATCGACTCCGGAGTTTATCAAAGTCAAAAGTCGGAAACGACTTTTGAGCAACAAACTCGATGCCAAATTTGGGTCGGTGGAAACGCACTTACATAAGTTTTTAAGTATGTCATTTGTGAAAAAGCCGTGCATTTAATAGGTTGATGTTCGGTATCGACCGGCAGTGAGGACGAAGTGTATGGATCGAACCATATTTGCGAAACCAGTTCTGAAATTGATTCCTGCCAGGATTTTGAGAATTGGTGAAATATCACTAAAAAACCAAAACAAAAAACGTGTAAACTGAAAAATTGAAAACTGATCTAGATGATTTGAAGCATTTAATTAGGTTTTCTCACTTCTTTTGCGCGCGAAATTTTGTTTTCCAGGTCAAACACGGGTAACATACTAAGGAAAATAAGCAGTACAATTTCTTAAGGTCCAAATTCGATAAAATTGTCGGTATCTGGAATATTCTGTTCACCGGTTTATACTATTATTATTATTTGTATTTTCGAGAAATGGTAAGTATACTCGACGATCGGTGCGCAGCAACAGTGGAGGACACCATTTCTTTAGTCGACTCTATTTTTTTTACCAGAAAAATTTGGCAGAGAATACTTTGGATTCAAAAAATTATATTAGCTCCAGTTTTGCAAAAACTTTTGTTTGATCACAATGTGGGGCCGAGGGGCAACAAAATGAACTGTATTGTTTGTAATAATTATTTTTATATATGTAACGACTTCCCGAGCGACTGAGAAAGGACCCGACGCCATATACGACTTTATGATGTTCGTCTGCTAGACCAAGCTATACAATAATAATTATATTCATTTTTGTTTTAGACCTCTTCGTTTTTAACTGGAACTGTCCATTTCTATTTTCAATTTCTATTTTTTCTGGTATTTACAATAGAGATGAAGGTGTCCAGAATTACGTCACCAACTTTCAAATCATTCGGTTTGACGGTTTAGAAGAAATATTTAGCCGAAAATTTCCATGCTCTCTTTCGGTAATACAGAGTCGGTAAAACAGACCTTTCACGTGCTCCTAATATGCGCTATCCACAGAACCAACAAATAAAAAAAAAGATATACGGTAAACCTAAACTGGCCGCCAATTATGTTCCTTTTTCCTTTCAAGTTACGAGCAAATATATGGTAATACTAGCTGTGCCCCGCGATTTCACCCGCGTTCAATTTGGATTATATATCTGTTTGATACGCATTATCAGTACACAACCAAGTGTATCTCATTAACTATAAACTAACAATAAACTATTTTTATTAGAAATTATGAGGAAAAATAAAAGGACCAATCACCAAAAAACAATCCGACCCCGCTACCGCTCCTTAGGGTCTTAGCATGAAGTTAGATCGCCTAAAGCCTTCCCGAATAAACGGGCTATCTTATGCAAAATCAATTTTCCAAATCGGATTAGTATTTCCTGAGATTAGCGTGTTCGAACAAACATACAAACTCTCCAGCTTTAGTATAGTTATAAGATAATAAAGTGTCTTGTCCTATGTTTTTCTCAAAGATGTTTGCGGGTGAAGGATGAGTTTGAGCTTAACGAGGTGAGTTACAAATTTACAAAACAAAAATTTATTTTATTATATAGGTAATAATCCTTCGTATTGCAATTTTGATTTAGGTTATGTTTATTTTGGGTGACGTGGGTATTTTTTTGTTAAGGGGTCACACCACTCTAGCGACAGAAAAAAAAGCCTAACTTTGACAATTCATTTTGGGAGTATGAAAAACGGAATAGGATTTCTTTTCAGGGTTTTTTAACACATATTTAGGTACGAAAAAATTTTTTTCATTATCACTTTGATACAAAATGGTGGCGGCAGAGCCCATCTTGAAAATCGTCTTTTTCAAACTGGAAGGACGTATTACTTGAACAACGTTGCATGGATCGATTTGAAATTTTTATAGTAGCTTCACAATTACATTTTCTATCGGAGTACGTAGCCGTTTTTCGATTTAATGTAGACTTTTTTTTATAAACAATTTACTGCATTTTTTTTGGCAAAAAATCGATTAATTTTTTCAAAAGTACACCATTTTTACAAAATTTGATTAAAAAAAACCCCTACGTAGTCCCATAGCTGATAGTATATGGATTAAAAATTTGTTTGGGTTTTTGTTCCAGGTCTTATACTTTACGAGAAAAACATCCTCCCGTGAAGGTGTTTTAAAAAAGACGATTTTCAAGATAGGCTCTGTCGCCGTCATTTTCTATCAAAATCATAATAAAAAAATGGTTTTTCATACTTCAACATGTGTTAAATAAACCCTCTGAAAAGAAATCCTATTCCTTTTTCCGGCCACTAGAGTGGTGTTATCCGTTAAGGTAAGCTTTGTGCACTGGCCCTTATCGAAAAAATTTGTGAATTTGAAGTTTATAGTCATCAAACACTTTTTTATTAAGACTACAGAGTTTCAGATCATGTTACCAGCTATTTAAGCGAGAAATTCCCATTTATAATCGTTTCAGCTGTCGTTATGACAAAAAATCACATGACCATAAGCTTAATCAGAAAATTAACCTACTTAAATACTGGAGAACTGACCGACAGCAGTGGACGCGTGGTTGATGTGTGGCTTTGGTGACGTCCCATGCTCAGTAATATTGACTGCAGTCAGTGCTGAGATGGGTGCCCGCTTAGCCGCGCACTGGCTTGCACAGCAACTACTGAGCGGGAGGTGGTTTTCCTGAGATTTCCATGGCAATATAACTGAAACTCACTCAAAATAATAAGCCGTCTGTATCGACACGGGTTTTCCGCAGTTTCCCCGTGTCCATGGCAAATGCTATACAGTGTAGCTACAACGTCGGCGGACGCAATGGAAGTTAAGTTAGCTTAGCGAAATGCGGGTAGAGAGTGATAGGGCGAAAAATGGAAAAAATGGAATTGGGAAGGGTCATACGTAAAAACCCTTTAAACTCGAAAGGGGATACATTGGAACACGCAATAATATACAAAAAATAAAACAATAAATACTGGAGAAGTGACATTATATTTATAGAAATGGGATACCTTGTGTTATAAGTGTTGCAATATTCATAACAATGTTGGCTTTGGCAAGGCCTGACTTTTGCATGATAAAATGACATCAAGAGTCAAAGGTAATGAAATGATCAAACGAACTTACCTGTAAGTGAAGTTCTATCATAATTGTATGAAGCGCCTCTTCCGAAGAGATCAGTATGTAGTGCTCCTACTATGCACAGATGTCGCTACAATCGTTACAGTTGAAATTCTCCGTTCCGGCCGACTCCTATATCTGGCGCGGACCGTTACTCATATATTCAAAGTGCTGCCGTAACTACTGGGGATTCTTATGTTTATAACATTAGAAAAAAGGGGAAAACTTGTTGGGCGGGACTGATCTCTTCGGAAGAGGCGCTTCATATAATTATGATAGAGCTTCACTTACAGGTAAGTTCGTTTAATCATTTGATTGTATTTCGCGCCTCTTCCTCAAGATCATTATGTAGTTATGTAAAGTTTATTACGGCAGAAATTTAATTTTCTTAGAAATTCCATGAACACATTTATTATTTGATAATCTTCGAACCATAGGCAACTAAGTAAAACGAACAATTACTGACTGTGTCTGTCCAGAATAGACTTCGCGTATATTCCCTTATGTCCAATAACATTTCGATCGTAAAACCTGGCAAAGGTACCAGATTTCTCTGTCCAACCGGCAGCTCTTTTAATTGTGTCTACACTAACCCTACTTCTCTTCGCTGTCGAAGTAGAAGCATGACGCGTACTGTATGCATCGAAAATATTTGTATCTATTCCACTCTCTTTGAGAGTCTTTTTGATCCATCTACTCAAAGTCTGACAGGATACGCCTTTATGGGGCTTCTTGAGAGCTATACAGTACTCGTATACACAACCGAGACTCTGTACCTCGCAATATCTCTGTTTTCTTTAAGTACGTTTCTAACGTCAATGCCGCGCAGACGCCTGGGCTCTCCTTGTAAAAGGGAATGACCAATGTTGGCTGTACCTTATTAATTTTTGAGGTCTTCAGCCCGTCAGGAATCTTAATCTCAATTAAGTCCCCAGTTCTCTCTACATTTCTAATGTCAATCGACGTGAGTGTGACTAGAGCCAATAATGTTACTAAATTAAGGGTCAGATTTTCCATCGAGATCGTGATATTTGGACCCCACTGGCCCACGTGATTCAAAACAAGCTGAGAGTCCCAGGTTGTCTCGTATTTAAGTCTCCCAGGTCTAAGTTTAGCAATACCTTCATCCAGTCTCCGGATTTGCGGATTATCACCCACTTTAGGCCCGTGCAACAGAGATATTGCTGATCGACAACTGTTTAAGGTACCATGGGAAGCTCCTCCTTCAAATTCTTTCGTTAGGAATTTCAGTATTTGTGATATGTCAGATACATATGGATCGTTGCCATTCTGCTGGAAAAAAGCCCACCACTTTTTACAGCAACAATTATACTGCTTAAATGAAGACTCCCATAGGGAAGACAGCATAATCGTAAATGTTTCATCAGGTATATTTCTCCGCTTTAACGCCTCCCGGACAATACCGCTGCTACCAGGGTAATCCTCCGCCTAATTGGATGTGACTGCCTATACAATGAACGTAGAAGGTTCACGTGCGGATTGAAATAAATCAGTTCGCAATCCAACATGGCATTGAAGGTCGGAAACCAAATCTGAGCCGGCCATAGTGGTACGCAACTATACCTCTAGCACCATCGTCCTTTATTTTCTGTAATACCCGTAGAATAATTGCGAACGGCGGGAAGGCGTAAAAAAAGAATTTAATCCAATCTATTGTCAACGCATCTATCCCTATTGAACCCGGATCCCTTCCCCAAGGGACATGACGCTCGCATTTTGCGTTTGTTCTTGTTGCAAACAAATCTATCTTAGGCTTGCCAAATCTATTTTCTATTTCTTGAAAGGCCAAACATGACGGGGAATATTCGGCCTCCGGTTCCAGACGTCTAGATTCGAAATCAACTTCCATATTTTCTTTAGATCGAATGTAAGATGCAAAAACCCAAATATTTCTTTTCTCACACCATTCTCATATTTCTTTCGCCAATATACTTAATCTTGGATGTTGCACAACGCCCATCTTGTTAACATAAGATCATAAGAGATAGCAATCGTGTTATTGATTCTTAACAGCATATTGCAGTTTTTTTAAACTCGCCGCGAAACATTTCAAACCAAAAAATGCTGCTAATAATTCTAAGTAATTGATATGACAAGCTTGTTCCTCATGATTCCAATAGCAGTGTGTTCGGTTAGCTTCACAATACGCCCCCCATCCTGACCGTGACACATCTGAAAAAATTTCAATTGCTGCTTTGAACTGCTTTATCGGACATATTGCTTTCTCAATATTTTCTCTCCACCACTCAAAACCTCCTTGTCAGTCCTTACCGAGTGACATATACGCTTCAAATTTACCGCTACCTTAGCCGGTTTGTCTTCTCGGTTAGATCTCTGCCAAAAAGCCACTCATCAGGTGACACATAGTCAAACACAAGATGACGAAGAGAAAGTATTTTAAAAATTACCATTCAGTATTTAATAAGATTCAGAAAGTTAAATCTCGCTAAATATGTTATCAGCAGTTTTGCGGATATTGAGAGATAATGCTCGGCCACACAGCGACGAATATCCGGGATTTCTACCAACCGACGCAGTCAAACGATCCTTCGAGCATAACCATTCTTGCTGCATATATGAACATATTATTATCGGTATTAAATGTATAAATTTGTGTATCGCAACATAAATAAATATTGCTAGTATTAGACGTAGCAATGTGTTATCAATTTTGTCAACATTCTTGAACGATATTACACAGAAAAATATTGAATGACTTGACTTCGTAAGCACTACCTGAGCAAATGATAAAAATAAAAACATGTTTACAAACGTAACTTTTAATTATTGTTTTAAGATTTTCTAAAGGATGTCAGCAAAATTGAGGAAGAATATTATTCCTAAAAAATGGAGTCCGAGCGCGATCAAACGATTCATGAGACGGAAACTTCGAATTCCGAAGAAAATACAACAGAATTCTCGGAAATTTAATTGAAAAGTGAATCCATTGGAAATATGGAGATTTCAAAAAAAAAAACATTGTTCCCTTGAACTGTTGATAAAAGGTTGTGCGTCTTGCAAGAAGAGCCAGGGCGATGAAATAGATCCAAACTATTTCAAAACAAGATCGAGTATACTGAGGACACCAATGTCGTCGCATAGTGAAAGAAATTCGTGGATTTGCGATACCCACGGAGAATCTCGAAAAAAGAATTGATAACACGCCAAAGGCCAACTTTAAGATCCTGCTAATCATCGGCGGAATTTGGCAAAAAAAATTCGATCACATTCCCATCGGGAGATCGTCCAATAACCGCGGCAAGAATGGCACTGAGCAGAACATTTCCAAGTTCAGCGATTCTTCGTCCCAACTTATTATACATGAATCAATCATCCAAATTTTTTGAAACGCTCGGACGATACCCAGATAGCGATGATTACGAGGACTCCGGTATCTCGAAATATTGTTCACGAGACACGGACAGGTTGTTTAGTGTTAGCAATGCATCGCGTTTGCCGCTAAACGATTTGCCCGAGAATTTTCTCAAGGGACGCGACGATACGGAGCAGCTGTAAACGGTGTGATAGCATCCATTTTGCCCGGTATCGTTTAGACAATCGACAATTGCGGCGAAACTCAACTCGTACACAAGGACACAAGTGATTCGATCGAGTGTACTATGGCCAGGGACATCCGGCTTCCTCATTCGCTTATTCTGGAACCTGGTTTCGATATTCTACTTCGGAGTGTCGAAGTCGTGTCATATCAAGTTTCGCAAAATTAATTTAAATTTCAGTTTCACGCTATTGGATGAAAATATCGTTGCCGCTCATTTCGAAAAATTGGAGAGTGGCAAAAACTCGTGGCAAAAACTAGTCGACTGGAGAGTGGACTTGGCTGGCTTCAATAACGATGAGATGAAGAATTCACAAGTGCCGTCTAGTTTTTCAAATTTATGTTGAAAATCGATACGAACGTAACGACTGATAATAATGCGGAAATGGGGAAAAGGAAGAAGAACATTTTTTGCCCTAAAGATGGACCAATAAGTACGAAGAACATTGAAACATCGTTCAATATCAAGATAAGACCAATAAAAATGGTCTGAGTACAACCGACACGTTTGCTGTTTATGAGTAAAGACGCTTTAAGGCGTATGGCCACGGTGGAATTTTCAGAAAATCGATGTTTTTTTTTGCTTAAACGATGCTTTATCATCATAAAAATAAGTTAAGTTATGTTAAGGTAGTAGTTAGTTTTTTTT
This sequence comes from Oxytorus armatus, assembly GCA_958009045.1. Lineage (NCBI taxonomy): Eukaryota > Metazoa > Arthropoda > Insecta > Hymenoptera > Ichneumonidae > Oxytorus > Oxytorus armatus. Next base: position 6,638,893 of record OY253747.1, on the reverse strand, counting down.
GTCACCGACTTTGAGCGTATAACGTAAGCCTACCTCTCGCACGGCCATAGAGTACCCGAGCACGCCGCGTGTGAATAACTTAGACAATTTTTACCCGATTGACTTTAAATTAAAAAATTATGTTTCCAATTACATTTCGCAAAAAAGTGCGTACGGGATTTCTGATTATTTTAAAACTTTCCATTTTATGAGCAGTTTTATACGACATTTTTCACTGGAAATTCGGTTCTTAAGTTCAAATGCCTACAATATTCCAATAATACCATATTTTTCAAATTCCGTACGTACTTCTCAAGGTATTTCGATGTAGGTTAGCGAGAATTTTTATTTTGTTCTGGGTCAAAAATTGTAGATGCCAAATGTCACGCCTGAAAAAAAAGATACCAAAAGCAAATAGCAGGAGTCGGCCATTTTATATAACAAAAAAACAAAAAAATGTATTATTTATTAGCTTGATATTTATACTAAATAGATGTGTAATTAGTTTTATACACAAATCACTTTTTCATACAAAAGCAATTGTTAAATGTGCACATGATTTTATACCCGCTACCGTGACCATAGCCCTTAACGCTACCAATTCGCGTAAAAACAACCACTGATAAATTATGTTCATCCAACAAACTCGTCAATATTCCGACCGGTGACTTTCGCAAAGAAAATGAATCGAAAATAATAAGTTCGGCAACGACATCAACATTTCATTGAAGTTACGAACGTTCTTACAACGAAAAATTTTTTTTTTTTAAATTGACGACACTTACTCGTCGTATGTGCGGGAGTATATATTCGCACAAAAAACACATGATTTAGCCTGCTAATACGCTTGAACGCCAATAAAATGAGACTCTCAGTCGGTTTAGTTGAAAAAAAAAATCTTTCGTCCAATTCGAACGTCGTGTTCTCTTTGATAATGAATCGTGATGACTTTTATGACTCTCTAGTATGTGAAAAAAAATATAAACTCAAATATATCGGAAAGGAAACTTGAGGAGCGGTGGTCAGAGCGACCCCATTCTAGACCAACTCTGGTAAAAAATCTTTCGTCCAATTCGAAGGTCGTGTCCTCTTTGATAATGAATCGTGATGACTTTTACGACCCTCTAGTATATGAAAAAAATATATAAACCCAAATATATCGGAAAGGAAACTTGAGGAGCGGTGGTCAGAACGACCCCATTCTAGACCAACTCTTGTAAAAAATCTTTCGTCCAATTCGAAGGTCGTGTCCTCTTTGATAATGAATCGTGATATATTTGGGTTTATTTATTTTTTCACATACTAGAGGGTCGTAAAAGTCATCACGATTCATTATCAAAGAGGACACGACCTTCGAATTGCACGAAAGATTTTTTACAAGAGTTGGTCTAGGATGGAGTCGTTCTGACCACCACTCCTCAAGTTTCCTTTCCGATATATTTGGGTTTATATATTTTTCCACGTACTAGAGGGTCGTAAAAGTCATCACGATTCATTATCAAAGAGGACACGACTTTCGAATTGGACAAAAGATTTTTTTTTTCAACAAAACCGACTCAGAGTCTCATTTTATCGGCGTTCAAGCCTATTAGCGGGCTAAATCATGAGTTTTTTGTGCGAATATATACTCCCGCACATACGACGAGTAAGTGCCGTCAATTTTAACAACAATTTTTTTTTTCTAGCAAGAACTTTCGTAACTTCAACGACATCTGATCAACCGCTCGACAGCGATGACGAGCGTCTGTTGCAATTGAACCTCGGTTCCATCGTAACAAGTTGCAGCTCAACACCTTGACCACTTCGTGCTTTTACCTAAACTATTTATTCTGTTCTTTTTGCTTCCTCCTGGAGGAAGTTTCCTTTTCATGTAAAAATGAAAAAACGTGTTTTTAATGTCAATGTGTTTAAAACGTTAAAAAACATCGGAAAATCACATTTACATAGAAAAATGTCCGGACGGATGTGTATGTGTGTGTGTGTGTGTGTCTGTGTGCGATAGGGGTGAACAAATGTAAACAGCTTTAACGCCGAAATGGTTTGAGCTTTCCGGCTGAAATGCGGCACGAACGTGCATTAATATTGGTGGCGTTGTTCACTATAATTTTTGTTACAATTCACAACATATTTTGAATTCTGTAATATTTTGAAACATTTCAAAAAAGTGTGTTAAGAGCATAACTCATGCATTTTTCAAACTATCGGACCGGACTTTTCTTTATAAATAGTCTATCGTACAATACATTATTGAAGTTCGCTGTTGAATGTGGTGAAAATCGATCGAAGCGTTACAAAATTGTAGAATTTCAAATTTTTCGGAAAATTGCTATAGGCATTTGTTAAGAGGCCAGGCAGAACGAAATAAATAGTAAGAAAAAATAATTTTTTTGCAGTGATGGATAACAAAATGGAGGGTGCACAGCATTTCTCCATTCACACTTTTTTTCGGAAGGGTCCACGGGCGGAAGCGTAGCCTATGCAATTTTTGACCGGGAACAAAAAACCAAAATTTTTCGAATACATGTATATAAGAAAAGCTACAGAAGTACCATTTTTCGAAATATTGGTCTTTTCCAAAATGGCGCATTAAAAAAAAAATAGGTTTAACAATTTCGGAAAAATCATCAGATTGTTTATAAGAAAAAAACCTTGCAATATGCCACCAATATCCTGCGTACTTCTGTAGAGAATCTAGTTTTCAATGTACAGTTAAATTTTCAAATAGATTAGTGAAAATTTGTTCGGGTTATGTTACCGACGAGTTCAAAAATCATGGCTTGGAGAAAAACGCGATAAAAATTTTCTGTCCCGATCGGAGTGGAACGAGAGGGGCTGCGGCAGATTGCGAAATTGGGATACTTAGAGACTTTGACCGCTCATAGAATTTTGGTATATGATTTTTAAGGCCTTACATACGTCGAGAATTTTCAAAAAATCGATTTTTTTTTGTTTACAGATTATTATTCCTTATAGTCTTAGGCGTATTTCTGTGTAAGCTGATTGTAAAAATTCCCCATAGTTCAAAAGTTATTGTAGATAATGTGACTGCCCGACGAAAGGACAAAGGCGAATCAACGCTACCAAAGCAACAAAGGAGGCCAGAACAATTCGTTGATTAGAAAAAAATAAACAACAACAATTTTTTACTGACAAGGAAGGCGTACAATATGAAGCTGGAATGGGAGATTAGACGTAAGTTAACTAAATAGATTTAAAAAATTCATAAAGTTCTTGCTCCAGCCGCGCGCGACTTCGAGCGAAACGCGCTTGAAACTTTAAACGCGTTTTTCTCAAAACTACTTTTTCTGACACGGTCGGGTCGGCATGATAACTCGTACGGTTTTTAATATTTTTTGATGATTTTTTTTTTAAATATTCGGAATTGTTTTTTCTATAGTCTATCGAGCCGGATTTTTTAAATTATAATTAGAAAATTTTATAAAAACAATTAAAGTGTGACTTTTTTGACACAAACTTAACATTTTTTTTTAAATTACCGTAAATTGTTTAATTTTTCGAATTTCAAAAATCCGGCTCGACAGACTATAACTACTACCTTATTTTACAAGAATTTCTTTACATTTTGCAGATCCGTCAACATTTGAGGAAGAAATACTGCCGACCGTGGAGCAACTTTTTTTTTACCGTGCTTCAAAAAATGTGATTTTTCATGTTGTAATTTTTGAAAAAAAAAATTGAAATAAATTTTTTTACAAACTTAACACAGTAATAAACAATGTGTAAGAATTTTTTTATCAATTTCTATTTCTATCCCTCCTAAAAACAGTTTTTCTTTTGGTACGTTTTCGGTACCGCTGGACGTATGTAAGGCCTTAAGACCCTTAGGCACTTTTTAAGCGGACAAAAAAAATGTCGATTTTTCCAAAATTCTAGAGTGGCCTGACCCCTTAAGTCTCTCGCTCGTCTAATCTTTGAGTTATGTTGGCAAAACTTTGTGCGTCGATTGGGTACTACTAAAGGATATTTCGCATTAAATTTGAACAAATTCGATTGGGAGGTTTCAAACTTATGAAATTTTTTATATTTCAAAAAATCGTTGTAAGTGTTATTTTAAGACGTTACCTCTACATCGTGCAATTTTTGGGCTGGCACAGAAAAGTTGTCATGAAAAAAGACGTAAACGCTCTCATGGGAGATCTCGCGATAAACGTTATTCGCCGATAGGTTTACGTATTCCTAGCACCAACGGTTCTTCCGACTGGCAAACAGCATTTCATAAGTTGATTGAGACCGTATTGGTTGTCGTAGACAAACCTGGACCTCGAAAAGGCTTTGAGGGTAAAAACTGCTGCACTGTTCGATCCAGGTCAAAAGAACCAACCAATGGAAATTTGAATTTGAAAAGTAGAAGAATTGAAGAAGATTCACGTTTAGGACGATACCACTGTCAGTAGATTCGCATTGGAGAATTTACGAGTTGTGGCTAAAACGTGGTATGATGGAGTAACGACTGTCATTCAATTGGACAGAGTGGAAGGGGAGGTTACTTGCAGCCTTTGCTGTAAGTAGCTTCCCCTTCCACTATGTGGGGTCGGTAAGTACCGACCCCACAAAGTTGCCTGAAAAACTCGGTATAATGCTGATACCTTTCAAAACCAAAAACGAAACAACAATGGAGTATTTCTTCGAAAAAGCATAGAAACAAAAAAATGCAATAACGTAAATAAAATCGCCATTGAGAGATTGCCAATCTAAAAAGATAAAAATAAGTGTATGAGTATGGACCGAACGATAAATATAAATTGGCATCTAGCGGGAGTAACAGAAAAATGTCCATGAAAAATACCTGAGAACGTGTATACATGTTATTGTTAATCATTAATCCTGTCTATTTTTATATTTTCTTACCTTCAATACAAATTTTCTGAATTTGTAAAAATAATTTTTCTGTTGCCTTGAGTTATTTATTATGATTTTTTAGGGTAATAATTTATTATTACCCTAAAGAATCATCAATCAAGAGATACAGCGCGCCTTGCCGCTGTTTCTATACACTAAAAATGAGTGTCCGAATCAGCAACCAACACTGCCTCGAATTTTCAGCAATGCTCAAAGGTTCTTCTATGACGAAGTCAAAATTGAGAAAGATATAATTTCTTATATAGGAGGTTTTGAGCATTGTGTGAAATTTCGTGGACGCATCTGGCAGGTTTCAACTTACAGCTGTTTTTATATCAGGAGAGATATAAGGATAGGGGTTTTCAAGTTAATATAGAACATTTTTGTAAACTTTTTTTCAGTTATAAATTTGTTTAAAATTTTTTTGGAGATTATAGAACTTATCTTTTCAAAGGTTTTTTAATAGATTGAACACATTGTTTAATTATTTGACGTCCATGTTTAACATTGAAAGTTGTAACGTTTTTAACTTCTAAGGCTAGGGTAACGATATTCGTGGATGACCACATTGAAAATATTGTTTTTGACATGTAATGTTCGGAAAGCAGATCGGCTATAAATTGCTTCGGAATTTTTATTTTACGATATAATTGAACGAAATTAGTGAATATATAATTTGAACACTTGCAACAAAAAATACGTTTCATGTGAAGAAAATAATAGCACTCAAGATATTTAACAGATCGTACTGTTCAATGTCTATCCGAAAATGAAATGTGTATTCACTTTTGTCATTATCGCTGTTCATTCGGTCTTCTCATGTTTCGCATGTTTACGTTCGAAGGCCATTTTGTTTATGACTTATTTCGATCATCATATCACATTTTTATCCATTTCAATTGGTATTGCTGGACGCAATGTTAACGAGAAAAATATTTACTCTCTTTATCCTATTTTCGTCAGAAATTAATAATGCTACACGTTAAGATAAGGAGCGTATTCATTTCATCATCTACACGAAGGGGACAAAAATTTGAGGCCACTTTCACTTCAGAAATATTAAGGGGTTAAATTTAAAAAAGTTGGTAAAATTCTTAATCAATCACGCCTTAATCAAGCCTTGAGCTATCATTCATTGAATCTTTAATGAGCGTTTATTTCGTTTGCAAGAAAATACCAAAATTCCACATATAGGTTATTAAAACTTTTTAAAACCTACATTTTTATCTTCATTTATTAAATAAAGAATATAGTGTTAAAGGTCTTTAAGGGGCAACACCACTGTAACAACCTAAAAAAAGCGTTTTTTACCATTTTTTTGGATGGAAGAAAAGGTAATAAAATAATAATATTCAAGGAAGTTATCAAGCATATATATTTAAGTATCAAACAAAAAATTGTCATCGACAAATATTGATAAATGGCGACACCACAGCCATTCTTGCGTGGCTTGTCGAATTTGAGGCGGTCTGTAGCACGCAGTATACCTGGTGCAATTTTTAAACGGGGAAAAAAATCACTTAGGCTACATGCTCATAGCTAGTGAAGTACGTAGGGAATTTTAAAAATATTCATTTTTGTATGATTGACGAGTATTAAAATGAAGACGTTCAATTTTCGACACAAAAAGGGGTAATCATTTGTTAATAAATAATGTTTAAATGAACTGATCGAAAATCCCGTACGTATTTCACTTCTAAATATTATTTTAAAGATATTGTTAAAAATTCACATAAAGAGAATGAAAATTGTTGGAGTTATGCTGCGTGACGTTTTGAAAAATCGTGTTTCGAGAAAAACACATTTAAAGTTTTGAAATGTGTTATTGATATGAAAAAATGAAAAATTCAACTGTTTAAATTTCAATGAAAAAAATGTCTATCAGGTAGAAAACGTTTTGCCTCATATTCTAGAAGGTCCCAAGCATCTTGTAATCCAATAAAAAAAAAATCGTTTTTCTGAAAAATGTACAGTGGTGTTGCACCTTGAGAAAAAATTATAAATTATCGAAGTATTTTTAGGATATTATTAATTACTTTTACTTTTAATAAAAACAATTAATAATTCCATTTATATTTCGCCAAAAAATGTTAATTCTTTAAGAATTGTGTAAATATTTAATTTCGCACATTCATGGTTTAAAAAAATTGTGTTTTTATTGAAACGTTCGAAGATTTAATCGAAGAAAAAAAAAGCTTCTGCATTCTTGGATATATTTTTTTTTTATTATTTTAGTACCATTTTCGTTTTATTATTATTGTTAAAAATATACATTATTTGTTCAGATTTTTTTTTCTCTTCGCTGCACCGTTATAAACGACCATGTATGGTCAAATAATAAATTATGGTAAAAAGATTGAAATACAAAAAAAAATCGGATTATCCATACACAATTTTTCGACAACGACCATTTCTGTCCTTTCGATATCCTTTTTCACAACCGCCACTAGGTGCTCCAATGATATTTCTCAATCCAACCTGAGTGGTTTTATTCGTCGGTATTTCCATCGTTGTAACATTAATTTCATCATTATCTTCACTATACTGAAATTCCGCAGGTCTTGTTTTGGCAATTTTCTGACCAATTTTTTTTTTCCCATTTTTATCACGTCGTTCCCAATAGTAACGATAAAATTCTCGGACCATATAATAAAACTTGTCGGGTAGTGGATTTTTTGTTTCATTCATCGACAATGATGTTCCGTTGATTTTTGTCACGCGGATTTTTCCACTACTCATCACATCGGGATCGACAATTTTTTCTCGTCGATTAATTTTGGGAAGATTTAGAAACAGTCGTAAATTGCTTGGATAATTTTCCTCGCTAATTTTCGACAAGTATTTCTCTTGATTTTCCACAGAACGAAGCAAACGATTGAATTCACGAACATTTTTGTTGTTTAATAATTTTTCAATTTCACGAATGTTCACTATCGAATTTGAATCGTCAGCTCGAATTGTTTGTGAAATAATGACGATCGCGGCTGTGAAGAAGAACAACTTTGAAACGACCAGATAAACACAATTTTGTAGAATATCCATGTTGACTGTATGACGGTAGAAAGTAATCTGACGATTTGCTGGGACGGCAATTTTGTGTGTGTCGAGATAAATCATCGACAATAGGAAACCACAAACGTGCGTATATCCGGTTTCTGCGACCAACTCCGTTGACGTCCGAGTATTTACGAATATACGACACACTTGGTACAAAATTCTATTTCTTTTTTTTACCGGAAGCTTTTGCTCGTTAAGTGATTTTTACTAAATATCTCTTCGCACTGTCAGACACACATATTGTAGCCACAGCCATATGAGTGATAAGAAAATGGTGATAAGAATCTCAATTATCATCGAATGCGATTGTCGAGGTTACGATGATGAAAATATGGTTTGCGATAAAACAAACTGGCTAGTTGTAATCACAACACTCGTGAAATACAAGCCATGTCGTATATTGTAACAAGCGGTAGTCGTACTTAAAAACTTGTTTTAATTAGTTGGCGTCAAAATGTTGCCGCGTCTCTCGATTTTGGTTACATGTCCAAACAATACAAAACAAATTCATCATGTTAATTAAACGCACGTTAATTTAATGTCAATGAAATTCAACATACGACAATTCAGCACATCACGTATGCTGTCGAATACATCGATTTAACATATCGATACACAATAATTCTGACTAATGTGACGAGGAGGTCGAGGAATGGGTTTCGTACAATCAATAGGTAATATTGTGACGCACTAAATTACAGGAGTTTTTTTAATTTTTTATTAGGTTCAGTATCACGTACTGAATGTAAATGAACAAAATCTTTACAAATTAAGTGACCGGAAGTGCTCCCATTTTGAGAAAAACGTATCGGCCAATATCTCCGTTACCGTGCACTTTAGGCCAAACATGGTAATAACCTTTCTTGTAGATAATTAAATTTCCCATCTTTTTTTTAAATATTTTTTTTTTGTATCACTTACCGTTTACGACTTATACGACTGTTAAAATTTATTTATTCACTTTTTGACCTGTATCTCTCCTAATAATTGTTTAAACAATAAAATGCTAATAACTTATCTTTTAAATCCATATATTTTCCACAACTTTTATTTAAAACTTTTTTGTCTAAAATTAATATTATTAAAGTTATGATGCGTTCAATGTTGCGCCACTGGGTGCAAGGCTAATGAAAACGCGTTATAACTTTGAGAATATTAACTTTAGACAATAAAGTTAAAAAAAAAGGTGTGGGAAATTTATGGATTTAAAAGATAAGTTATTAGCATTTTATTGTTTAAACAATTATTAGGAGAGATACAGATCAAAAAGTGAATAAATACATTTTAACAGTCGTATAAGTCGTAAACGGTAAGTGATACAAAAAAATTATTTAGAAAAAAGATAGGAAATTCAATTCTCTACAAGAAAGGTTATTACCATTTTTAGCCTAAAGTGCACGGTAACGGAGTTATTGGCCGATACGGTTTTCCTCAAAATGGCGGCACTTCCGGTCACTTAATTTGTGAGGATTATGTTCATTTACACTCAGTACGTGATACTGAACCTAATTAAAAAAAAAATAACTCCTGTAATTTAGTGCATTATGGACAAGAGTAACGGGTTCCCTATTGATTGTACTAGTTAGCGACGACATACAATAGTCTCGATAATAAGATAATTCAAGCGCGATACAACTGTCACGCACATACACAAACTACACTTATAGACGCAGGGCTTAACACAAACAAGGATATATCATGAAGATACTTATCCACATGAGCAGTCATCGTCAAAAAGCAGTTACATAATGTAACATGGAACGAACCTAAGTACCAATCACAATGCCGCTCATTGTCAGTTACGTACTAAACCAGAGAGGAAAACCGCCACTCCAGAGTCCTATGGAGAATAACAAGTGGGTGTTGTAATATCGAAACACCAAAAAGTCGAACGGTTCGAAATAACGAAAATCCAAAAAATCGTCGAGTCAAAATAATAGGAAAGACCGAAAAGTCGAATGGTCAGAATAGCGAAAGACCGTTCGAATGCGCCTACTGGTATTCAACTTTTTGGGTTTTTGCTATTTCGACCGTTCGGCTTTTTGGTTTTGGCTATTGTGGCAGCATGATTTTTTGGATTCTTGCCATTTCGACCTTTCGACTTTTTGGTGTTTCGCTACTTCGACTCTCACCCTCTCGAACGACCCATTCGTACGCGCCCATTGGTATTCGATTTTTTGATCTTCCGTATTTCCACTCTATGATGTTTTGGATTTTTGCTATTTCGATCGTTCGATTTTTTGGTATTTCGCTACTTCTACCGCCACCCAGAGTAACATTCATATATATATAACTAGGGGGGCTCTGCGCGCTACGTGCGCCGACCCCCCACCCCCCTCAACTCTTGTCCTATTTATATAATATAAAGAGATACAGCCACAAATACCGATAACAGTGGAGGCGTGGTCGGTGCGCGGGTTAGGCGATCTCTTATGTTAGAAAATATTGGCTGCAAACAGTACTGGGATGGGTTACCACTTAGCTGTGCACTGGCTTGCACGCCAACTACTGACAATGAGAGAGAGACAGTTTTTCCGAGTTTTTAGCGGTCATACAACTGGAACTCAATAAAAATAAAAAGCCGTCTGTATCGGCATGGGTTTTCCGCGGTTTCCCCGGTGTCCACGGTGAATACCATACAATCTAGCCAAAAAGAAGCCGTGGATTCTACGGAAGTTGGGTTAAGTTAGGTTGGAATACGCAAATAATTATAAAAATACAGCGACAAATCGAAAACGAACGGTAACATGTAATCGACTAAATGTGCGTGTAACAAATAATAAATGACAAACATGTATACAATACATGCACGTATTGTGCTAACAATAACACGTATATATGATTTCTCATCGAAATATCAATTCCTTCCGTGTTGAAATAACACTTTGTTCAAATGGCGCCGTATTGAAATTTCAACTGTTGAATTCTTGTGTTGAATTGACAAATATTGAAATTTACTAATTTACGAATGACCCATGATGATAATTAGACGTGACACCATCATTTTAATCGGCGAGTAAAAAAAATTATATTGTCGTTCACGCTCTTGTCTGCTTCTGCACGAGGTTTTTTTTTGTTTTCGATACAAAAACCGTTAAATTCTTAATCTGTGTAACATTTCCGATTCTAAAAGGTCTTAAGGTATACCAGAAGATGATAAAGAAAATTCCAGTTTTTATTCATGACGGCGGAATGTTTAAACAATGACGGCATTTCAATTGACTATAACTATAATCATTTGACTTATTTGTAGTGTTCTGAAAACGTCAGTAGTAGAGTCTGAGAATGCTGTTTGGTTCATTTCGCTATCCCTAATGTTTGTCGTTGTGGGATTTGTTTAAAAAATCCTCGCTAATGTTACGTCCCAGAGCATTTCGCAATTTGGACGTGTGCGCGGCGTCTCAGAGGTAAAAATAATGAAGTATATACAAGCGCTTCTTTCCCGATTAACGAATGAAATTGAGATATCGAGTATGATTAATCGCATTGACTTTTTTCGTACAAATAAACGTGTATACGTTTGGTTCTATATAATCGCAAACACTCGTCGATATGTATATGTAATCTTTAAGTATTTCAAAGAGGTACCAAGAGTAGTAAGTTTTATTAGGGGTGTTATCACGGCGAATGCTGAATTAAGGCTTGAGTCGCTTAAGGGCTCACATACGCTTGAAATTTAAAAAAAACGACTTTTTTTACAGATTTTTTTTCTTTATATTTTTGAGAAGTAAAAAAAACTTTTAAGAAAAGTCCACTCTGTTACAAAGTTATAGCAATAAATGGGAGACTAGCCGCAAGCTCACGTTGTCCCTACCAGAAACTTTAAACGTGTTTTTCTCGAAACCATGTTTTTAGATAGTTTCGGCACGATAACTCAGTCAATTTTTAATATTATTTAACTTTTTTTTTATCTTGAAAATTATTTTCTCTATAGTCTGACGAGAGGTTTTTTTAATTTTTTGGTGGGACACTTTTTTATAAATCATTAAATACTAATTTTTTATTTAAAATTGCATACTAAAGGTTACATTACTGTAATTTCTTCATTTTGGAAAAAACATTCTCTCCGTCAGACTATTACGACTACATTATTTTACTAGATTCCTTTTAATTTTTGTAGATTGGATATTTTTTGATGAAGTTATGATGTCGCCAAGAAGGCGCCATAGTTTTCATCAGTAGGCCATTTATACCCGGGAAAAATAATGTAAACATTTTTTTTAATTTTAATTTTTTTTCTTATAGTTAAAAAGTTAGCCCCTTTGTTCTATAATTTCGAAAACCGTTGCAGAAGGGATCACAATAGTTAATGGGTTCTTATAATGAAAAAAAATCAGCCACTGTTGTTTCGTACAAGTGTTGTCTGTGCACCTGTATTATATTTTAGAAAACAGAGTCCAACACCTCACTAATCCAGGTTACATTTGCTACTTATAGGTTCATTCCCGATGTCGAAGCACATCGCTCATAGCCGTTAGTAGTGCTATAGTAACGGTACAAATTAGAACGAATCACTAAAATCTAAAACATGCGGCGAGTATCTACTTCCGTATTGTCAGTATTTGATATGTGCACGAAGGAAGCGAAAGTTGGGCAGTCCATTTCTGATGTCTCATTAACACTGATCAACACAGGGAATTAATGGTATTCGTTATCACACGCATATAGTTACGATCGTGATAAGGATAACATGGATGCAATAGAACTGATAATAACGATGAGATATCGGTGACGTGGAAATCGATACGTGCTCTTTCGACAGTTTATCACTGGGTTCGTAACACTCGCGAGGTATTATCCGAGACTAAAAGGAATCGCAGAATATTTGTAGCGGCAATTGACAATTTGATTGTTCAGTGTAAAAACCGTTATTATGATTTGAATGTGAACATTTAATATTGCCTTTATTCAATGAATTAACCTTGAGTGTTTATTATCATTTTTATTTTATAAAAAAATGTTGGGATCGCTGAACAAAAGAAAACACTCGGTTTACATTCAGCTGACGGGACTAACATCCGTCGTGTCACTCGGGATGGTCTGCACGTCTATCGCGACTCAGGAGTGGATAAAAGCGTCCGCGCATCCAAATGTGGAAAGCTCTTTTCTGTCGGATGTTAATTATGGACTTTTCAAGGGTACACTGAAGAGACGACTACTCAGCAGCCCCATCGAATACGATCTTTACTGTGCGCTATAATTTTTATAATAATACGCAGATTTTGACATATCGCGCTAAGATTTTATAGAATATAATTACCGGACGGGAAGTATTGAATTCGACGAGTTTTTATGAAATTTAGATTTGTTTTTGAAGAGTCTGTGATTTAACTAACTATATAACAATAGAAGAAGTAAAAATTCTACAAACCGAAAATTATGAATTGGTTTCTTGAAATTTTGAACAAGGCTCGAAGCTACCTCTGCGATGAAGCTAAAATAGAAAACGACAGTTTTTTGGAGAGGGGTTTAAGCGTTGTGTGAAATATGGACTTCTTTTGCAAAAACTATAAGTTACAACTTGAAGTCTTTCTGCTTACTAATAGAGAAAGAAAGCTTCGTGATAGTGAATATTTATTTTTTGAGTTTTCAATGCCAATGTAAAGTTCTCAAAATGTGCCACGTCGGAAAAACAAATTTAGAAAAATAGTCGAACATGCGTAACCGTCCCTCCAAAATCTATGACGCGCTGCAATTCCGCTTTCAAATTTTGCGAAAAATGTCTGTGTTCGGCCTAACTTCCAGAAATTTTGAAATTTTGGTCTAATTTTCTTCATATAACAAAATTATGATTAAAGGGCCATTGGTATTGAATTCGGCGGAAATCGGGGTAAGTTTTAAGATTTTGTGAAATTTTGAATTTTTCGAAAAGTGTTTGTGGTCGCTGTAGCTTCCGCAAACTTTGAGATATCGAACTGATATTTTTTACAAAAAGAGAGTATCATTATAGAACGCTTTTGATGTTGAATTTAGAGAGAATCTGTGAAAGGGTGCAGATTTTACGAATTCCTTTAACTCGTCTAAAAATCATTGCGAACGCACTATCTCGTCCAAAATGTTTAAAAAGATGCTCGTTGAATCTCGGTGGGAAAAATGTAGTTGCCCCTCGTCTCTATCCCGTGTTTCTAGATGTTAGCCTACAATTTTCAATATAAATAGAGTATTATTGAAAGATGGTTGTTATTGGTTTGGAACCGTTCAGATTTTATAAAATTTCTAATTTTACAAAAACTATTGCTGACGCAGCAAATTCTACTTTTCGCGAATTCTGAGACATAAGACTAAAATTCTCTATATGCATAGAATACGAGGTCTGTTCAAAAAGTATCGCGAATTTTTAATTTCCGCGGGCTACGTATATTCGATTTTCGATTTTTTTTGTGGCGTTAGGTTGGAAGTAATGTCCCTCACTTATGCTGAAAAAATCGGCCATTTTGAATGTTTACTTAATTGTTGACAGCTGTTTTGGTTAGACGTGTTTTGGGTTGTCTTCGATTTTTGCCTATTCCAAAAAAAGGATCGAAGAATCTGTATCAAATTTTGTGTGAAAAACATTCCAAATGTTGACTGTGGCATATGGTGAAGCTACTTTGAACCAAAACAACGTTGATCGGTGGTACAAAATGTTCTCAGAGGGCCGAGAAGATGCGAACAACGAAATGCGTTCCGGACGCCCGAGCACATCAACACAGACGAAAACATTGACGAAGTGTAGAAAATAATATTGGCCAATCGTCGAATCACCGTTAGAGAAGTTGCTCAGAAACTAAACATATCGATTGGCTCGTGCTATTCGATTTTTACCAATGATTTGGACATGAGACGGGTTGCCGCGAAATTCGTGCCAAAATTGCTCAATTTCGCACAAAAAACGGTGTCGCGTTAACATTGCTAAGGAGCTGTTGGACTCGGTCCGCGACGACCCAAATTTGCTTCAGAGGGTCATAACTGGTGATGAATCATGGGTTTATGGTTATGACGTGGAAACCAAAGCTCAATCGTCGCAATGGAATCTGCTTTTTTGGAATAGGCAAAAAACGAAGACAAGCCAAAACACGTCTAACCAAAACAGCTGTCAACAATTAACTAAACATTCAAAATGGCCGTTTTTCAGCATAAGTGAGGGACATGAGTACCAATCTAACGGCACAAAAAAATCGAAAATCGAATATACGTAGCCCGCGGAAATTCAAAATTCGCGATCCTTTTTGAACAGACCTCGTATAATGAATGGTGCGTTGATATTACAAGATTAAGACTCAGCCAAGAATGTCAACCAGAATTGATGAAACGCAAGAATCGATTAAACAGTTTCTATTTTATAAAACTTTGAACTTTTCGAAAAATTCGTTCTTGTTTTAACTTTCACAGATTTCGACGAGAAATAGCGTTAACATTTTTGAGATAAACAGAGTGTAATTAAATGATGGTTAGTATTGAACTTCGCGGGATTTGATGATTTGACTAATATTTTATGCAATTTTAAGTTAAAAAAAATATATATCCGATTTCTCTAATCTGAGAATACTTATTTTTCCGACAGTTATGTGCGTATGGGGTAAAAATTCTTGCGCATGGAGTTGCGGGAGTAACGAGGATTCGCGAATGAACGAAGTTCAGAGTCTCGTCGATGGGGAAACACCAATTTTCTCTTGTCGGCAGAGTACGCAAAACTTTGTCCAAACCGAGTCGAGGATTATGTCCGAGGGTAGAACAAAAACATTTTCCATTTTGAATACAAATTCTTAACAAATCTAATTCAATTTGAAAAAAATCTAACGAATTTAATTTTATTACACAAATATTGTACAAACGACCCATCCTCATCAATTTACCATTCCATAATTAATCGTTTAAATTTATCGCTTTATAATTTTTTTCAATTCTATTTTTGTGACAAAAATAATTTAATTTTCATGTAGTTTTATTTAAAAAAAAAATTTTTATCCAATTTTGAATGATTTAACTAACCTATAACTATAACTATTTCAATAGAATGGTGTAGTGAAATTTATTTTTTTAGAAACCGACCATGACCGAATATTTACGAATGCTGGACTGTGGCTATCGACGATAATTTTCATCGCCATCCTTATGGTGGCACTTTTTGCCAGCGTGATTCTGTCAATAGTAAATTGCATGATAAGTCCAATCGAAACGGTCTTCAATATTCAAGGAATATATTTGGCAAATGGAATTGCGCTGGTAGCAAATCTTTTCGCCTTAATGCTGTATGGTATTTGTTACGATCTTTATATCGAAGAAGACATTTCGATATATGACACTATCGTTGGAGATTATTCATCCGACGCCTCTCTCGGATATTCTTACTGGTAAATTCATTCTTAATTCATTAGAACTGATTTTAATATGCTGCTGAATCGCGAAATAGAAAAATTAATTAAACGTATTTGAGCGCGACCTGGTTGTGACCGTAACCATAATTTATTTTTTTTTTGCTTAAAATATGTTATAGAGTGACATAAAATATTAATCACATCAATTATCAGATTTTTTCCAAATTGTATGTGGTCTTAATAATCTAAACAGTTAATTTGACCATGAGGGCCGTTATTAATTTTTTTAACTTACAAAGTAAATACTTTAATAGCAAACACTATTTAAAAAGACTATTTCAGTTATTCGTTTATTTTGTGTAGCACAAACAAATCAAGATATCCTTTTTTTCAACACATGTTGGAATTTTTATTTCATTATTTATTTGTTTAAGCAAATATGTCCTTGTGACAAGAAGAAAACATGTATTTAAAAAAATATACTTTAAATCATAATTTTTTCTTTTGTGACATACAAATTATAGTGAAAAACGTCATAAAAATAACATATTACAAGTCGAAGAGTAATTCTTTTTATTCAAGCTATCTCCTTACCACATAAAAATATTTTTTCAATATAGAATAAATAATAAAGGGAAAACATTCGTTGAAAACAATTGTATCTTGATTTGGTGGTGCTACCTAAAGTAAAGCCGCGGGCATAATCAAAAGCCTCAAAAATTTTGTTTTATGTGAAAGAATATACTGTGTAAGTTTGAACAAAATCGAGAATGACCCTCATGGTCAAATTAAAAATTTAGATTTTTACGCACGTACCAATTTGAAAAAGAAAATAACAATTTGTGTGGGTCATTCTTTCTGTCACTGTGAGATACTTGAAATAAAAATAAATAAAGAAGGTCAGAGTCGCAGTGACTTAGCGTGGAATGTCCCATATGCATGCAGTGGAGTTCCGCGTAAGTTAACCCCACTTAAGTTGACCGTACTGCGCAATTTGACAAATATTTGATCGAGGAGGATTCAACTTCCGCAAAGTATGTATTCCCGACTAGTCAACTTACGCGGGACTGGAGTATATTTCTATTTTTCCTTGCCTCGGTTTTGCAAGAGCATCTGGTTTACATTTTGTAAATTTGAGCATTTCGTTATAGTATATTTGTTACGTTCATGTCTTTAATTTCTTTCTCATGTACGGCCTTTGCCTGATTTGCCGCTGCATTTCTTAAATTGTGTTTTTCGACATCGCTCGCTTCGAATTTTCCGTTTTCGGTTTTCTGTCATTCAGTATTTCCTAAAATTACTTGCATTAAATTAGTCCATAGCTTAAGTAATCCGTAAAAACGATAAAATGATCATGATGGCGAATAATTTAATATTTTTGTAAATATGGAAGTATATTTTATTGTTTGATAATTATTTGCAAAGCCAATAAAATAATTTATTTTTTTTCACAGGATTTTGCTTCCAACCTGTGTGTTTCATGCGGTGGGAATATTTCTCATAGCAATGAGAGAAATAATAGTGAACAGTGATCGAGCCGAGATAGAAATAGACATTGCGACCGACACACCAGCGACAGGAGTCCTGTTTTAAATCAACAAGAAAAAAAATCAAACAAAACAGAAATATAAAGCGTAATTTGCACTGAAAAAAAGTTACGAGACATTGAATAATCATACAACGAATTAACTATTCGGGATTCGGAATCAATTCTTTTTACATAAAAAATGTTAAAATTTTTTTGCAAAGTACAAAAAATTGGACACGAAACAGTTGCTACTGACATAATCGCAACTCGTGACTTCGTCAACGAATTTGTTATCAGAGTGAAGTTAATGCCGTAAAATTATTCACAGAACGTTCCGAAATGTATGAACATACGTAAAAATAAAAATGTACATGAAACAATTGATTTGTGTTATATTTCACTTGGTTTTACAAACATATAAATTAGTTTGCAATTGGTTGAAGCACGAAGAATGTGAGGCGGTCTGGCGGTCCGCGACGGCATCGCGTTGGACACCTGCCCTCGGATTCATGACAGGTGTTACGCGTCGATGGGCCCAGAAAAAGGGTCCCACACCAAGAAGACAAATATTAAATACACAAGGAAATAAAATCATTTTCAAAAACTATACAAGCTCGGTATTTAAAAAAACGTGTACAAGAGTAAGGAACGTTATCTGCGAATGCGAGACCTTTCGTAGTGTCATCCTTCACTTGCAAATTCTCGTAGAATTTACCGTGAATTTCATTTTGGATTGAAAATTGGGACCTGTCGTCCTGCCACCTGTTGATTCTGCACCTCACAAAACGAAACAATTTTTAAACAAGATTATGAAAATATTCAGTCCTGAAGAGTCTTCAACGATGTACATAGCGTCCGCATTTTCGAGGTACAACATTTATTTAGATTAATATTAATTGATAAAGTGTTTAATTTAAGTTAGGCTTTCGTTAATCTTCCGATTATAATCACTTTTAATTGTTTTATCATGAATTTACCTCATTTTCGAATGAATTTCATCTCGTAATTAATTACAGCAATTTTATAATAAATTTGGCTCATTTTGGAATAAGTGTTGAAATTGTTTCAACGAATTGCTTTAATTTTATAATTAATTGTGTCAATTTTATAATAAGTTTATCCCATTTTAGGACTAACTGCATTAATTTTTAAATTAATTTCTGACATTTTAGAATTAAACATATTTCATTTTAGTAATAACTTCATTCGTTTTAGAATAACATTTTATTCAGTTTCGAATGATGTTGGATGATATAGTGATGGACAGAGGATGGTAAATTATTGTATATAGTCGAGCAAAAAAAAATGTCGACTGTTTGATATTGTTTATTTGTGCAAAATTAATTATACACAAAAATTTGATGGCCCATTTCTGGACAAACCTTTATCTCTATAGAAAATTTCGTTGACAGTCCTAATAGACATTATTCAAAAATGTCCATTTTCCATAAAATCGTAACGCACCTATCGATTTTGACAAAATTTGTAATTAACAATTATTTGTGATGGCTTCAAATATGTTCCGATTTTCAATTTAATGGCTCAAGTATCTCATTCTCGAGTTATAAAGGTTCTCGGGTTATAAAGGTGACTATTTGAATCATTTTAAGAACTCTGGCATTAAAACTACAATCTATTATTCCATGGAATCACAGCTTACCGATCTAAGGAAGCAAAATTGACGATTATTCGCCATTATTATTATTATTGGAATGTTGAGTTTGAGGTTTACGCTACCGCCATAAAAATTAATCTCGGTAATGTCGATATTAATAATATGATTTAAGGGTTCAATGTAATTATGATCCTCCGTTGGTCATGTAGGAACCAGCAGATCCGATTTTCAAAATCCTTTTTGTAAAATAATTTGCTTATTTATTTCTTGGTACATATAGTTCGTGACATCGATTTGAGTTGGATATAATCGAGGAATCTAAAATAACACTTCGATGTCTCTTTATAGTTTAACTATCGCTCCTTGATGTGCTGCCATCTGGTTCACCTGGACGACACCTTTGCGAAGGTAAAAATAAGGAGCCTCTCTTTTTCTATCTCTCTCTCTCTCTCTCCTTCCCTGTCGCTTGAGAGTCTTTATTTTAGTCGCTGTTTGCCCCGGCTCACCTGGGCTCACCTTCGTCCAACTCAGTCATCGCGAAGCCCTGGAACACGCAGTGTCGCCGTTCGTTTCGGTACCCCCTACGTTTTATATATACAT
This sequence comes from Oxytorus armatus, assembly GCA_958009045.1. Classification (NCBI taxonomy): domain Eukaryota; kingdom Metazoa; phylum Arthropoda; class Insecta; order Hymenoptera; family Ichneumonidae; genus Oxytorus; species Oxytorus armatus. Next base: position 6,618,957 of record OY253747.1, on the reverse strand, counting down.
TTTTTTTCCGAACGCTTTACATATATTTAAAAAAACATTATTTTGGAAAGTGTTGAAAAGTGCTTTCACGATGGATTAATTTATTTTCGTGACACCAAAATAGCGATGAATAAACTCGCACGCGAGAGGATTAAATTGGATGATAAAATGTTAAAAGAGGAGTCCTGGGAGTGCGAGAAAGGCGAACGAAACGGAAACGATGCCGAAGCGGTACGCTAAAGATCCTTATAATTTTATTTTCTAATTTATAACTAACTCCAATTATTCGTTTTATAATGTATATTTAATTATCAATATTAATTAATTACTTATATCTCATTATCGAATTAATTAGCCGCTTATATTAATTATTCTACTGAAATTGTTATTATTATTCGCGATTTTTTTTTTCGAATAAAGTCAAATGTTTAAAGCTACATTTTATAAGACGAAGATTCTCAGCGGTTTTTATTATTTTTACCGCGGCCAAATTGAATAACTCGCGTTAATGCATGGATATGGTAAAATTAGCGCTTGTATACTGAAAACGTGAGACTCTCTTTGCTGATGTGCTTCTTTTCATTATTCGGAGGCTCATTATTTCGTATCTTTTCACCGTCTACACTTTGTCTTGTCGCTCACGCGAAGTGGTTCACCATTGACTTTTTTTTTGTAATCATTACGATATCATTACTTCTCGAAACTGAAAAATCTCTCGGTCATCAAATAAAAATAAAAAAAATTCACCGATATTTCGTAAATATTACGTAATTTCGTTACATGCGCAAAAAAGTTGTTAAAACATAGAAAAAAGCATGCAAATTAAAAACTTCCCCATTGCTTCTTTATTATTTTATCTCAGTCACAATTCCCCTTCTATAAGCAAGTTAGTTTTTCAATTTTCGCCTCCTCATAGAGAAAGCTATGGGGGCGACTTTTTTATTACTTCAAAAAAATTCAGTTTCACAAAATCTAAACATTTGGGCCGATTTACCCTACATTCAATATCAAATATCCTTTGATGATACTGTATTCGTATACAAAAAATTTGTTCGATATCTCAAAAATTACGAAACTTAGAATGATCGAAGAGTTTTCTTTGGAGAGTTCACAAAAATCCGAAATTTCATAAATTGTAAAGCCTTTCACCGATTCTCGCCAAATTCAATATCAATCATCTTTTGATGATACTTTACGCATGTAAAAAACAAAATATAGCCACAAATATTTCAAAATTTGCCGAACGTAAAGTGATAAGTTATTTTTCGAAAATTTTGAAATTTTATAACGCCCAAATGTTTGAGCGATTTTCTCCAAATTCAATGCCAACCGTACTTCAATAATGTTCTATTGATAGAGAAAAAAAAATGAGCGCGATATCTCAAAGTTTACGAAAGATTCGCAAACTTTAGATTCGTTATAAACTTTTCCACCAACTTCAAAAAGGCATGGGGTGTTTGATGAAAGTTTGAGAGAGTTCGGTCGTGTCTTTCTCAAGATGTACCTATTATTCAATTTTATACGCTGATCACATATCAATACATGACCAGACACATACGCTCCACGAGTGCAGCCATTTTTTTTAAATATAATTTTCTGACTATTTTCGACATCTTAAACAGTCTCGTATGAGAAAGAATTTTCTGTACCAAAATAACGCTTGTGAACATTTTAACGCTTCCTTCGCCACGAGGAAGTAAACTTCCTCGGAAGTTAACTTCCTCGTGGCGGAAGGAGAATTGAATTGATAATTAATAATAATTATCAAAATTTGATTAACATAATGTTCATTTATTTTTACTGTTTGGATCAATAAATTTCGGCGATCCGTCATGTTAAAGCAGTATTGGCCGCGGTTAGTACTGGAATGGGTGGCCGCTTACCCAGGCACTGACTAGCACGCTGCTCACAATCAGTAGCGGGAAGCAATTTTTATGAATTTCCATTGGCAAGCAGTGAACTAAAACTCAGTAATATCGCCGTCTGTATTCGCCAGGTTTCCCGTAGTTTCAAAGTACATTCGGAAAGAGTGTTTGCGGGCAACGTTCCGAGGGGTCTCAAAGACCGAACAAAGTGAATGGGTCAGTGAGAAAGAGATGGATCGTAAAAACTCGAAAGGGGTTGGAATAACACAAATAACAAATATCAATTCAATTCGATGATACATATTTAACGCAATTTTATTAACTAATGGTTCGTTTAATTTGGATAATTGGATTTTTATTAAATTTTGGTAATTAAATGTTCATTCAATAGTATGAATAAAATTAATTGTAATAAATTTGAATACAGCCTTCCAAATATTTAAGCATATATGGGTAAGATATTGTTTCTTCTATAATAGGTATAGAACAAGCAATCGAAGCAATACGTTACGGAGAATATAAGCTCTGTAAGGTGAAGAGACCCGTTGTGTAAGAACCCTCCCTCCCCGCCCCGGAGATGCGAATATTACAGTTCCGCGGTAGGAGAAACTGGGTCGCATCGTATATAGCATTCGAGATACATACACGTTAAAGTACTCTACCGGTCTCCGACTAGGAGTCCTAATATATTCCATCTCGTTTCTCAGGCTTGTATTTCATCGATATGGCGAAAAATCGAAAGAACAAAATGTAGTACATTGACAAAGAAAAAGGCAAAAAATCTATCAAAATAATAACGAAAAGTGTCATAAAAAAAATTAATTACAAAATTGGATTCTAATGAAATTCGTTATTTTAACAAATTCTATTGAATAAATAATTCTAAAAAGCTGTTGAAACAATTATATTTATGCAAGAACAAAATCTATTATTATTGGTCAATTTTTCAAAACTTACGATATTATTTCTATTTTTGATGAGATGATCGAATTAAACTTTCGACGTTTTTCATTTTCGTCTTTGTACACGCATATTTACAACGCTAAACCGGTTTTAGAGCGAAGAATCTGATCGAATTGCTGTTGTGAAGAGTTAGAGTGGGGGAACAGGGAAGAGCTTTTCTTACCACGCGATTATATCAGCGGAGTTTGCCCGGCAACCACGGATATCACGCTCGCCCAGATGATTCTCCGATTACAATCTCGCAAAACTTGCATTAGCATATTATCATGCCCCATTAAAATTATGAAACTATTCGAATTGCTTATTCCTCTCTTTTTGGCCACCGACGGAAGGCCAACGAGCCTACGTGGTCGTTTACTTCGGTTTCACTTTTATGGGATGCCTTTCGTATCGAATTATACGTATATTGTCGTTGGACTCAAATATACGTGACGAATTTTTTACGAATACAATAGGATACACAGAATTTACGGTTCAATAATATTTGTCAAAGTTTCAAAGTCCCATGACTCAGCATTATCGATTTTAATCAATTTGTGCAATAATTTGCGATTATTGAATTACGGTGAATATTTTTATCCGATATGAATACAATTGATTAAAATTTGCTTATGTGAGTTACTGATCTAGAATGGATCTGTTTTTCAATAGATCGGATATAAAAATAGCCTTGAGGGTAAAAATTCATACCATTCACGAACGTCGAATTAGTGAATCAGAGGGGGCCAATTATAGTCATCGATCGATTTAGAATCATTGAAATTTGGAATAGATGTGTTTTTAGGAATATTCCTCCCTCCCCTTTCCCTTTTTATAGCGATTCGCGAGATTTGTAAAAAATAAATTAGTGAATCAGAATCAAAAAATTTGCATCACTGGTTTAGAATTTTAGAATAATTACTGTTTGGATACGGTATACTCGTATGTGCCGTTTGTAGCCAGTTTCAATCCGATTTTGGCCACCACGTTCTAAAACACAAAACTCCCAATATAATCGAATTTAAGAAGCATCGAGTACCTAGTTTTTTAAATATATATGACTTATCGAAGTATCATTATGAGCATGTGGCAAAACAACGATCAAAATATATTAACAGTGAAAATGGCCGCAAATGGCGTAGTGGTCAAAAATGGTACATCGTATTTTGTAATTTGTTTTTTTTGTGGTTATGTGTGTGTGTGTGTGTGTGTGTGTGTGTGCTGAAAAATTCAATCGTCTATAACTCGAGAACAGCTTGAGCTACAACGATCCAATTCCGCGAACAAGACTACTTGCAGTAAACAAATGCGTCGTAGATACTGTGTTAACAGTATCTACGACGCATTTGTTTACTGCTAATTTATTTATAACAACTCATACACCGGCTGAGATTTTGTGGCATATGGAGTTTTTTTTTAAATGTCATATTGTTGTAACTTTGGAAATTTTACGATACTAGGATGAATTTTACAAAAATGATTAATGCAGTAACGACGTATGCTCAATATATAATCACGGAAAAGTTCAGATATTATAAAATTCTGAATTTTTCAAAAAGTTATTCTGATCGCTCTAACATCATTAAGATTTGTGGTATCAAGCTGAATTATTTTATATAAATCATTAAAAACGGTTGTTACTGAATTTATTAACAATCCGTTATTATGTTTAGATTTTACGAGATTTTTGATTTTTCGAAAGATGGCTCGTTGGGATTTTAACAAATTTTGAGATATTAGAAAAAATTCGTTTACAGTAATAAAGCGCGATATCAAGAATTTAAAAAACATTGTAATTACAATTGTTCGGAGAACAATTGTGATTACAAGAATCGTGTGTGTTTTTTTATGGAAAATTCGCAGGATTTTAATGACACTATAAACAAATTTGTGTTACGGATCCGGAATCAATCAAATTTTCGATCATACGGGACTTAGAATCAGCTTTTAGAATCAGAAAAGAATTTATAAAAATAGTAGGGGGTTTCGGGTTTGTATTGACGATCATTGATTCATTTAAACAATGTCCATTATCTTTCATTATTTTAACATCAGAGTCATCATATTCTTTAGTCGATAATTTGAATCCATTATATTCTTTAACGATCATTTGAGTGTTCAAACTTTTAAAACAAATTTCCAATACGAAGTCCAAGTAAAAACTACAAACACCGTAAATGTAGAACATTTTTATCGATTTTCTCTAAATTCAATAACAAATATCCTTTCTTGGTATATCCACTTCATGTGGGAAATTTTGGTTCGATAGTCCATAAATTGCACCAGTCGTAACAACCCACTCATAGCGTTTTTTCGAAAAATTCGAAATTCCAGATATTTTGAACGCCTCGATCAATATTCGCAAAATTCAAGTAGCGAACAGTATTTGATGATAGTTTTATTTTTGGAAAAATTTTTTGGAAAAAATTGACAATCGCGTGAGATCTGAACGAGTTGTTCAATCTTGACGAAAAATTTATCAGAAAAAGGTCGCTGTTGGTTCCACTTGCGTCCGAAATTTTCAAGTGATGGAACTTCGACTTTTGGCAGTCTCAAAACATACACACGCATCCGGACATTCTTTGTAAATGTGCTTTTTCGAAATTTTGACACAATTTTATCAAATTGGTATTGAAAACTGGAGAAAAATTATTTTTACAAAAACAAAGATTCCTTTATAAGGAAGCAAAACAGAAAGAAAATCTTAATGTTCGGTACAGTTGAGTCCAAACAATTTTTCTCGCTTTTCTTTCGGCGTAGATCCGCGAGTACGCCGTGTGCACTCTCGTGAGGCATCGCTAGTAGGTTTCACACGCGTACAGGTCTCTCTCGTGCACTCACGCGTTCAACTCTCCCCGAGTCAAAGCAATGACACTGGCTAACGGCATTCCCTGGACCTCGTCGTCCCGGTTCTCCTACTCCCTTACATTCCGGTACATTCCTTTTCTCAACCTTTTTCCCTTCCTTACGCTAGATCTCCGTCTTGCGACAAAAAGAAATCATCCACACACACACGCACACTTTTAATGTATAACAGTATATTTTTCTTCTTGTAAATGACTCTTACTGAGAAGGAACATATGATATTTTAAATCTTGAAACGTTTGGACGAATCTTTCGAGCAAAATGCAAGTTGAAACTTACACATTGTTTTCTTGTATTTCGATTATTTATTTTTTTTCGAACAATGACAGTACGTTCAATCGTTAGTGTCATGTCATACTACAGACTATGCGGGGATGATCAAAAACAAAATACAAATTGCGATTTACAGCTTCCTCATAGTTTGTTTACATTTACAAAGCCCCTCCCGCCCACTCCCCATTTATAAGCAATTCAGTTTTTTAATTTTGGACTTTTTTATAGATCGAAAACTTTTATAGTATGGAAAAATTATGAGAAGGGGGAGTGTAAGTATTAATTTGCTTTTTGTGTCTGGTAGTCTGCGCGTCATCTCAAGAATCGCAGGACATTGACCAGCGGAATTACCAATTTTTTGAAAAGTAAAAACATTACATTCAAAAAACGATAGCCATGTGTTAGTTTCAATTTGTATATTGCTTCATCATCAATTTTTCAGCAGTGATTTTAGAAAACATTGAAAATATCCTGAAATCTCAATGGCTTCATCGATTTTTTCCAAATTCAATAGTAAAATCATTATTCTTAGTGTTTTCGTGTAGAAAATTTTAGCTCAAATAATGGTCACAGTTAACCAAAGAGCGACCGCAGACTTCTTTTTCGAATTATTCTAAATTTCGTCAGAATCTGAATCGTTCTATTGTTACTCGCTACATTTAATACCAAGTATCATCTGATTATGCACCATTTGAGTACAAAGCTTCACCACATCAGCTGAAAATTTGTGTAACTGCGAATTGGAACAGTCATTTCTGCTTAATTTTAATTTTCATATAATCTTAACGCATCAATCCAATTCACAATCAACAAATATGTGTCAAGGCTTCGGATGTTTGTGACTTTGAGGTTTCAATTTTGTACGAGCCGCCTACACAACATGCACATACAGACACACACACTCGCATTCATCCGAATATTATTTCTAAATTCGATTTCCTTACTATTTCAGACATTTTTTAGGATCTTGGTAGTAAAATTTCGATTTTTCTTCATAAAGACGAAGATTCTTGTATAAAGATGCATAATTGTTTTTTTTATTACAAATAAAAAAAATAAACATTTTACGACTTTACGGTGTGAGTTTCTACCTGGAATTTTTTTGTTTTCGATAACAACACGCACTCGTAGACATCGGAAGATTTCCGATCATGCAAATTAAAAACTTCCCCATTGCTTCTTTATTATTTCATCTCAGTCACAAATCCCCCTCTATAAGCAAGTTGGTTTTTCAATTTTCGCCTCCTCATAGAGAAAGCTATAGGGGCGACTTTTTTATTACTTCAAAAAAATTCAGTTTCACAAAATCTAAACATTTGGGCCGATTTACCCTACATTCAATATCAAATATCGTTTGATGATACTGTATTCGTATACAAAAAATTTGTTCGATATCTCAAAAATTACGAAACTTAGAATGATCGAAGAGTTTTCTTTGGAGAATTAAAAAAAATCCGAAATTTCATAAAATGTTAAGCCTTTCACCGATTCTCGCCAAATTCACTCGTAGACATCGGAAGATTTCCGATCCCGTAGATAATTAAAACATATGAGACGAAAATAAATCTTATTTTGCTTCCTCAAAGAAAAATTCGTTTACCTGAAACAAAAAAAATCGGTAGTAAAGACAGAATACTCAAAAATTTTCCAAATAGTCAGGGAATCACATTTAGAAAAAAAAGTCCATAGGTTTCCCTCTGTAAGCCCTCAGGCGTCCCGAAACATCGAAATGTAAAAGAACACAATTTCGCTCCGGTTTGGCCCTTTGAGGTTTAACACACAGTGTTTTAAGGGTGAACATCACTGTGACCCCCTGTTTTTTTTTCACATTTTTCAAGAATTTTTTTTTGTGGGAAAAAAAAGAGATATTCGAAAAATGTTGTTGGGTTTTGTTCCTTGTTTATTAATGTATCAAAAAACATTTTTTTCACATTTTTCACGCCGCATGGTGGCGCTGGGGAAGCTCTCATGTCAGGTGCTGTCATCTCCGCGGCACGCAGCAGAACTCTCTTCAACGTCGATCTGAAAAAAAATACCGAGTGTTTTCGTTAATAATATGATATTTTGAAGAGAAGTACATAGGAATTTGGAAAAATATCGTTTTAAAAAAAATAGGCACGCCTTTGAAATTAAAGTTAATTTCAAAGGCGTGCCTATTTTTTTAAAACTATATTTTTGCAAATCCCTATGTACTTCTCTTCAAAATATCATATTATTAACGGAAACACTCGGTATTTTTTTTCAGATCGACGTTGAAGAGAGTTCTGCTGCGTGCCGCGAACCACTGCGGAGATGACAGCACCTGACGCGAGAGCTTCCCCAGCGCCACCATGCGGCGTGAAAAATGTGAAAAAAATGTTTTTTGATACATTAATAAACAAGGAACAAAATCCAAAAAATTTTTTCGAATATCTCGTTTTTTTCCACAAAAAAAAATTCTTGAAAAATGTGAAAAAAAACAGGGGGTCACAGTGGTGTTCACCCTTAAGAATGCCACGCATTGACTGGGAGAATGTCGTTTGGTTCCTTCCGATGTCTCCATTTTGTTTGGTCCAGAATGAAATAATTCAAACCGCTATAATGAAATCAAAAGACCAAAAATTGATGATTCGGCTTGTAATATTCGTAAAAGAATAAAGAAAAATTGTATCTCAATAAACGAAGCGTCAGTCTAAATTTTCGAGACTCGAAAACAAAATGACCTTAGAGAGCAAAGTTGCAATAAGTCCAATGGAAAGGAAAACTATAACCGTTGTATTAAACCATAATTATATATTCTGCCGAGGCCGAAACTTCTCTTTTCGACGTAAAAAATGTTCTACTAAAGCTCTGTATCAATGTAGTTGTTTCGTCAACCAACATACCACCGATGATTTATAAAAAATTTAAAAATTACATGGACGCAATTCCTCAAAACATGCCGAAACGTCTCGTGAGAATGTCGGGTCCGGGCATTATAGCCGCAACAATTTTGTCTCGTTACGGCTATCCAGCCGACCGTCTCGGACCGTGTACAAGAGTTTCTTATATTATGGTGCCGCGTGTACCATCAAGAGACGCTTTCGACATCGTTGAAACGTCCGAACTGTGCCAACGACCCCGCTGTGACGCACTCAACGACCGAAAGTATCGTGAATTTCCGTTGAGTACAGTGGAGATTATTGTTATTATTTTTCCAAACCCTGGGACCATCAGAAAGTTTCGTACTTACTTTTACTAATGCGGAAAATTAAATGGGGATTCAGGGATTTAAAGATCAGATTTGTTTTATAATTATGAATTAATTAAAAATAAATGTATATCAATGGATTAAGTAACAATGAATAATTATGAGTATCATTAAAAGTATAAATCAATAATGTTAATTACTACCTTCATTAATTATCATTAATAATTATATTATTGTTTTTAATTCATCGCGAAATTTAACTAAAAATCGTCAATCACATTATACATTGTCCTTAAGGCGTCTACCCCAATTAGACGCGCAAAAAAAAGGCTATTTTCACGAATCCTTTTGATGGGTTTAAATTACAAATATTGATATATAAAGTGTTAGACCTGAAAAATACACTTTTAAAATACACAAAAAAAAACTTTTTCAATTTGTTTTAGTCCGTTTTTGTAGAGAAAAATGGGGGGAAAAAAAGGTCCAAAAAAAAAGATGGGTGTGCGCTGTTGATGAAATCTCTGGAATGGTTGATCGGAAAAAAAAATGGTTTTAGATTCGGTAGGTTAATAGCTATAGCGCATATCATACGATTTTTGATTTTTTCAAAAATGACGAAAATGGCGGCCATTTTTCTAAAAATCACGAAAAAGCACGTTTTTTTTTCATCGTTTTTTGCAAAAAAAAAATAGTTCAACTTACAATTTCAAATATCGTATGATATGCGCTATAGCTATAGTCATAACGAACATGTGGTAACATTTTGGTTAGTATCGGTTCAATAGTTTCGGAGATTTCATCAACAAGCCGTCCAAAAACGTCATTTTGAGAAAAACGCGTTTAAAGTACGCGCGGTGCGTATTAGCGCGGTAAGGTATCTAAGTAAACGTCGGTAAAAAGTACTCTTAGACTGCTCAGATCTCTATCAAATTTTAGTATGATACTTTTAAATATGTATACTTTCGAAAAATGCAATAAAAAAAATTGATTTTTTGAAAATTTTAGATAGGGTAGACCCCTTGAAGTTTTCTTAATAAATGAATTTCTTCACGATCTTTATATGGCAATTTTTCTCGTTAAATGTATATGAATGAATCACTCGCGAGTGTCCAAATTGGCGGAACGCTGAGTATCATTCGCTTTGTTTCGACTCGTGGTCTTTGGAATTCCCGCGACGTACGAGTATGTTATGTGACTTGGACCATGAAAAAGAAAAAAAATCGTCGGGGCCAATTTAACGGCGCTCGGTCACGTTTGTCAACATATGGAACGAACAATTTCCAAAGTCGTATTATATTTATACGCATAGACGCGCTTTCCACTTGCACTGAAAAAAAAGGTTTAAGAAACCGTCACGCGATCAAATAATTGTCGACGCATCAGTGAGGGGAAAGTAGCCAATTCAATTCCGTGTTCAATTTGTCGCGAAAATTTAATATCCTAAAACATTAGACTTGGAAAACAAATACTATGAATGTACAACGAGTTTATTTATAAAAATAATTTTCATAAACTTTTATTATAATAACTAAACGTCGAACCGGCAGTAGTGGGTGTGCGGTTGGTGCGCACGTGGCTTCGTTGATCTCCCAAGTTGGAGTATAAGTAGCGGTCAATACTGGGATGAGTGACCGCTTAACCGTGCATACTGACGGGAGGGTACACCACGGGAAGTAGTTTTTCGAAGTTTCTGATGGTAATGCAACAGAAACTCAGTAAAATGTTGCCTATATCGACCAGGTTTTCCACAGTTCCCTGTGCCCTCGCGCAAATCTGATACAGTAGCACTAATGCACTACTGTCCTCACATCAATAGGCAGCCACTCTTTCCTTAGTAAGGAAGAGTGGCTGCCTATAATACGACGGGGTAAGAGGGTGGGGGGATCTCTAAGAATTGAATGACAATGAGATCAAAGGGGAACGAATTATTATTGTTGACATTATTATTATTATTATTTTAAGAATTGTACATTAATGTCCTAAGAGTTACAAGATAATTTCAGATCCCCATGCACTTTTCCAAATTTTGACTCGTATTATCTGTGATTGATTCCAACATGAATGGCATCCGCTTCGATTGTAATTTCAGAATTCATTTTCGTATACCAAGGAAACGTGCGTCATTTTTTAATATTTCTATACTCACTCGTTTTGCTATGGCGACCCCACTCTCATATGTTACCATATTCAAAAAATAACGGTAAAATCATTGTTTCACTATAACTGAAAACAATAAATAACATCGACGAATATTACCGGTTCTGTACAAATACAGAAAAGCACTGAAGAAAAATATTAACTCCTGAAAAAACTGCTGAAAAAAAACCTCTATAAAAAAACTTTTACCTAGAGTGTCTCTTCTTACATTGAAAGGAAAGATTTTCTTCGAATTCCTCGTATTGTTTTACCTACTTAATGAGTTTCCATACAATATTCTAATATTTTGGGCATAGAAAATACTTGTTTAAATTTTTTTTAATTATCCAAATAGATGAAACTCTAAAATGAAATTATGCGCGTCCCCTTATTATTCGGAAAGGAAAACAAAGCACCCGGTGCCAATATGCGCTAGCTCATTCATGTGCGCCTGCGCATACAGTGTCGAAACCAGACCGTACACAAAAGTACCCCAAAACGCTACGTATACTGCTTCTCTTCATGTCTTACACGTAAAATGGGTTTAAATAAACGATTATCCAACGTTATATTGCATGCTAAATGTTGCAAACGTGGAAAAAAACGTTATTTTTCACCGAGTCCGCAAAGGTGTTAAAACCCGTTTTCTTCGATGTCCTCAATGTCTTGTATATAAAGTGACCTTAAACGAATCTTTATTTAACATTATTATATGTAAAAAACGTTGGGGACGTTAAAAAAAACGTAATTTTCAATGTCTTTGCGAACTTTAGAATGCAATCTGCTTTATGGGAGCCTACTTAGACCAGTGTTAAAATTAACCGCCAGGTGGCGGAGGCCCGACTTCACTTCCCAATACAATACGTGAACGTATTTTGAGGTTACTAGCAAATCCATAAGGTCCAAATTCATGCTGGTATTGCGGATCCCAACTTTGATAATATTATTATTATTATTATTATTATCATTATTATACCAATTAACTTCTCTCGTATTACCGAGATAATTATTTTTTCAATGATGTATCATAATTTTAAAAAACAATCAATAGACTTTAAAAACATTTAACATTTTTTATTATATTTCAGATGGAACATGGTGAAAAGCTGAAATGCCTGGATATGTAACGCTAAAAGATTTACGAATCCATAGAATTGGCGGGACTTTGTGTTGGTGAAAGATCAAAGTGCAAATAGTGAAATAAAAAGATACATATTAAGTGATATAAAATTTATTTATTTTTTTATACGTGGACTGGTTCTAATTGCCAGAGTATATTTCCCAAGTGTTTGAGAGTCAAAAAAATTTGTGTATGCCAAAAAAAGGATCATTCGAGGCAGAAGTATTATTATCAGTACTATTATATTCAATTTTTTTTTTAATTCCGTTTCGTTTCGGCGAGTGTTTTGGAAATTCAAAAGGTCCCGGCGGGGGCCTCGAAAGACCGGAAATCGTGGAAGGGAATTCGCGAAAAACGGCTAACCATTACGGTCTACCGTACAACAACAATAATAATAACAATAATATTCCTCAAAATCAGCAAAATTATTATCAAAATTCATACGCTTATAGCAACGGGGGTCCGGCAAGCATATACAACGGGGTTTGTCACGCTTCAATTCCCTCGAGCAGCGTGCAAAATTATCGTCACCAAAATTCTCATAATTTTCATCAAAATCAGGGTCAGTTGCACGAGGATTACAGACCGATATATTTTTACGTTGCTCAACCCTACACGATACCCTACACATTTGCCAAAAGACCTAAGAAACCTTCGAGCCTTCAGAAACCTGGCAAACAGCGGGGAAATTATCGTGTTAAATTTTCGAAAAAGTTGAGCACAGCGGAATTTTCGGAAAAAGTGAAACAGGGCGAATTCTCGAAGAGTCTCAGTCAGGTCAGCTTCGACGAGGCAGAGGGACAAGGTAAAAGAATTAAATTTCGTCACTTTTTAGTCGATTTTTTAGTCCAAGGAAAGAAATTATTACGTACAAAAAAAGACACGTACAATAATGGTAATGAATCAATTATTTTCATGCTGGTTTTAATTAAGTTTTTATATATTTTATTATTTTTTGTATTATTTGTGTGTTCCAACTATAACCTTGCAATTATTTTCATGCTGGTTTTAATTACGTTTTTATATATTTTATTATTTTTTGTATTATTTGTGTATATATACCCTTTCCCAATTTTCCCTTGTATCACTCCCTAGCCGCACTATGCTAAGCTAACCTAACTTCCGTAGCATACGCATCTGCTTTTTAGCTACAGTGTACCGCATTTGCCGCGGACACGGGGAAACTGCGGAAAACCCGGAAATCATATTCCGGGTTTATTTGGCCGAAACGTCATTCAAATGATTCGTCGTTTTAACGAATCATCATATACCGAACGTCACTTTAATCAAAAAATCATATTGTAGAACGTCTTCTCGTCGAAATGACGTATGAGGTATTTCATAGAAAATCGAACGCTTCAAAGCTGATCAGTTACTGATACGTAACACACTTTTGCCACATTTCTAGAACGTCGGAATATTAATACCTTGGTAATAGGAATTCAGACGATTCGATGTAGTAGATCATGTTGTGGATCCGATGGGGTTGAGTTATCTAACTATTCGATGAAAGGACATTCGGCATTATGAAATTTCGATAATTTGACGATACGGCAATGTAACGATTCTGCAAAATGACGTTTGGCAATATGAATTTTCAACAAAACAACAAGTCGATCGGATCACGTTTTGAAAAAAATGACATTAAGCAATGTGGCTCTCGGCAAAACGACGAATCGGCCAAATGACGTTTCGGCGAAATGATGTGGACTCATTTCGAATATACGCAAAAATTTTATAAACATTTATTACATATATGTATATTATTCGTGATAAATGTCATGCATTATTTTGTCATTATCAGTGCCTTGGACAACCATCACCAAATCAAATATGCCAATTTCGATATAAACCTTTTTGTCTGTCCTACTTAAAGCTTCATACAGTCCACTTTGAGTTTTAACGTTCTAATCATTTTTCGAAAAATCCAAAATCCCATAAGATCTGAAACCCTTGAGCTTCTTTCTAAATTCAATATCAAACATCTTTATACTCAGTCCAAGTTATGCGCCAAATTTCAACTCGACATATCAAAATTTGCAAAAGTTAGAGCGTATACATACGTTATTCAAAAAAATGCAATGTTCCTCCATCCATACTATTGCATCACATTTGATAAAAACCATCATTAACTGCTCTATAATTGTGTGCCAAATTTCAACACGTTATGTCAAATCCTTCTCGAGTTATAAAACTTTGAACCGTGTCAAACTGGACTTCCGCATAAACACACACACGAAAAATTTCATAAAAAAATTGTTCATGAAAACTAAAGCTCTCCTCGATGAGGGAGCAAAAAATTAATTTTCCACCATTTATATAATATAGAGAGATACTAGGGGGCTTTACCCCCCTGAGCGCCCCGCCCGCCGTTCCCCTCTACCCAGCCGCCGCGCGGCGCTCGAACCCCTCACCCAGCCACCCGGCCGCCGCTCGATCCCCTCTCAACCAGCCTACTCGATCCCACTCGCTCTCGTCAACTCTTGTACACGGCGACGGCGAAATATGTATTGTGACGTGATTTTTTGGATTCACGGTCACAAAGGAGACTTAGCGATCGGACATTAACGCTCCCTGTTTGCTGACCTATTAACTGGCTCTCGGTTATAAGTTTTGTTCTCGCGTTACGTCTAGGTTTTGGAGAAAGGAGGATAAGGTAAGGAAATTAGTTGAAGGGCGGTGCGCTAGAACATGTCGCGGGGAGAATGTCTCGAAGCAATGAGTTGCCCGACAGAGGAGAGCGCCCGACGAGATTCCGACACGAATTAGCGGAGGTCCGGTGATACCGGCGCCCCAACATAGAAGGAGCGTCACGCTGGAGAACGGGCGGCGGTGTTTGCGTTACGGGCAAGGGCTGGGACCCCTCTGCGCCGATTTTTGTTGAGTAGGGCCCTGTGTTCGCGTGGTCCTCCAGGGGATGCGATCGTGGAGGATCTCCAAAGAAAAAGCTACCGGGGTTGTGTCCCAATCGTTCTCGTTAACGTCTAAGAAGAAGGGTTAAGAGGTCAGCAGCTATCGATTAAGGAATTCGAAAGAGTTCGGGCTATCGGAAATCAATGAGTAAGACAAGGAGTCTTGTGCGGGACGTCGACGAGGACGGTCGTACAAGCTCGCGCTCCCGTGTTGACATTTCGGTCGTTACATCGGTGTCTCGCTCTCGCTCGTACGCGGGTAGGCTCTTCGCATCGTTCGTGCTCCCTCGCGATATACGCGTCTCGCTCTCGCTCGTATACGGTATAGGCGCTTTGGATCGTTCGTGCTCTCTCGCGATATACGTGTCTCGTTCCCGCTTGTGCGCGATACAGGCTCTTCGCCTCCGTCTCTCTCGTTCTCGTGCCGCGTAGAGTTATCTATCTCGCTGGACGTTCCCGGGGCATTTTTAGTCTAGTTCTCGCACATCAAAAAACATACAGTGTTGTGGGTTCGCGCTTTCCGAGTTTAGCGACCCTCTCTACCATAAACCGCAGCCTGAGCGGCCGTGCATTTTCCGCAACCTCCCGCCTCCGCTCGTGCGTCCCTTTTTGTCTCGTTTCGTCCTGTTTTGCGTTTTGGTTTTGTCCGTGGTGGAGGTTGAGCCTAGTCCCCCTCAACCTCACCGGGTGATACCAGTTAGTCCTTCCGGTGAAACAAAAATCGTTCGCGTTATCGAGTCCGTTCCTCCTCGATTTCCAGTTTATACCGGTTGTTAATACCGGTGAAACAAAAATTAACTGGCGCCCGCCGGCACGTTGGACGTGCGCGCAGAGGCGAGGGGCCGAAGGTGACGTCTAGGAAAAATTTCCGTCACAGTATATACTATAGATATATATATTATACTATGGGGCTCTGCCCCCCTTCGCGACCCCCCCCCCCCCTCATCCGCTCGATCCCCTCACCCAGCCTACTCGATCCCGCTCACTCTCTTCGATATATTTATATAATATAGAGAGATACTAGGGGGGCTTCGCGCGCCAACCCCCCGCAACTCTTGTACACGGCGGCGGCGACGGCGATATATTTATATAATATAGAGAGAGATATATATTTCCTCGTTAGCCGTTATATAACGCCGTAACATGAGTCGAACTTTTTAGCATACATTCCAGAGTCTCAAGCAGATAGTTGTTGTCATATTCCTTAAATTTATGAGCATCTCGTTTTTTTTAGATAAATATGAGCTTGCTTAGTATATATTTGTCCTTCCTCATAGAGGAAGCTTTGTAATAATTCCGTAACTTCCCAGATTTCAATGGCAACGTGTTCAAACTATGCCAAAACGTTGGACAATCCAGTTTAAAGAAAATATCCAGGTCCATGTGTGTATGCATGTAAAGGCGATGCAAAATTCAAACGTTTATAGCCTGAGAACATCTTGAACGGCGGCAATTTCGCACACAAGTAAAGCAGTATGTCCTTTTTATTCACTGCAATTTCCATACAACTTTATGCCGCCGCTCATATTTTTTGGCTTTTTGCAAACATTTTTTTGCATAAAAAAGTCTAAACGTGCTCTGGCATCCGCAAATTTTGGGATACCGTATTAATTATGTTTATATAAATAGATTGTCATTAAAGAACGATCGATATTAAATTTGGCGGTTATTAGTTGAAGGATTCGGATTTTATGAAATACTGAATTTAACAAAAATTGTTTCTGATGGCTAATATGCATTGAGATGCAAGAATCAACTATCAAAATTGAGAAAAATAATTCTTTGTCGAGGGGGATGTTAAGCTATATGCAAAATTTCGAGGAATCAAGTTTAAACTTACAATTTTTTTTTATGTTCCCATCGCATACCTTTTAAGGTTTTTTACGTCCCGTCCCCTTTGTTCCCAATTTCATTCCATTCTTTAAGAAACCGCCAGAATGTTTTCCGCAGCCAGTCTTTTCTAATGCATTACGGTTTCGCAATTGCACGAAGGAACGGAGAAACTGCGGAAAACCTGGCCGGTACAAGCGGCTACATTTGTATTGCGTTTTTGTTGTATTACCACCAGAAAATAATAAAAGCTGTAGCGTTCAGTAGTACGGCCAATACACGACTAAGCCGTCAACCATTCCAATATGGTTAAGGGAGGGGTAAGGGTTTCAGCGTAAAAAAAAACACTTTTTTTGCAATTTGTTTTCTCAAATATGGATTGAGCAATTTTATTCGAACCTTTTGTACATTATTGAGCATACTTTTGACAATGTTGTGTAATTTTTTCATGCAGAAATATTGAAGCATAAGCCCGTAACAGAGCTTCCCTCAGAACGTCTTGGAAAAAAAACAGATTGCGGTGTTCACTATAACTCGGCCGGAAATTATCTGAAAATGAAACACCATGAAAATTTAGTCAAATTATAATCAAATCTTCCCCCCAACGTTCTCTGATAATTTTCTTTTTTCATTTAAAAATTTTTGGCGGTCATCTGAAGTGTGAACTGTTATTTTCTACGAAAAATTCCGCCATTTTGTGGGTGGGAAACACCCTTAATGAAAAAAAAAACAATTTAACTAAAAACTGCATCGACAATGCCGCAGACTTCCTGCGGCATTGTCGATGTCTTCAGCCTCTTTTCTCTCAAGTCTTCGTTTTATTCTCGCTCTTTGCTCTGCTGCTCAGCTTGAATCTCGGCCCTGTCAATGCGATTGCTGTCCGTGAATGATGCATAATCATGAGCGCTTGGGCCGACACTGACGTTCATGTCAGACAGAAAAGTTATAAAAGCACCAGCACCTTCATTGAAAGTGAATGCAGCTACATAAGATGCAAATTCAACAATTTGTCTGGTGCCAGATAATTTTTTCGGTGCAATTCTCCAAATCAGCTGGTTCAAACTTTCGTTGGCATTTTGAGTAAAGCCTCTAAGACACCTTTCTAGAAATTCGTCTTTACTCAAATCTTCATAAATTGGTTTGATCGCTTCTATGACATCTTGTGGAAGTGGAGTGTAGTCATGTTTGAAATTTTCCACTCCTGTTGTGGCCAAAGCTTTTTT
Organism: Oxytorus armatus; assembly: GCA_958009045.1. Classification (NCBI taxonomy): domain Eukaryota; kingdom Metazoa; phylum Arthropoda; class Insecta; order Hymenoptera; family Ichneumonidae; genus Oxytorus; species Oxytorus armatus. The sequence goes on along the minus strand of OY253747.1, from coordinate 6,600,643 downwards.
ATATGAACATCACGAGTTCTCACCGCTCATGCACTTATGGTGTTGAGGGTTATCGTCTGTTGACTGCTGGTGGTAGAACGTTACCCAGATTGCATTTTTCATTCCTTCCAGCGAAACACAGTTATGTCTGATTGCTGCTCCGTAGTATCGACTCAAATTATCAATGACTTTTCCAGTGAGCTTTCCTTTGCCGCCGAGTAACTTACTTTGCCTTGTTTTACCAGCATTTTTTCCGGTTTTTACAACTTTATTTTCTACAGTTTTATTTACTAGATCACGTAGACGTTTACCCATTCTTTTTTGCACGTGACCTACACATTCTTTTTTATTTATAGTGAAATTTTCACCGTAAGGTTTAGCTTTCACTAAATTGCCGTAAGTTTTACTGTCACCGTCTCCGATATAGTTGCTGATCTTTGCTCCGTAATTTTTTTCTGATCGGCGGAATAATTCGATAACAGCATTAACTTCCATGTTACCTGATGGTCCGGTGTGATTGGCTTGGCATTCATCATTTTCAACATGTTCTTGGTACCACTCTTCAAATTCATTAGTATTTAATTGCCTTCTCCATAATTTGCAAGCCTGACAGTGCAAACTACTTATGAAAATATCGATTCCAGACCAATATCCAATCAAGGAAGTGACGCCAAAGGAAGAGCTGAAGCCTTGCTTCTGCCACGTGCCGTCACCAGAAACGGTCAAAGTGTCTGACTCCGAATTTGCACGTGTTAGCTGTTTTTCTTCGTCTGCGGCGGAAACAAGAAATTTTTCAGCAGTCTTTTTGATGCTGCAGCAAATAGATTTCATGAGATCCAAATAAGATGGTTTTGAAAAAAAACTACTTGCTATGTCCATGAGCCCGCAAAATTTATTGCAGTCTGCTAAACCCAAACCTAATGTACGCATTACAAAGGCAAAACGAGTGTTGATTTCATAGCGATGACCAGTTTTCTCACTCGACGGTATAAAGCGTGGATCACAATTTGCACATTTGACTTGGATTTGGAAGCCAAGGCCTTCTTCTTTGCAGCTTTTGAACTCAACTGAACCATCACACTGAGCACATTTCACTGAACTTGCGATGGTTGAGAAAACAAGCAAAAAATCGATGATTCTATGATGTTTATCAACGTCTTCTGGTACACTCGCACTGGTATTTAGTTTGATTTTCTTCGATGAAGCACTTTTTGTGGTAGCCTCATCTTTAGTTATTTTATTCGGATTAAACCGTTTTTTTTATCTACACAAATAAGTCCTTCCACTTTGTCGGTCTTCTCTCGAAACTTTGCTTACTCTCGGCATTTTTGTACAGGAATTTTTTTAGATGATTCTAAAATGGCAAGCGCACGGTCGAACGTCTAACGACAAACTGACGCTCGTTTCTTCTTTTAAAATATTGTAGTGTATAGTATACACTATATACTACACACACAATACTATGTACACAATAGCAATGAATAAACTGTATACCTGTTCGACTGTATACCTTGTTCACCGTTTCACCAGGTTTTAACAACTCGTAGTACACCACACCACACTGGTCCCACCAAACACAGAGCATTGTCTTACGGCCAAAGCGATTTGGCCTTGCAGTCGATGGGCCGGCTTCACCAGGTGAAAGCCATGTTTTTTTTCGCTTCGGGTTCTCAAAATAAATCCACTTTTCGTCCCCCGTGACAATTCGATGCAGAAAATATTTCCTTTCGAATCGTTGAAGCAGCATTTCACAAACGGTTTTTCGATTTTCCATTTCTCTATCGTTCAGCTTGTGTGGCACCCATTTTCCATACTTTTGGATCTTCCCCATGGCTTTTAAACGTTGGCAAATTGCTCCTCGAGTCACATTTAGTGTTTCTGCCAATTTTTGTTGCGATTGGGTTGGATCAACATCCAATAACGCCTGCAATTCCTCGTCTTCGAACTTTTTCGCTGCACCAGGATGTTCATTGTCTGTTAAATCGAAATCTCCACTTTTAAATTGACGAAACCATGTCTCACATGTTCTAATCACTGGAGCATGTTCACCATAAGTTTCTACCAGCAACCGGTGAGCTGCAGCTGCTTTTTTCTTTTGATGAACCAAGAAAAGCAACGAATGCCGCAAATGCGATTTACTTGGAACGAAACTCGACATATTCACTGAGGTAAACAAATATGACGCTATTATTTTGGCGGAATGTGACTTGCGTATTTTTGTAGGTTAATGTCAATAGAAAAAAATGACATACATGCCAAATCATAGAAATGTATACATATTGCCAGCGACATCTACTGGTAAAACCGGCAAACTTCAACTAACACCCCTGGTAATTGTGAGAATATGTTGTAAAAATTTCAAAGCGATCTGAACCTTCATTCAAGAGTTAGAACTTTCACAAGGTTCAAAAAAGTGAATCGTAGAAAAACAGCTTTGAATTTGGCGGTTGGGCGCGCGGCGCGGTATCTATTATAATTGCAATCTTACCTTATTTGACGATTTTTTGAATTTTTCGATTCTGTAAAGCTTAAAATATTCCTAACCGTTCAGGCTAATGGAATCAAAAATAAATAAAAAAAGGAAAAATGTTGGAATTTTTCACGTATATCAGGTCTTAAGAGCATTTATAAGACGATGAGAAACTCCAAAGCGCCGGTATAGTACGGACCATTGATATTTGGGTAACATTCGAGGTACATGTGCCAAATACACAAGTTACCCATGCGACAAGGGTTTTAGTATGTATTTCGGTTTGTAACCTCTAATTTGCCAGGTAGGAGCCTCAAAAACGCTCGAAAATAGTCTGTGACCTGAAAATTGAACGAGGAAAACCTTGCATTCGGGTTTGCAGGGGGCGTCAGTGGTATATAAACGAACTAAACCAAATCGCTTTTCCACGATTACTGGATATGTTTTCGTCAAATACCATTTCGTTAATTTTTGCACGTATAGCATCAAGCAAAGGCTTGTTAGTTAGGGTTTTTATCCGTCCATTACGTAACGCCCACATTTTTCAAAATTACGCAATAAAATAATACTTATATCCATTTTTGTTATAGACCCCTTCGTTTTTAGCCAAGAATGATCGAAGTGTTGACATTCAAAATATGAATTTTCTGATCCCTACGTAATGGTTAGAACTGTCCAGAATTACTTGAGCACATTGCAAATATTTCGGTATGCATTCTGTCAGTTTTACAGACCTTTCACATGCTCTTAAAATGATATATCCCTTTCAGATATCCCGCGACCACCTCTTTTTTGTAAGCAATCGAAAGCTTGCATTTTCACAAACAATAAACGTTAATTTCCTAGGTAAACTCGAGTAGGCCACGTTTGTCGCTATAGCCTTTGCTGAATCTCGTGACTTTAGAGAACGTGACTCGTGACTTTTTCTATCTCAAACGGTCGGTAACATTATCTGAAACTTTGGACACTTAACAGAAAGTGTTAAGTGCTTGGTTTGAGGATCAACGTATTTTAAATTTATAAAGTTTTCCTCGGACAACGACAAAGCCGGGCATTGACCGCTCGTCCACTGCTGTCGGTTCTTAAATTTACGATAATTACAATTAACGATTTGTATAACAAATTATGAATAATGATTAATAAAACTAAAAGTACACTTATTTTCAGTAATGAAAACTAATATTTCGTTTTTTCTAACGAATATTAATATTTTTAGGATGATTATCCATAAAAATACGAAGAACTCATTTTGAATAATTTTTCTGAATACCGATTTACAGATTTCCTTAAACGACAAAACTTTCACGTTAACGGATTATTAATTTTGTTTTTCGCAGTGGTTGCCACAATTTTTTCAAAGAACGGAGCAGAGATCAATAACCCGAATCCGCCGCATCAACATAGAGATCCCAGAATGACGTCGATGTTTCGTAGGGGAACGATATTCGCGACGTTCTTTCTTTCACTCTTGGGTGGAGGCTTGGTTTGCGCGGCTCTCGTAACTCAGCACTGGATCGAAGCAAGACCGTGGAGAACACCGAACCCCCAGGAGAGCGCTGGGAGAGTTTATTTTGGACTATTGCAGGGAAAGAAGGAGCTCAACGTCGCTTACGGATGGAGAACATATCACATTTCCGGTGAGTATATACGTAAAAATAAAAGTGACATTACATAGGGTAAACCGATCATCAACGAATGAACGCTTTAAGGCGATACGAAACCCCCATCTAGGTCCTATGTACACCCGCTCAAAGCTTCGGTTCAAGTTTTTTCAAATATGCATCGATTTGTTATAATTTGGATCGATATCAATCCTAAATAACTGCAATTGCTCCATAAGGATGGACGAGCTTAAAAACAACAAGCGGGTACACTTTAAAGAAGTAAAAAAGTGACAGTGAACATCAACTGATCACAGTTATGCCAGCGAACGAAAAAGCTCAACCCAGTAAATAAATAGTAATTAAACAGGCATGAATGATCATGCAACCAGGACTGTACATGAGTAACTACCGAATGAATAATAGCGAATGAATAAGCGTACAATCTCATTAAACATATAATGTCTTGCATATGTTATAGTTAGTTCAAAATATAGTTGGGATCCTTTTTGTTAATCGAATGTAACTTTTTTCGGGATTCCATGTGCCTAAGTAGCGTCTCAAGCTTTCAATGAGCTGTCTGTTACATTTTATCTGCGGTAGAAAAAATATTTATTGCTCCCTCTTCGAGAAAGCTCTCTAGACAAAATTGGTTTTTCGTGTTTTTCATGGCAGACTGCCTGAAACGTCCCAAATAGTCAGAAATATATATATATCAGGCTGTGTCATTTATGAACAACTTTTTGTTTTCTTTCCTAAGAGATTGAATACTCTCAAATAGGGAAAAAAAGAAGTCTATCAAAATCTTAGCCCTTAATATTAATATTCAGAGGTCGCTCATCACGATGTCCTATTTCTCACCTAAATAATAGGGGAAGTTTTTCTTTATATCTGCAAAATTGATGAGCGACCTCTGAATATTAATATTAAGGACTAAAATTTTGACAGACTTTTTTTTCGCTTTTTGAGAGTATACAATTTGTTAGGAAAGGCAATGAAAAGTTGCCGAAAAATGACACAGCTTAATATATATATATATACTAGGGGGCTCCGCCCCCCTGCGCGCCTCGCCCCCCCCCCCCCCCCCCCCCGCTCGATCGACCGCCCCTCACCCAGCCTACTCGATCCCGCTCGCTCTCCTCAACTCTTGTACACGACGGCGGCGGCGATATATTTATATAATATGGAGAGATATATAATAGTCTATCATTTTGAGCACGAAGCCCCCTTTGTTTGGGTTTGTTTGGAAAAGTTTATAAGAGATTTTGGGTTTCAGGCATACTTTGAATTTTTGGAAAAATATTAGTCTCTTACTTCCGTAACTTTTATACGATATAGGATTTTTTCTACATATATAGAATAACGTTAGAAAATTATTGGAATAGAATTTTGCGAAAATTGATCAAGATGTTCAGATTTTATGAGTTTGAATTTTTCAATAAACCTGTCATCGCTCTAAATTGTGCAGTGTTCAGGTATCGGGCTGACATTTTCGGCGATTGGCATAACCGTTAAATAGCTGACCACGGTTGATTTTTCGAAAAGCAACCAATTACAATTACTCCTTGGTTCTTTTTCGACAAAAAAAAGCTACCACAACGATTCTGCCGTTCTGTAAGGGATTCCATTTTCAAATTAACTCACACGGAAGTGTGTGTGTAAAGCGCGTACAATGTAAAAGTTGGAAAATAGCACCCTTCATTTTGCAGTATAACGGGCAGACCGGTTGGTAAACCTATTGGCAAAATTAACTTTTTTACTGTTATTTTATCATTTGAGTTAAAGTGACAAGTAGGGTTTATGAATATCGCTGTACAGTTTCTTAAATTAGTCGAAAGTGACCTAACGTTCCACACCCAATTAATACAATACAACTAAACCAATGCAATGACCAACAGAAAAACGATATAATATGACGAAAACAGCGAAGCAACATTACAGCGCAATTATAAAACAAAGTGAAATAACGATTACGTTCAGTGAACAGAGAACGAAACAAAAAAGTATGTTGTTGTGAGAATGTACAAAAAATAGATCGAATAGATCGTGACTCATAAATTAATGTATGCTTCACAAAGTAAAACCGACCGACCTTCGGATATGATTTTGAAAGCTGTAATAAAAAAAATCATGTCACTCCCGTGGCCCCAATTTTTCCAACACTTTGCTCAACTTTCATATAAACGACGACAAAGGGTAATTAAATTCATTCAACGAATCGAGAACGCCGCATAGTCATGGCCAAGAGATCGAGATGTGAGTGCAAATTATGGCTAATCGAGTGACGGTATATCCTGATGGGGAACGCGGGGAATACGCAGCGAGCAACCGTTGGCGTGAAATCGATAAAATTGGAAATTGTAGGTGTCCTCGGAACAGTTAACAATTTTATAGTTATTCCACAACTGCAATGGATCGAGTGTTACATGGAAAATGTTCATTCGCGATTTACCGTTCGAAAGATGCGATTAAGATGACACCGTGTCCAATATGTCCTCGATGTGTATAGTATCAAGAGACGCCGCAGCGTCTGACGCCAAGTATAAAAAAGAAATTTGTAAACTGTGCCGATGTCTCTATACAGTAATAACATATACTCGTATATAGGACATTCTACGACACATTGATAAATGTCGGACGCTTGAGTCTTTCAATTTTCTTACGATGAATTTGTAGTGTTTGATATTTATTTTTATTTTTGGCGTTATTCAAACGTATACCCTTTCGGGTTTTTACGACTTATCCCTTTTTCACTAACTCTCCAATTTTCTATCCTTGAAACCCCCCGAGTGTTGTGCGGGTCCACTCTTTCCTAATGCACTGTATCTTTCGTAATGCACTGTTCCTACTGTATCGCATTTGCAGAAGGGCGCAGGGGAAGTACAGAAAACCTGGCCGATACAGTTCGCTATATTTTTTTGGCATTTCAGTTGCATTACCATAAGAAATTCAGAAAAACTGCCTCCCACTGAACCGTCGGCGCACAAGCCAGTGCACTGCTAATCGGTCACAACGTATCGGTCAATGTGCTCACACAGAAACAACGATAGGAGTTTGCTCGCACACAGACGAGCCGGCATTTCAAGACGAACAACTTTGATGGGTTGACATTTTACCATTGATTTTATCAATACAAAGTTATAGCTAACTCAAATTATACTAACTCGTGAATTACTTAAATTAAAATAAATTCATATCCAATAGAAAAAAAAATCATCAATGAAATCGAAAAACATGATTAAGGGTCAAAAGCTTATCGATTTGGCATTGAATGCCCCATATATAGTCTAGTGATATATCCACAGGAGTCGCGTTGCAAAATCTATATCACACACACAGATATATAGACATTAGGGCGATTTTTTTTTTTCGACTATTTTGTTTTTCTCAGTCCCCACCTGAAATTTTGTTGGATATGTCGAAAAAGAAATTCCCTGAAAGTTACAGCCCTTAATATTAATTCTAAGTACTTTCCCTTAGCGTGAAAAGATTTTCCATCTAAAATACACGTAAATCGAATTTTTTTTTTTTCAAAATTCTATAACTCAGCAGAATTTGATACTATTATATTGTCCTTCGTTTCGATTTACTGAGAAGAAAACAATCTAGAAAAATGCCTATTGCGGCGAAAGTGTAAATTGTACTGGTGAGTTGATACGGGTCACTGAAGTTGATTCCGAAACAATTGACTTTACGAAAAAAATATAAACAAAAAATTTGTTGGAAATTTAATTTCCTACAAAAAAGGTCCTATCGACCCAATTGCTTAGATATTTCTTGAGATATTGAACTTTAACTTATGAGTAGTATAAAATGTTTACGGTTTATATTACCGTAAAAATTTGAAACTACTCATAAGTTAAAGTTAAGTCATAAGCATAAGTTAAAGCGGCGGCGGCGATATATTTATATAATATAGAGATATTATATCCCCGGTATTACCCCCGGTCATTCCATTCAGCGTAACCCCCCCCCCCCCCCCCCCCCCCGGTTGGCGGCGGTACGGTGAAGGGAATGACCGCCTCAACTCGTGTACATGGCGGCGGCGGCGATATATTTATATAATATAGAGAGATTAGGGTATGCCATTTCAGGGCAACTTTTTTTTTCTCCGGGGACCAGGTTGTATACTTCACCATTTTCCTCCTCGCCGCTGGTCTCTTGCATCACTGTCCGGGTGATTCTCGCGACTTACGTCGAGACTATTAAATTTCCGATGCTTTTTTTTCGCGAGAGCATCTTCTTGCCGGACGTTTTGTGTGTGTGATTTTTCTCATCCTCGTTAGCCTCGTCAGCCTCTTCTTCCGATTTCTTATTTTCCTCATCGTCTTTCCCGTCTCCTTGTTTATTCTCCAGTACTTCCGCCCGAGCACCGTCCTTCATGCAGCATGAAACAATTTGTGGCCCGGCAATAAACGTGAGCTTCACCTCAATTTTAGCTGTATCCGGTCGCGCGGGATGTGAATAACCAGATCGAAACAATTCCTTGAGTTCTATCTGCTCGCTCAACGGAATTTTGGGATTTGTTATGAGCGATGCTACCGCGTCCGTGTTTGTCTGTGATGTATCAATATTCATTATTTCCCGAATTTCGGCTTTGTCAACGTCCAGTGTCATTCGAAGGCTAAACCCAAACATTTCTAGTATGTCGCGGCCCAATATTACGGGCGAAACCATTCTATGATTGGGAACCACAACAAGGCGTTGTTTTTCTAATCATTTTCCGCTTACAGATACATCGCAGTTTATCGTTCCCAGTACCACGAGCCTAATGCTATTAATGCCTCGAAATTTATTACGAAGTTCGTCTGGGGGTATTATTGCATTATTCGAAACGTAGTTTACCTTAATAAAACTGTCTGCTACCTGTATCTAGTTGAGTTTCTATACGCACAATCTGTTCATTATCGCACATTTTGTATAACGCCCGTCTGTACAATCCTTCTTCCGGAGCTTTGTCGATGTTGTTGACGCTGCTGAGATTTCGTTTTTTCGGACAGTCCCTGATTAAATGCCCCATGAGCCCACAGCTGTAGCACGAACCCTTTTCCTTGATGAGTAGAGGACAGCGGGGCTTGAGGTGACCTTCTTTACCGCAATTGAAACACTTCACGAGTTGTTCAGAATCTGCGGTACTTTCGTTAGATGAGCTTCGTCCTTCTCTTCCCGGTCTGTCGCGAGTATCCCATTTGGGACGAGTTTTGACGCCATCTTTACTTCGAAGCGGGATGTTTTCCAAGGCCACGAGTAGCGTTGTTTTGGATCCGAAATTTTGAAATCGAGCCTGATTCTGTAGTGGACGTCTGGTATTCCTTCTATCACGTGTCGATGATCTCTCCGCCCGAAATCGGGACGCGATTACCAAGAGTGATTTTTTCGTGGTAGTGCTCGCTGAATGCTTCACATGTTTTCCACATTCGCCCTTCGAATTTTTTGCGCAGCATTTGCGCAGCAAATTCGAATTTTTTTCGATCACCAATTCAATTCGGTTGGTGATCGGACATCATACGCATTTCAGCTAGAAAAGTGCATCCACGCTTAGTTCGATGTGCTCCGGTTTGGAATGAACCAGCTAAGTGCTCTTTCCTTCAACTTTGAACCCGCTAAAATTCTCGTTGCGTTTTCGTCCAAGCGATATGTCGTCTTCAGAAGGTTAAGTTGTCTCTCCTATTTGCAGAACGTATCGTGAGCACCGGTAAAATCTCACATCAGATCGGATAGAGCCTAGACACTCACCGTCGACCGTTCTACGTGGTTGTGTTCCGGCGTACGCGATCACCTCTCCTGTCGTAAAAACCCATTTTCCCTACGCATAAGGTCCAGCTCTGTTTACATCAATTCCATTTGTCTGTTGAGAAGTTGGGTCTGTTATTGTGTTGCTGTGTTGATTTGTCGACCAGTAGCCAATGCCGAATTTCGGTTTACTGATGCATTGGTGCACGTAGCCTGCTCATCGCTTGCCGGGAATGCAATCTTCCTTTTAGTGGAACGAAAGCCAACCTTATCGTTCGCCTCGAGAGTGCGGATCCAACAGGCAAATGGAGAAGTAATCGTTGTCATAATATCGAGGATCAAGGAAGCTTCGCACACAGTCGCGATTGTTCGAACGACAGACTCTGTCTGTTTATCTTTCTTTCTTAATGGTTCGAAAGTTGCTTCGACTAACGATTTCCCGCAAATTTCAACACGATTTTTTCTTTGTTTCTCTCTCAGTCCACTCTCATAAGCACTGACGGAATTCTACCGCTTGCTAAGCCGGTCAAAGATTTTCGCGTGGTTCTCACTTTCCTTCAATACGATTTTTTCTTTGTTTCTCTCTCAGTCCTCTCTCATAGGCACTGAAGGAATTCTACCGCTTATCAAGCCAGCCAAAGATTTTCGCGTGCTTCCCTTTTTCTTCCAACACGATATCCTTGTTTCTTTCTCAGTCGTCTCTCATAGGCACTAAAGGAATTTTACCGCTTACCAAGCCCGGAAAAGATTTTTGCGTGCTCCTCACTTTCTTCCAACACGATATCCTTGTTTCTCTGTCAGTCTTCTCTCATAGGCGCTGAAGGAATTCTACCGCTTACGAAGCCGGCCAAAGATTTTCGCGTGGTTATCACTTTCAACGCGATTTTTTCATGCTTTCATATCACAAAAATTACGCGATCTGATTATATACGACCAAGAACAGTAGCCCGTCGAACGCTTACTTTTTTCAGTCCGTATTAATTGCGATATGCGCGAAACTTTGTACCGAGTTTTCGACGAGTTGAGACGCACGATAGAAGTCCTGCTTTGAGTCTTTATAACCATGAGTCCTCGATAAGTTTTACGATATTACGATCGAATTTGAGGGTTTTGGATCTAACCCCACTTCTGAAATTATAAGGGGTTTACTTCGTTTCACTAATTCCAAGAGATTAAAATGTCAGGGTGCAAGCCAATTTAATATAAGAGAAAAGCTTTATTTCGTACAATATCATATCTATATCGTGTTGTATCTATAAGGGATGTCGGGTCGAACTGCTCATCGATAATCATTTCACTCTCTCTCTCTCTCTCATTCTTCGTCAATCGACCCATGCGCGAAATCGTCAACACACACACGTGCACACAAACAGTCGGAGCGAAATACATAGGCAACCAGTATATCTAGTTTAAACGTTACAGTGACAAATCGTATATCAAGAGACGCGACAGCGTCTTGACATCAAGTAATAAAAAAAAGTTCTTATAAAGATTATAGTTGAATATGATGCAGTATGCAAAAACATGAACTACAAAAGGATATCTTATGAAACGCTGTGTATGGCGTATTTCTTCTCGATCACCATTTACTACCTGTCGGACTGACCGAAGGTAATCGAGACGTGCTTCCTCGCCAGTAAGGGCATATGCTACGTTCTTCCACGTGGTTACCAGCCAGACCCGCCAAGACTCGGACGATGGAAAAATCCTTTGACCCCCGCGGACGTAATCGCGGGGAGGACATTTAGCTGCGCGGACGCTCGTCCAGTGTCGCTTTCTGTGCTGACACATAAAAAAATCCTTTTGGACTTTGGACAGGACAAGATGGGAAGGAAGAAAAGGGAAAACCTGCTGTCATTAGGAGGCAACAGCCGAAAAACGAGCTCTCTCCCGGCACATGCGGTAACTACAGCACTCCTTCTGCGGTCTCTCGTACGCCCTCGCGAGGACGAAGCGTCCGGCGGAAATCGCACCACCAAGATCAGTTTGTATCATTCATGTGTGCGCGTATCGCACAAGTCGAGAGCCTGCAGAGTACAACAGCGATACACGCCCTTCCGACACTCGCCTTCAGCATATTGCTTCCTCCTTCTACCGCCCGGCATTTCGCCGAGGGTGTTGGCAACGTGGCGTACTGTATTCTGACCCTCGCTCAGCCCCCTGGACGAAGATATACAACGTCCAGTGACCACGGGAGCGCACACTTTAGAGCAAGGAATCGCCGAGCCTTAATTTGCATTAACATTTGTGTCACGGGTAGGCCTAAGGTCCACTCGGACGCGAGAGGAGCTAACGAGCCGCATCGTCGCCCATAGGGCGTGAGGGGCGCTAATGAACCGCTTGCAACGCCCAGGGAAACGAGAACTCGGCCGGCAGCGAAAAAGTCGCCGGCTGAACGCCTGAGGCAGAACAGCTAGCGACAACTCAACCACCGACGACGCCCTCGAACCCGTACACCCTCTTCTCGATCACCAGTCTTAGAATAGAATGCCCAATCTCGTTCCAACTCGAAGGACCTTTGGAGCTCTTTCCAATACCCTCGCCGGAGCAGGGTTAAAGCCTCTTGGACATACTGTACAAAACCTCCCTTGTTCTAGCGGACGAACGTCGTAGAGACGTACGAGTATGTCGCGTCTGGTGCTTTCTCAGAGGCTTTCGGGACGTCGTTGCTTATAGTTTACAGTATTTTTAAGAATGTCCGAGATGATGGTAAATGGTTTTTTTTCTCCCCTGACTATTAATCACTGATACATTTTTCAAATCTTTCACGTACAAAATGTTTTAAAGATTTCTTTCCAACATCTTACAAATCTGTTTCCGGTTATGTACCGTTGATCTGCGATGGTGTCCTCTTACGCATGACGTGTAGGTTCTCGGCGCTGCTCGGGAGCGTCTTACGAGAGGAGACGCGTATAACACAGTTTCTTCCTCTCTGGGATATAATACACATCGGTGCTTAGTTCGTTAGCAGTATAGCATCAAAGTGTGTTTCTCTGCGAAGGGGGAACACCCAGCTAGTGGAAAGTTTTCGGTTGAGCGACCAGGCAAAAAACATGAGCGCCGTGGGCACAGACACAACAAGAGGCATTGTATATAGCGGAGACAGGGGTCAGAAGTAACACTTCCTCTCGAAGCGCCATTGCCGATATTTTTACATTTTGTCCCATTATAAAAGCGAGAATCATCCAAAAGATGATTGTAAACCTCGCACGAGTTAAGATAGATATGAGTAGCTGAAATTTTCGGATGAAGCGTTCTAACAGATACGATTGACATTTCCCCTCAGACCACAGTCGCAGGTCACGTCCCTGACTAACAGATGGATGTGGTGTGAATTCACTTTTTGCCAAACTTGCAACCGTCTGTAATTGGCAGTGTATACAGTTTTTGTTGTAACGACTATTCGCTATGATGCATGGTCATGGAGGCGATACACGAACAAAGAACCTTCTCGAAAGTTCACGAACGCTCCCATTGGTTATCAAAGTCGTTAGCAAGACTACTATTGGCTGTCTTCGACGCCATGTCCTTTGAACGATGATTCTTCTCCCTTTTATGAATCACGAAATCATTTAACTTTCTGCCAATTTTTTTTTTAACTATTTTATATGATGTAGATATATTATAAAAAAATGTTTCTTTATCCCATTGACTAAACTAATTTGTCAAATGACGATTTAAGAATCTGTTCAGCCTGTAAGCTCATATGCTCAACCTTGGCTCGCAAATGTAATCAAAGTTGCCACTCGTAGCGCCACTTATACCCGTGCACATATATAGTGAGCTACACCTCGCCTTATTTAGGCGATGTCAATCGCATCTCAAAGTGCATTTTGCTTTATCGGAAATCACTCAAGACCATTATACCTTAAAAATTAACATTATCGGAAATCACTCACGACCATTATACCTTAAAAATTAACAAATGCCGAACACATCACGGTATTTAAAAAGAACGCTTATGGTTATACAATATTATGTCGTCATTTTATTCTCTTGTTACAGTTATAATCTGTTGATTAGTATCACATTACTTTTTTTATGTTTGTGACTTAAAATTCCGGCCAGTTGTACCGGTAAATTTAAACAATAATTCTATATTACATTTCACCCCGGTCACATCACTCGTACGGCCGAAGTAAAGAGAGAGAAGGCGTTAATCTCGTGGTGTTTTTCCTCTTTTCTCGTGGTATTGTATTTACCAAGCACAAGAGTTGGGAGAGAGGCCTTCTCGCGAATGATGCAGTCTTTACCCCCACCCTCCCTTCTCCTCACAACGATACAACGAGAGATCACGGGATCGATGCACCGGCCGGATACAACGCGGGAAAGTCGGCCGATTAAACGACTATATCCGCTCACCATCTTTTCTCCCTACGATTTCAATATATTTTCAATTATATATATGCAATCATCGGAATAATTGCCGAATGGTATTGCGTGATCTGTTGCGTTGGATTTACACCTCTTCCCCCCCCGCCCCGGAAAAACTCATTAATACGAGCAACGATAGACTTTTTCGTGATAGACGAAAATAGTTATGATCCAATTTTATCAGGTTCGCTTTCAGTACAAACAGGACAGTTAAACATTTTAACTATAAGCCCATAAACGAATTAAATCGCGGAATATTTTCAACTTCAAGCCCGAAACGTGTGATGCGTCATTCACACTTTAGAGAAATTGGAACGTTTTTATCGGCAATTTTTACGAAATGTAAATCATTTTGTGTCGAGTATCTTAGCGCTCCTGCCACTGACATTCGATGCATATGTATATACTGGTCATTTTCTAATCAATTTTCCGCTTTTCATATAGTATAAATCGGTAAAAAATAGCTACTTTTAGAGATTAGTAATTTCGTTGCCTCAAGGGGAAAGCTTCGTTTACGTGAAAAAAAAAATTTCAAGAATTTAACAGTAAGCGATTTTAAATGTCCCAAGTAGTCCGAAAATCATATTAGAAAAATATGATCATATTAGAAAAATATGATCATATTAGAAAAATATGATCATATTAGAAAAATATGATTTTCCGAATTTTTACACGTTTCTCAGCACATTGGCATTAACAACTCGAAAATAATGTTTTTCACCAAAACAAAACTTCCTTTAGGAGGAAGCCAAAATTGCTAAACTACCTCGCTCATAGAAAGAGATATTTGTGAACGAGAGAAAATAATGGGGAAGCACAATTTGCACGTCTGTAATTTTATTTTGCTCGCCTGAAGTGCTTTATTAAAAAATTTCCTACTTTACAAAAGGGACCATTTTAAAAGTGGATGATTTTAGCAAAACTATTTATCAGTCTTGTCATTTGGTTTCGATCCAATACACTTTTCTTCTATCTTAGGGTTTTTTTTATTCGGGTAGGTTACGGAGGTTCGTTGTCAGCGACACGTACATAGCCGAGCAAGGCACGTGCCTACAGTAATAATCGTGTATATACGTGTCCTATTATATTACGTGTCATGTACGTCACGCAAGTCGAACGATGATTATTCGTAGCTGGTAAATGACATTAAACTACCCGCGTATCACATACTAATTTATATGCAAAAAGCTTACCAATACACCACGTTCTCAAAGGCTGATCTCGAATAAGCATTCAATTATGACTTTAATACATGGGTTTGCGACGTGATTATTACGCATGTGCAAGGTGATCAGAAAATCCAACGGAGCCGGGATAGTAGAAATCATTGAAATCGGGGTAACTCAAGCCACATGTACCAAATACGCGAGTTACGAGCGTGTGAAATGTCTGTTTTAGCGACTCCATATTACCGACCGGATGCATGTTTATTTGAGCCCAAATACAACTCCTAAACTATCAAACCGAATGATTTGAAATTCGGTCAGATTATTCTACGCACTTTTAACTCTATTGTAAATACCAGAAAATTTTTTAATTCAAAATAGAAATGTACATTTTCGGCTGAAACCGAAGAGGTCTGAAGCGAAAATGGATAGAATTATCATTGTATAGGGTAATTCGGAAAAAGTTTACCGTTACGTTAGAGATGGATAAAAACCCTAACTAACAAGCCTTGGTTTGTTCCTGTATGTCCAAAATTAACGACGTTATATTTAGTCGAAAAGTACACAATAATCGTCGAAAAGTGTTTTGGTTTAGTTCGATTATATTCCACTGGCACTACTTGCACACCCGAACGTAAAATGTTCCTTACTCACTTTGTAATTCGCAGAAAATTTTCGAGAGTTTTTGGGGTCCTTCCTCACAAACAGAAGTTACAATATCCAGTGTAAAAGTTAATCGCGTCTGGCACGGTTAAATTGCGTATTTGATACATTTTCCTTAAATGTTACTCAGATTACAAAGGTCCATACTATACCGATGCTGTTGGAATTTCTCATTCTTTTTCACATTCTCTTAGGGGAAATCCCACTGTCACAGGTTCAAAAAATTCACGAATTTTTCTTTGCTACTTAATGAATTATTTTAGCATTGGGAGAATGGTATGTTTTGAAGAACACTTTGAATTTGTTTTATAAAAATTTCCATTACACATAATAAAAATTGTGACAATTATGTAGAACGGAGTGCCGGTCTGCAAAAATTTTTCTTTTAGCGGTGGAATCCATGTCCTGGTATGGTTCATCTGAAAAACAAAAGAAATAATTTCTTAATCTGCATAAATGTAATTGTCGTTAACCGTAGCCGTTTTTTTAATTAATTTTTCTGAAGCAGCATGTTAAAAGAAAAAAAATTGGTGACATGCCGCCAAAAATTAATTAAAAAAACCGCTACGCTTAACAAAAACTACATTTCTACAGATTATGAAAATATTTTTGTTTTATTTTTCGGATGAACCATACTGAAAGAAAAATGTTTACGTACCGGCCCTCTGTTCTATATAACTGTCATAATTTTTATTATTTTTTGATGAAAATGTTTATAAAGCAACTTTAAAGTGTCCTTAAAAACATAACATGCTCCCGATCCTGAAATAATTCATTATGTAGCAAACAAAAATTCGTGAAAAGGATGTTTTGAAATGTTTTTGAAAAAGGATTTTGGTATTATAACCTCTAATTTGCCAGGTAGTACCCCCAGAACTAACGAAAATTGTTTAAATGAAATTGAGTAAGGAAAACCCCGCGTACGGATCCGCAAGTAGCGCCAGTGGAATACGAATATATACGAACTAAACCAAATCACTTCTCCACGGTTACCGTATATTTTGTGGCCAAATGCAATTTCGTTAATTTTACACGTACAGCAACAAACAAAGGCTTGCTAGTTAAGATTTTTATCCGTCTGTAACGTAATGGTAAAATGTTTCGGAATGACCCTATACAATAATAATTATATCCATTTTTATGTTACACCTCTCCGTATATAGTTGAAAATGTACATTTCTATTTTGAATTTCAATATTTTTTGGTCTTTACGTTCTAGATACAGGTGCCTGGAATTACTTGACCAAGTCTCAAATCATTTTGTTTAATCATTTTTAAGTGGCGTTTGACGAAAAATTTCAATGTGTTTCGTCGGCAATACAGAATCGGTAAAGCAGATGCTTCACATGGTCTTAAGGTAAAATGGAAGCCATTTTGTGTACCATCAGGAAACGTCCACTTAGGGCGTCTACTCTTATTTTTCTCTGTCCACGTGTCGGGTGGAAGGATGAGTTTTCTGCGACTTGTTGTTTTATTCGGACCGGTTAGGGCAATTTTAAACGTATCTCCTGACCAACCTCAGCCAATGGAAAATATATTATGTGGTACTGGTATTTTTTCAAGAAGATAATTATAAACAACGAATTCCCCCTATAAGCGGTATCCACATTGTTCAGTCATCGTTTTAAAATACCGAAACGTATATAAGTGTAACAAAATACAAAAATGCTGCAATATTTAAAAATCTTGTGAAAATATCTATTTTTCCGGATACATGATAAACAGCATTACGGAATGAAAAACATTATATGAAGTCGACGCGAGCCACAATAAATTGCGAGTCATAGTAATAATAATGATAATTGAAATTATTATGATTATTATACTTATTACTATTATTATTAATAATTTTTATTAATTTAATAAACGAGTTTCGCTCACCAAAAATGCTTTTTTTTGTTCCCAGTACCACAGATGATTCGTCAGGATCCAGCGGTAATGTCTTACAGTCTTTGGATCGGAACTTTGGCAACTACGTCAGGTGCCCTCGTAGCTGCGGCGCTGGCCGCTCTCTTGGCCGTTCTAAATACAGCGACCTCGCCAAGATCGAAAATTCTCTCCATTCCGGGCATCTACCTAATGAATATTGTTACTCGTGAGATAAAAAACATATATTCCATCTCCTAAAACGTACTACATCAGAAGACGATTCTTCATTTTGACTCAAAAAAATGTATACTAACGAAAAATAATTATCTATTTTTTTGCTTTGCACTCAAAAGAATTTCAACAACGCAAGTTAATTATCTTTTATTAGTTTTACTTCAAGAAAATTTAAATAATGCAAGATTGTTTTTTACCTCTAACACAAAATGTCTCTAATGCAAAATAATTATCATTTTTCAGTTGTACTCTGTGCAGCAAGCGCAGGAACTTGGCTCGCTCAGTATTACACCAAGTTGTACGCAAACGTGTTGCCTAAAGAGGACATAGATAACATGTGGACCAGCGAGGCGAGCGCAGAACTTGGTTACTCGTTTTGGTGAGAAAAAAAAACAGTTTTAAGCATGCGCAATATTGTTCATTATTATTATTAATGAGGTTAAAACGTGTAATATAATTGTAATGTCTTTATTATTCAAGTATTGTACTAGACATTTATTTGCAAAAAAAAATAAGCAACGTAAATTTTTACCACGCTTTTGCGGATGACCTCGAATAATTTTCAGTACAAATTGGACTCAAATAGATCCCG
The DNA here is from genome assembly GCA_958009045.1 of Oxytorus armatus. Taxonomy (NCBI): domain Eukaryota; kingdom Metazoa; phylum Arthropoda; class Insecta; order Hymenoptera; family Ichneumonidae; genus Oxytorus; species Oxytorus armatus. The sequence continues at coordinate 6,581,962 of OY253747.1, read as the reverse complement.
CTTTTTTTTATTATATCGCGTTAAAATTATTGGCATTATTTTTTTAATCGAATTATTATGTTTTTTAAAAGGCGGTTTTTACGACTAAAGTGCAGTGGCGAAGCATTTTCTCTTATAGATTAATACCCATAATTTTACAATCTAATGGGTAAATAAATCCTAATAAAAAAAAATGTTAATCTTCAATCACGGTATCTCCCCTACCATTTATAATTGAAATTTATAATAATGAAATTGAACCAACCAATTAGATTATTCTTTTCAAGAGAAAAACTGAACAAAAATGAACCTTTTCGATCCAAATGGGCCTTTCGAGTGACAAAGCATAAATACGATTGCTAGTATAGTATATATGTGGCACGAGCTAGCACGTGTAATAAGAATAAGGCATTATCTTGTCTTTTTAATTACTTGAACTCCAGACGCTAGCGCGCCTATTAATGGGGACAAACGATAATAAATGTGCCTCAACGTAAAGTCAATTGTGCTGAATTTATGGTTTTCAAGCTGTAAGGCGGAGGCGCACATGCTCTCATCGTTCTAAAATTGTGATTTCTCGGACAGGACACAACCAATCGGATTGTAATTAACTTGGGCAATCCAAAATTGTAGCAAAAAGTAACTAAGCTTTCGATATTTCGAGAATCTTTACCATTGCGGAGAAATTACAAACCTCGTTTTGCGGCTATCTCTCTCAAACTTATATGTCACGTGGTTAGGGTAGATATACAGACTATTTGTGGCCATTTTTGGGCCGATTTTAGCCACCATGTTCTAAAACACAAAACTCTGAATATAATCGAATCTAAGAAACATCGAATAGCTAATTTCGTAGATTTAGATGACTATTTTCGTGGTAACATCATAATGTTACTTCGAAAGTACGGAAAAACAACGATATTAATATATTAACAGTGGAAATACCCACAAATGATGCAATGACGAAAAACATTCGCCTTAAAATAAATCATATCACGCAAGACCGAAATGCATATCACCATTGCACCGAAATGTTTAAGATAGCTACTACGCTCCTCACTTAGTCAAACCACTATCAACTTTTTAAGATCGTTTCTACAAATTACTGGTTCCATGTCTAAACATCACGTTACAATTACTTTACGGATAATAACATCGCAGGCGAAAACTACACAGCGCATATTTACACATCCGGTTCAATAGGTTTTGTTAGGTTTTGTTGGGTTTTGAATCCAACAACACAACCCAAACCCCAACAAAACCGGACAAAACCCACCAAACCGGATGTGTATATATGTGCTGTGTAGTTTTCGCCACCGATGTTATTATCAGTAAAGTAATTGCAACGTGATGTTTCGACGTGCTACCAAATTACCGTGAATAAAACGACAGTAATAAAGGCTGGAATATACTGCCATACGTATCATTAACATTGAAAAGTGTATGTATCTACGGATTCGTGAAATAAATCGGCATTTATGCCGATTCGAGGCGGTGAATTTTGGGACAATGTTATGAATATTAAATATATTCTTTGAAAACATGGACCGAAAAAACACTTCGTCGGAAATGGACAGAATAAGTTGTTATTTTCTCTCGTATGAAATTTTTATTTGACTTTCTCTTTCAGCTAATCCATTAGGACGTATCCTCCTTCACTTCCTTCGAAGTATCGTGACTTAAAACAATACGCCAATTTTTTTTTTTTTACTAAATGCAGTGGCATTTAAAGCAAAAGTGGCATTAATTAACGGGAATAAAACTGAGAATTAAGTTGAATAACACACTTGAAAATATTCACATCCAAGCGTTTTGAAGGTTAGACACGATGATAGAGAATAATAACAGAGATAATTTAAATAGAAAAATGTGGAATAAATATTTATGTCAACAGTACGAGAAAACTACGAATCAATTCGTTTTATTAACAGTCGTTTATTAACAGTTGACTGTTAAAATTCTGGAATGAGAAAACTACGCATTAACTGTTTATGAACAGTTGACTGTTAATAAACAGTTAATCGTCAACAGTCAACTGTTAATGAACGAGTAAGTTAACAGTCAACTGTTAATAAACAGTTTATGTGTAGTTTTCTCATTCCATAATTTTATTTAGTCAGTTTTCAGATTTTTAACTTTTCTATTTAAATCCTCTCTGATATTATTCTCTATCATCGTGTCTGCCTCTCAAAAAGCTTGGATGTCAAAGTTCTCAATTGTGTTAGTTTTTTTGCGCCATTGCATTTAAAAATCTGTACAATAATACAAATTGAAAAAACAATTTTATGCTTATAAGTATTGTGTAATCGAAAAGTCTGGAATATCTAAATATTTGTCTCAAGGAATTTGTGATATTTTGCTCTAGATTTCATTTTATATAAGCGTTAGGATTTTGTAGAAATCGGTTCACTCATCAGAATTCTGTCGGAAAATATGATAGACGGAGGAACAGACTCACTGATTGGCACTACATAATTCTTATTAGCATAAAATGTGTTTGTTGATTTGCATTACTGTTATGACACAAAGCTTCGGATTTTGTTGTTATAAATAACAATTCATTAATTAAAATTTAATGCACATCATTTATTCACAAGTATACAGTGCACCAGCGCCATTACCCCGTTGCAACCACATTAATCCCATCGTCTGGGGTCATTGTAATATTGAAAATCGGTTGATGTCTCCCAATGGTTGAAAGGCAGATAGAATTCAATTCCAACGACATTGAAATTGAAAATATACTGTTGCGAATCAACAAAAGAATATATAAATTAATAATAAATCAATAAATGGCGATGTATTGAAGTTGAACTTAAAAAATTGTATATCACAATTATCTGCTACTTACTCCCCAATTTAACCTACGTACGAATCAATCGCTACAAATACTTGTCTATGTTAATTACCATACCGCACTACATCCATCCTTTATTACCAGCATTCAACTCATGATGTTTTGTAGAAAAGATTTAAACAAAATTTTGTACCGATTTGACTGTAGTGTCACCGCACAAGCTACCTCAATGAAACACTAGAAATATTCTATAATTAGAATTTTTCTCATCGTATGAATTTATACACTCAATAATGATCTATGGACGCGGGTCGATCAATAGGAATCGTGTTTTGTTACAGGTTGATTGTGAGCGCGGGAGTCGTTCATCTGATAAGCATAGCACTCGTCGGTTGGGGTTCTGGAAGGAAAAAGGACGATCGTCTCGAGCCAATACCTGCTCTGGAAGAGAAAACCGCAGCGGCCATAATGCTTTATTGATCATATCGATAAAAGCATTGCGATATTCGGATTAATCTTCTTTTGTCATTAAACAAAACTGAAATTCCATTAATGATTTTTATTTTTCACTGGATATCCACCGACGGAAATTTTCAATAATTCATACTGCCGACATTGAAACTGTATATGCGGTTATATTTGAATTTTCTAACGGCGATTAGTGCGAAATTACTTGTGTGTCACGGGGGCCGTTACGAAATACATTGAAGATTCTCGAGCATTGCCAAAATCAAGATTTTCCAGTGTACGCATACACTCAAAGTTAGGTTAAGTAACAACATAGGCTTATAGTTTTCGTCAAAGATCAAGGCGGGTTCGGATTCAATTGGCTTTAGGTGGAGTCAGCACTCGGTGGAAACAGATGTGGTATAAAAAAATTCAACCCAAAAACGAAAGTAGGGTCGTTCTTATATTGAACACTCGGTACAAATATGTAGCGTTTATGTGGGTTTGCAGCAATTTTGCTATTAGCGGTTGGAAAAAAAAAGCTGCAGGTTGAAATTTGCAAGTTGCTTCCTCGAAATTTCACACAACTTTCAGAGTTATGTCCCTCATAGGGGAAGCTTTGAGCATCGTGTGAAATTTCGAGGAAACAACTTGCAGTTTTTTCCCCTACATGTATTGTAAATCCCAAATTTGTACAATAATTAGAAATTTCATAAAATCGCAATCGCTTTATCGATTGTCACGGAAGTTGACCCCAATCACTCATCAGTGATGTTTTATCATTATACAAAATTTTACTCCGAGTTCAAAAAATGACAACAGAAATTGCATGAGCTAGGGCGTCGCTAAGCATTTAATTTTTTGGAAAAATTCCACACTCCACAAATTCAAAACGCCTTAATTAATAGTTTCTAAATTCAATACCGAATATAGTTCGATGGTACCCAATAGATATATGGTACGCAGTTTTGCTCGATAACCAAAATAAAATTGCACGAGCTGCAATCTTAACAAACACCTATGTCGATTTTTTGAAAAAATTCAATATTTCATAAATTTAAAACACCTTAATCGATTTTGTTCAAATTTTATACGAAATATCCTTAAGGCCTTACATAAGTCGAGAATTTTCAAAAAATCGATTTTTTTTGTTTACAGATTATTATTCCTTATAGTCTTAGGCGTATTTCTGTGTAAGCTGATTGTAAAAATTCCCCATAGTTCAAAAGTTATTGTAGATAATGTGACTGCCTGATAATGTGAAACACGCTCGAATCAACGCTACCAAAGCAACAAAAGAGGCCAGAACAATTCGTCGATTAGAAAAAAATAAACAACAACAATTTTTTACTGACAAGGAAGGCGTACAATATGAAGCTGGAATGGGAGATTAGACGTAAGTTAACTAAATAAATTTTAAAAATTCATAAAGTTCTTGCTCCAGCCGCGCGCGACTTCGAGCGAAACGCGCTTGAAACTTCAAACGCGTTTTTCTCAAAACTACTTTTTCTGACACGGTCGGCATGATAACTCGTACGGTTTTTAATATTGTTTGATGATTTTTTTTTTTTTATATTCGGAATTGTTTTTTCTATAGTCTGTCGAGCCGGATTTTAAAAATTATAATTAGAAAATTTTATAAAAACAATTAAAGTGTGACTTTTTTGACACAAACTTAACATTTTTTTTTAAACTACCGTAAATTGTTTAATTTTTCGAATTTCAAAAATCCGGCTCGACAGACTATAACTACTACCTTATTTTACAAGAATTTCTTTACATTTTGCAGATCCGTCAACATTTGAGGAAGAAATACTGCCGACCGTGGAGCAACTTTTTTTTTACAGTGCTTCAAAAAATGTGATTTTTCATGTTGTAATTTTTGAAAAAAAAAATTGAAATAAATTTTTTTACAAACTTAACACAGTAATAAACAATGTGTAAGAATTTTTTTATCTATTTCTATCCCTCCTAAAAACAGTTTTTCTTTTGGTACGTTTTCGGTACTGCTGGACGTATGTAAGGCCTTAAGACCCAATCGAAGTACAAAGTTTTGGGTCAATATGGATTTTCGGGGGACTTCTAAATAAATTTGAAACGCCCCGATCAATTTTCATCAAACTTTCGCCCGATAGCATGAATATTAAATGAGTTATGCTATTAATGGACATTTTTGAGAATTTTCAAAATCTTATAAAATCCTCAAATCTTATAAAATCCCCCTCATTTCGGGTTGGTTACCTCAATCCAACTCGAAATTACAGCGTTCACATTTATCCGGACATTTTTTTCTAAATGTGATTTTTGGATGTTTTGGAACATTTTTAATACAATGACATTAAATACGATATTTTTTTTTTTCATAAAAACAAAGCATCGTTTATGATGAAGCAAAATACATACCTGTTTGAGGTACTATGAAAAAGAACAACGCAAATGAGGTGCGGAGATACCAGTACCGGAAAACGATACAAATACTTGACATATCAAAATAATGAGTAAATTAAACGTGACCTATTTGAAGAAATATGCGATGCAGACTTTTCTGATCTGCATGAAATATATGCATTTAAAAATTGTACGCAGAAAATACTTTTCCTGACATTATACCATAACTTTTGCAAATAAATGCAGAGGTTTCGCTCTGTTTATCCGTGACGCATTGGTCGTAGATTTAATAGTTATTAGTTAATAAATATGATACGAGTATCCATATTGAGCAAAATTTCATTAAAGTCCCCTTTATTATCTTCTTTTTAAGGTTTCATATGAGGTCGATACGAGCACCACAGAAAATTATTAAGTTTTCATCTTAAACAGCGGACCGGAAGGCATCATATTCGGTGGTTGGTAGCCGTGATATATCACGCTAATTCTATCTGAATTCTCGTTAAAGGAACGTGTAAAATGAAAACACTTCTCGGGACGGTATTGCTGACTCCACCTGAACGCTAGCTCCTCCCCCACCAGTCGAAACTGAGCCGTAATCTCGCGATTTTGTACAAATATTATTTTCGATTAAGCGTCTGTTTATTTCGAGTATTGTTCCTGATACGATTGGCTAAGGCATGTATGCATTAAGTAATCATCATTATTCTATCAGTAGCAGTAAACGAAGTAGAGGCGTTTTCAAATAAGCACCGTTTCCAATGGTTTCTAGGTTTGTTTCAAACCAGTACTATTCGTTGCCACGGTTCGGAACACAGCCGAGAACCCGTTCAAATTGGTCCCGCTAAAAAACGTTTTAGAGTAACCGAAAAAGACAAAAGTTTCTTGAAGATGACGCAATGGAATCTGATCAAATTTGAACATCGAATGCACAATTACCGCGCAAATGCAATTTCAGGATAACAGTGCTTTCGATTATCCTACTCTTCATACGCGGACTAAGGTATATGTGTTAGATATTAATAAACCCGTAATAATATTCGCGAGTGATTAAAAAGTAAGGGCAAACCAAAATGTCATACATTTCTTGCTCATCGTAATCTGGAATATTCAACAAATTTCGGAATTTCTTCATCCATATGGGCAATCGTGCATATACCGACGAGAGTGACTTTTATAATTGGGAGTTTGCATTACTCTTGGCGAAACATATAATCTTCTTGTTATGAACGAAGGGAATTTGAGCAACTAATTTCAAAATTCCATTGAATTCAATTGAGGAGGGGTTGAAGAAAAAGTTTGATTGAACAATTTTGAGGAGTATAGCCTTCCCCACTTCATGAACGTAAACGGTCGTAATTTTAATCGTATGTACAGGACGTGTATATAGAAAGTTCGATGTGTACGGGAGATGTGTCTTTACTCTATGCTTATTTATTACGCGATTGAATGGAAGTGAATGACGAAAGATATTGTTTTTTCGAGTCAATTATTAAACCGACAATAAAAACTATGCCTGATGAATTGTACGAGTTAGTAAGTGTGCCGATGCTTTCTTCTTTTCAGAATTTTTGCGCAACCAGCCTATATAAGACAAATTGTTGCGAAAGAGAACACGCACACACCCTCCAACCGCTTAGAAAATGGGAACAGTACTTTCTCCGAAACGGCCCAAATGATCGGACTTAAGGGATAACACCACTGTGACCCCCTGTTTTTTTTCACATTTTTCAAGAATTTTTTTTGTGGGAAAAAAGAGATTCGAAAATTTTTTTTGGGTTTTGTTCCTTGTTTATTAATGTATCAAAAAACATTTTTTTCACATTTTTCACGCCGCATGGTGGCGCTGGGGAAGCTCTCGCATCAGGTGCTGTCATCTCCGCGGCACGCAGCAGAACTCTGTTCAACGTCGATCTGAAAAAAAATACCGAGTGTTTTCGTTGATAATATGATATTTTGAAGACAAGTACATAGGGATTTGGAAAAATATCGTTTTAAAAAAAATAGGCACGCTTTTGAAATTAACTTTAATTTCAAAGGCGTGCCTATTTTTTTTTAAACAATATTTTTGCACGCAGCAGAACTCTCTTCAACGTCGATCTGAAAAAAATACCGAGTGTTTTCGTTGATAATATGATATTTTGAAGAGAAGTACATAGGGATTTGGAAAAATATTGTTTTAAAAAAAATAGGCACGCCTTTGAAATTAAAGTTAATTTCAAAGGCGTGCCTATTTTTATTAAAACAATATTTTTGCACGCAGCAGAACTCTCTTCAACGTCGATCTGAAAAAAAATACCGAGTGTTTTCGTTGATAATATGATATTTTGAAGAGAAGTACATAGGGATTTGGAAAAATATCGTTTCAAAAAAAATAGGCACGCCTTTGAAATTAACTTTAATTTCAAAAGCGTGCCTATTTTTTTTAAAACAATATTTTTCCAAATCCCTATGTACGTCTCTTCAAAATATATTATTAACGAAAACACTCGGTATTTTTTTTCAGATCGACGTTGAAGAGAGTTCTGCTGCGTGCCGCGGAGATGACAGCACCTGACGCGAGAGCCTCCCCGCGCCACCATGCGGCGTGAAAAATGTGAAAAAAATGTTTTTTGATACATTAATAAACAAGGAACAAAACCCAAAAAAATTTTTCGAATATCTTTTTTTTCCCACAAAAAAAAAGTCTTGAAAAATGTAAAAAAAAACAGGGGGTCACCAGTGTGTTATCCCTTAAACTCGCTTACCCCAAGCAGAATTGTGGCAAAAAGTGGCTATGCGTTTGCTGTTTGAAAATAACTCACCGTTTCGGAGAAAATACAACTCTAATTTCTCTTCAAGTTACAGCTATTTCTCTCGCGCTCATATTACATGGTTCACCTAAGGGTTCGTCTGTGACCTGACACCTTTGCTCTGCGCTGTGTAAAGCGCGTTGCACAATAATGCGAGAAATAAGAAATAGGAATAAAAATCAGCCATCCGATTGACGAAACTTCTGGAAAATGCATGGCGATTGGCTAATTTTTATTCCTATATCGTATTTTCCCGCATTGCTCCACGGGCTTAAGGCGCGATGAAAAGCTGCCACGTTATGGGCATAGTGGGGATTATTGAAATTGGGTTAACATTCAAGGCACGTGTACCAAATACGCAAGTTAACCATGCCAAAAATGATTCACTAGATATTTTGGATATTGGAACCTCTAATTTTTCAGAGAGGACCCTAAAAACTCACGAAATTGTCTGTGAACTGACAATTGAGTAAGAAAAATCTCTCGATCGAGTCTGCAAATAGCGCCAGTAGCATATAAACAAACTTTTCGTTTTCGAACGTTGAAAAAAAAACAACAGCGACCGTTGATAACGCAGTGATCTGACGATTCTCTATTTGTACCAAAATTGAAAATATTATTATTGTTTACATTATTCATTACCTGTAAGAGCTCTTGGGACTGGGGTCTGATTTGAAACGTAAGAAAGTTGATGACATCCTGATTTCAATAGCTCGTCAGTGACAAGAGCGCCGATATTTTAATACGTCGAGCATCTTATTATGAACGGCGATGAGTCACACGAGCGGCAATTCTCGTGTGTGGTCACATTTGTTATCTAGATTGTTTTGTAAATAGTCCAGTCATTATATACATTTGGAAATGCATGTGAACTGAAAAAGCTGATTTTTGGATATTGTGTCGGGGGGGCTTAGAAAAGCTTAACTTCAAATTGTCGACCAAGATTTCCTATGTGCGTTCTCCGCCATCTTGAAATAACTGTTAAATTTTGTTTTTTTTTGCAATAACTCGGCTCTCCGTCGAGATACGAAAATTGCGATAGAATACTTCTTTGTTGCTTCTTTTACGCTCTACAATTTAGGTCATATACATTTTTCACCTACCGTTCATCGTTGTTAAGATATCGAACGAGAAAGTAAAAAATTCAGGTAGTGAAACTCGTTTTTGGCTGTTTTCTTCTTTCTCGTGATAGATATCGAAAAAATGTCTATTATTAAACTTGTAGAGCATGTTAATACCTGCGATGTTATTATATTATTTTATTTTTAGACAAAAATTACGACTTTTAGAGCGCCGTAAAGTCGGTAAGTCCGTGCGCAGTTTCGATTTCGTAGCTCGCACGGTTGTATTCATATGTCATAACGGATTAACGGTTGTTGCGGGAATTATTGAGGTACAATATAAATGAATAAACCAGCAAAATTATAAATCACACACATGAAATTTATTATGCAAATACTTTTTTTTATGTTGTGAAAAATAACAATTAAAGAAGGTCCGTTTTTTATATTTATATTTTTCTTCGTTTCGATGGTCCTGGTTCCTTCTCGGAATAATCATCGAGTTCTGGAGATTCTTCAGCCACACGAGATGATGCTTCGATAGTCGAATCATCATCATCATCGTTGTCGTTAAACAGAATGTCAACTTTGGCGACGTTGGTGCATGTTTGCCCACTGCAATTGAGGCAAATAATGGAGTAAGGCATCCCTGCTTTTCTGCACCCACAGGCAGCTCCACATTCCCCTTTGCATTTGCACGATACAAGCTTTAAAAGTTCACGTGGAGCCCGTTCGGCTGTACTGATAATTGGTTCAAGCCCATGATTCGTTCGTCGCCAACCCCACTCCTGAGGATCCTTATGAAACCCGAGCCACGTTTGCACCTGTAGATATGTACGGAAAATATGCTGGCGGACTGCGCTTTTCGTTGGTGGGAGTAGTGAGAGGTGGTTCAACTTATTTTTCGTCATTGGCTTACCGAAGCGGTGGAATCGCAAAACATTAATAGTTTTATCCTCCTTATTACCGCCATATAGGGCGATGAGGAATTGTTCTCCAGTGGATGTCAGAACCTCCGGATAGACTTTTTCCTGTTTGAATAATTCCACCGATGACCGTGTTGATAAATTTGGATTTTCCAATATTATAAAAAGACGATGTGGTATCGCAACCCCTAAAAGCATGAAGGAAAAGTACGTTGTCAAGAACGGACTTATCATGCTTCAAACTAGTCGGAGAGTACAGTTTTGCGGGTGTATTTCCTTTTGCTGGTTTCCGGAAGTATATGTTAGCTTTGTCCTGCGCAAGTCCACTGATCAAAACCAAAAGATCGATGTCTTCGCCGACGATTTTAATCGAGTCATAAATCGACGCTTCTTCAATTGCTGTGGTAACGATAAGAGTATTAGCGTCCTCAAATACCTGCTCAACTTTGATTTCAGCTTTTGCAAAATAACGGGCGAAGCATTTCTATAAAGTTATCCTTATTTGTGTCTGTTGCAAGAAACTTCTCTTGGGTAACTTTTAGAGCTGTAGTTTCATCGAATGTAAATTCTGGCGATTGGCTCTTTCTGGAACGTCGTACTTTTTCCGAAGTTTTAGTTCCTGCGATACTCATGTCATTCGCATAACCGTGGAATATAATTGCGACATTCTGTCCGAAGAGTTGTTGCACGTACGTAACATATTTCTGGCAGATGAGGTCAAATGTTTCAATACGACCCCATGATTCGACTATCGAAGCATCATCTCGTGTGGCTGAGGAATCTCCAGAACTCGATGAGTATTCCGAGGAGGACAACTTTGAACCAGGACCATCGAAACGAATTTCGAAACGATTTATAATTTTGCTGGTTTATTTATTTATATTGTACCTAAATAATTCCCGCAACAACCGTTAATCCGTTATGACATATGAATACACATTCTAACACATGCTCTACAAGTTTGATAATAGACATTTTTTCGATATCTATCACGAGAAAGAAGGAAGCAGCCAAAAACAAGTTTCACTACCTGAATTTTTTACTTTCTCGTTCGATATCTCAACAACGATGAACGGTAGGTGAAAGATGTATATGACCTAAATTGTAGAGCGTAAAAGAAGCAACAATAAAGTATCCTATCGCAATATTCGTATCTCGACGGACAGCCGAGTTATTGCAAAAAAACAAAATTTAACACTTATTTCAAGATGGCGGAGAACGCACATAGGAAATCTTGGTCGACAATTTGAAGTTAAGCTTTTCTAAAAAGCTTCCCCCCCCCCCCCACAATATAAAAAAATCAGCTTTTTTCGGTTCACATGCATTTCTAACCCGTTTTTTTCGACGTAATGACTGGACTAAAAGGCTTTCGTGCATAAAAAGACGTAAGCATGATCTGGTCCTGGCGCGTTCGTACCATCTGTGTGCACTGAAGATTCCACACGATAACACAGTCCCGTTTATTACATTTTGACCTTCTGAATACAAAAATCTTAGTTATCTTTCGTAAAAAGTAATAACGTTGTTATAAATATGTTAATCGTTTAAATCGATATATCTAGAAAATGAATCGAGATATCGAAAGAAATTTATATTAAAAAATGTATTCTGTACTCAAAATGTGGAGTTGTGAAGTAGCGATATATCGCTACTTCACAAATCTCATAAATTTTGGCCTATCGAGCTTTGCCACGTGTCATTGAATTCGATGGGATGTACTCTTTCAACCGTGATTTTGTAGGCTTCAATTCGTTATTTAGAACGGAAATTATTATGAAGAACGTCCGACCGTGGTTCTTAAATATTTTCATCCTAATAGCGCGAATCGTGCGCGAGCTGAGCGACGGCTGTCCGAGGCATCTACCTCTTATGATCTCTTGATTGAGATTTTTAGGGTAATTGTTATTTTTAAACATTTTACATTAGTCGCAAATTTTCGCAAATTCAAATTAAAAAAAAAGTCTCAAACGTCTCGGTGTTTTTTTTTTTCTAAAAATATTCGAAACGTTAGTTAATCTGCTTGTTGCAACATCTTCGTTCTTCAATACGGTTTTTCGTGCAAAAACCGCGTTTAAAAACCGTACCGGTCAATTTGACGCCGTGACGATGATGGTTGTTTTATGGTGGTATGAAAGATGTGCCATCCATGCCGAGTAAATTTTGAGTAAAATATTGTGACTGTCATTTGTAGTGTTTTATATCAAATCTAAAGTTCTAAAGAGGAATATTGAAAATTACGATATTGATACACCGTTAGGCGCATCAAATATTTTTCACCTTAACTCTCCACAAATTATTAAAATAAAATTTGTATCTGATGTATGGCATGTAAAGTGGAATACGGATATCTTCGACAATTTGAAGAATTTGAATATTGCACTTCGGCGATGCACCTCCCCGCCGCCAATTTCTTTTCACGAGGTCACAGGCGAATAATACACAAATGAATAATACATCCACGATCAAAATGAGCGCAATAGATCCAACAGTTTTCGCGCTAACCTCGACAAAAGACTTTCACTTTAACCCTCTCCCCTGCCATTGAGGGGTTGAGCATCCACTTGCTCCTGGAGCAGTTTTCCCTGTTCGTACCCCTTTAGTTGAATACCATATTTATCCTCTATCGCATCCGCAACCCTTAAATCACGAGGTTGACGGATTACCCGATCCCCCCCATTTTCGTTGCGCACGGGCACAATTGTTGACCACCTCAATGGGAACCGTTTCGTTCGAAACATTATCAAATTTCTTTGAATGTACTTTTTTGAAATAGTCAAATTTTTGCGAAAATCGGCGGAGATATCCGCAATCCAGTTCGAATGCCCAGCACTGTATATTCAATGATACGCGGTCGATCGGTGCACGTAGGCCGGTCGCAGATATAACAGCTGAGTACCATTGAACACTAATTGAGTGAGCGTTCGGAATGACAGCGTACTGCCCACTTCAAATACAAAACAGAGCGAGCCACGGCTTCTCCACCTTTTGTCCCAAGCGAAACAAGAGAAAGTCCCCTTGCCTCCACAGCTCGTAGCCGAAAATCTACTTTTCGGAAATTGTTAGATGAAAATTAATGCGGTCAAGGATGATCCCGTTTAACTTAAAAAAATTATTCATCTTGGTACCGTAGGATTGAAGGTTTTATCGAAAAATGAATTTAGTTTTGTTGATTCCGAGAATGCTTCAAGATACAAGAGAACTTTATTATAACCGCGAGGCTGTCAAGGCCGATACGGCAGGCGGCATGATGTTTCTGACTCTTACAAATACGAAAATGGTTTTAAAAAAATCCTCTCGAAGAATAACTGCCAGTTTTCACATTCAGCATCGATTTTCCTGAGTAATAACCAAACACCAATCGATCCATAGTGTAATACGTAAAAAATCATGGCTCCCAATATGTTTGTTTGTGTTTCTTTTTTTTTCTTCGTCTTCGTGCACGAAATTAAAACAAAAAAATTTAACCGAATTTCGACGGAATGTCGAATGAGCTACAATACTTTTGTAAATGATAGTATAATTGAAAGAAAAGGAAATTAGTTATACTCGTTAAATATGTATACACGATACTAACCAATCTGGACGATTCGCGAAACGTCACCGCACACGGAAGAACGCAGAAAAATATATATATATATAATGTAGGGTCCACCATGGAAAATCGAAAAATCGATGTCGGCCTCACAATTTCTATTGTTTCAATTGTCACTCCGGTTACAATGGAGAATAGTTGCGCGCGATTAGTTGATTTAAAAAAAACAGCAATGAACGGCTACAGCGCGATACTTCGTTAACGTCTACTTCCGACTGTGGACCAGCCACCCTCTTCCGGCGCTTGAACATCCGTCTTCTCCTCGGGCTTCGACCTTACTTCGTCCTTCCGCTCTTCAGGATTCCTGTAATTTATTTTTACATATTTCAATTCAATGTAATTCAATATGGCCGGTCAAAGACAGCGAAAAAAACGCCTGTATGAAGACACATACGCATTTCGATTTGTTCAAAGATGACGATCTATATTTGATTTTTGAACTCACTGATATTGCATTAAATATCTAAATTTCTAAATAAAAAATACCGTAATCGTGGCCGCTAGAAAACCAAAAAGTAATGCAATTTCAATGAACATTTAAACCGGGGTTTTTAACGTTACTGATTTCGATTTCAATGTAAAAATTTCAAAATCATAAATGAATCATATACGATAAAAAAAATTTCCGTTTTATAAAAGAAATTGGTAACTCTAACATCTTGACGGTTATTGTTTCCGAATTCGTTTAAAAAGTTAGAGATAAAGGGGGGTGTCGAAATGGGAAAGCACAATCAAAAAGAGACTCGATTTCAATGAAAAATGGTATCTAGCGGCGTACGACCAGAATATATTTGTTGTTTTGCTTCCTCATGGAGAAAGCTTTATTTTCGTGAAAAAAAAATCGTGTTTCTAATGTCATTAGTTTAAAAATGCATGTTCCAAAACATGTCCGGATGATTGTGAGTGTGTATATGCATATTGCCGTGTGATAGAAGTGCGAAATTGAAACCGCTATAACTTAGAATTGGTTTGAGGTTTTCGGCTAAAATTTGGCACACCAGTAAATCATTCCAGGATTTGTGTACTGTAATTTTTGTGATAATGCACGAATTATTTTGGATATTATAAGATTTTGAAAATTCTCAACAATTTCTATTAACAGCATTCACTCCTTTAATTTTCGACCTATCGGCCTCAAACTTTCTACAGAAATGAACTATCATCAAATACTGTTCGCTATTAACTTTGAAGGAAATTGACCGGAACATTCCAAATTGACTGTGAATTTTTCCGAAAATCGATATAGCTTGCTTAAAGGTTTCGCTCGGATGATTTTTGTGCTATTGATCCATGACTTTGTCCAACGGTTGGGTACTTAAGATATTTCGTATACGACAGCAACAAAATCAATTGAGGCATTTCAACTTTATTAAATTTTAAATTTTTTCAAAAGATGCAAGATGAAACTCGCAAGCTGCTTCCTCGATCACTCTTGAAGCTTGCTCCATGAGGAAGTCAAAATTGAGGTAAATATACTTCTTCATAGAGGAGACTTAAAGCGTTGTGTGAAATCTCGACGAAGCAACTAGCAAGTTTCACCTTGCAGCTTGTTTCAAGTTGGATAACGACCGGTACTCCAGTTGTATGTACTTTGCCAAAGAAAACAGTTCTTGGTCAAGTTGGACGTAAAAAAAAAAAAATTTCGCTCTGTGTTCAAATTTTCCATCGAGCGTTTTATGAATTCTGTTTAATTCTTACAAATTTGTAGTTCTACAAATATGTAACAATTACTTATCAATTACAAACAGTATCTTTTATAAACTTATTGTTCAATATGTTTGTTAAAGATACTGCTTGATCTTGATTAATTTTTCTTTTCGTCATAAAATATATTTTTGACGCTTCGTTACAATGATATTGTTTTTTTTTTCATATTTCGCCCGTGATGTTTTGTCACGTCATGCTATCGATTTAAAATGAAAATCTGTACTCGGAGATTCTCGAGGTAAATTATTTCGAATTGGTACACGAGGTTCATAAGATCGCTGGTATCTAATCGAAAATCATAGGTTGGAGACTCAGAAATGGCGAAAGCAATATAACCATCCATAATTCAAAGAAAAAATTCAAAAACGTCGGGTCATTACGGCCAAACATTAGGTAAAAAGTGCGTAAAGAAAAAAAAAAAGAACTTACGGTGGATCACGTCGGGGCGGATCCTTGGAGGGATCCTGCGAGACTTCGGGAGCTCGGCGCCAATCTGTTGCGCCTGACGTACGCATGCTTTGGAACTTGGGCTTGTCAGGATCATCGCGACCAAGTGGACGCTGAATACGTTCGTCCGGTCGACGTCCCATCGGCGGACGGGTTTCGCTGGTGCGGGCATCGCGCCACGAGCCTCCGGTGCCCTAGAAATCAGAACAAAGTATATGTAAAAACTTATTTATCAGAATGAAATATAAATAAATAAAAAATAAATAAAGTTCATGGCAGGAATTAACTTTTTTGTTCCTACACGGTTTTGCTTCCTCGTAGATTCGTATTTTCGTGAAAACATGTGTTTTTTGTTGTTGTTCAATTTTTAATGCCGTTCTGTTAAAAAGGTTCCGAAACGTCGGAGCCACATTTTAAAAAAATGTAAGGCTGTGCACGCGCGGGATACGGCTGCATGATTAAAACAGCTGTAACTTTGAATCGGTTTGAGCTATCGGGTTGAAATTTGGTACAAAAGTAAACCAATAACGAGTTTTGGTTTGCCCGTGCGGTTGCCATTGGTTTCGTTACCGATTACCGTGCTCTCGTTTGGTTTCCTCTCATTCTCGCGACAATTCATACGGTTGTTCAGATTTTATTGGATTGCGACATTTTTCGACTGTCTCTTGAGCAATTTTTTGGCTATCGAGGCAAAACTTCGAGCACAAATTGGGCATCAAAGGATACATCCAAGACACACTGGAAAAAATCGATAAACAGTTTCTAAACTCATGGAATGTTCATTTTTTTCGGAAAGTCGGTGAAGATGTGAGTTAACGCTCTAGGACGTGTAGTTTTTGAGTTATCGAGCTAAACCTTCTCACACAAATTGGGTATTAAACAAGGGCGTTTAGTAATGACTTTGGACTGAATCTATCGAAAGGGTTCTAAATTCAAGGAATTTTGTATTTCCGAAAAATTGGTTTAACTGTCTATTAAACATCGAGAACGGTTTTCCCGTAGTAAGCAAAAGATTCTCGCACTCTTCATTTACTATAATTTTTAGAGAAATTCATACTTCAGATTTTATAGCTTTGTTCGATTTTTATGATTTTTGAGCAATTTTTTGGCTATCGAGGCAAAACTTCGAGCACAAATTGGGCATCAAAGGATACATCCAAGACACACTGGAAAAAATCGATAAACGGTTTCTAAACTCATGGAATGTTCATTTTTTTCGGAAAGTCGGTGAAGATGTGAGTTAACGCTCTAGGACGTGTAGTTTTTGAGTTATCGAGCTATACCTTCTCACACAAATTGGGTATTAAACAAGGGCGTTTAGTAATGACTTTGGACTGAATCTATCGAAAGGGTTCTAAATTCAAGGAATTTTGTATTTCCGAAAAATTGGTTTAACTGTCTATTAAACATCGAGAACGGTTTTCCCGTAGTAAGCAAAAGATTCTCGCACTCTTCATTTACTATAATTTTTAGAGAAATTCAGCAGCTCAGATTTTATAGCTTTGTTCGATTTTTATGACAATATCGACGATCACTACAACTTTCGAATAATTTAGATAATTCGCGATACATTTTAATTAAAAAAAAATAGAATATCCTTGAACGGGGATTGGTATTGAATTCGTTGCTTCCAAATTTATGAAATGCGACTTGTTCGAAAAAATGTGATAGTGCTAATCCGCATACTAAGATATCACTCTTACATTCTCAACATAAATGAATTATCATTAAAAGGCGATTGGGATCGAATTATATGAGAATCAATGCGCTTAGATTCAATCATTTGTTTTTTCTTTTCCGAAAAATGTTAGTGATCGCTCTCACTTCCACAAATTTCGGGATATCGTACAAAATTTTTTTTCATAAATAAGTATGATTAAAGTATAGTGGTACTGAATTTGGCAAGAATCGAATAACGACATACGGATGTTATGAGATTTTGAATTTTACGAAAATTCTTTGTGATATATCTAATTTCCGAAAATATTGAGATATCGAGTTTGAATGCGAACATGCATTCGAATGTCAATACTTGCCACAAAGATCGATATCCATAATCAAAACTGATGGGACCAACGATTGTCAATTCCTTTTTGATCACTGAATGACAAAAAAAAATGCCCCACAACAAATATTTTCCGAGTATCAAGCGTTTGAATTTAACCATCGATAGACAGTCCATTGCGATTGCACGATAGGTCATCTGTCGCCTTTTGCTACAGTTAGTGATCTTTTGATCAGTGATAGCTCCAAAGTCAGTGTTCTAGGAGAACTACCAGACTGGCTTAGCCTTTCGGACGAAGTTTACGAAAGGTAACCGCAATATTCAACGTCATCGTACGACCGTAGAGAGGAGCAATATTGAAAATATAATCGATTGTTAAATAATCGATTACGAGGATAATCGATATTTACAAATCGGTGATTCGGAAAAAAAATCGAAAAATAATCGTTTAGCCGATCATGTTTTTCAATATTTCAAATTAAAAAAATACACAAGGCGATTTTTCATTGGAAATGTGATTTATTGTTTAATACTTTTTCTTGAAAATGCACATTTATTGAATAATCGCCAAATTATTCACTTTGACAATTCAGTAACAAGATATGACTCGTATCATCCGAGATATCACAATGGATCAAAACAGGCATCGTTCTGCAAGACATTTTTTCACGGGCATAAAAAAAACGGAAATAGCCGATTTAGATCATATTCAACCAAACAAACCCAAACAATCGATGTTCATGAAAAAAACAATCAATTTTACTCGACAAATCACATTTCCAATGACAAAAAAAATCGCGTTGTGTATTTTAAAAATTTGAAATGTTAAAAACATAATAATCGATCAAACGAATATCTTTCGATTTTTTTTCCCGAACAATCGATTTGTAGATATCGATTATCTTCGTAATCGATTATATTTTCAATATCGCCCAACTCTACTTTTTTTTCTTCGAATTTCACGCATTGATTAAAACTTCGTTCAGGGCATACAAATCCTGGTTATTTCTATTGGAACAGCAGAAAGTGATTTTTCATGTTTTAATTAAATGGCGAAAACAATTTGGTGCTAGCCTTTTTCTAGGTTCAATATTTTCGTACAAGCAATGGTTTCATAAAGTCAGAACTCGAAAAAAAAAGGAAAAAAAACTTTTATTTCGGGTCGGTCGATGTTTTATTCGAGTTTTCGATGATAATGTTTTCAAAATGTGCCAAAAAAACAGAAAATCACATTATAAAAAAAATGCGCGTACGCACACACACTACTTTTCTGATGTTTTGGCTCATTTTGAAAATATTATCAAAGCTGGAATAAAACATGTTTACCAGCACAAAGCTTCGACGAGGAAGCAACAATGAATATCAAACTTACCAGGCCCCCTCGGGAGGTCGGTTTGTCGAAACTGTTGGTTCCTCTATCGTCTCGTCTATCCCGATCGTCTCTAGCTCTGTCATCTCTACCACGATCTCGATCGCCGCGCTCAGCACGTTCTCCTCTCTCACCTCGTTCACTTCTGAAACTATCGCCGTGTTTCGGTGCATTGAACCAACTGAAACAAGGATCAACGATTTACAAAACAAAAAATTAACAAAATATAAAAATAGTATCAACGAAACAAAGGTACTGTTACAAAGATAGTATCACAGGTATGGAAGGAAAAACAATGAGAGGATTCGACTTACGGTTTGCTGCGACCCTCATCGTCGGGATTGCCACGATCGATGCGCTTAAAACGATCCTCGCCACGTTTGAAACGATCATCGGACGTGTCCTTGGAATCTTCGTCTTTCGGAGGATCTCTTGTTGAACTACGCCAAGATCCCGATTCTCCAATGCCTGATAAGAGCAAAGCGGAAATTTGTTAATAAAAAATCGTTCAACGATGTATTTTACTTATTTAATAAAACATTCTCAACAATTACTAACAATATCCGAAAATGATTAAGTGCTCTTCAAAAACTGTTAACCCGGAAAATGTTCGGGAATTGTTTAAAAACTATTGACAATTCCTGAAAACATTTTCGAGTTCTTAAAAATGTTTGCAAACTTTCCAAAAGTGCTTAATGGATCCAAAATCATTGCGGAGCCAAAAAATGTCGATTTATTATTATTATTCGAAGAAATCTGTTATATTTTAAATATCAATATTTGCTATGAATACTTTTCACCGTACAGGATAATTTTTTTGTTTGAAACTATTGAAAATTGTGCGGTTCTTAAAATTGATTAAAACCTCTCAAAGAATTGATTATTTTTCAGGAAGAGACACACTGGGGGGTATGCAATGCGTGGATATAACTCAGTGTGACCTGCGTCAAATCGTTACTTATCTCGGCTGTTCAATTCATCTTTTCGAAATCCGAATGCAAATTGTGGAGTTTCGTTTTAGCATCATTCGATGGTAAATGACATTGATAAAGATAAATTTTGTGACACTGTAGCCCTCTGCGTTAAAAAAAAGCTCTTGTTGCAAATAAAAATGGCGCTTTTCGAGTTTCGAGAAATTAAAGTTGCTATAAAAAACAAATGCCATGACGACATGCATCCACAGTCAATAGGTGCAGAGAGTGTCCGAAGTGGCGTGGTAAAAAAAGTAAGTTTTTCGTGAAATCACAAAGTAGTGCTACACTTAGTTACTTAATTACATAGCACGTTAGGGCTAAAGCAAAAATTCACAAAAATGCATAGTTAACTAGAGATAAACTTTTTTTGACAAATTTGAATTAAGCCAGAAATGTTATTTCCTAGAAAATTGTCTATGTTGTCATACTTCATGTACTATGTTGTCATACTATATGTACTATGTTGTCATACTAAATTGTCAAGTTTGCTCTACCCTGTGATGTAGGATTTTGAATTGATCCTCAAACGGTACCAATTTTCAATGGGCTTTATTTTTATTATATCAACTCTAGGTGGTACAGTATCAGACAATTCGCGTCTTTATCATTAATAACATTTAGAATGACCAGCACTAGTTAGCACGGGAAACGATAGTAAACACCCTCGATTATCGTATATTTTTTGGTGAATTGTAATGTTTTTAGTACGATCTGATAATCAGGATTATTAGCGTTAATGTTTGTGCGTGGACAGAATCAACTGCGATAATTGTATACAGACGAAGTGTATTATTGCCACAAGGATAGGTGAACCTATATGACGTCTCTTGTTTAACCTGAAAATCAGAAAAATATTGCCCGCTACCCTACGACTAAATAAATAACTTGGAGCAATAAACTATTACTTATAACATCAATCTATCACGTGACACAATCTTATATTCATAAATTGGTGAAAAATGTTCAGCAATTTCAGTCGCGCCTGATGCTGTTTACACCACACGAATAAATCGATTCTTTATCTTTCGGGTGGGCTGAAAATGTCATACCCCTCGGACCGAACATCGTCCATGCTCTCCCGATTTTTATTTATTATATCGTTGCTGCAATGAAGCAGTACATTTTAATCATCGGGCACCCACCGGTTTGAAATGTAGCCGAGGAGGTCAGGTTGCTAAATGATAATCCCAATCCAATAATAATTATATCCATTTTTGTTTCAAAACTCTCCGTTTTTAGCTGAAAAAGTACATTTCTATTTTCGAATTCAATATTTTTTATCCTCACGTTATATATAGCTAGAGGTGTCGGAATTACTTGACCAAATTTAAAATTATTCGGTATGATAGTTTAAGAATGGCGTTGGCTAAAAATTCTTTAAAAATCGTACTTTGTTCAATGATTTTGTAACACTTACTCGACATTTTCGTAGATGCCGGATCCCGATTGTACGATCCTCGTCCCGGTCTCCACGGTTCGGGTGCTTGTTGTTCCTTCAGACGTTGTTCCTCAAGTTTTTTCTCAATCTCTGCCTCTCTGGCCCTAACAATTTCCGCTTGTCTCTCGAGTTTAGCGAGCCTCTCGGCTTCGCGAGCTTCCTCCTCAGCGCGTCGCGCTCTCTCCTCCTCCTCCCGCTTGGCTCGCTCCTCCTCCAATTTCTTCTTCTCCTCTTCCTGGCGTACGCGCAATTCCTCGAGCCTCTTACGCTCAGCCGCCTCGGCTCTCTCCTTCTCCCATTTCGCTTTTCGCTCGGCTTTACGCTGTATCTTACGCTCCAACAGTCTCTTGGCTCTTTCCTCGTTAAGCATTTTCTCAAAATCGTGCAATTTCTCGAGAAAAACGCTCTTACGTTCAGCGAGAATTTTCGCCAAAAATTGGTCATGCTCCTCCTTCATTCGTGCCATTCTCTCGCCGGTCGCGACGGCCTGTCGACGTTCCTCAATTGCGGCGAGAATTCTCTCCTGTTCCTGTTGTTCCCAGCGTTGCTTCGCCTGTTCGGTTTTTTCCTCAACGGCTTTTTCCAAAAGTGGAATTTCCTCGATTCTCTTTGCGCGTTCGAGATAATCAACCTTTTTTTCCTGAGACTTCAGCTTCTGTTGCATCTCCCTTCGTTCCTTCTGCAATTCCTCGGCCTCCCGCGCGGCAATTTGCTCGGCGTCCAGCTTCTTTATCTCGTCCTCGTCCAATTTCTTCAGGACCTTCTGTCCGTGCGAGGTCTGAGATATCTGTTGCATCTTCTCCTTGAGATGACGATCCTTGATCTGCTGTATCTCGCTCTGTTGACGCTTTCTTTCTCTCTCCTC
Organism: Oxytorus armatus; assembly: GCA_958009045.1. NCBI lineage: Eukaryota > Metazoa > Arthropoda > Insecta > Hymenoptera > Ichneumonidae > Oxytorus > Oxytorus armatus. The sequence goes on along the minus strand of OY253747.1, from coordinate 6,559,175 downwards.
GCGCTCCTGCTCGAGTCGCTTTTGCTCGGCCATAACTTGTTGCCTATGGAGTTCCTCCTGACGGCGCATTTCCTCCTCCTCCCTTATCGTATTGATCTGCTCGATATATTCCTTTCGTTTCTCAATTATGTGTTGACGGCCGAGTACCCGATGATGCTCCTTGACCTTGGTTTCGTGATAGAGCGCGACCAACGATGCTCTCACTTTTTCTCTCTCTTGTTTCCGCTTATTAGGATTAATGACGTTTATGGCGCGATGTAATACCGTCGCCATGTTAACCAACTGACAACGTATCTGCTCCGAGGGCATTGCTTGTAGTACCGGACCATCCGGATGATCCTCGCGCTGAGCCTCGCTAAGATCGACACCGAAGTGTACGCACCGCTTGCCATGATCTATTCGAATCTGCATGTCGTTGTAACGCACGCAGTCTACCAACAAACGTTCGAGATGAAAGTCACTCGTGAATTTCGCCAGTTCGAGTAATCGAGCGAATTGTATGGTCTGATAGACCTGCGAAATTTGATGAACAAGACGGACCAGCGTGACGTCCTGTAATGCCGTTACGTATTGCGCGAGTGGCGATGTTTCGTCGACTTGAAGAGTCGTTATTACGGAATTAACGCGATTACAGAGTTGGAGAGGATGAAATTCAACCTCCAGCCAAGAATAGAGCTCTTGAAGCTGCGGCGACGCGAGATTAACCACATTCATGCGTACAATGTCACGAAGAAGCGAGACCCTCGTTGGTGGTTGAGTGAGACCGAGAAGAACTGCGAGCTTTTGGGCTTTCTCCAATGGGCTCTTGTCCGTTTCGATAAAACGATCGAATTCCGGATGCGCTGACGGCAGTGGTATCGAAAGAGTCGCTAAAAGTACTCTGTTTGCCATTCTCTGTTGTTCCTCCGGCGACATGTTCTTCTTCATTTCGCGCGAAAGTTGCAATAGTTTGAACAACGCGGCCGCGTGAAACAAATAATTGCCGGCTTTCCAAAATACCATGGCGAGCTTTTGATAGTAATTCGCCATTGTTTTTGGCACCGGAAGCTTCTTCGAGAGATTCATCAGACCGTGAATGTCCTCGGTTGCTTTATAAGCTTCCTGCCACAGCTCCATCTGAATCGCCGAATCAAGCTGATTAAGACGCGTCTCCAAATTCAATTGTTGCGTTTCGGTCTTATTCATCGACACGTTGGACACCAATTGCGGCAATTTGCATATTTCCTCGAGATGCTTGCGCAATTTTTCGCACAATTTCCGAAATTCCGTTTTACGATTATACTCGAGACAGAATTGAAACGCCATACGGGCTATGTCGTGATAGAGGGTCTCGACGTGAGCGTTTGTGCGCAATAGCTCGAGACACTGACAGTACGATTCCCAGAGAAATTTCACCCATGGCGTTAATATCGTACGATCGCTACGATCCTGAGCGTCCTCGCCACTCACCGCCGACAATAATATACTCTCGGGTGTTGCGAGATTATCAAGATCGTCGATATCTATAACCGCCTGTTGACTCTGCTTCCTTGCCGAATCGGTTTTCTCCTCCGCCATACGTAAATAACCACGGATCACATTTTCCAAACTCCCAACGTTCACCGACTGAAACATGTTGCGATATTGGAACAAACCCTCCTTCGCAATGTGCGACTTCTTTAGATCCACGCACAGATGCAGATATTTGAACATTATCGGCTCGAGAACCGATTCCGACCAGCTGTACGTCCATTTTTTATTGCGAAAGATCTCTTGTAACGTGTCCAATGCTCGAGCAGGCTTACCAACTTCGATGAATTCTGGAGAGAAAATTTTATTGTCATTTAATTTATCTATACATTTTACAAACACATACATTTTTTTTTATTAATTTTTTTATGATAAAAGACAAACTGAATACATTATAAGAAGGTAATTAACGGAAACGTTTCTTCATCGCATGACTATCAAAATAACTATAGTGTAATTATGCCATCTTTGTCTTCACCTATTATTCATTTCTAAATGTATTTATTTATTGCATTCATTTTTATTGAATTCGAAGCTTGCATAAAAGTTTTTATCCGTCAGGTATTCTATAAGAAATAAGTGTCGGTGATGCAGCCAGATGTGAGCACTGTTTCAGGTGACGTCGAAGTTTGGATTGTTGGAATGCAGTGAAAACAGATTTTTTTGTACAATTAAGCCGTCTTAAGGTTGGATGCTCGGAGACAAAAATCGTTAAAACATCTTTTTTCGTTGCGTTCCAACGATGCAAACTTCAACATCATTGTTTGAGCAAAGAAATCATTCTCCGGATGAAGGTTATGATAAGGAATGATTATTATAAAAATTATGGTACAGATAAAAAATTACCTAACATTTTTTTTTCTCAAAAAACTCAATCCAAAATTGTACTAACTACATTAATCATCATTTTTCCTCTTCAAAATGGTATCCATTATCATTATTCTAATTATCGGATAGTTATCTATCCGTCAACACACGCCTGTTCTATTCATCCAAGTTAAAATAAAATAAGATAAAAACATCATAAAATAATGCAAGAGCATTGCTCAAGCCTCGTACACATTTAAGGAGGCTTTATACTAGTCTAACGAGTGCTAAATTTTAACCATTATTTTTATAGTCTCATTCATAGACAATAGACCGCTATGAATTATCATTTTCCTTACAAGTGTACAAATTGTAATTGTATGACATATTCTTAACAAAGTAAGCCACTAATAACAATGGATTTACAAACATACTAATTGGTTCGAGACAATTTTCAGCAAAGGAAATATATAATATAGGGAATATTCTTTGAGTTTATTCAAAGAATAATCCATATTTTTTCCTCAATTTTGATGCAGTCTTTTTTTTCTTGAAAGAAGCTCTATGAACTTGCTATTCAGGTATTTCATAATATCCCCACATAAATACCTTCAGTTTACCCACCGATGAAATTATCTTCATAACCAAAAAGCTGCCGTACCTTTTGAATGGAAAATATTACAAAATATCTGGATGGTAAGTTTGTAGTCTTTTTCGAGAAAGAGAATGGACCATACTACGTCAAAATTGAGGAAAAAATACGGATGATTCTTTAAAAAAACTGAACGAATTTACCTTTTTAAAAATTAATGCAAATCGTCCCATAAATGTCGTAATCCATAATTTCAACATTCTTCTCATTCCTTCGAACTCCGCCTAAAAAACTTTTTCTCTTCCCGTTACCGTTAGTAAATCATACTCGTTACTCTCGTAGAATATGTAATTCTATTCAAAAGCACAGACACAAATGAGGACAAAATGGCAACTTACATAAAAATTAGTTCGAAAGATGCTTAGCATGATAAAATAATAATGCTAGAAAGATTTGACATATCAACTGCATCCGAAAAAAAAACAATACATTTCTTGAAAAAGCACATTAACGAATTTGTCGTCCTTTTTTTTCGAGGTTTACGTAAAACCCGAAAAAAAGTCGATGATTAAGATGCCATTAGAAGAATTAGACATATGTCAAGTTTGAAAAAATAAATAAAAATTGCATGGATATCATCGACGAATTTCTCGTCGTGCTTCCTACGATATTTTCGTGAAGAACGAGAGAAAAAGAATCGTAGTGACAATGCTAGATCGATGCATCGCTGAGACAATATTATATATTCGACACGCCGAAAAATCGGCCATATTGTGAAACACTTTTGTCGTGAAAAATATACGAGGGGTGTGCGATGCTTCGTCGTTTCTACTCACCATTCGCCCTTTTAAGGGCGTTCTCAGGACGCTGTGCAAATCTCGCCATCGTCCAAATCGCTCGTAAACGTTTACTCTGTCACCATAAAACAAGAATAACTTGTCAAAAGTTCGTTAAAACGGTATTTGCACTGTAAAAATGTAACGCGGCGAGATAGTCGTGCCAACGACGTGACGACAACCGCGTGTACCGGATGAAAGAGGCGCTCACTGAACTAAAATGGCTTCCCATGTAATACGTAAATCAAATTCCGGAACACCTACCGAGAGACAAATCGATTACAATCGTTACCGATTTTTTTGTTTAATTATAACATATGAATGAACCGTGAAAAAAAACCATTTAATCTATTTATTTGTCATCAAAGATAGCGCGATTGTTGTCTTATTGTTGACAATGACAAAATTCTGGAACCGAGCTGATGGTTATTTTTTTTTATCTCCACTCAACATCTTGAGGCTAAAATGCTTATGAAAAGTTTAGAATGAGAATCTGTCGTTTGATTAGTCCGTACCAATGGAATTGCCCAATCAGATAACGTTCATAATCGATCCGTAAAGTGACCACAATTTCTCGACAACACAGTGTCCCGAGTCGCGTAACGTTTCAAGAAAAACTTCTCTGGATGATGTAATAATCCGCATTAACACGGTCTCGAATCGTTAAAAATCTCAAATGTCACTTATTCTCGATTGAACAATAATCCCGTTATAACAATTGCGCGAAAGTCCATTCAATGGACGTTAGACGCGATTGTCGAAATATATAACGGTCATATTGCATGTTCCTGAAAAGCGTTGTCCCAACGTCGTCTGCTGCAATCGTGAGATATCCGGAGATATACACTCATAACCTCAAAACAATAGTTATTTTAATATTTATTTTTAGTTTTTTTAGTATACAATCGACATAATTCATGTAATGCCACTACGACTCTTATAATACGTCTCATAGACGTGTTAAAATTACTGTGATAGCGCCAATAAATGCAATGACGTACTGTTAGAACTGTGATTTCTTTATCGTAAGTCGCGTGGTTTGCGCGCGCGTGCTCGAAAGAATCTTTTTTTTTTTGTAAGTACTTGTCATTTTATAATATCAAACATCGATAAACCATTAGACGTTTATCGATTTATAGCGGAATTTTTTTTATGTAAATCGTTATTTACAATTCACGTTTATCCCAATGTTTATCGCGATAAATCCTGGAAAACTATGATCTTACGAGATTTTTTATCTTCCCCTGAACGAGATAGGACCGTTTTGTCTTGACTTTCAGAGAATGAACGTCGCACGTGGCATGGGATTGTTTGTAATCAGAGTTAGTCGTGTAAAGGAACAATTGTTCTCACCAAAAAATCTTTTTTACACGAATGTTGGAATATCCATATCTCTGTCCGCAGTCGGCGATATTCTGGAACAACATTATGAAATTCTCAAGGTAATTCATTTTATCGTTACATGATATTTTCATTCATAAGAGTTTGCAACTGATAACATAGTCTCAAATCAATGGTAAAATTACTTTTCATATGCAAATACTTTTAGTAACTTAATTGTCCATTGGTAGAACATATATCGAAATTTCTTATATAGCAAATGCATACTGTGGCAAGATCTTGTATGTTTATAAAAGTTCAAAATAATTTCTTGTCATACATCCATAGGAATTGTTTTTTAGGTGATTATGAGTGTTCAAACTGTGGTTAAAATTAATCGTAGATTTCAGTTATTCACAAAGTATGTGCTATATATTTTGTATAACATTTTTAATGTAAGTATTTACTGACATGAAATAAATTAATTTAAAAGTAACAAAGCAATTATAGTAACGATATTAAACTGGTGCAAACCCAAATAAAGCAAATCTGAGTCAATTTGTTGACTCTCAAGGTTGCTGATTATGAAACGCACTTATGTAATCTAGAAACTTGCACATTCTTCATTATTTTACCTTGTCTACAAATCTCTATGTGCCAGTTCTTGAATTTTGGCTTCCTCGTAGAAGTAGCTTAATGAGCAAGATAAAGTAATAGAGAAACAACTTGTACGTTTTTTTAAATTAATTCGATCAATTAATACAATTTCAAGGTACCTCGGGTTATAAAGTTCCATGATTCTTCAGTATTATTCTGCAAAATTTACTAAAGTTCGAGCGATCAAACTAATGTTGAGAAAAAAATCCCAAATATCAAATCTTCAACATTTTATTGAATTTTGCAAATCTGTACTAATTCTTCATAAGAATTCCCATAACCTATTTTTATTGGAGGTACCGCCTTGATAGTAAAAAATTTAAGAAAGTAAATGTAAACATACAATTTCTTGTAAAAATGAATATTTATAAAGTTTAAAATTCAATAAATTGCTAACCCTATAACCGATTCACGTGAAATTGGATACGAATAATCCTTCAACGATACGCTGTTCATACAAAAGAATTTACTCAAAATCGGAAAATTTGCAGACATAGAAGCATTCACAAACATTTTTTTTTTAAATTAAAAATTTTATAAACTTTGAATTCCTTTGAAGCATATGAAAGGTTGGTTTTATCGACTCTGCGTACCGATATAATGCATTTGAATTATTGGCCAAATACCATTGTTAAACTATGAAACAACATGATTTGAAAGTTGGTCAAGTCATTTTGGACACCTCTGTCTCTATCGTATTACCCAGACAATGTTGAAACTCAAATTAGGAACGACATTTCCAGCTAAAAACGAAGATGTCTAAAGTCAAAATGAATATGATTATTATTGGAGATCGTAATTCCGAAAAAATTGAACACTACGATATAGATGGACAGAAACCCTAACTAAGGAGTATTCATTTGTCCCTGTATCCACCAAATTAACGAAATGGCATTTGGCCGAAAAATTCACAGTCATCATGGAAAACTGTTTTGGTTTATTTTCGATAGTTTTGAAGTCAAAATGCAAAGCCCCAATGGAGCCTCTACGAGGTAGTAAAATGGTGAAATAAAAGATAGTGAAAACCGACTAATGTCAAGTTTAATCTTTTCCAAATACAAGACTGCAAAAAATGGCCCATTTCTCATGACGATTTTAGCCTACGTAGTTGAAAAAAATTCATGGTGCTTTCAATTATTTTTTTTTTAATTCTTATTAATGTGCATTAAATTTGATTTCGTAGGGCGATTGGGAACGATGGAGTCCGAGTCGTACAAGAAACATGGCAATATCGGGAATGTCCGTAGGAATAATTTGTCACCATTGGTATCGCTATCTCGACGCAAGATTGCCGGGACGTACGATTGGTATAGTTGCAAGAAAAGTAATCGTTGATCAGCTTGTATGCTCACCACTGTGCATCGCAATGTTCTTTGTGACACTTGGGATTCTCGAGAAGAGCAATTGGTCCGAGCTCAAAAATGAGATACGCAACAAATCTCGTAGATTGTACATTGCTGAGTGGATCGTTTGGCCACCCGCCCAAATAATTAATTTTTACTTATTACCAACGAGATATAGGGTTTTGTACGACAACACGATATCATTGGGATACGACGTCTATACTAGTCAAGTAAAACACGACAAACCGAAAATCATGAATCTGGATTGACGAGTGTTATTTTTATTTAAAAAATATTTGATTTTGATTGGCCCAAACACGAATATACCAGAGCGAAATTAATTCACATAAGCAAATTTTCAATATAACTGAATTTGAATGCACTGGATCATTCAATTGTTCAGGAGAAAACATGTAAAATCGCGTTTTCTGCTGGCAGAAAATGCGTTTTCGTGATCCGGTCAGGACAAATAAAACGAATTCATATGATAGATCTGTACAGTTTATAAGAAAGGTTGAGAGGATCGGTTTTTTAAAAAAGAGCTGCCTAAAACCTTAAGTTTCTACGAACCATCGTTTATCGTCAAATTTTTGTACATAAACACATATCACTTTGTACCTAAGTACATTATAAATAAACGAAGAACGAAGGAGAAAATAACGGACACTGCCTTTACTAGTAATTTGGCCGTTCGTTTCTCGCGTCGTCTCCGGAACTTCGAAGTAAACATTTTTCTTCGCCTTTCTCGATACAGAACCTTTATAATTTAAAAGGAATCATCGAATAATCGATGTATATCGAAGGAATTTAGGGAAAAAGGACCCAACCTGTTCGCACTCGGACTGCAAATGTTAACTCCACCACTGAGACCACGAAGCTGCCTCAGTGGGAGATCACCTTATTTAATCCGATATTATATTTTTCTCGAAAAAAAAATCCGCTCTCATACGGAAATTCTACTGACGGCTAGAGACTGGCGTTTCAGCCGAGGACCTCCATGGCGTAACTGGCTTCGTAGGGTGTCATATACACGAAACTTCTTATTCACGAAAATTCATATACACGTAACATTCATATCCATGAAATGTTATTTGCACGAAATGTTTTATTTATTTTGAGACGGGTATCACCTTATAGATTTTGACACACAATTGCAAATTCAAAATGGTCGATGAAAAACAACACCAATCGCACAACTTATCGGACTTGTATGAAATTGTGTATCCAGAGGTTTTTGGGTCACACAATACAAATTTGAAATACAAATTGCACACATTCAAAATGGCGCATCGCAAATTCCAAAAATCGCATACCTTGCTAGATTATTATGAAATTTTGTATCGAAAGATCTTTTCGGTCACTCAACACAAATTTGAAATACAAATTAATTTTTCTTTCCATTGATTTTTTGAACCATATACGCAACCCAAATAAACCTCTGGATACAACGGTTCATAAAAATCTATCGAGGTAGGCGATTTTTAGAATTTTCGATGTGCTATTTCTAATTTTCTAATCTTTACCTTAAATTCGAATTCAGCGACGCGAGAAACCTCTAAATACAAATCTTAGTTATGGGATTTTTATCGTTCATCATCCGCCGTTTTAAATTTGCAATTTTTTGCCAAAATGTGTAAGATACCGTGACGAAAAAATAAATAATTTCATGGAAAAAAAATTTCGTGGGTATGTTTTTTTGTATGTATGGGTTTTCGTGTATAAGAATTTTCGTGTATATGACCACCTACCACTGGCTTGTCGTCCTTTTGACATATTTTTGGTCAACTTTCGTAGCGAGCAAAGTTCGAATCATGACCTACTGTGTGGCTAAAACTTAAAACAATTCCGTGTGGTACTTTCAAGCTAATGCATTTTTTTAAAGTAAACTTATTTTTCCAGTGATTAGGCTGCTGAGACGGGGAACGGGTTAACTTAAGGGAACCGGGTACATTAAAATGCCAAAATTTCACCATATCTTTTTTTTTTCTATTTTCACAAAGTTTAGACCTTTATCTAAACTTGCGAATTAGTGGTATAAGTTTAAGAAAATGTTTCGACGCGATAAAGCAATCCTAAACTTTTGTACGCATTTTTTCCGAAACCGAGCTTTTCAAATCGGTGAATGACATAATAAAGGCTTTCTCGCCTTCTGTGCCGAGTACCATCTCCTCAGTTCCTATCCCACTGATCCTATCTTGCTACGATAAACGTGCACCCTTCTGGATGGAGTTGCACATTCTTTTACATAACGCTGAACCATATCAATTTATAATAATTTATACAATGGTCGTGTTAGAAGAAAAAAAACAACGACATTCTTCAGACAGATATTTCATCCATCCATTCTGTTTGGTAAAACAAAGTTTTCTTCGGGACATACAATTCTTACGAGGCGAAAGACGAGAAACAGGACATTCTCAAGTCGTTCTAAAGACAACTTTCAGACAATTTAGTATTGATGCTACGTGGAGCTTTGCCAATCTTCGCGTTTTTCATGTGCAAGTTGTATAAAATAAATTAAATTAAATATAGGTTCGGTTCAACGGTGATTTGGAACTCGAACTCGATTTTTTTTGCGCCTATTGGTTTTAAACAGCTCAATCAGATTAAAACATTCCGTCGTGAATGCCAATTGGTACGAGGACCGCGACGAAGAGCAACAAATTTCGGGCCACCAACCTCCAATCGTTCGGCACCGCATACGGCGCAAGTATGTGCGTTAACCTGTGAATCTGTAAAAACAAAAAAAGATTATTTACAAAGTGAAGAATTGTATTTCAAAGACTTTTGCTTATTTATATTTTTTCAATTGTCCAACACGCACCTCATGACTGGCGCAGATAAATATGAATGAAGTAACGAGAAGATTGAGCACGGGGAAACGGGGAAGTAGAACTAGGACACCGTGCGAATCGGCGGCGAGCCATACGTGTCCCTGCCCCACCAGAGTCTCGAGACTTATCCTGCCAATACCTGCCAAAAGCATGGAGTGTTTTCCACGAAGTGCTAGAGAGGCATTTCGGAGCACGATGTATCCGACGATCTGGAAAAAATAAATTCATATAAATGTTACTTAAAAAAACCAATTACAAACGACAATTCGATTAAAAATCGAAATCAAGATGGGAACAAGTTTTGCTACATAAATGCAATAAAAACCATGTTTTTTTGTAAATATCAAACAATCTTTGGTCGCAAACAAAGGAAACTGGAGAATTAAATTGTTAAAGATTTGAAGTAAAAAAAAAGCGTTTTTTTAGTCACACATGTGTAATTTCACACCGCATTATCGTGATATACATTTTTACTGCCCATTTCGGGTAATATAAGCTGTAGCATTTAAAAATATTTTGTACAATTAATATCGATTTACCGGTATGAAAACGATGTAAGAATGAATTTCCTCGCACTCGGACACGGACAAACACAAAATCGTGAAGGTCGTATAAGCCGCGAGGGATACGAAGGCGAGAAGCGGTGCAAGAGCGGTGCCAGGAATATGATCGATTCGCTGAAGAGCCAAGAGACCAGCACCAAATGCAATACCAAATGCGACGCTGTATCGATCGACGCGCCAGCGTGACCACCATTCGCGTATATCGTCGTCAGTTGTCACGAACAAGGCTTTCCAAGGTCTTGTGACGAATACTTTCTCAAAGAAGACCTTGAAAGTAAACCAAAATAAAATGTTAGCGGAGTACATCCAATGAATCGATTATATCAAATATACACACATAATAGAATCAATTATCTCGAATGTATCGTAGAATCGATTATATCGTAGAATCGATTATATCGTAGAATCGATTATACCGAATATCATAGAACCGATTGTATCAAATACATCGTAAATTCGATTATATTGAATATATTCAATATTGAGTATGATATATGATAGAATCAACTATTTTCAATTGAGAATTATCATTACTTTATTACCTCGGACATGTACAGAATCGTTATCACCGATACAAGTCCCAAAAGTTTGAGTGCCAGGTACAACAAAGCTCGTGGGCCGTGCTCAGCCATGCTTCCCGAATGTACACGTGGTGGTAGCCAAGCGAGAATGTAAACGACGAGAAACCAGAATGAGACTAATGGAACAAAGTGATAAAATTGGTAAGGTCTGTTCATGCAGAGACACAGAGATACTGTGAGCAAATTTAATCTGAAGAGGACCTGTAACAAAAAACATACCTTTTTAATAAATACCTCACAATTGTTGAGTTAATATTTTCGATCATTTAAAATGTAAAAAGAAAATTATTAATTAAATCGATTTCCGGGATTGTTCGATATTGGTAGTTAATAAGTGGTGACTGGTTAAAAGTTCGGGAAAGTGTAGACTTATCTTTGCAGAGGCCAGGCAAAAAATGGATACAATTCACAGTGCCTGTTTATTAATAATAAAAGTTTTTAATGATTAATAAACATTGACCAGCATCGAGCAAGGGGTATACGAGCCGAACCTCCTTAACACGGGAGACCACCGAACGCGCACATCTACCGACGTCGATTCAAAAGTATTTTAGTTTTTTCCCCCTAATATTCTTTTTGTCGTTTCGTACTCACCCTCGCGAATCGCACGAGTGAAACGTCGCCGGTCTGCCAGAAGTAACAAAAGTGTCCGTAACCCGATAGGAACAGATATGCTGAATTGATGAGTCTCAGATGCATGTAAATTGGCAATACGTTGCTTGCACCGGTAACGTGATAGATAAGTACGACAGCTTGCATGAGGCCGCGCCACTCGTCGGTCTGTTCACGATTTAATGCTCGCGGTCCGCGCTCGCAGTCCTCGGTGAAAAATAGGCCAAGAGCAAGGATGTAACCGAGCGGTAGCCAAAAGCTAAATTCGCTGTAGTATTTGTTTTCCTTCATGAAGAAATTCGTCCGATCGCAGAGATAGAAGTACGCGAGTATCGTCGACAATAGCGCCAATGAAGTTATGAGAGTGTAAAAATCTTGTGTCTGTACGAGCTCGTTTTTCGAAGTCTCAATCGTCACGTTCGATTCCTCGTCCTCTACGATTTCTTCGGATGCCATCCGGGAATAACTCACTTCCGGACGATGATGACACGTTTTTCTGTACAGCCAGATACTCCCACCGGTCGTTATACTGAATGTTAAATGAATGAAAAAAAAATTGTGATTTTCGCGTATTATCAATTCTTGGTTAAATATTCTTGACTTATATACGTGGTTGTTTCTCACAATGTCCACGCACTTTTAATAATATTATACTACAACAACTAAGGGGGTTTCGCCTCTCTGTGCGCGTCGCGCGTCCTCGCATCAAACAAACTCAAACCAGTTTGTTGGGGTTCGTTTGGGTTTGTTTAGATTTGTTTGGGTTTGTTTGTGTTTGTTTCCGTTCATGGCGGGGTCAGCTTCACCATATGAGATGTACAGCTTTACTTGTGTGACGAATTGTACCGCTGTAGCTCCAGCCATTCTCGAGATATAGACGTTTGAATTTAGTACAGCGGTTATAAACACGCACGCACACGACTCCGGATATTTTTTTCTAAATATCATTTTCCGCCGTCTCGGCACAATTTGAACACATTGACATTGAAAGCTTGAAATAAAAAAATTATGTTCACTATCACAGAGCTTCGTCAATCACTCGAAACTCGTTACTTTTACTATTGATTATATCAAGTAATTAATTGTGATTAAATAAATGTGATTAATTGGTTAAATAAATTGTGATTATTTGATTAATACGAATTAAATGATTTACCTTACTTACCGACAACAGTGGACGCACGTCGGTCGATGCGCGGCTCTGGCGATCACCCAAGTTAAGCAGCTTTGGCTGCGGTCACAACTTGGATGGGTGATCTTTTAGCCGCGCACTGGCTGGCACGCCGACTGTTGAGCGGGAGGTAGTTTTATTGAGTTTCTGATGTAGTAAATACAACTGAAACTCAGTCAAAAAAAGCCGTCTTTACCGACACAGGTTTTCCGCAGTTTCCCTGTGTCCATGGCAAATGTGATACAGCGTAGCTAAGCCGTCTGCGGGTGCAATGGAAGTTGGGCTAACTCAACGAAGTGCGGGTAGGGAGTGATAATGGAGAAAGTGGAAAAAATAGAATTGGGAAAAGTTATACGTAAAAACCTGAAAGGATATATGTTGGAGGAAAGAAAAATAAAAGAAAATAATTATTTATCTTATTTGGCTTTACAATTGGGCTATGAAAAAAAAAACAGAACAATCGTTCGGAATAAATACTTCAAAATAAATGCATAAATTACCAGAGCGCGAGAGCCGATAGCGTAACGAGTTGCAGGGTTGTTGCAGCTTCTGGATAACTGCAACAACTGCCATCATCGAAATTCATATGATCGTTGCAATAAGTATTCAATAATATTTGAACTTTGTGGCGTAACGAGAGAGGACTAGCGAGATATCCATCAGGACTCTGCTCCAAAACTCCGCTTCCTATCAATCGACTGCTCTCCCAGAGTTGAGCACCGCTGTGCAGTAAAATCTGAGACGAGATTTAAGAGAAATTAGGAAATTTCGATTACTTTGGCTATTTTTTTAATTTAAATTTTCTATTCATCAAAATCAAAATTTTTTAAAGAATGCTCGTCATTAACTGACTAATAATAGATATTAAAAGTTTGGAATTATTCAAATTTATTTCATAGTGTGCTCCGCTGGCTGCACTAGTCCGCACTCAGCGTACCACAATGTCTCTTTTTTTCTATAGGACCAAAAAGACAGAGACAAACTAAATACGCGCTAGGGGATGGTTTCTAGTGTACGATGTTCAAGTCCCATGTGCACTCCCAGGTCCAACTCCTATCATCGCCAACTCCCGTTTCTTCGTGCCCAACTTCCATGGTGTTCAACTGCACGCGAGCTGCTTTACTTTTGGCAGATCCGAGATTCCGATCGAACAAATTGCCAAAACTGAAACAGCACAGGTCCAGTTGAACGCCATGGGAGTTGGGCAGAAAGGAAGTTGCACGGAACGGGAGTTGAGGATGATGGGAGTTGACGCACATGGGGCTTGAACATTGTACGCCTGAAACCGCCCCCGCGCTAGTGCACCCTGTGGAAAACACTGATAAAATAAAAAATTATTTTCCAACATTGTATTTTGTGAATTTAAAGATATATGTTATTTTTCATGTAATAGATCATTTATTTTTGTTCACGTTCATTACTTCTTTGGCAGCTTTGTTGCACAGGTTTATCTGCCTGTTCTCAATGCCCGAAAGATGAGCGGGCAAAGTTTCCTTCACCACGGGGTCCTGCATCATCCAGAGAAAGCGACCGTCTTTTTTCACTAACTCATCGGCCGGTTGAACCAATCGCACCAAACCGGTACTGTATTCGGCGTACAGTTGCGAATCGCTCGCATTGTTTGCCTGTATATCCTCGACACCACAGCCAGCTACAACCATGCTCGGCGCTTTGCCAGTCTGCGAAATTACGAATGGAAAAAAACATCGATGTATTCATTTTTACTATTGTTTTAGGCTCAAATAAATTCTGCGACCCTTGCCAAGGAATAAGAATACTGTTTTCGTTTCGAGCCTTATAAAATTTTCTAGAGTATCGCACACCAATTTAGATTTTTCATTACAAGCTAAATTTTTTTCTTTAGTTAAATTTAGCCATTTTTTTTATCAATTTGAGAGCTCATACCACAAGGATTCAAAAGTTTCAAATAGGCAGTGAATTAAATTCAAATGTACCTTTGAGAAATAGGCTTGTTTTACTTAAAATTATTTGCGATTAGTTGCAGCGCCCCCTACGGGTCCCTAGATGCACTTTGCTATCGCTCAGTGGCTACATTATTCTGTAACTCGCTATCGATCATTTTCAGTAGAGTTAACGAGCGATATCGTATATCGCATGAAAGTCTGCCTCCTGAATATTCCTTGCAACTGGCTGTTGTTAGCTAGTGACAGCGATAATCGTCGATAGAGAGCTACGAAACCCCGCCACCGGAGTAAACAAAGCGGGTGGTTTTGTCAATTTGGCCTCCCAGATAAGAGATACGACAGAGTATGATAAGTCGTATGACAGAGTAAACAAGATGAGTGCCACAATAAAAAAATAAAAAAATATATATCGGTAGGGCCTTCCCCAAGTTATAATCTCAAAAGTTATGGAACTGCCTCACCGAATATAAGGGGCGATAGCACTCGAAAACTATATTTATCTCCGAAACCGTACTCCAATTCTTCTGGTACTTGGGGCCTGGTACCACAAACGGCTGAAGAAGAAGAAAGTACTCCGATTATCACCATATGGCCTCACATAAAGGGAATGCGGTCGTCGCTACTAATTTGGATTATAACCCGAATTGGAAGCATTTATAGGTGTACAAGGAGTAGGATCTAAAACCGACTCGGTATGGCACGTTAACGGCAAGAATTTCATTGTTTTTCAATACAACTGTATATATCTATATATATATATATTAGGGCGATTTTTTTTCGACTATTTTTTTTTCTCAGTCCCCACTTGAAATTTTGTTGGATATGCCGAAAAACACATTCCCTGAAAGTTACAGCCCTTAATATTAATTCTAAGTACTTTCCCTTAGCGTGAAAAGATTTTCCATCGAAAATAGACGTAAATCGAATTTTTTTTTTCTTCAAATATCTATAACTCAGCCGCATTTTATGCTATCATATTGTTCTTGGTTTCGATTTACTCAGAATAAAACAATCTAGAAAAGTGCCTATTGCGGCGAAAGTGTAAATTGTACTGGTGAGTTGGTACGCGTCACTGAAGTTGATTTTTACCCAAAATTCTCGTTTTTTTGCTGTTATCTCAGAATCCATTAACTTTACGAAAAAAATGTAAATGAAAAATTTCTTGGAAATTTAATTTCCTACAAAAAAGGTCCTATCGCCCCAATCGCTTAGATTAATATTTCTTGAGATATTGAGCTTTAACTTATGAGTAGTATACAATTTTTACGGTTTATATTACCGTCAAAATTTTATACTACTAATAAGTTCTGTCCCCTCGCAAAGTGGGGACAGAACGGGCCACTAGCGATTGCGACAGCGAACGTATCCTCGAATATTTTGTGCTGAAAAACTGAAGCTTGTGAAGGATCAGTGGGGCAAGCGCTAGGCATGCTTTTGACCGCTCAGAAATTTTATTCACCAATATCGGAATCGTAAAATTTGATAGATAATCGCCCAGTAAAATAGTCTTGCTGTATTAATTATCCACCAGGCTATTCGTACAAGTAACATTTGTCAGCTCAGGTGGTGGCGCTGATCTTACAATATGGCGTATTTAAAGGATGAAAATAGGTCATATCTGTGTACATTGGTAAGCTATACCAAATCCATGCATCGGGTGGCAGAGCTGCAAAATTTCAACAGCCGATTACACATTTCAGTGCTCGAGTTCGCAACCGCCTGTGCCAACCATGCTTCCACGAAATGAGGGAAGAAGAGAGATACCGCGACATTTTACAGAGATTTTTAACAGCAACCCCCCCCCGCTCACCCCGTCGTAAAATCTTCACAAATTTCATAAACAAAAATAACACACCTCTCATGCAATAGAGTTAAATCTAAATAAAAAAAAAGCTCAACCTTCCCAATTAAAACCACGGTACACCCACACAATATTACAGTAAATTCCAACAATAACGCTAATACATTACTCATATAATCATCACACGTTTCGCGGAAAACATCAGGATTAAATAATTGTAAAGACCAAGGAAAAACAGATTTTTTACAAAATCAAAATACAGTATTTATGAAAGCGATCTGAGAAAAAAGTTGGACGATTATTACACAACTCGTGATATTGGAATAATTCAAATTATTGGAAAATCTGAAATTAGCAAAAGTGAGGAATACGTTTAAGCAGGATTTTTTCAAGCGTGCAACCATTGTAGCGTAGAACAATGGAAAAAAATTATATTTTTTTTTTGTACCATCCAATTTCGAAAATCCTCGATCATCGACCCGTCGAGTCTGGGCCTCCAGAGAAATTGCACGTGAAGTCTAAGCTGGGCGTCATTGAAATTGAGATCTGAACGAGTCGGTAGATCAGCAAAATCGGATGCTTTACCATCCACCACAAATTGCGAAACGAAGGATTTGTAGAGTTGACGGATTCTCATGTCACCGCTGAAGACGAAGTGATTTCTGTGGCCCATGAAAGCCAGATATCTCAGGCATCTTCGACTGTCGCTTTTATTTTTAAGGAATAAACGAAATTAATCATAGAGTGAACAATCGTTTAAAATAATTATATTTACAAGAAATCATTTAAAACGATAATACATTTCTTGTTCGCTCAATATTTTGACTAGTTAATTTCCATTACTATTTTTCCCAGAAAGGAATACAATATTTCGATTATAATATCGAAATAATTTTGTCAGCAAAGAGATGTTAATACGGTTGTCATTGATTACGGAAAAATTATTATAGAAAATTCAATCTTCCCTAGCTCACTCAGTATTTCACTGATCAATTTGTTTTTACTATAACGAATACTTATCCATAAAAAAATTGTTAAATATAGAAAATTTGTAAATTTGTATATACGTTTGCGTATAATGATGCATCATACAGCCATAAGGTTGCCATTCCTTGTCTCCTTTGTAGCGACCCTCCTGTAGCAACCATCTGCAAGAATCACTGCCTGGGAGATAAATTAAAAACAGAAATTTGATTAAACAATCGATGTGATAGTCAAAGAGTAAAGAACAAACAAATCTAAATTACTTTTACCATAGATAAGATGCATTACTCCGTGATAGAATATAAAGCATACCACCAATAGAGTAGCTAGTTTTTTAGCACTAGCCACGGTGATCAAACTAATAAAGTGCTCAGCAGTGGTCATGACGGAAACAATAATTTTCGTTGTTCACTACATTCACCCAATTCTTTGGAAATTCTTATACATTTTAATTCACTTTAATCATGTTTTCCAATGTATCAAAACCATTTTGTTATTTATTGATTTTTTGTTTCTCAACTAACATCATGTGTCTATATATGTGTAGAAAAAATGTATTGAAAGTTTAGATAAATAAATTATTTATCATTTACTTATATTCGTCGAACAAGATTTTTTTTCTGAACAAAAAACCATATTTTTTCGAGTGCTCACAAAGTTGTTATTGCTCGCGTGCTCCGAGCAGTTAGTTTTTTTTTTTTGCGAATTCCAATTCGTAGTGTTCGTGAAAGGTTCGTTTTCGAAATGATTACTAATTTCGAAAAGCCGATGTTTGCATTCCTCATCGACGTTGTAGCATAAACAGTTGTCTGCTAAAATTGAAATAGAAACAAATACACCGCTAAGCTTTGTAATATGTCGTTCGATGTGTCAAAGTATGTTTTTTTCAATTTTGAGGTTAGAAATTCATTGCACCGGGCGGGAGCTTTAATTTTGAAACTTGCAATCGACAATAATTTGTTCACTTCATTGTGATGTATTTTTTGTTAAATCGTTAGATAATACGATAATTGAACATTTGTGTTGCTATTAACTTGCGATATTTGATGCAATATCGAGATGGGATTCACTTTAACTAAATTGCAGTTTTGTGCAAGCCTTGAAAATATAATTTTCCGAAGAATATTACGATTATTTATATTTTGGATTATTTGAAATTGTGGTTAGTTATTTTAGAACGTTTGAGTAGGTAAGACTTTTTAATTGGTGTTCAATTTTCAACTCCTTGAACTATGACAAATAATGTTTGTAATATTTAATTAAATTTATTAATAAATCATTTATATATGAACGGGGGATATTTCGAGAATGCTTTAATGTAATCACTTTTTTCTAATCTACGATATTTTTATGAAGATACACATACACACAAGATACATATCATTTTTCTAAAAAATTCACATTTACGACCATTTTTGATGATTCGAAATTTGAGTTTTATATATTTTTTTAATTCGGTCGTTTGAAAAACAACCCGTGGACGACGATTATTAGTATATCGTATATTTAACCAAGTTTTTAATATTTTAAGATCAAAATATTTGAAGATAAAAGATTGGGAAAAAATTGTCAATTCATGTAATCATTATGTTACATCTTTTGATTAACATAATTCCATAAAAACAATCATATATATATTGTTTATTTTGGGCATTTGAAGAAGTCAATATCGTCATGAACGTGCTGTTTATCGATCCAATATGACATACAAAGTATTCTCAGTAAAGAGGATAGGAAAAAAAGTAATAAAAATTTTTCGTTATATGAGCAAGAGGACTTCGATACAGAATTTCGTGCTGTACATTGAGTTGGGAAAATAGAACAAATGCATTTGTTTGAATTTTAATTGAAAATAGATGATATAACAATCGATAGAAAAATTGGACGGTATTGGACCCTCAAATTATTGTGCTCTGTATAAACTCAGTTGTTCCTTTAGATCATCCATGGTGGGGGATGGAAATATATCGTTACGCTCTTGCAGCAATTTCAACACAGCAACGAGAGTTTCCGATTCCAATCTGTGTAAAAATGTCTTTGATTAAAATAATAATTAGTCGTGTATTGTTATTATTATCAGACTAAGTATTTATAAGATAATTAATTAATTATTAAGATTTATAAGAATATTTATAAGATAATAAACGCTGAAAATGTTCTTACTTTTTTTCCTTGTCACGCTGCTGCGGAGTTAGATCTTTTTCAAAAAATTTTTGCTTCGCCTGCTTCAATCTTGCTTGAAATCCAAACTTGAGTAAATCCTTCTCATTCTCAGACGCGCTTTTATCTTCCTGAAAATGGGATAAATTTCGACTCTATTTGAAAATGAAAGTGCCAAGTAGATAAAAATTATAGAAATAACAATCTTTGGTAAGAACCTCTTTCGCACGAATGAATCGACTAGCGCAGACGGTCGCTATTACAGCGAAAAAACAGACAAGTGTACTGAACACATTGAACCAGGTTAAATCAGCAAAAATAATGGCAACATGATCGAGAAAACAATGCAGCATATCTATTAACTATATATATGGCCTTTTGAATTGTCTACGAACGTAAAATCATCAAAAACATAGAGGTTAAGTATACTTTGTTATCTTTATTTTTATTCTAAAAATAAGTACATACAATTGTTGTAAATAAAATAATTTTGCAGGTTACTAAGTTTGTCACTACTTATCTATTACCAACACTTGTGTATAGTGAAAAAAGGTGTGTCAAAGGTGGAGATTAAATGATTATCTTATGGCGGGAAATTTGAAAATACAGGTGTAAAGAAAAGCATTAACGGTTTGTATGGGCGTGAGTAAATATATATATTTTTGTATTAGTGTTTTCATTATCTATCTTTTTAGGTTTTTACGCACCTTCCCCTTTGTTCACATTTTTAATGTGGCCAGTCATTGGCAGCCATCGATTTTCTATTTGTTGCCAATTGTTGTCCGCAATCATTTTCCATTTCCATTGCCATTCGCACGAGGGAACAGGGAAACTACGAAAAACCTGATGGATATAGACGCCTGCAGTTGCATTACCATCCGAAATTCAGAAAACCTGTCTCTCGCTCAGTAGTGAGGTGAAAACCGACCAGTATTGACCGCGGCCAATATACCAAGTCTCTACCAGAGCCACTATCGAGCTTGAAGCGGGGATGGGATCCTCGTGGCACCTGAACCTCCCGATTAAAACGATTTTTTATTGTTACGTTCGAATTTCGTTATAAACCGGACGTTGGTGTACCGTGGGGATTGCAGCGCTACTAATATTGAATTTGCAGTAAATTGGTGATGCTGGATTAAGACACAAACACGATTGTCGCCAGAGTTGTTTGTTTCTCGGAATGTTAACATTTCAAAAATGTCTATTCATAACACAGTTTTTACACTTATTTCAGGTTAAAAAATAAGCCTGCCCGTCGTCTGAATGGTTTGTTGGTTGGTATTATCATTCCAGTGGAATTTTTTATTATTATTATATGAGATAATAGGAATAGCACTTACAAAAAGATCCTGCTGAGTAAACAGACCGATAAAAACATGGTCCCACCACGCAAAAAACAAAAATTCTCTAATATAAAATATTTGACTAGCTTTCTAAAAAATTTTTGTGCATGTCACTCGATATATACACGCTTTACAATTGATATTGTGGTCTCGTTCCCGATACGACGTGTTACAAACTAAGATTTAATCTAAGATTCGGTAAAACTTTCGAAAATATCTTTTTTTTCTTTTTCTTTCCCTTCCCTAGAGCTTGTGGAGTTTGTCGAGGTACCAATTATGTTTCTTCATCGTGGTTAACAATCCGTGCTCGAAGACTGTCGAGGCGCTAGGACCAAAATCGACTATAGGCTCGCCGGTGAGCGAAGTCACGGTACCGCCGAGGGAGCTAAAAAACGTTTCAAATTTCATACAATGGAAACGGAATCTGAAAATAATGGACCTCTGCAGAAATCGGTCGAGAAAAAATCGGCCGAAAAAGGCGAATTACAGATATACAGCGAAATCTTCGAAAAAATGTAGGTTTAAAGCAGACCACCCGATTTTTCGGATGTGGCAAATAAAATTTCGAAACTCACTTTACAATTGCCGTCCCAGCGCAAACATCCCATTTTTTAATATTCGTCATGTGAATATATGCCGTTGCGTTCCCGGCGGCTATCTCCAGTGATTTGTATCCTGGCAAAACATGTTTAGTTATAAATAGAAAAAAAAAATCTACAAAACGATTCCACAGATGAGGGAAGACCGATTTACCTGCTCCGCCTGCTGGAATAATTTTTACGTTGTTACCAAATGCAACTCTGGAAGCATTGTGCACGCGTCCGGCATGCGAACGGGAAACTATTAGAAGTGGCCGCACCGGGTCTTTCGGCTATTCGAAATAAATTACGATATTAATATTAACAAAGAACTTAACAGTCTTGAAGTAACATTTTTAAACGTTTTTGTCATACAGAATTAGAGTACTGAAATGTTACGTGGTTTTGAACTTTAATTATGAATATTTTTAATTATTGCTCCATTCAATTCTGTTTATGAATATGTTGAATTGTAATTAGATTATATTGTATGAACACGAATATTATGAATTAAGGTTGCATTGAATTCTGGTAAAAACTCTTTTTAGTTTTGTCTATGAATTCTGGTTATGTATACTTTGAGTTGCTAATTTTTTGAATTCTGATTGTGAATAAAATTGTGGCTGGCTCGAATTATCAAAACACTTTTGCATCATCTAAACAGTGATATTTGGTATCGTCGAGTATCTGAGAGATTAATTATCTTTCGTACAGCAGAAATATTTTGCAAGTTCGTGGAAGTTCCGTGATTTATCCACGCCCAATAAGTTTCCTTCGGATTGAAAGGTTTGTGAACAACGCCGATAATAGGAATTCCTTTGACTGCAACGCAAACCATAGTCGTCACATATTCAAGAAGATTTTCTGCAACAATGAACAAAAATATCAATCGTACATAGTGACCCGACAAAAATAAACAATTAAATATAACGCACAAATTCAAATACCTGTAAACTCCTTTGTGGCATCGAGTGGATCGATCCAAACTGTTACGTCGGAAGCTTTTTCAATTGTGTCATAACCAGTGTTATAAGTCTCAATATTTTTGATCGCCTCATTTAAATCCAGATTTTCCATGGGATCACAGTTTTGAGATTGTTCCTCAGATATAACAGTGATACCGGGGAAGATGGATGACAAAAAGTGATACATTGCGCAGTGCGATTGATAGTCCGCCGCTGTGACTGGATCGTTAATCCCTTTTGAGAAATGACATGCTTTTTCATTTGAATGAAACACTTTTTGTTTGCTTGTAAAATTACTATATTTTGCTTTCTCATTAGGGACGCTTTGTTTTTGGAACAAACATTTTTCTCTTCTTTTCCATTGAAAAGATCCAAACATTTATAACTTGAAATGACTTACTCAAGAGGGACAACATTTTCTATACAAGCGAAGCTACCAGTCTCGTTTGTCTGATACAATTTTCATTAGGATAGAAAAACGTGTATAGATTTTTAAAAATTTTGATTTCATTCTAAAATATCTGTTGAGAGCAATTTCAAGCAATCCAAGCAATTTTCCAGCTATTAGGTTAAAATTTTCTACGCGAATGAGCTGCGAGATGAAATACGGTTTGCCATTGAATTTGGAGATAATCGATCAGTGTTCATAATCTATGGGATTTTAAATATTTTGCAAAATTACCATACGTTTTTGTTAAGACATTGGTATTTTTTGAGTTATTGGGTCAAACTTCATACAGGAATTATGGATCATGGAACGATACTTGGTATTGAGGTTAGAGACAAATTGATGAAAGCATTTTATATTTATGGTGTTTTCAATTTTCTGAAAAATGCATTCAAAATCAAGCAAGCCTCACACTATCAAGTTAAAGGAGGAAAAATGGTTAAAAATGAAACATGCATTTATTGCTTCAAGTTTGCACATACGCAAAACTTTCTTCATGAGAAAATAGCAATATGAAAGTTTCAATTTACACCTTTTTTTTGCTAATAAATTTGGTATTTTGCTTCATTACATGACTTTTTTCAAATTTCATTAAGTACGTTGAAACCCAATCAACCTTCATTTTCCAAGCTACGCCAGATGGTCAGATATCCGAAGTACGTAATAAATGACACACGACCCACATTGATTGGTTGGAAAAATTGAGATGACAGAATCAGATTTTATCGTTTAACTGTCGGACATAACCACCCAACTTAATACGAAATTCGTACCTTCTTTTGTTTTTCCTTTACTTTCAATCGCATATTTGAATTCATCGTGAACTTGTACGATTTCGATACCGCCAATTTCCGCTGCTCTTATCGCACCGGCTAGAAGATTTCTCAGCGAAACTTCGTCCTCGTTGCTGAGCTGAGAATACGATGATTCACGAATCGAGTAAAGATACAGAGCGATAAGAATAACGACTATGATGCACAGACCGAGTCTGTGTATTCGAACGTTAGCGCCGATGTTGATCATTTTTTTCCACGTATCTCGACTCAGTTCGAATTTGTTGTGCTATTTGCGACTCTTATATTTCACCTTCATGCAAAAAGCATTTTTATGATTATCAAGCTCCCGCCATTTTTAATTTTTTGTCTCATATGGGGGTGCGCGCGTATATGGTAGAAAAGAACGGGATTTAAATAAATATTCTGGTGATTTCGAATACTTTCGGGCACATTTAAATAATAAATGCTTTATACTAAACATTTATTTCGCTCATTACTGTGAATTTTTTTTCTCGGTAAATTATTCATTAGCACTGTTAAAAGAAATGTATATATATGTTTTTTTATTGTGTTGTGACGTCGCCGCAAAATTATTATATTGTTACCAGCGGACCACGGTCTTGTATAGGCCTGTTGCGTATCTCCTGTAGCGCCGCCCTATCGGTAAGATCTGGCAACACAAGGGTGACCCAGCTGACGAAACGTTCATTATGGCTTCGAATAGCAGCGAAATTATTTGCGCAAATGGAATTGCAGCTTTGTCGATTGCTTCAATACTGAAGCTAAAAATCCGGAGTTAAAGTTCTATTGTTTTCCATCAAAAAGTTATGAAATAGAAAGAAAGAAACGATGGATTCAAGCCGTTAAGAGAAGGTAAGTTAATGTATGATTATTTAAATAAGGTAAGGTAAGGTGTATGATATATAAATAAGGTACAGAATTGTTTCAATCAAATTTTTATTATGTGGCTATATAATTGTTATAATATTTTTATACAGGTTCTGAAGCTTCTCGGAACATTCAATTCTTTTCAGAATTATCTTCAATCCTTTATCTTGTGAAAGCCATTCATAACTGTGATATGTAGCACCAGTTTGGAATTTTAATAATTCCTCCCACACAAAACGCAATTCTTCCAGATGCTTCTCTTTTTCTTGCCTGTGAAGACCTCTTTCTGATTTAGTTAATTTCCCAGTTTGTACGTATTTCGCAAATGAACAGTCTAGCAGCATAAGTTCTTCTTGTACGTGTTCAATTTCATCTACCGAGGAGCATTATTCCGAAACAGCTATTCTTTATGAAACTAAACTGTCTATAGTGTATCCTTTTTTGTATTTTGCAGATTGGAAGTTACTAGGCTTATTCCACATTAGCAGCTGGTCGGTTTTCGATGTAGTACATTCTTTTTTTTTTTTTTAAAATATTTTTATTCAATGTTTCGGTTATATTTACAGTATGCCAGTTAGGCTTATATTGATCAAACAAGTGTGATGAGATCCTTATAATTCTCGCAGATTTGTCTTGCGACAGTGCTGTGTTGTTTATTGTTTTTTAATAACTTGTTTTGTTGGTGCGTTTTATAACTTAGAGTAGTGGTGGTGATGGTGTGGGGCGAGATTTTATTTACAAATGGTGTAATGGATGATGCTAACGTGGTAAGGTTAGTACAGAGTTTTGCGGTCGTGGGACCTCGTTGTCAATTCCAGTAAGATTTTGGTCTAATGCTGCTACCCTTCCTAAGTGACATTTGAAGTTAGTCTTCGCCCTTTCTCTGAAGCTTACTTCATCGAGCATTTCGTACAGGTCTATTGTTGGGAAGCTCCTAGGTAGGTTTCCTGCTATTTTAATGACTTTTTTGTAGGCTATTTCTAACTTATTAAGATTGTTTTCGCTGTACAGTGGATACATGCAGCTTAGGCCGTAATCTAGTATCGGTAATATGCAGGCTCTGATAAGCTTGTATTTTATGTGTTCGTCTATTTTGCTGTTCCAGCTTAGGATTCCGGACAGCATATATGTTGTTTTGCGTGCCTTATCTATGATTGTTTTGGTGTGGCGTGCCATGTTCAGTGTACAGCGAAGATCGATGCCTAGGTACCGGATGCTATCACGTAGCGGAATGTGTTCGTCGCCAATTTTTATTGTTCGTTGATTTTGTTTGCGTCCTACAATCATCGCTTGTGTTTTACTGGCGTTACACTGGAGTCCCCAGGACTCGTAGTACTTTATGAGAGTTCGTGTTGCTTTTTCGGCTTCCAATTTTGCCAGTCTCGCGTTCGCTGATTCTGATATTATGCACGCGTCGTCGGCATACTGCGAGAGCATACTACATTCTTCGGGAATATCTGAGATATACGCGTTAAAAATTACAGGACCTAGTATCGAGCCTTGGGGCACACCGCATCTTTGTGTCTTTGGATCGCTGAGCTCGTTTAAATATTGTCCTTGAATTTTTCTGCCTTGCAGGTAGCTTTGTAGTATTTTAATGAGTCCAGAATCTATTTCTTTCGTCATTCATTTTGTGTTCAGTGCGAGATGGTCTATGCTGTCAAATGCTTTAGATAGATCCAGCGACACGACACATGCGGTTCTGCCTCTGGACTTTACAGTTTGTATAAAGTTGATTGTTCTTGTTAGTTGGGTTGCCGTACCTAGTTTTTTACGAAAGCCGTGCTGAGAGTTTGGCGCTAGGTTTTTTATTGCATCCATTCTGTTGAGAATAATGCGCTCGAGTGTTTTGCCTAGCAGATTGATGAGTGTTATTGGCCTGTAGGATGATGGGTCTTCGGGGGGTTTCAGGTGCTTATGCAAGAATATGCATGTCCCTGTTTTCCATTCGTGAGGGAAGTAATTGGTTATGAGACAGAAGTTATAAATATTTCCGAGTGTGATAATAATGGTGGAGTGTACATTTTTTAGAGGTTTGGCTGTAATGCTGTCTGGACCTGGAGCTTTGCCATTTTTGAATTTGGATATTGCCTTCCTTATTTCTAGCGTGTTCGTTCGTTTCAGAGGTTTGCTAGGCCAAAATTCAGTGTCGGTTTTTAACTCATCCTTGACGCTTGTATGCGTGATCATGGAAGCGTCAAGGAGTTTTGTTGCTACGTCTTTTTGAGAGTTGCAACCCGGGAATATCGGGGCAATCGTGGGCGGTCTCTTCATGGCTCTTTGGATTCTCCACAGTTTTTTGTGGTGGTCTTCGTTTGACTCTATGATGTCCGACCATTTTTTATTGTTGTGTTCCGTCAGTCTCGCCATGCATTCTATCCTGAGCTCGTGGTAGGTGTTGCGAGCTAAGTGAAAGTCTTCGGGGTTTTCGTATTGAATTTTCATAGCTTGTCTGGCTCTATTTCTGGCACGCACAATATTTTTGATTTCCGGGGGCAAGGGTTTCCTCTTGCCTGCTGTTATTTTTTCGCTCAAGTCAGTGATTGTTCTTTGAATCTTTTTTGTGATTACGTCAATGGCAAAGCTCAGCTCCGTGTTATTGTTAACTTCTAAAGGAGTTATTTTTGTTTTTTCTCGAAATTCTGTCCAGTTTACATTTTTCAGTGATCGTCTCGCTGGTTGGGTTCGGCGTGTCTCAATGTTAATGGTTGAGAGTGTTGGCCGGTGATCACTGCCGACGTCTGTCAGTGTTTTAAAGTCGCCCTCGCCGTCTGTACACAAGTCTGTGAGTGTGAAGTCGAGTATTGTGTTGTGCGTCTGAATATCTGGTCTGCTACCGTCTAAGGGGCCTAGGTAATAAAATCCGCGGTTGTTGATGGCGTTTAGTGCTATTTTCCCTCTGTTTGTGTCTGTTGAGTGACCAAAATATCTATGCCTAGCGTTCCAGTCTCCACAGATGATGATGTCTGTTTTTCTTAGGAGGGTTTCTAAGTCTTTTGTTATCTTATTGTATCGCTCCGAGATAGATGGTTTGTATGGAGCTGCATACATTCCTACTACGGTTATTTTTCTATTATTTTCAAGTTCCAGTAGGATAATACATGACTCGAGATATCGCATCGACGCTGTTTGGGTCCAGTGCAGTGATTCGTGTATATACATGTTTGTGCCCCAATTTTTATCTTTTTGATCGGTGAATTTGCAGTAATTCGGAATGTGTGCTTTCATTTTGGTGGACTGTTTTACTTCGTTTATTATTATTATGTCAGGTGTATGCGTGTTAATTAAGTCTTTGATTTCATGCATTTTATTGCTGAGACCTCTTGCGTTAATTTGCATTATTTTGAGTTTTCTTACCATACTTTGGCTATTGCTGCTACTATTGTTGTAATCGTGCCTAGCGCGCCTGTAGTTTGGATGTTTTTTAATGCTAGGGTATAATGTCCATTACTTTTAGCACTGTCGCGATGTCGTCGTTAATGATTTTTGTAGTTTCCAGTAGGCGGAATGTTGCCTCGGTAATTTGTTCCACGTTTTTTTTCCATTTGTCGAGTTGTGCCCGTCGATCCGATGGTGTTGTTATGAGGTTTACCTGTTGTTGTGAGTTTGCCTGTAGCTGGTACTGTGTAGTCGGTACTAATATGTTTTGCTCTGCTTGCGAATGTGTGTGAGACTCGTTCTGCTCCGTCGTTCGGGAGGCTCGCGCTGTGTGTAGCGTTTGGTGTTGACGTTTGTTTTTGTTGATGTTTGACTTAGGTCTTTGTTGTCTTGGTTTGGAGATGGCTTTCGCAGCATCGGCGTAGGACTTTTCGGGATCGTTTGACATGCCTGCTTTCTCGATAATTCTCCTCTGCAACTCTTCGCACTTGGTTGAGTGTGCTGCGTGCCCGGGTTTATTGCATGCGGTGCACGTTAGCCCGGATTGCGTTGTTTCGGATGTTTTGACTTGTTTGTATTTGCAGTAGGCGGCACGATGCCCGATGCGTAGACACTTGCTGCAAACCAGTGGACGTCTGTTGTCTTCTTGTTCTTTGTACTTTTCGATGTGTACCTTGCATGCATCCAAGTATTTATGTTCGTAGATGTTATTCAAGTCTACTTCTTTTGGCACGACGACGAGTGTTGACATGCCAGAGGAGAACTTTATGACTTTGATTGGTTGTACTTGCCAGTATTCTGCGATTATCGTTTTTAGCTCTTCTTCTCCATAGTCTTCATTGGGGAAACCCTTGATGATTACTTTTTTGGTGCGATCTTCTTTCTGACCGTACGAGTGGTGTCCGATGTTCTCTGTGACGAGCCAGTTATCCATGGAAACCCATTGGCGTTGCGTTTCGCAGTCAATTCGCCAGTTGCCTTTTCCGTCAGTGCGAAATGTAGCGTTTATCTTTTTCACTTGCTCGTGGAGGGCAGTGCGTTTAGCCCTGTCCTTTTGCAGGTCAGGTTTTTGAATTATGATTGGGGGTGGTCTTCCCTTGTATATTTTGTTGTTGGCTGTGTTACGTTTTTTCGCTGGAGTGAGATCCGGATTTTCTGGATGTATCGATGACAGTGAGGTTTGAGATCCGAGGACTTTGAAATCCATTGTGTTTGTGTTGGCTATTTCGCCTTTTCTTTTCCTCCGAATTACGTTTGTTCTGGTGTTTATTACGATTGGGCTGATTGCGTGGTTTTGTTTTGTTGGAGGGACTGCACTTATGGCATCCATATCGGATCCGGTGGCAGTCCCGTCCCATTTTTCAGTTTCACCGTCGCTTGCCACTGTGTTACTTGTTTTGATCGCGTTATGTTTGGTAATGGTTTACCCTTTGATAGCTCGATTGTATCGTGCTTCGAGGTATAAACTCACTCAACCGGGGCGCTAGTGAGAGACGTCCGCTCTCGTTCGCTGTTCGATCAAGACTCTGTAGTACATTCTTCATTGACATAAATGCACACAGCTGCGACGTTTTTACACCCTCGCTTAGATAGACCAGCCTTACAAGCGCAATTACTGTATGAAATCGAACGAACGTTTTGCAACTGAAAAATATTCATAAATTCTTTCATAGCTAACATTTAATAAATAAATTAATCAATAATTAATTAACAAACTTAATTAATGAATTATATTATTTATATACAGTAGTTTTATTTAACTTACCGTTTGTTTCCAATATTTTTAACAAAATTACCTACAGAAAATGTCTATAAATTTACAAATTTGATAAACTTACTTCAATTGTGATTTCATATGAAGTATTATTTATTTTAGTTTAAGGTAAAACTTTCCCTTTTATGATCCGCGAAGCACCGTTGTCGTCTACAATCTCTCTGACTTCACTAACGTGATTACTTCGGAATAATTTTATTCCTAATACATTAAGGGAAATAGACATAGAAAACGTGGTCTTTTTTCATAAATAACAGTTAATGTAACGTTAACATTTTATTCAGCATTTTCCGTATGAAATATATTGCGTTTTATACGTTAGCAAAACTTATTTATCAATAACCTCGTTCTCATTCAACGCGTATATTATTACAAATACCTTTGGAGATATATTTTGGACGAAACAAATTGTTCTTAACATATTGAAAACCGCAATAAATTATAAGGGAGGTCATTTTGTTGAATAGGAATAATAAACGTTTCATTTTCTCTATACTTGTGTTTACATGTCGTATTTTTGCGCCAGCCGACCACCTTCGTTATGCGTTCTGTGGACCGATAGACGGCGCGTCGATCGACCACGGGAGATACGCAACAGGCCTATACAGGGGCTGAATTCCGTACTTGTCTACCGACAATTATCGGTGTCGTTAGCGAGCGACAGCCAATTGCAAGGAAGATTCCAGCGGAAAGTTGCGACTCTGATAGGGTATCGCTCGCTACGCACCCGAGGCCTGGGTTCCGTACTCGTCTACCGACAACTATCGGGGTCGTCAGCGAGCGATAGCCTATGAGAGTCGCGCCTTTCCGCTGGATTCTTCCTTGCAATTGGCTGTCGCTCGTTAACGACACCGATAGTTGTCGGTAGACAAGTACGGAATTCAGCGCCAGCCCCTGGATTCCGTACTCGTCTACCGACAACTATCGGTGTCGTTAGCGAGCAATAGCCTATGGGAGTCGCGCCTTTCCGCTGGAATCTTCCTTGCAATTGGCTGTCGCTCGCTAACGACACCGACAGTTGTCGGTAGACAAGTACGGAATTCAGCCCTAGGGCCTGGTCCTGGAAACTCCTCCGTGAAAGTGACCTGATTAACGAAGTCAAGTGTACTTGCTGTAGCAATCACTAGAGGCGTTCCGATCTTAGTTGCGAACTTATAATGTCAACAGGCATAACCTGCAAATCCCTCGACATTGCTATCCTTGCATATTACGTTTATTTCGTTTATATCACGACTATTAGTGATAATTATATTGAAAATGAGATATCAGTGTGTGGTCCCAAATTGCAAAACCGGCAGCAAAAGAAAGATGAAATGTTCTACATTTCACGTGCCAAAAGACATTGATATGCGGAAAAAGTAGAAAGAGTCTTCCAGGCATTGTAAAATTACAAAAGACGGATCGTGTATGTGAACAGCATTTTAATCATGACGATATAGTTCGCGAATGGGTCAAGCTCGCAAGTTCGACGCAAATGGCCAAGTAATTGCACGGGTAAGTTAAATGAAAAGAGTTTACACATAGTTTGAGAAGATAGTTACTCGTATCAAGTATTTTTCAATACGTAAGGTCACGTACAAAAGAATGCAATTCAACGAGTTTGTTGTGCCAACAAGGTTCAATGACGTCTCAATAGAAAAGGAAAATTGTGTGCCAGAGCATGGTTATGCGAAACAAGTTTCAAATTTTGTAATAAATTATCCAAGCACTGTTCCGTCCTTTAGAGTGGCGAAACCGTCAATTCAAGGAATCAGTTAACAGAAAGTACCTATTGCCTTGTTAGTATATAAAAGCAATGAAATAAAAGTAATTTAAACATACATAAATTTCTTCTATTGATATTTCAGATATCCCTGAAGTTCTATCAAAAATATGAATCCTGTCCAGTGTGTCAAGCAGCTATGAGATTGAAAACCAGCTGCGGATCTTCAAAGTCGCAACTGGTACAAATGAAATCACGCGGTGGCCTGATTCACGCAAATCCTCATTTCTTTCATCTGATCCGTCATATTGAATCATCATTTACAAAATATTCCTCTCGTATTGATGTCTTCGATATAACTCTAGATGAAGTATTTAATTCATACACCTTCACTTGTCCCTGTATAGAGCATGGATCTGAAATCCTTTCATCCGGGTCGGATCGAACGTACTGCCAAAACTGAGGCAGCGCGAGGCCAGTTAAACGCCATGAGAGTTGGAACACGAGAGTTCACACACATGAGAGTTAAACTTAAGACGGTTGCTACCATCCCATATTTTCAAATATTCACATGTACGAAGATTTAACAATGCTGGCTGCATTATTTTCTGCCGGAGCAGAATGTGCGCACAAATATCAGGTGTCCGAGCTGCAACTAAAGCACTAAATTCAATGTATTGGATTATCATGACGTAGATTGACCATGCGTTAATTACACTTTTTCTCATAATTAAATAACCTTTTTTTTAACGAAATCGTTGATTTTAGTGGTTGCACACTGAAAAATTGCATTAGTCAGCACAGCTATTTGTTCTGTACTATCTATAGATAGTCGATGTAAATATTGTTAAAGTTAAAGTTATAATTCAATCGTCAATACAACTGCAAAAAATATGTTCGGCCAACAAATCGAAGTTGCACTGTATTGGAATAGTTGTTCTAGACCAACGAAAAACATGCTCTGTTACATCACTAATGAGTTGAAATTATTATATTGCTTCATCATACAGGAAGCTTCGGTATTGTGAAAAAGAATCAAGTTTTTAATGTCAGCATGCTGAAAATGTGCGAAAACACCCGAAAATTACATCTGGAAAAATTATCCATGTATATTAGGGTGGTCGTCATCTATGATATGGGCGAATCCCCCAAAAACACCAAAAATGGTGTACAAAAATTGGAGACAAGTACATTTGCAAAAGTATATTGATTGTACTTACCTTTCTAAAAAGTTATCGAATTAATTAATAATCCCCAACGCACGTATTGACAAGTACATAATTTCATAATTAGACATCGTTATGTTTTTAATCCTACACTGATTATTTAAGTGGAGTGAAAATTAAAAACCATCATTTGATGTATAAATACATATTTGATGTATAAAATACATCAAATATGTATTTATACATCAAATTGTACCCGAAAATTGAACCAATAAAAAATGTAAACGAATTTTTTATAACGCAAAAAAAATTCAAAAAATAAAAAGTACTCGGCGCGTTCGCTTTTTCGACTATCTATACATATATACAATTGATTTTATAGGATATAACTAAAACTGCACACACAGAATTTAATTACATATGCAGTGAAATAAACGAACTCGTCAAGTATTTTTCATTTTTTTAGTGCGCGTTCAAATTGCCGAAATGGCGAATTTTCAATTTTTCTTTAAGTTATAGGCGTTTGTTTAAAGTTCGTGCAATTTTTGGATTGGCGGGTTAAAACTTCCTACATCAATTGAGTATTATATGGAAGTATATTTGATTTAGAATTTAGAGAAAATCGATATAAGTAGACTATATTTATTGTATTTTCATTTTTTTTTTTCATAAAACGCATTTAAAATCAAATAAACGTCAAACTATTAAATTATTGGAGAAAAAAAGTGGTGCAAATTGAAACTTGTATATTGCTTCGTTATCATTTTTACGCATGGACGCAAAATTATGAATGTGCAGGAATGATGAAGCAATATACAAGTTTCAATTAATACCATTTTTCTAACTATCGCGGAGTGATGTTGACATATCGAAAAAAATCAGTTTTAGATATGTCTAAAATATTCGGAATGGATATTATTGTGCTGGAAGAAAATTTGTTGTCAAACCTCAACCCTGTCCGATAATTTTTGAATGAGTTATCTGTGTTGTATTTCTGTAGTAGATTTGCCGTGTTCACCGCACCAGTTCCCTCGAATTTGAATTTGCGATAAGTATTGGAACCTTTTGGGAAAGTCAAAAAACCCGATGAGCAATGTTTCCTCACATATTTTTTTTTTAAAAGAAAGCTACAAAATTGGTTAGAATAATTAAAAAACAGGGATTTGTTGAGATTTTTGACACTGTGTAAAATAATGTAAGCAAGCTCTTGGTCCCAAAACTCTGCCATATCGATTAACTAATCTATGAATTTTTCTAATAACCATTTCTTTGACAGGAAATTTGGAATGTTAATTTTTCAACTGAAATTGAACAATTGGAATTGGCAGATTGCTAATTCGACTGCTGTAGTTATGTGTTAATTCATCGTAGATATGAACTTTATTGCTTGGGAAAACAAATCGACGTTGTGTTCATCTGCGATTAAAATAAGTCACGCATTTATTCACTCCATCGTCACGAACACAAAATAACTCAACGAAATATCGATAAAACGATCAAGAACGAAATTCTTCGTCTAACAGACATTGCGCTACATCGCTATTTCGGTGTGCTTACTTGTCGAGGATCGATCGCACTTTTCAACAATTACGGAACTACGTGTGGACTTTCTTTGTGCGGAAAATCCAGAAAGCTTCGGCCATCGGTGGTTCTACTTACGCTAATCGATAAAACACGAAATTCTCATATCTCGTTCCATATATTATATTATATATATATATATACCATTCGTCGTTTTTGTTTGTTTATTTTTTATTTTTTCATCTCGTTCTTGATTCTCCGTTCGCTTAAAATCTAGTCCTCTATTTTCTAAGTAGTACGAATTGCTTTATCCGAATTAAATTCGTCTCATTTCGACAATTCGTTAAAACTAATTCACAAATCGCGTTAGTTTACTTTTTTCCTTTAGCAAATAATTTTCTCACTATTAATTTTTCGTCTTCATCGAATACCTCTGTCCGGATAGCACGTAAATTTATCACTCGTTCCGCGGCTTTCCGGGTTAGTACATTACAATTTATCGGTTTGTTTTTTGTTGTTAAATTACCTATTTACTTAATATTGTTGTGTTCTACTCCCACCAGCTGAACTCTCCGGTCCAACATTTCATTTTTCGTATTTGTTGAATCGCTGCAAACCGGGTGAGAGGGGAGTCGTTCCTCGAGACACTTCGTACAAACATTTTTTTTCTTTTCTTTACCTCAAGTAGGGTATTGAGCCATTCGCCCTCGTTCTTATCCGTCGATTCTATTAAACGTTATCGTCTGCGATCCAATAAAGCGTTTTATTATTTCAACAACGAATTACAAGAGACAAAGGAAAATACAACGAAAAGGGTTTTTTTTTCTTACCGTGATACCACCATTTTGTCTTCTTTGGATTTTTGTTGCAGGTTTTCACGTAAAACGCATTATCGGTTGGTCTTTTCTGCAAATTAAAGGAAAATAAAAATGTGTGATAATTAATATTATGCCGATAATATTGATGGCCTGTAACTTTTAAATGGCTGGAACGATCGGGCTCTGCTTTTGCACGCAATCATGAACCAACCCACGTCTCCTTTTTTCCATATAAATTTCATCGATATTAGACCACTCATTTCGATTTTGAGGGATTTTTTAACTTTTTAAAAATATCCGTTAAGGATGGGGGGGGGGGGGGGGGTAGGGTTTTGAAATAATTTTTTTTTATTTTTTTTCTGAATGAACAATATGTCGAGAATATTGTGTATAAATTTTAAGTCAATCGGAGTAAAACTAACGGAGTTACAGCGTTTCAAACGACCGGCCGTGATACCTGATTTCTATACTATAAAAAACTTTAAATCGATTTTCCCGAAAACGTCATTTTTGAAGTTTGTGAACATTAGAACTCAAAATCTACTGGACCGATCCTTTTGAAAATTACTTCTTCACATAAATCAACAGGTAATCAGGATTTTTTTTTTTTTCAATTTTTTCAATTTTTTAATAACAAATTAAGCGCGATTTTTTAAGCTAAAATTGCGTTTTTCACTTCCAAGTGCTGCAAAAAATAGAAAAAAAAAAAAAAACTCTTCCTGATTACCTCGAGAAATACATCACCTTTAAAATGCATATCAATTTTTTTGTTTCAGATGATCCGGTAACGAGTTATAATGTTCACCGCAAAACCACTTTTTTTTAAGACGCCTCTGGAGATTCAACGTCACCGGCTTATTTATCAATATTTTTCATTGAAAATTTCTTCTGAAATACTTCAATAGTTGTACAATAATATGTAATTCTATTTAATAAAATTATATTACTCATGTCGCCGCAAAAAAATTATAAAAATTTCCTTTATTTCGCCTTTAAAACCCTACCCCCCCGTTAAGAACTGTAGCGCTCGGAATTTTCCAGCTATCAGAATTTCTACACAAACGGGATATTACTCAACGCTGTTCGGTGTTGAGCATTGGAAGAAAATCGGTCGACATTCAGATTTTGGGAATTTTTTGAAAAGCCGCAAATATCCGTTAAAATGCTCTAGCGTCCACAACTTCTAAGGTACCGGATCAGAACTGTTTACACAACTAGAGTATTAGCAGCTGATCACTACTGAGTTTGAAAAGAATCTATAGACGCGTTTAGAATTTAAGAATTTTTATATTTGTCGATAAATCAGTCAATTATTGTTAACGCTCAAAGTTATAGCAAAACGACTATGCAATTCGGAAACTGGCCCATTGCTTCAATGTTACATAATCTTGTTCGCAAAGCTTCCTCTATGGTGAAGACAAAATAGAAAATCCCAATTGCGTCAGAAACAGAAACATGGCGCCGGGTGGCCATATGACGTCAAATAGTAGGCTGTTTTACTCGATATGCTTGCGCGATCATCTGCGTCTTTGCATATGATGTCAAAAACAAGCCGCACTTTGACGTAAAATGACATTAAATAATCGTTTACTCACCGTTACTTTGCATGCTCAACATTGGGAACGTGGAAAAAACGGTATTTTTCAAGAGTCCGGAAAGCCGTTAAAATCCCGTTTTTTTTATTTCCTCAAATGCCTTGCATATAAAATGACTTTAAATGAATATTTATCTAACATCATTTTATGTGAAAAACATTGAGGACGTTAAAAACAAGCGTCATTTTAAATGTCTTTGCGAACTTTCGAATCCAATTTGTTTTATGGGAGCCCACTAGAACCAGAGTCAAAATTTACTGTGGCGCGATTTCACTTCCCATATTGATGGGACTTCGTGAACGAGATATCGAGGAAGCAATGTGCAAGTTTCTGACGTGCAGGCTTTTTTCATTTTGCCAAACTTGTTAAGGCACCCGAAATGTGTTTTAAAAGTTATTGTGCAATGACCGTTGCTGAAAAAATTAGTCTTGTTGATTTGGTTCAATATAAAAAATTTAAAAAAAATCATGGACCAACACCGGGGAGTAAAGGTCGGACATACCATAGTTTGAGTTGTTGCAGGAATACCACATATATGCGAGATAATTATATATAGACAATGAAAGTATTTATTGAATTCAATCGAAATTCCATGCGTGCATTTTGATAAATTTCAAATGTTCTTAAATTCACCTTTTCTTTGCAACTGCTCAGCATGGAAACGATACTGAGGCAAACGCTCTGAACGCTGAGCGCCGGTGACCAATCGTCCGTGAGAATCGATAGGCAGATGTGACCATTGCTGTAAACGTGAGGATGAACGGGAATGTTGCCACCGATGAAAGTGACCTCGGGCGAGTCGAATGGATATTTCGAGCTGAATTTGAACTGTAGCTGAAATCTTTCACCCTCGTAGAGTGTTCCTTTTGCGCCTTCCATGTGAACGATCCACTGGGTCAAATTTTGTCCAGCCAATTCACCGTCCACCTGCACGCCCGGCGGTGGTTCACGTACCAGAGCCATCAGCTCCTTCTGTAAGCGACGCTGGAAAAGGTTTATTAAAATTTTAAATAAGCCATTCAGGCTCACCCAAACACCCGCGAAATGTTCTAGTTAAACATTTTTTTAAGCCATTCGGTAAAAGCGTACGTCGCACTTGTGTGTGTTAGTGTTGGGGCACTTCGTCCCTCAATTCCCACCAAAATGGCCGTGGGTTTTGAAAGGCGTTCATGGTAGACGCATCGTTTCGTATATTCGATTACATGACTATACAGTAGCATAGTATATGAAATTCAGTTTAGGTTTTTCTTATTGTTACTTTATTTTTATTATTACAAGATTAAACTTTACTATCTATATTATTTCTTAATTTTCTTAAGACGATATTCCAAATTTTGTGAAAATTACATTTATAGACACTCGGTTCCAACAACGACTAATTTATAAAAAAAAAAAAAAAACAAGACGTGAAAGTACTATTTCCACATTGCTACTTTCCACGGTTGGGTTTTATTTGTCTCTAATAATCGTGGACACTATTTTTGCGTGGAAATGCCATTTCCACGTTGGAACTGTCCACGTTTGGATTTTTCTCCAACAATTGTGAACCTATTATTACTATTTCCACGTTAAAAATTTTCACGCTTCAGTTTTATTCCCATAAAAATCGTGGAAATGCTATTTTCACATTACTAAATACCAAGATTGGCGGATTTTTCCGTAGAAAAACCTAAAAATTAGGGGTCCTGGGAATACCTGCAAAGTAGGGGTCCTAAAAATTTTGAAAATGCTATTTCCACGGCTTTAGGTTTTTCC
Organism: Oxytorus armatus; assembly: GCA_958009045.1. Lineage (NCBI taxonomy): Eukaryota > Metazoa > Arthropoda > Insecta > Hymenoptera > Ichneumonidae > Oxytorus > Oxytorus armatus. Next base: position 6,520,773 of record OY253747.1, on the reverse strand, counting down.
TCTCTTTTATAATCGTCGTGTGGGCCATTTAGCATACTACGTGGGTGTGTGTATGTGCGCGCATTATTTTCAGGTGTGTATGAGTTGGGTGCATGTTTGCTTGGGCATATTTACAAAACATTCGTCAATTGATTAGTCGTGGTTGAAAATTTGTATCTAAGCTTCTTTCCAATCCATTTTTCGTGCCCACAAGAACAAGACTTAATTCAGTAGATCATTTTCGGAAGAATATATCCCCGAAAATGTAACGTATATATTTTTGTAAAATGTATTTATATCAATATGTTGAATATTCATTGTTGAAAAGTTAGACAGCTTTCTCAGGCAATTACGGGATTCAAAAATTGTTTACATTGGATACTGGGTTGGGACTAACGGTATTATGCGAATCATGACATTTAATTGGTCTGATTCGTTGGATAGCATTCTAGCTCCTTCACACACTTATTTTCGTCACTAATTCATTACAAACCAACTAGTCAAATATTATTTATCTTATTTGTGCATTTTAAAAAGGTAAATAAATATCTATCAACGGTTTCAGCGTGGTAATGTCTTCATGTAGGGGGATACCTCGGCGACTAAGGTATGTTCTTTTTGTCTCAATGAAATTTTGTCATCGTAAGAACTGTTAGTATTCTTTTATAATTATTGTGTATTCCAACGTATACCCTCGCAAGTTTTTCGTATGAACTCTCTCAATTTCCGTCCTATCACTCCCTACCCGTACCATGCTAAGCTAATCTAACTTCCGTAGCATCCGCAGCTGCTTTTCAGCTACACTGTATCGCATTTGCCCTGGGCACGGGGAAATTTCGGAAAACCCGTGCCGATACAGATGGCTTCTTATTTTTTACTGAGTTTCAGTTGTCTTACCATCAGAAACTCATAAAAACTGCCTCCCGCTCAGTAGCTACTTAGTAGTCGGCATGCAAGCCAGTGCACGGCTACGCAGTCACCTACCCTAGTACTGATCGCGGTCAATACTGCTTGACATGGGAGATCGCCGAAGCCGCGCATCGAATCACGCGTCCACTGCTGTCGGTGTAAAAATTGTTAGTAATTTGTATACATTTTTTTACCGTACAGGCCTTGGGAAAAATGTATTAAGGGGAAGACGAATTCTGGTCACTCTGACTAGTCGTTGACTGATCATTCAACGATCTTGTAACTTTACAACGATAATATGAAGTCTCATTACGGAAAATTAAGAAAGTAATCACGAACTTTGTCAATGATAATTAATGATTGAGTTAGATATACAGTCGATTCAAAATCTCCCATTTTTTAAGGTACAAACAAATGTTTCTGCGGTACAAACGGGTACTAACAATGAGGAAAGAGACATTTACAGATTTCTATTATCTCGAACAATGGCTAAAATGCAGCTACCGGCGATTTCGAATCGACTATATATTTAACCCCCCTTAAGGTACACACGAATGTCTCTGCGGCATAAACGGGTACTAACGATAGAAAATCAGACGCCGTTTTCAACTTCAATTATCCTAAAAATTGGTCGACATATGGCATCCAGTGGTTTACTCCTTCAGGTATAAACGAATGTTTGCGAAATCTGTCATTTTAACGACCTTAAGGTGTGCGTGAGAAGTATTGATGATGCAAACGATGGAGAATGCGAATCCGCTTCCCTGGATTAAGTTTATTTTTAAAGACTCCCAAGTAACCGCTTTGGTAAATTGAAAAAACTATATTTTCAACCCCTTAAGTTTTAGAAGAAAAAAAAGTGGTACAAACGGGTAGAAACGATTTCTAAAGAACCGCCTTAGAAAAAATGTTTAAGCCCAAAGTCGGGTTCTGAGTATTTTTTTACCGCCGATGTAATTTTTAATCCCTTAACGTACAAACGAAAAAAAACGGTGGTACAAACGTATGCATTTAAATAAAAATCATTTTCTCAAGTCGGATTCTAGGTTCACACAGCTAGCAATTTGCCAGTTTCAACTTGCAGCTTTTTTTCCTACATGCATATTGTATAACCAATAATTTTGAATTTCATAAAATCGCAATCTTTGCATCGATTCTCGCGAAATTCGATCCCAATCATCCCTCCATTGCACTTTATCTATATAGGAAATGTTTTCCCCGAAAAACTCTCGACAAACTTCTTCACAAATTGCACGAGCTAATATAGTCTTAACAAACACCTATATTATTTTTTCGAAAAATTCTAAAATCCTCAAATTCACATGGCCCCAATCAAATTTCTGCACTTTTAATAGCAAACATCCGTCGATGGTATCCAATGAATGTACAATTTTTTAGCTCGATAACCAAAATATTATACGAGCTGCTGTCTCAATTCAAACCTAGAGACCGATTTTGTGAAAAATTCAAAATTCCTCAAATCTGAAAGCCTTTAATCGATTTTGTTCGAGTTTAATATGAAATCTATAATAGTACCTAATCGATGTGCGAAGTTTTGGCTCGACGCACAAGCCAAAATTACACGAGCTAGAGCCTTAACGATTTTTTGAAAAATTCGACATTGTATTAATTTGGAACACCTCGGTTGATTTTCTTAAAATTTAATAATGAACAGTATTTGATGATAGTTTTGTGTAGAACATTTTTTAAATGTAAATTTTTCTTTTGTTACATAAAAAGGTATATTTCGTAATCAGAGATGTGCACCTCTTGTTAAGTTGGAAAAAGCATTCTTTGTTTATTTTAGTTATAATTGGTTTATTACTATTTTACAATATATGAGTGATGTCTAATATTTGTAACAACACACTTTATAACTTCAGAAAAAAAAAAAAAATCATAAAAGTGTATTGAGTAACGCATAGAGTAACGGTCATTACTTTTCTTCGTTATATTTGTTTTTTAACATTTTTCATGGAATAGAAAAGAAAAATGATTATTTTCATTATAGAATAAAGCGTATATATGGGCAGCTTTTTAAAAAATAATTAATAATAAGATTTGTACAAAAAACTAAGAATGCTTATTTGAAATTTAAGACAGGCGCACATCTTTTTCCGTAATTAGGTGCAATGCAGGTAAAATTTGACATGCAGTTTTGGCGATAAAGATTAATAAAGTTGCTTGATTTTTATAAGTATCGTAAACTTCCTGCCCCACTGCATATTATAATATTTTTATAAACGCAGTCGGAGGAAAAAAAATATATATATAAAATATGAAGAAACATTCAACAAATATTTTTGTAGATCACTGAATTTAAATGGTAGTAGATTTTCGTGTAATAATAACGATATGGGACCTTTGTGTGCACAGTACAATGTCACAACCAATCACAACACTAGCCCATATTCACCATGAGACTCAGTTTGTTTAGCACTTTTTTTAACCATACATCATTGCAGAATAAATAACAATTCATAGTTCAAAAAAAAGGTTGCAAAAAATAGACTATCGTTACATGTCGTGAAAATAATATTAGCGACATGAATTACACATCTATTGTTGACTCGATCATTGACTGAACACCATTAAATTTCTTCTCAACTATAATTGGTTCATGTAACAGTTCATGTCTTAATATTCCAAACAGGGCCGACTCCCTTTCGTTACTATGAAATGGCAATCTGGTTTTCTTTTATTCGATTGTTTATAATCATTGTTCGAAAGAGCAAATTAATATCATTATTAGACTTGGAAACTGCCTTTAAAAATGGAAAAATATACCTATCTACATAATTTCTTAAGTTATAATGATGAAAAAAAAAAGTTCTATCAATATAGTACATGTTTTCATACTTTTTATAACATGGAAAAAAAATGGTCTATCATTATAGAACATTTTTTTTCCATGTTATAAAAAGTATGAACACGAGATTTAAAAAATTGTTTTTAAATCTCAAGAACAGAACTAACTTTTTGTTCATAATATTAATTATTATAACTCGAGAAATTATGTAGATAGGTATATTTTTCCATTTTTAAAGGTAGTTTCCAAGTCTAATAATGATGTTAATTTGCTCTTTCGAACAATGATTATAAACAATCGAATAAAAGAAAACCAGATTGCCATTTCATAGTAACGAAAGGGAGTCGGCCCTGTTTGGAATATCAGGACATGAAGTGTTACATGATCGTTATTATTACACGAAAATTTACTACCCTTCAAATTCAGTGATCTACAAAAAGATTTGTTGAATGTTTCTGCATATTTTATATATATATTTTTTTACCTCTGATTGCGTTTATAAAAATATTATAATATGCCAGTAGGGCAGGAAGCTTATGACTTGAGATTTAAAAACATTTCTTTAAATCTCAAGTTGATATTTTTTATGACATGAAAAAAAACAGTTCCATCATTATGGAACATTTTCTTGTCCATGTTATAAAAAGTGTGAACATGACACATAGTTGACGAATATGACACATTGAAGATTGGTTATGGCAATGCAATTAATGTTAGGTAAATTATAGAATATATATAAACAAAGGTTAACTATTCACAGTTACCAGAAGTGGCTGTCTCTGATTCTAAACACGTGTTTTGGTAACATCACAATTAGCTCAATCGTCATAGGATAGCGCTGTTGCGTCTCAGTAGTGTTTTAGGCTAGGTAAGTAGAATTTTATAGAAGGCAATTAGGATTTCAGTTTATCCTTGTCTTGTTGTCAATTCACTTTATAACTTTTGTTCATCAAATTATTGCTCCAAAGTCAAAATGAATATTACATAGTGTATATGATAAGCGTCTTGGTTCCCTTAATTTCAGTGCAGCAATCAATAAATCGTAAAAGGAAAAATGAGCATGATTAAAGGTCTGTAAGAAGTATAAAAATCTTTGTGAATATTGCAAAGTGACAGTCGGACGTTGTTATTGTCATGTCAATAGATTTTCTGGACTGAAACATATTATTTACATCGACTTGCATGATAATTCATTGTTACGATATCTTTATTAGAGAAAATAAAAATAGTTATCCAAAAAGTTGTTACAAATGTAACAAATATTTTCACGATGAAATGTCACCACAGATGTTGATAAGAAAATGCGTATTCGCGAAAATGGCTAAAAAAATACTTTTACCACATATATTCTAGTTGCATTACGAATTCATTATAGCAGCTTTGAGATTTTTCGTTTTTTTCTCGCGTATTTGTGATATTTATTACAATATTGTTACGACCGAGGATACACGAAAAAAATTCAAGACAAGACTCACCTTTGACGGGGACATTGCCGCCATTGTCGTTAGATCGCTGACCATCGGAAAACATAACCATCTTTCATCGCGAAAGACATTTCGTCGTTATATTAATCGCGTTTTACGCTTTTTGTTTCATGCGCGTTATCCTGGGCAATCACAGTTTCACCGGGAGAACAAAGAAATAACCTTCCCAAGTCGCACCACACCGATAGTTTCACTTGGAATTTTTATTTTCCCTTATAAGTACGAATTTTCAATACAAACCCTGAAACTCGCCAGTGGTGCAAAGGTGTAATATTTCCTTTTTGTTTTCACTTGATTCTAATTTTATAATTTTTTTTCGTTCCACCAACCGCGTTGAGCGTCTGGCTCACCGCAATTCCCTTTTGTCTCTGTTCTCTTTTTCTTTTATCCTTCGATATTTCTACGAAAAAATACTTTACACAAACGTCGTGTCATAGCGGAGATGAGTAGGTTCTATATCTCCGTGGCGATTGGTGGCGCGGTTTGCTGTGTGGTGCTGATTTGCCCGGAGTGCGTCGCTGAGTCGGTGGGCCATTTTGATGCAACGGCGAGGCGGAAAATTTAAATTATATCTTAAGATACTTTTGATTTTGTGATTTGTGTGTTGATTAGGATAAAAAAGAATGCGCTAGTTTTACCATTTGATGGCAAATAATACTTGCAACTCGTCAATTGGATGCAGTGGATGGATTATCAGGCTCTTGGGGAAATGTTTTATTTCCTCTCATTGTGCCACGGTCACAATGAGAGGAAATAAGAAATAGTAATAACAAAAACCATCCGATTGGTGTAGCTTTTCTAAAGTGCATGGCGATTGGCTGATTTTTATTCCTATTTCTTATTTCCTCCGGATTGTCGACTAACCTTAATTTGTTAGAATTCCTATTATTATGCATTGCTTCTTTTCACTTATTAAATAAATATTTATTTGTAACATATTTTGAGTCGAATAATAAATATTAATGGTACGGACAATGAGCGTGTAACGCGAGGTACGTTCCACGTCCAGGGGTGCGATTCTGTACCAAACGCAATATCATAGCGTCTGACGCAAAACCAAAATAGCCTATGAGAGTCGCGCCTTTCCGCTGGAATCTTCCTTGCAACTGGCTGTCGCTCGCTAACGACACCGATGGTTGTCGGTAAACAAGTACGGAATTCAGCCCCAGGATTCCGTACACGTCTACCGACAACTATCGGTGTCGTTAGCGAGCGACAGCCAATTGCAAGGAAGATTCCAGCGGAAAGGCGCGACTCCCATAGGCTATCGCTCGCTAACGACACCGATAGTTGTCGGTAGACGAGTACGCATTCCATAGGGGCGATTCTGAACCAGACGCAATATCATAACGTCTGACGCAAAACCGAAATAGTCTATGAGAGTCGTGCCTTTCCGCTGGAATCTTCCTTGCAATTGGCTGTCGCGGTTTTGCGTCAGACGCTATGATATTGCGTCTGGTTCAGAATCGCCCCTCAGAGATGAGATTCTGTACTTCTCTACCGACAATCATCGGTGCGTTAGCGAGCGATAGCCTATGAGAGTCGCGCCTTTCCGCTGGAATCTTCCTTGCAATTGGCTGTCGCTCGCTAACGACACGATAGTTGTCGGTAGAAAAGTACAGAATTGTAGGGCAGTTACTTCTTGCTGACTTCACATCAGAAGTTGTTGACGACAAAGACGCTTTTGGCGAAATCTGAAACCGTTATCGGATGAATTTTTGAGGATGTTTTTTTGTATGCTCCCCACTAGAGATCGGACTCCACTACTCTAGTCTTCATGGCTGCACTCATGTGGCCTAGAGCACGGTCTTGTATACAGGTCTGTGGTACGATTCTGTACCAGGCGCAATATCATAGCGTCCGACGCAAAACCGAAATAGCCAATTGCAAGGAAGATTCCAGCGGAACGTCGCGACTCCCATAGGCTATTTCGGTTTTGCGTCAGACGCTATGATATTGCGTCTGATTCAGAATCGCCGCTCTGGAAACTCCCTCAAATTTCAGTGGAGGGGGGCGGCCCGTTAACGAAGCTGTTTGTAATTTCTGTAGCAGCCACTAAAGGCGTTGCGATCGGATAATGCCGATAGACATAACCTGGAAACCCCTCGATAGTTCTCGCAGTTGTCTGTCTCTGTCCCACTAACGAACACCGCGTTACACATATTTATTATATGTAATTATAAGTTATTAATCCCGTCATCTTTAATGAATATACTGAATAAATATGCTCTTAATTTGAATCAGGTTTTAAACGTTCTGTTAACCGAGCATGATAAATATAAACTATTTGTAAATATCTGTCATATGAATATATATTAGGCGAAATAGTTGTCTATCTCTTGATGGATCAATCTCCGTTAGACTTTCTTTTAAATCCTATAAAATAAACAAAAGTTTTCATTTACAAAAATAGAAATACATAGAACCGTTTCATATATTTAATTTGATCCTTTTTCATTATATTTTTGTGAAAATTGCAGGTACTCGAATAAAGATAAAAGTTGAAGAATTTATTTTCATTCATAATTACTTGATTTTGGAAACTGGAACACTTTTCCAAAACCTAAAAAATAAAGTGTAAGAAAATTCAAAGAGCTGATTTTTACTTACCTTAACCTACTATTTTTTGGCACGTTACTAAATACTGTCTATTTCGGAATATTGAGAAAACTTAAATAAAGATAAAAATTCAAGTATTTATTTTTATTCATACTTCCTTGCTTTTGAAAACTCGAACAGTTGCAAAAACTTGACATAAGATTTATTCAGTAGTTAATTTCGACAATTTTTTCTTAACAACAAATTTCTTTTTGAGTTTAAAATTTTCTTGGTGCGTATATTGCCTCATTTTTAATCTTACGTAGTAAATTATGGTGTCTGGTAAGATTTCAGATCCATGCTCTTTACAGGGATAAGCGAAGGTGTATGAGTGAAATCCTTCATCTAGAATTATATTGAAGACATCAATGCGAGAGGAATATTTTGTAAATGATGCTTCGATATGACGGATTAGATGAAAGAAATGAGGATTTGTGTGAATCAGGCCACCACGTGATTTCATTTGCACCAGTTGCGACACTGAAGATCTGCAGCTGGTTTTCAAACTCACAGCTTCTGGACACACTGGACAGGATTCATATTTTTGACGGAACTTCAGGGATATCTGAAATATCAATAGAAGAAATTTATGTATGTTTAAATTACTTTTATTTCATCTCTTTTATATACTAACAATGCAATAGATACATTCTGTTAAGGAAACTTACCAAGACGAGTACTGATTCCTTAAATTGACGATTTCGTGACTCTGAAGGACGGAACAGTGCTTGGAGAATTTCTTTCAGAATTCGAAACTTGTTTCGCATATCCATGCCCGGGCACACAATTTTCCTTTTCTACTCAGATGTCATCGAATCTTGTTCGCACAGCAAACTCTTTGTGTCGCATTGTTTTGTATGGGACCTTACATATTGAAAATACACGATATGAGTAACTATCTTCTCAAGCTATGTTTAAAATCTTTTCATTCAACTTACCCGTGCAATTACTTGGCCATTTGCGTCGAGCTTAACCCATTGTCTTCATTGTTAAAATGTCACATACACGATTCGTGTGTTGTAATTTTATAATGCCTGGAATAGATCGTTCCCACTTTTTCCACATATCAATATTCTTAGGCACTCGGAATGTACATTTTTTGTTTATTTTGCTACCGGTTTTACAATGTGGCACCACACACCGATTCGTCATTCTTAATATAATAATCACTAAAAGACTGAACACAAGACCGTGCTGTGATCTACACCAAATAAACATAATATCCAGGCATAGCAGTATCGAAAGGTTTTCAGGTTATGTCTAACGGCATTATCTGATCGCAACGCCTCTAGGGACTGCTATAGAAATTAAAAACAGCTTCGTTAAGAGGACCATTCTCGGCGGAGGAGTTTCCAGACCTGTATACAAGACCGTGGTTAAAGACAGTCACCCCCGACCGCCGATATTTGATGGAGTTTCCAGACCTGTATATAAGACCGTGGCCTAGAGTAAAGGACTCCGATCTCTAATGGGGAACGGCCGAAAAAAGCGACCTCAAAAATTCACCCCCATAAAGTTGGCCGGGCAATTTTGACTTTTTAACTGTTTGCTATGTCTAATTGTTTGGTGGTCGTTTGGTAATGATTGGTAGCCTAATAAAAAGGTTTGGTGGTAAATAGTTTTTATTTTATAAGACAATCAAAATTCTTGTCTAAAGTTAGCCGGACAATTATTAAATTGTAACAAAGAAGGGTTTACGATGGCTTATTCGATGCGGAATCGTTTGGTGGTAATGAATAAATTAATGAAAAGGTTCAGTAGTTCTTGGAATACCTACAAAAAATAAAAAACCATCTGCGGTCAAGTGGCGGGAGTACAAATTTTATCACTTGAAGTTAGCCGAACAGAATTATTGTTTCAATGCGGATGAACCGGCTGACGAGGATGAGTCGATCGACGACTAGGCATCGGGTTCTAGAAACATCCACGTAAACTCTAAATTGATCAAAACCATCTCCGACACAGTAGTATATTTTCCTACCCAGCACCGTAACAGAAATAAAAAATATTAAGGTTTTGTATCTAAACTTTACGACAAAGACGCAGACTGGTACTTCACATTGCGCAAAAAAAAAATTCGAATATGACAAACGCTTCAGTTTATTATATTTCAATTGCAAAATTATATTGGGATATTTTGAAATTACGACGTTTACATGGTTATTCCTCGCCGCAATATATTTCTTCATAACGACATTGTCCATATTCTATTTTATTTTTGCATTAATAATAATTATAAGTTTAAAATTTTCATTTAACGGTACGAACAGCGGCAAATATGTTCATTGCAAACATATCGCGAAGTTAAACAATTTGGTAGCACTATACTTATATAATGTACCAAATACGATTTATTAGCCAGTCAAACTAGTCCAATGTTGCGTGACTATATTTACTTTTATAGTAATACAAATTTATCATCCAATCGAAGCACCCAGTTACATTTATAGCAAAATTTTCAATTTATTTATAATTTACTGTGTCGGCGTAATTTGTAAGAGATGCCGCGTCGTTGCCGTTCTGCATCGAAACACCGCAGACGAAGATCGCGTTCGCGTTCACCAAGAGTTAAACGAAAGCGTTCGCCGATAACAAAAAGGCGACGATCCCGTTCCAGGTCAAAGCCTCCGGATTATCTGATTTATATTAAAAAACGGGGAACAATCTGACTTATTCGGCAATAATATAAATAGCCATGATTTTGTTCGTGGTAGGTTTTATCGAATTGGCACAGCAACTCCCACTCAATAATGGCCAGGTCGAAATATTCAAAAACACCTACTAAAAATATGTGTACTTTGAACAAATACAGCAACTGTATATATCCGTATTATCGGATTGAAAACAATTGCTCACAATTAATTGCGCAATCATGGTCGTTTTCGAATGGAGAAAAATATAGATTATGGTCGTGAGCTTGATCGAATAAAAAAATACGATGCGGTAATAATTTTCTCGTCAGCGTTGGAAGATAATAATATACATTTATTGGTAAAATTTTTTTTTATCCATTCCGATACGGAATTACGCGAGTTATGATGTTTCGTTAATTTTTTATATTAATTTACAAAATATATTTCGGTAAAAGATCATTTGCCGATTTTTAACTTCGACTAAAAATAATGTTTGTTAATTCATCTTTGAATAGCAATGTTTGCCCATAGAAACTATTTTATCATCGAATAATATAATTGGAGTTCTAGATGAGAATATACCATTTAAACATTTTACATTTGAAAAACGGTAAACATGGGCCATTTCGGTAGTGGCTCCATTTTCCATAGAATTTAAATATCGGTAATTTTTTTTGTAAATATCGCTATATGACTCTACCGCGATGTGCCCGAATAGAATTGTATTTAATGCGTTTTGCAAAAAATTTGTAAAGGACGAATACGGTGGTGGCGTATACTTCAAATTTTTAATAAAGATATTTTTATTATTTTTATTAGAAAAGTCTATTGTTCCGTGTATCCACATGAGTAGAAAACAATAAGGTATTAAAATATTATTTTCCGCTAGAAATGATCCGTGCTCACTGAGCAAGTTGGCAATTTCCGAATATTCTATAGCTAATAAGTTAGAGGCTAATTCGCGAATAGGAATTAAAGCATTTAACAATTCAATTTTATTTAAATCTTCGATAACGGCTGGCGCTGAGAGTACAATTTCGCGTTCGATCTTTTCAATACATCTCGCTGTATCCGAACTTACGGAGTTTATTTCTTGAAAGAAAATTAAAACGATTTTAACGGGTAATTTGTTGCTAAATTTTACTTCGTCCGGACTAACTTCCAATGTTTTATAATTGGTATGTTCCATTAGAAACGAGTTGATGCTATTTACGAATTGTTTACACAATGACGCGTCAATAGTGACGTTTGGCTCGGCTGAGGAAATATCATTTCCTTCGTGTACTCGATTACATTCGTTCATGAATGTGTTCATAACATTTTCAGCATAGTCGGCATTATTAATGCTGCGATCATTCAACTCCCCACCAATTGGATTCGCCAATAATCCAGCATACGCGTATTCGTACATTATATTTTTTAAATTTCTTATATCACTTTCGCGAATTCCGCATCCCAAAACGGCGATGAATCGTCGATTTTCGGACACCACTTGGACCAGAATTTACACGGGTAAGGTCGAAATTCGTACTCCGTGCGGAATGCAAACATAAGATATCGCTCAACAACATGGTTTTTCTTACCGCGCTGAGTAAATTCGGAAAGGTGCTTAAAGCAACCGAAAAAATTGCACTGCGAGATATTTCGCGGGTGCTTACCACATCGATTAAGAGCTCGGCAGTTTTGCGAAATATATTTTTAAATATAAATAAATATTCAATTAAAATAACCAAGAATCCGACAAAATCATTCATATCGGTGGTGTTTCCGTGAAAAACATAATGGAACACGTTAAAATAGGCAATTTTAAATATATCTTGTCTAAAATTGAACCCAAAGTTACATTAGATGCTGTGAGCGTTGGTATTTTATCAGCGGAAGTAAGACATTTGCCAGGGTTCAAATTAAGTAACATGGGTAAACTTTTCGAAAAAGGTTAAAGCGGGAAAATTGTGCTTGTTGAATAAAGCGACTAGTGCGAAAAATGTGGAACAAATTATCTTTGCGGAAAGTAGAACATCCAAAGTTTTCAGTTATGTGAGGACAACGATATTGAATAATAAAACGAAAATTATCGGCTTTGGCATGACGATGGTAGTTGGTGGGATAGCGGGATCCACATTAATTGTGAATTATCGAAGAAAAATTACGGGATGTTGCCGCATCGAGAATTTGAATGGTAAATTAAAAATTTGTAAAGTTCTTGGCTGCTCTTGCATCACCGATTCAACTAATCCCAGTACGGATGAAGTTGTCTGTACTGAATTCGACGATATGCCGAGCATTATGAAACGTAAAAATATATGTGCCGAAGACAATCCTGAAAAAAAGTCATGCGTACATTGCGATAGTAAAAATAACGACCCGTAAAGTATGGATATTAATATGGAATATATTTGCCGAGGACCCGATTGGTCCGAGACTGTTGCCGATATGATGGGCAAAGGGGCGGAAAAAATATTCGACGTTGATGACGAGATATTAACGGACACTATGAATTCTATACATTTCGCATTTAAAGTGGTTAGTTTTCTGCTGTATGTTACTTGCGACGGAATATTTTTGTACACTTCAATCTACATATACCGTCGGATGAATGAAAAAAATTCCGCCGCAGTTGTGAAGCCCGAGGGCATGTAGCGGTATTCAAGGGGGAATTATTCTATTTCGACGATCCAACCAATCCAAACAGATATCAAATTGGCGTAATGTCTCGCCAAATGTGATCGGCAAATTGCGTTGGTACAATGCCGAGGCATTGTACCAACGCAATCCATCACTGAAAATTACGAAGCTATGGCGCAAATGTTCGATGATGCCGGACCCCGATCTCCAGAATACGAGCCCTCAATGACCGTCGAATATATGTCAGGTAACAACGTTACGCGCGTATCAAATAGTCACGCTATCGCGTTATAATTAAATCATTTACGTTTGTTACAGATTTAGAATCCAATTGGAATACCGTTTATGAAAGCGATACCCACGATGCCGCAACTACAGAAAGTATATTTGCTCAACCGATGAAAAGTAATAACTACGCTATTGTGGTCATACAATTTGGATTATACGAAACTAAATGTTTCCCCTTGGAAGTTTCGTTTATGGAAAATTTATTCACAATTCGACGCTACGCTATTTTAGTACCGTTACCTTTTCGGTGCTTGGATCAACACAGCCAATGGAGAAACAAATATCTAACAAACAGTATAACTGGTTTATATTGGTCCAACGATAAACGCGACTGTCCGACTATTAGCGTGGATGTATTAAGTACTATCCTAATAGATTTGAGTCAGCGAGTAGATTATATTATACTCCGCGGCCAACAAAAGTACGACTATATTGTAAACGTACTCGGCGTGTCGACCGGAAAAATTGTTACTTTTGAATACAAGTTTCCGATAAAAAAATATCGCAAGCAATGTAAACTGTATAACAACAAATGAGTTAGAATAAGATTCGCAATGTCAAGCTGTCAGTTTATTAATTATATTATGAAAAAGGAACAATATATTGTAATTTGTAATTACATAACATTATTTTTGCCATGTTACTTACCATATGCATAGTTATGACCATATTTGGTACGCTCGTCATTGTATTTAAATATTATATTTACCATGATCCCTTGGGTGACGAACTCAAATCCTTGACGCTAAACGAGACTGTTAAAAAATTAAACAAGACTATGGCGATTTACGTCACAAGGATGAATTTTATTTTTGCAAATTACACTACACCCGAGCCAGAGGACAAAAAACAAATTTATTATATAAATACAGCAATAGTACAATTGAAATAACAAATGAAATCGAAGTTTATCCAGCAGATACGCATTATTCCAATATAGCCATACAATATTTCGCCCCCCAACAAATAATACATTTGGAGATTAGTTCAAAGTACAGTAAACACACGGTAAATGTATACGTCGAGTATAGTGACCGCAAATTAAGTATTTAATATTGTACTAATGCGAAATGTTTCGACAACTCTACGAATATAGTATTGCATCTAAAGTTACAGAATGAAAATAGCGTACGCAGTTTTTCGCGATATGATGTATGCTCATTGTGTGAAAACAATAATAAAAAATCTCCATTAGCCTATGGCGAATATCTTAAGGCCTTACATACGTCGAGAATTTTCAAAAAATCGATTTTTTTTTGTTTACAGATTATTATTCCTTATAGTCTTAGGCGTGTTTCTGTGTAAGCTGATTGTAAAAATTCCCCATAGTTCAAAAGTTATTGTAGATAATGTGCCTGCCCGACGAAAGGACACGCTCGAATCAACGCTACCAAAGCAACAAAAGAGGCCAGAACAATTCGTCGATTAGAAAAAAATAAACAACAACAATTTTTTACTGACAAGGAAGGCGTACAATATGAAGCTGGAACGGGAGATTAGACGTAAGTTAACTAAATAAATAAAAAAAATTCATAAAGTTCTTGCTCCAGCCGCGCGCGACTTCGAGCGAAACGTGCTTGAAACTTTAAACGCGTTTTTCTCAAAACTACTTTTTCTCACACGGTCGGCATGATAACTCGTACGGTTTTCAATATTTTTTGATGATTTTTTTTTTAAATATTCGGAATTGTTTTTTCTATAGTCTGTCGAGTCGGATTTTTAAAATTATAATTAGAAAATTTTATAAAAACAATTAAAGTGTGACTTTTTTGACACAAACTTAACATTTCTTTTTAAATTACCGTAAATTGTTTAATTTTTCGAATTTCAAAAATCCGGCTCGACAGACTATAACTACTACCTTATTTTACAAGAATTTCTTTACATTTTGCAGATCCGTCAATATTTGAGGAAGAAATACTGCCGACCGTGGAGCAACTTTTTTTTTACAGTGCTTCAAAAAATGTGATCTTTCATGTTGTAATTTTTGAAAAAAAAAATTGAAATAAATTTTTTTACAAACTTGACACAGTAATAAACAATGTGTAAGAATTTTTTTATCAATTTCTATTTCTATCCCTCCTAAAAACAGTTTTTTTTTTGGTACGTTTTCGGTACCGCTGGACGTATGTAAGGCCTTAAATTGAAACAAATAACCAATATCGATACCAATCAAACGCATATAAATTCGCCAATTTATTATATCCTGTGTTCGGCATATAAGAAAATATTGAAAACATGTCCAATTAATTATCATTTCGACATTAAAGAAAATGCTTGCGCAAGTGACTAACCCACGATTCTGGTAGCCGCCCCATAGTTATGTCAAACATTGCTGGTGCATTTACATCCAATAAACATTCTTTAAACAACAAAACAATAAATCATTCCGAAAAACATTAAGACAATTCCATATAATTCGACCGAATCCTTTCAAAAATTTACCGTAATGCAACTGACGGATCCGTTCCGATTCGGAGAGTTGATTTTCAAAAACATCGTACCGACAATAAATTTCCGCGTGGCAATCTCGAGTATCGTACAAAAAAAACGGATTTCAATTTACCGTTATAATTTATTATATTGTCGTCAATGTATTCTTGACGAGCGGATTTATTTTTGTATTTGTTCAGCGGAATGTTGATAAAAAATAATAGCTGATTGAGTTTTTGAAAATACTCGAAAACGAAAAATAAAAACGATTTGTAAGTGAACATTTTTAGAGATTATTCTTTCGTTGCCAAATATTTGTTAAATAGATCACCGATAAATGCCATATAACGAAAAATTCTTTTGATTTGAATCAATGCATTTTGTTCGTAACCGCGGTGTTTGAGTTTGATTTAATCATTTTGCAAAATATCAAATTCTCCAACCGTTCCAGTTCATGCAACTAATGTTTTCAATGGAGGAAATTGTAGCACTTGGAAATTTTTTTTTTTTCCGTTACAATCGTATCCATTTTCGCACTCGAACCTTCCAATTTAATACACTCGGATTTATTGGTTGTTGCGAACTTTGCATTGACCAGCCGAACTAAAGTATCGAGTGACACGGACAACGTATTAGTGAATTGATATCGATCCGTATCTAAATCGATAAATTTACAAGTATTGGGATCGTCTAAAATTCTATGGCAGACATCCAGCAGAGTTTGATAATCCGTAGATTTTATTTTTTGTCGAATATAATCTATCGCAACGAAAGAGTCGCATCCGACTAAATCGACGCAGTTTAGTAATATTTTGAGCGTATCCTCGTTGACGTACTTGTAAGTTACATTTACAAGCCGTAAAGTTTTGCCAATTGCACATACAATAGGCGCGTAATTTTGATAGCGTATATAAAATATTTTCTCGAAAACATTGTTGTGGCTACGGAAATGGGAATTGTACTAAAGGTATAATTTTTGTTACCAAACAAGCCATAAATGCTGTTGATGAATATTTGTATCGATTTTTGAATCGATTCGCTAGTTTTGTACTCGCTAATTTGGCCATTTTTTAGAAAATTTTTCATTTCAGCCTTCTCTGTAGCGCGCTCGTCGAAAATATCGCTGATGAATTGCGGCAAGAAATGTTTAGTATTGTTGGAAACGAGCAACAAAATATCATTTTTGTTCAGAAAAGAATCAAATAAATTACCCGAGAAAATTATCATTCTGCCGACCCACCGATCAGCATAAGCGCTAAAGTCATTTTAAAGTTTTATTTTATTTTCACGAACGGCAAGATGTGGGTATATTGAAAATAATCGTTCTTGTAACGCTCAACGGCCAAATAAATGTTTACAATATTATTGCTCAATAGAAAATTAAACACTTGGGACAATTGCGTTTGCCGGTTGTACAATTTACGAAGACTCGCGACGGTGCAGCAATTGACTGAATCTATGGCCATAATTTTGTGCTTCATATTGGATGGATAATACCTGAAGAAATCCAGTACTTGCTACGACAATCGCGCCTGGGTATTCTTTTTTCTTATACCTAAGTACGGCGCAATCTCGAAAAAATGGAGCGCATAAAGATTCCAAAATCTTTTCATTGCTCGCTCCTCTGTCCAGCACATTTAAATAATAGTGCGGATTGAGTAATTGTAAATTATCCGTAATCATGAGAACTCGATCGAATATGTCGTTATTGTTGTACGCGCACATTACCGTTGAATATTTTAAAGCGGCGTACGACAAACTGCTGTTCACTCGTTTCAATATAATTCCTTGACCCACACGTTGGCAATCCATATTGGTACGATCGCTAATTTCATTGACGAAATTACACAAATCCAACTATTTGAAAAGACCCATTACTACTTCGCGATCGTGATAATTGTAATATAAAAATTTGGCAAACGTCTAAACTTTTATATTTTCAATCTGTTTTAAATTTGACATCCCGACTATTTTTGACCACATCTCGTCGTTCACATCAGTTCGTTTGAAGTTTACCATCAATGCGTTATCCATTGAGGAGTTATCCACAAATTAACTGCCGCATAGCATTTTTTTCCTCGTTCACGATGCAAACATAATTCCATTTTGAACTTATCCTGAAGTTCAAACCGCCCCGATCAATTGCATTGAATATGCAAAAAATAATGTATTTTTATTATTCGTCAGGTTACACCGAATAAAGTAATTTTATTTCCAACCTCGTACATTTAGTATTTATATTTTTTATTAAGTGCATAATTTTCTCACTTGACAGCTGTCGTACTCGTTGACTACACAAAATCAACGCTCACAGAATTCGTCTATATCGTCTACGCAATTACAAGTATTATGCCCGTTATTGACTTCATTTCAAATGTAGCACGAAACAATTTTTTTGCATATTCACGCCATTCAAATGTGCAAGTCCTTTAAGCCCTTAAATGTGAGTTCTTTAAGCCCTTAATTTGTTCGCGCGCATTTCGCTTAGGCTTCCCGATGTAAGACAAATCATGATCCGTATGCAGTGAAGAAATCAGGGAATAAATTGTGTCGTGCAAATACATTATTTCGTTTTGTCTCGGCTCGATGTTTTCTTCCGTTGATTGCTGTGAATCCATCTCGCTCGCTATATACGGTGTTAAAGGTCTCGCGGTATGATTCGATGTAGGTTCCACCAATGAGGGCTCGTTATTAATGACGACAGTATCGACACTATCATCGTCGATGTTATCAATTGTCGAACACTGTCCGTTCGAAGGGTTGGCGTCTGCTCGCAGCCGATGGGAACGTTGACGAAACATATCGTACCGTGCTGACAACCGTTTAGTTTCTCGAGCTTCTTTCGTAGGGATACTCGATTTATCATATGTCAGATACGCCCAAGCTCGAAGAACGATGTCTCTTTTACGATAAGGTTTGAGGGGCGCGGGGCACTCTGGTGGCGAGCCACAGTATAGCCACGGGAAAGGAATTATCCAGGCTAGACGTTTATTTTTTTGTATTGTTTGATAATTCCAAATTTATCCAGCATATTTTTTTAAGTAATTTATCTAATAGTTTAATCGACATTTATTTTTTCAATATTTATTTATTACACGCAATTCATTCAACAGATTTGATTGGGGGTATTTTTGCATATGAAAAACAAATAGTTGCTCGATAAAATTTATTTGTCCGATGATTTATATATAGGGAAGCTCGACATTTATTTTTTTCGATTTTTTTTATTGCTCGCAATTTGCAAATTTATTCGCCAGAATCGTTTGAGGGTAGGAAGAAAATAGTTGTTTGACATTTATTTCAAATAAATATATAGTCTTGTACATATCGACGGAATAAATATATGGCGTGCGCTTATCGCGTAGGCTGACCAGACGGTGCCCAAATAGTAGGTTTTGTCTCGCCCATACATCCGGTACCTCGCGCAGCAACGTAGAAGATTTTATTATTTTCCTATATTTTCTTTAGGACAAAAATTAATTATTTGATATTGATTTGAAATAAATATCTCCTCTGGTATGTATTGGCGATATTTATTTTGTTCGATATTTTTCATTGCAAAAAATTTATTCACCGGATTTGTTTGGAGGTATTTTTATATAGCAAAAAAATTGTTGCTCAAGGAAATTTATTTGCCCGATATTTTATATATGGGGAAGCTCGACATTTATTTTTTCGATATTTTTCATTGTTTTAAAATTCCAAATTTATTCGAAATATTTTTGAAAGCATTTCATCTAATAGTTTCATCGACATTTATTATTTATTGCGAGAAATTTATTCGCCAGATTTGTTCCATAAATTTGTGAAATAAATTTGAAATAAATATTGCATTCATGATTTTCTTCGTCGCAAGACAAAGAATGCTATTCAGAGAAAAATTCTCAAGGCAAAGCGATAAGCGCGCGTGTTAATGTCATCAATATATACCAGCGAACCCATAACTAATTCTCTGGGCTTAGCGCGTATGCCGCCCGGACTGCTGCCCGAATAGCGGGCTTTATCTCGCCCATACATTCGGTACATCGCGCAGCAACGTGGAAGAGTTTATTATTTTGTACAGGAAAAAAAAATTATTCGATAATCATTTGAAATAAATATGTACTCTTGTATGTTTTGGTGACATTTATTTTTGTCGATTTTGAAAATTGCACATTGATTCGACATATTTATGAACGAAATTAATCTAATAGTTTAATCTACTTTGATTTCCTTTTTTATTACGGGAAATTTATTCACACAACTATTTTTTCGCATATAAAAATACAGCCAAATAAATGTGGTGAATAAATTTCTTGCAATAAAAAATATTGAAAAAATAAATGTCGATGAAACGATTAGATAAATTATTTCCATAAATATGTCGAATAAATTGGGGATTTTCAAAATCGACAAAAATTTATGTTACCAATACATACAAGAGTACATATTTATTTCAAATAAATATCGAACAATTATTTTTTATTCCTCTACAAAATATCGAAAAATAATAAAATCTTCTGCGTTGCTGCGCGATGTACCGGATGCTTGGGCGAGATAAAGCCAGCTATTAGAGCAGAGGCAAAGCGATAAGCCCATGTCTTAAGGAGGGGGTATGGTCTTGAAACTTTTTTTTTCGTTTTTTTAAATATTTTATTTTATGAATGCACAATATCTCAAGAATGATGTATCAAATTTTTAGAGTAATTGGAGCAAAACTAACGGAGATATGGAATTTTAACCAATTGTCGCCGCTTCGGAAATGCCTGAGCAGCGACGACTCTTGGTGCGAATTTCCGAAAGCTGCAGCAGCAAATAATTTGCAGACATTCAAACACAGTTATACTGCGCTTCCTAGTGGTGTTCTCAGTGCTATAAAACCTATTTACGAGGATTTGAGCGAGGCGGTAAGTATATAGTAAAAAAAGGAAAAAAATTCGGATTTTTAAATGTAAAAAACTTCAAACCGATTTTCCCACACTTCACGTTTTCAAAGTCGGTGACAGCTGTAGTTTGAAGTCTATTGCACTGATCCTTTTCAAACTTGGTACACTCTCTCTGTATAATTCATGAGGTAACGCTGTCGAGTGTTCAAAAAATTTGTTGTTATTTTTTATTTTACAATAACTAATTTGCCGTATTTTTAAGCGAAAATCGTGTTTCTGACTTTCCAGTGTTACCGAAAATTGAAAAATCAATATAAATCATAAAACTCCACAGCGTTACCTGGGAAAACGCATAAACTAATAAAATCAATTTGATTTTTTGATTTCAGATGACCGAGTGATGAGTTACAACTGTCACCGGAAAATAACTTTTTTTGGAGACGTCTCCGGAGATTTGCTGCCAACGGCTTAGTTTTTAATATTTTCCGCTAAAATTTTCAGAAAATATTCTTCAAATGTTACGCTACAATACTGTAATCATTCAATTTAAAAAGTGTTTTAAAAAGTGTCTTTTTTTCACCGAATTAACCGTACCCCCTCCTTAATATCATCAATATGTAAGGGTGATCAAAATCTCTGTGCTTAGTGCGTCGGCTGACCGGGCTGTACCCAAATAGCAGGCTTTGTCTCGTACGTACTTGCGAGCCCCACAGCCAGCCTGCGCGCTAAGCACATTCAGTGTTCACCAGTCTTCACGCGACATTGGGTGTAGCCGGTTCACACGCGTTTACTCTCCACCTTTCAACAGCATCTCTGCAGTAATGTGTTTTTTTAATTTCAGTATGTAAATAATGGCGATCGATTACCCGATTAATTAATTTGTGACAACCTACTTTGAAGTGAACATAACGTGAACGTGCATCGACAAAGACGATTGACTATCCGATCAATTTGTGACAAACTACTCTAAAGTGAGCATAACGTGAATGTGCATCGACAAATTAATTTCCATAAAGAAACACCCCACCACCGGTAGGGCGATTTTTAATCAATAATAAATATCGAATCATTTTTTTTCTATACAATAAAAATAATTATTTCTTCTTTTCCTATAATGAATTTTTCTTTTCCTATACAAAATATAGACCGAATAACTTACGTCGAGCAACTATTTTTTCCCTATATAAAATTACGCCCAAACAAATCAGGTGAATAAATTTCTCAGAATAAAACATATCGAAATAATCGTCAATACATACAAGAGTACATATTTATTTCAAATAAATATCGAGTTTGTTTTTTCTATACAATGAAAATTCATTTCGCGATATTTTTTTTATTGCATAGAAATAAAATAATTTTTTCTTTTCCTATATTGAATTTTTCTTTTCCCATACAAAATATAGACCGAATAAATTTCGTCGAGCAACTATTTTTTCGCTATATAAAATTACACCCAAACAAATCAGGTGAATAAATTTCTCGCAATAAAAAATATCGAAATAATCGCTAATACATACAAGAGTACATATTTATTTCAAATGAATATCGAATAATTATTTTATGCCTATAAATAAAAAATTTATTGCGCGAAATTTTTTTTTTATTGCGTAGAAAAAAAATATTCATTGTTTCTTTTCATATACAAAATATAGACCAAATAAATTTCGTCGAGCAACTATTTTTTTGCTATATAAAATTACGCCCAAACAAATCAGGTGAATAAATTCCTCGCAATAAAAAATATCGAAATAATCGCCAATACATACAAGAGTACATATTTATTTCAAAAAAATATCGAATAATTATTTTTTTTTCTATACAATAAAATAGAATTATATTTACTTTTCCTATAATAAATTTTTTTTTTTCCTATTTAAAGTATAGACCGAATAAATTTCGTCGAGCAACTATTTTTCTACTGTATAAAATTACGCTCAAACAAATCCGGTGAATAAATTTATCGCAATAAAAAATATCGAAAGAATCGCCGATACATACAAGAGTACATATGTATCTGAAATAAATATGTGTAGTAAATATATTATTTATTGAAATATAGTTGTAATATAAAGTAATACGTTGCTGATATGATGGTTTGTAATTATTTTAACAAAGACAATTTAATTAGTGAAAATGTAAACGTCGCGGAGTCCACGCTGTATAGGCGCAGCAATACTCGAAGAGAAAAATGAATAGATGTACTCTCGACGAATGTCCAAAACGAAGCAAACAACCCCACACCCTTGTCGAGCCCTCGAGCCGTTAATTGTGCCTTTTTGTCTTATGGCTACCCCTAGCACAGCGTCGCCAAGGTCTCGAATCGTTGTCTCCAAATTAATGCAAAATTTATTTCAAATTTATTTCACAAATTTTTGGAACAAATCTGGCGAATAAATTTCTTGCACTAAAAAAATCAATGCCGATTCCTGTTAGATTCCTTTCAAAAATAAATGTCGCGTAATGAATTTTCAAACAATAAAAAATATCAAAAAATATAAATGTCGATTAAACTGTTACTTAAATTTCTTGCAAAAATATCCCCAAACAAATCCAGTGCAAAAATACCTTGTAATAAAAAAATATCCAAAAAATCGCCAACACATACAAGAGTACATTCTCATGTGAAATAAATATGGAAAATATTTTTTTAGCGTATACAAAATATAGAAAAATAATAAGATCATCTCCGTCTCTACGCGATGTACCGGATGTATGGGGGAGATAAAGCCAGCTATTCGGGCAGCAGTTTCCACCGGTCAGCCAACGCGATAACCCCATACCATATATACAACCTAAGATTTTTTTTTCTAAAACGGTACCGTGGCCACCAAGATTGCGTGAGATTTTTTTCGTGAAATGTCGTTAAACTATTAGATGAATTTCTGTCGAAAATACATATTGCGTAATGAGTTTGTTTTTCCTCTACGAAATATAGGTCAAGGAGTAAAATCTTCAACGTTGCTGCGCAATAACCCCTATACCATATATACATCCGGTCAGCCCATACGCTAAGCACAGAGAATTTGTAATGCGTTCGTCGGGACATATTGATGCCATCAACACGCGCGATTAAGGCTTTGCCTTGAGATTTTTCCTCTTGGTAGCATTCTTCGCCTTGCGACGAAGAAAATAATGAACGCAAAATTTATTTCAAATTTATTCCACAAATTTTTGGAACAAATCTGGCGAATGAATTTCTTGCAATAAAAAAATAATGCCGGTTACACTGTCAAATAAATTGTTTTCAAAAATAAATGTCGCGTGTGACGTCGTGACATTTTTCATGGGATTTTTACTGTATTACCTTAACTTTACTTTCAACTTAAGGTATAATATTTTGCGCTCACTCGCAACGCAAATTCATCACTTGAGCGGATCTCGCCGCTCGCGTTCCTGCTTACTCCATTTCCACTAAATTCTTAAATTACCCGAGCTCTTCGACCGGACGATCGCAGAACAAATAGCCACACCAATCGTGAGAACGGATGTCGCCACTCACATTTCTGCATATTCCACTTTTGGGGAAACGTACAAATTACCTGAGCGTTTGTTCGTTCGTTCGAAGAGGTAACGCTCAATATCAGATCTCCGCTGACTAGTTTCCGGCGCGACGAGGCTCCAGGTCTCGCGCGATATTGCTAACTTCTGGACATTAAGAAGTCAGCACTTTTCGGTTGCCGCTTCACGACAGCCGAATGCTCATCCTTTTGTTAGTCTTTACTCAACACCCGTGGCGAGAAGTCCGCTTTTAACATCTAAGCGACTCTGAGTCTTAATCCAACGCTCGTCGAGAGAACAACTTTAATAATCCAACTGCCATAACCCGGTACCTCTACGACAATCTAGCTTTGTAATAACTCCGACTTTTAACGATCACCTCGAGCAACAACTGTATACGAACATATTTATCAGTGTCTCGCGTATTTCGTAGTACGACTTTTCAACTGTGTAACTCTGTTATAATCATCAAATGTCCGAATAAAGCCAGCGATTAATTATACTCGGCATCTCGATTTCAATCGTTAATCGGGAACAAACCACGAGCATTTCCTTATTCGTCGAGTATCGTACTCTATGTGTTTCTCCTACGACCTCTGAGGCGCCGCGTCCACGTTATTCGCTTTACCTCTGAGTCGCCGCGCACACGTCTCCCTTTTCGAAACTCCCTGGGACGTAAAAGAATTTCTGGTTTCAGAAGTGGGATCTCCCGAGTGTCGAGGTCACGCGCCGTGCTTCGGACCAAGTGAAAAAAAAATAGTGACAATTGACAATGAAAACGTGGTTCAAGTGTTTATTTCAGCAAAGAAAAGAATATATACATCGGCGAAGAAACAGCCAATTACGAAAAGTCCAATTATCAAAGAGGAAAACCACTATTACCGAAGAAAATCCCGAAAGGAAAGTGCATTGGCGTGATCCCAATAATATTATAATTGAAGGAAGGATGATTTTTATACCGACGCTCATCTTC
The DNA here is from genome assembly GCA_958009045.1 of Oxytorus armatus. Lineage (NCBI taxonomy): Eukaryota > Metazoa > Arthropoda > Insecta > Hymenoptera > Ichneumonidae > Oxytorus > Oxytorus armatus. Next base: position 6,495,676 of record OY253747.1, on the reverse strand, counting down.
GCCAGCTTCACATAAGTACCTTTTACATCGCTATCCTTACGTCTTTCTCTCTTATTTACGAGTGTTGAATTTTCCACCTAGACTCACCTTTAACGTACCGAACCCAGATTTAAAAAAAAATCTGGACTTGAAATAAAAGATTTATAATAAAACACAAGTACCCAAAATTGTCAATGTTTATTAATTAATTTCCTGATTAAAGTCAATTTCGGAATTTTAATAACTATACTCAGAGGAAATTTTGAATTACCAAAAATTTTTCAATTTATTAATCTGAAATTTAATTTAATTCTCGAAATTTTAAAATGTATAATTCAGTCAAAAATCTCAAAATCAAGACGTAAACTCACTATCCTCCAAATTAAGATCATTTTTCTGAATTTAAAAAATTTTTTATTCCGATAAGGACCGGAATACCCAAATTATTAATTTAATAATCTTGAAATGAAATCCAATTTTCGAATTTATAATTCAGGTAAATTCTGAATATCAAAATAAAAATGGATTATCCTCCAAGGTTAATATTATTCTCAAATGTTTTCGAATTTATAATTCAGATAAGAATCTGAATACTTGAAGTTTTTATTTATCAATTCCCAAATTCAATTCAGTCCTTGAATTTTCCAAATTTATAATTAAAATAAAATCTGATTATCCAAATTTTTAATTTATTATAATATTTTTCGAATTTAGTCCAATTGCAGAATACCAAGTTTTAAATTTACCATTTTTCGAGTGTAATCCAACTTTTGAACCATTTGAAACTTATTATTCGTACGAATTCCGAATATCCGAAAAATTTGGATTTATCATCTCTTCAATTTAATTCAATTTTCGACCTTTTCCAAATTATAATTCAGACGATCTTGAATAGCCAAAAGTCCGTGTCTAGTTATTTTCAGATTAAATTCATTTTTCGAAATTTCTTAGGACTGCCAATTCGGATAGAGATCCGAATACCCAAAGTGAACCTTATTAATTTTCAAATTTAATTCAATTTGCAAATCTTTTTATTTACAATTCAGACTAGTCTGAATACACCACGAATTTTTATGTTATTATTAATTTTTGGATTGAAGTCATTTCTTTTGAATTTTTCCAAATTCTTGATTCATATCAGAATCTGAATACTGAGAAATTTGAGTTTATTAATTTTCCAATTTAAGTCAGTTTATGACATTTTTCCCAATTTGTTGTTCAGATCAAATTCTGAATAACTAAAAAATGTATATTTATTAATTTCCAAATCTAACTCAATTTTTGATACCTATTCAAATATATTATTCCGATAAGGAAAAACTGAATATCCTAACTTTTAAATTATTTTTCACATTTAATCCAATTTCAGAATATCAAGAGTTTAAATTTACTATTTTTCAAGTTTAGTCCAGTCTTCTAATCTTTGAAATTAATAACTCGGAAAATTTTAAACATCCGAAAATTTGGAGTTATTTTCTTTTAAACCTCATTCAATTGTCGAATTCTTCCAAGACTTATAATACAGACAATTCTGAATATCAAATAATTTATATTTATTAATTTTCAAATTAAATTTATTCTTCTAAAGTTCTTAAGATTAATAATTCGGATAAAGACCCGAACATTCAAATTTTGAATTTATCAATTTTCAAATCAATTCCAATCTTGAATTTTTCCAATTCATAATTCAGATTTTAATCCATTAACTTTCGGATATAATCCGATTCTTAAAGTTTTCAATTTCTAATTCAGATAAAATCTGAATACCCAAGACATTAAATTTATTATTTTCCAAATCTGATTTAATTTTTGAACGTTACAAATTTGAAAATTCTGATAAATTCTGAATATCCGATACCTGTAAATTTATTATATTTAAAATTTAATTAAGTTTTTTAATCTTTCAATTTATAATTCAGACAAAATCAGAACATTCGAACCATCCAAATTTATTATTTTTCAAATTTAATTTAATTTTTAAATATTTCAATATTATAATTTAGACAATCGTTTCGATTTCCGCGTTATACCACAGCCGAATTCTCGCTGCCGCTTCACAATAATCGCTCCTCGTTCAACGAATATTGTCTAGTATTAATCGAGATATATAAAATTACTCCCCCATATTACCCCTTTTTGGGTATATGGACCTCGCTCGTTACCCTTTGACTAATAAACCTAAGATTATCCGTAAACAATTGCTTAACGCGATTAAACAGTGGAAACAAATTCTGCGCAAACAACTTGACCTTGTAAATAACGATAGCTGTAGGTTGAATTTTTCTCGGGAGGTCGAGCCGGACGAACGAACCTCTGTTACATCCCGGTATCTTTGGGAATATTGTTTCCCCCCCCTTGCAATATATTGCCATAAATTGAATAAAATGCATTTTTATTGCATCGGATCCATGACGAATGTAATTATTATACGTGTAATTATATATAATATAAGTGTTATATTCCTTTATTTTTGTCTCTCATATTTCGCGCATCATGCTCCGTAAAATATCGCGTTCCACTCTCGTGATGCGGAGTGATAGCCGCAACAATGAAAATGTAACCGCTGACTCGTGCGTCGTCGCTTCGTTCGAATTACTCGGCGATGCCGCGATGTACCATCACGGGAGTTGTCGGCGGCAACGGGGGATAGACTCAGCACAGCCGAGTAAGGGATTTTATTTTGCACGTTTGATAGAAATGAGACCCCTCGGAAAGAAATCCTAAGAAAATTCTTCCCCTCCTGTGTGCTCGCGAGAGTAAAGATGACTCTCCCGAGACAACGGAGGAGGCAGTCTTAGACAAACCTCTTAAGGTAAAACTTAAGAATTGGGACTCCGGGGATTCTCTGCTTCCTCCCTGCGCCGTGTGCTTCCTTCATCCGCGTGTAGACGGGATTAGTTTTCACATAGTGGGTACTTGTGTCGGGAGAACCCGTTTTTAGTAATTAACATCGAGATTTAATATTCGAACAGTTAGTGACTGTGTAATTATTGTAAACAAAGTAGTTAACATTTATTCGGCTGTGTTGTGAGGTGATACCGTGGGTCTAGCGCTAATACTTCGCAGAACTCAGTGTCGTCCCTCGGTCCCGTTCCAGCATCTGTAAGCCTGAGCTTGATAGCCGCCAGCGAGAAGCACCGTCGGATAAGTCCGAGAGGACTGTCGCTTAGGAGAAGTCATCGTGGTGAGTGTGTGTGTGTGTATGGGTATGTGACGCGTAAGCATTGTAAATTGAGCCGCATTTCATTGCGTAGTTTTAAGTTAAACATTTGTATTATTTTTCTTTTACCTTAGTCACCCAAATAATAATAATAGCTACCAGAGTGTTAATGGCTCTGGGTTTTTGAATTATTACCTTGAACTCCCCTCTGTCTCACAGATCAGGGAACGAGCCCGTATGGGACGGGGCAAGACAACCCAAAAATAAAAACAACTTGGTAAGTAGCGGGAAAATTCTATCTCGCGTTACGTTCGCACGGTACGGATCATTATTACGGTCCGGTTACTGGCCGTCGATCGTGTACCGTAGTGTCACAAGTAGACGGTACCCCGTTAACCACCCTTGATTAACTTGAAAAATTAAAAAATAAAAATACTAATTACCCAAATTTCATCCGGCTACCCTCGTCCTACCTCTCTTCCACCCGTTATCGCCTAATTACTGACTACAAACCATAGGCTCTGGCGAATCACATATACTGGCACAGACTATCATACCGGTCAGTAACTGATATCAACAGCCCCTGCGGTTACTCGGAACATTAACACAACAAATTCAAAATTTTCTGCGGGGTGAGGTCACTGGTATAGGCTACCATGCCGCCCAGTGACTAACCTGCAAAGGTCTCTGAGAATTACACACAAGCTTGGGAACTCGGACGAGATAATTTTTGGTACAGGCTACCATAACGGTCAGCAGCTGTTCTGTGAACACTTTCCGGGTAACACACACAGTTGCCGCACGTACCCATCCCATCAAGCTTCCACTTTTCTAGTCTACCTCTACAATAATACTTGGCTTTAAAAAAAAGGAAGACTTACAAGGAAAGTACCCAAGGTGTCCCCCTCCGATTATGTTCATACTCATGCATGTTATAGAGCATTGAAAACTAATCAACCGTATTTTGTTTTATCTGCGGAAAAACGGTTTCAAGGGGTGAAATCACCCCCTAAAATTACACAGGTTTATAACGGAAATGAGATTAAAGTTGATGTATTTTCGAATTTGTGCAATACAACACTTTTAAGGGGTAAGCTACCCCAAATAGGGCTAGCTTACCCCATTATTTTAATTTTATTTCCCCTATAAAACAGCATAATTTTCATTCCCCCCATATGGGGTGTTTCGAACCCATAAAATATTTTTTTTTTCATTATCTCGTGGGATCTTCATTCCTGTGCATAACAAACATAATAATTTTTGTTTCATCAAAATCGATGCACTGCTTGTATGTGAAACTGCAAAATCGGCCCTTGACCTGTGTAACTTTAGGGGGTGGTTTCATCCCTTGAAACTGTTTTTCCGCAGATAAAAAAAAATACGTATTGCTTAGTTTTCAATGCTCTGTATCATACATGAGTTTCAATGAAATCGGAGGGCGACAATTCGGGTACTTTCCTTGTTAGTTCTGTTGGCCCGAAGTCCGATTCGACGCGCGTTTGCGATTACATGATTACAACTGAATTGTGAGTTATATATATATGTACGTACACGACGCCCGGCTCTCTACGTACGAATAGTACGCTCTTCATTCCCGCAATCTTTTTAAACCGCGGAAAGAAAGGGTCCGCGGGGCGCGGGGGGGGGGGGGGGGGGGGATTCATACTCGTCGGGAACCTACAACAACAAACACCTAGTTATGCAAGTTATGTTCGTTCCAAATAGTTTTCCTTTTGTACGACGTGTCGAAATTCTCCTCTAAAATTCAGAATTTTACCTTCCTAATATCTCCTATTCAGTCAAATTAGATAGATGGGATTATCCAGTATGATAATTCATACCGGAAATATCGCGATGACCGAATCAGACGACTATCTTCTCGCTCACGTGACAGGTCCGATTCTCGAAACAGGTTTTATGGTTCAATTGGATCATGTGAGTCAAAGTCTCGTTGCAGCAAACACGAGTTTAGCCGCCGCCGCTACAGAAATCACTCTCGGCGCCGACACGGTCGTGTGAACATAACCCTTACTCGGAACGTCACTACAATAGATACGAATCTAATGAACGGAAGTTAAAATCACCACACCGCCATCGTCGTGATAGGAGCCGCTCCGAGTCGCGATGCCGTAGACGCGATGAATTGCAACATCAAAGTCGCGATCGTCCATTTTCATCGAACTAACGTGACGATTCGAATAGACATTACAAAGGGAATCGACATCATTACAACGGGTTCTTCCGGGGTGAATCACCTATATCCAAATACCGAAGGAAATCGCGAGAACGAAATCATCGTTGAAAATCACCCGACTAAAAATACCCGAAGAACGTACACGCGACGGACGAAACGACACATCATACAAGCATTTAAACTTCCAAGAGGCTCGGCACGGCAGCGCGATGCCGAGCACATTTCTCGAAGCGCCCTCGAAACTCCACTAGACATTTTCCCGACCACCGTCTTTGGAAAAAACAATAATTTAGAGAACGAACGAGAATATCATCGAATTAGATTCAACTGATTGCACTACAGGATCGGATGGTTCTATCTGAAGGATAACGCTGAAGGGAACATAACAAAAAAATGGGTCCTAGTGTCGGATATAGAAATTAATCGGAAAATTATTGACGGATGTTGTAACGGATATACTCTGGGTGACATGTCGATCAGCGTGAACGACCTTTCATCAACCTTCCATGTAGTCGGTAACAACTTTCCTATTAAAGCAGACGGCCTGTTGGGCTGCCCCTTCTTTCGCAACAATAGCGCGTATATTGATGAGGGTCTCGGTTGCGTGGTCATCGACAATAAAAGTATCCGTTTCATTGACACTGACGTTATAACGGTCCCAGCACCCACAAAAATGCTTATGCGTAATAGAATTAAGAACGACACTCCATTCGGTTATATACCATACCTCAAAATTCGCGATGGAATTTATTGTGGAAATGCCGTAGTCAGAAATCGCAACGGATCTGCGCTTTTATATGTTACCAACTGTCGAAACGAGAAGGTAGATTTCGTAATACCAAAAATGTCTTTACGTCCGTTTAAAACTTGCGAATCTCTACCCAAGCATGACATCCTTGCCAAATTCGATGGGTCAGACGAAGACAAGACTTCTACGCTCCAACAATTTCGACATTTGGAGCGCAAAATAAAAGTACGATTAATTAATCGATTAGCCTCTAACGTTGTAATGGGATCGTTAATGTCTCAATTCGATCTGCCTATCTGGATTGCTCCATGAATTCGACCAGGATAGATGAGTGGACCCTCGCACGAGATCTTAGGGAATTTAACCTACGTTCTGCTATTGCCAGTTTCCCACTTCCCAAAATCTTGTACCCTCTAGATCAGTTAGATAGCGCGTTACATTTTTCGGAATTCCATTTCCTGTCTGCGTTTAACCAATCCAAACGCGGTGTTGAGATCCCTACCACAACGTCCAATGAGAATAATACACTATGCCTCGATATGAATATCGATGAACGCGCCGAGTCGAACATTGCCACCTCGATATCCATGAGTTGAACGTCCAGAACTGTCAAGGACCACAAGAAGAATGGATATCGAAAGCGTCTGCACTCAGGTTGCAACACGAACAGTCATCCGGACGATACCGTTAACTCGAAACGTCGAAAAGAAAGAAGAGATAGCCTCGCAAAAGCACGAGCCCGACTCCACAATGTTGGAATATGACAATGCGGCCCGGATGCAACCATCGTCAGCATACGCTCTGGTGATACGAGACCACCAAAGGGCCGAATCTCAGTTGGATGATCTTATACTAAACAATTTCATCAGGTACTTACCCCCATCCGCTGGAGAAACCTCAATAAACCTGAAATCGACCTTGCCACATCTGGAAGAGGAAGGTCAACTCTGTCCCCCGACAGGGGAGGGAACCCCGCACTGTTCCAGTTTTTCTGCATCAACTGCATACGCTTCAAATCTTATGCCAAATCCTAACGACATCGTCATCAACTCCACCAAGAGGTTCCGAATTCAAAGAAACCGCAAGGTAGAGGAACAACTCTCTCGGTTGTCGCCGATCAACATCTCGTCATACTCGCTCACTGCAGCGAATTATGATAAAAGGTTACCTCATGAAAACTCCCATCACCAGCACTCTTTTACGGATACGAGAGACCATCTTAAACGGCCGACGAGGAAGAAAGTATCAGAACCTTTCATACAGAAAGCTTACGACAGGGAAGTGACGCCATCGGAAATCGACGCTAATCAGCATCAACCACCAGCTGACGCTCCTCAGTCATCGGTCAACAAACACAGCTACGGTCGAGCCGTATACAATATACCATCGTTTAATCTGCCTCGATGCCTCCATAAGATCAAGAAACGTTCGTTTTTACGTGCAACATTCCACTTATGAATCGTCGCCCTTATTAATCAGTCTTTTGACCCCCATGTTACATCTGGGGACGCAAACGATCATGAATACATCACGTCAAGAATCGAACATTCTTCAACATTACTTGGTCTCACGTATCATGTCGAGCTAGTCGATTCCTCGACGAGGGTACTCTACGTATTCGGATTCGTTGGTTTGAACCAAGTAGCATTCCAATTCCATGATCTACGAAGGCAATGTCAGGAGATCCGACTATAATACTATCATTCAGAGCTATAAGGACATTCGCAACGTCGGTACGCCCCAACCACCATGGAATCTTCTTACGCATTCGACAATTAATGTACGCAAAGGTAGGGACACCACTGTTGCCCATTGCAACAGTTTGCTGGTCGTACCCACCTGCGGCCATCGAGAAGGACGTCAACCGAAATACTATCAGGTCTCTACGGGACAAAGGCTCATCATGAACTGTAACCGCAGATTACTCCATTACAGTTGCATGAGTGATATGGAAACACAGCCAAGGAGATTCGCGAAACCGTTTTCCGACTGCCGACACGAACTCACAATACTAAGACCCTGTGAGAGTACGAGGTATTTTGAACTTTCGCGCGGGAGAGAAATGACAAGTTATTATTGTGGTATGAGTGACACGAGAGTAATGGTAGTGGGGACGACCGTGTGCTTCACCGATATTGAGAATTTCTCGCTCTCTTTCTCCTTGGAACGCCGAGCTATCAACTGCTTTCTATTTTGAAAAGCCGTCTCGATTATTAAGTCCGAACCATCGTCGTGGGACTTACTCCGTCTACAATAACGACACTACGAGAATTACATAGCATTCACCGTGGATCCCGAAGGACTATCGAGAAGGCAGCAGTTCGAAGATTTCCAACTCCAGGGAGAAAGCAGCCATCGTGACTCATCGCCAAGATTAATAAAAGATGAGAATCGTTTTACATAATCTGACGAGAAATACAAAAAAGAAAAAGGATATTAGGTTTTATGCGATTGGTGATTGAGGTGTGATTCGTGTGACTGTTTTGTATTATTTGTATGAAATCAGGGCTATCAAAAGTAGGCGAGAGATGCCCAAAGACGATTAACGTAATGTGAATGTAAAAACGAAGTATCTTGTAAAAAGGAGACTAGTTGAATTTGGTTGTTTCATTCAAAGATATGTTGATATATTATTTTACGTGTCATTTTCAGCGAGTTGTTTAAACCTTGCGTCGAACTTACAATTTTTTTCAATCAACTTTACGTTATTTTTCATTCGATAATAAATAAAAATCTTATAATTGGCTCCCAACGTGAGTCCTCTCTTTCGTTTTCTATCGTGAATAAAATAAAAATATTATAACGTTATGACATTCGAAAGGGAATAGAATAGAGTTACTATTACAATAGAATAAGTTAGCATTAGAATTGGGCTCCCCTTCCATCTCCTTCCCCATAGAACAAATAGAAAGGTGTAAATGTACAACTAGAATAAGTATTAGTGGTCTTTTCTCTTTTCTTTCCTATAAAACGAAAATTTTAATACATTCGCTATAATGATAATCTAGAATAGAAATAAGACTCTCTTCTCCTTTCTCGTTCCCTTTCTCATATACCACAAATAGCTTTACCACTAGGATATGGGCAGGATAATAATAAGGGCCGTCCTATCGTTTTCTCTCAAAATAAGTAAATTAAAAAATTCAAGACACAAAAATAAAATGTGACAACTCCGAATTCTAACGTCTAGCTGCTAATAATCCTGCTCTTTATCGATACTTTGTCGAAGCATGATCATTCAACCGTCAAGATCAATACAAATTTTCCGGCAATATGCTTTTCGACTTCAGGAAGGGAACAGAAGGAAAAAAAACGTTCGCATTACCGACCCACCGTCTAAATTCGAATTCAAGTAGACAGCCTTCAGCATGAACCATCCGCTACCCTACTCTCGTTCCCCCACTAGACGCGACTGATCACCATGCCAACCGAGCACTATTAACATTTTCCCAACCTCAGCGTTGCACTTCTTATAATTGAACTATTTACCCTTTCCCTCGGAGCAAAGACCGGATACACACAGCTTGTAAGACCTATTGTATAATCAAGTTAAGGGAGAACACCACTGTGACCCCCTGTTTTTTTTTACATTTTTCAAGAATTGTTTTTTGTGGGAAAAAAAAGAGATATTCGAAAATTTTTTTTGGGTTTTGTTCCTTGTTTATTAATGTATCAAAAAACATTTTTTTCACATTTTTCACGCCGCATGGTGGCGCTGGGGAAGCTCTCGCGTCAGGTGCTGTCATCTCCGCGGCACGCAGCAGAACTCTCTTCAACGTTGATCTGAAAAAAAATACCGAGTGTTTTCGTTAATAATATGATATTTTGAAGAGAAGTACATAGGGATTTGGAAAAATATTATTTAAAAAAAAATAGGCACGCCTTTGAAATTAACTTTAATTTCAAAGGCGTGCCTATTTTTTTTAAAACAATATTTTAAAAAATAGGCACACCTTTGAAATTAACTTTAATTTCAGAGGCGTGCCTATTTTTTTTTAAACAATATTTTTCCAAATCCCTATCTACTTCTCTTCAAAATATCATATTATTAACGAAAACACTCGGTATTTTTTTTCAGATCGACGTTGAAGAGAGTTCTGCTGCGTGCCGTGGAGATGACAGCACCTCACGCGAGAGCTTCCCCAGCGCCACCGTACGGCGTGAAAAATGTGAAAAAAATGTTTTTTGATACATTAATAAACAAGGAACAAAACCCAAAAAAAATTTTCGTATATCTCTTTTTTTTTCCACAAAAAAAAATTCTTGAAAAAGGTGAAAAAAACAGGGGGTTACAGGGGTGTTCTCCCTTAAGCCAGTTTCCGTAAACCTACACCACCAAACAGACAGTCATCAAGGAAAAATTCAACAAACTCGAAATTTCGGACAATTATAAGCGATGTAGTTGCGACCATGCCCGTACTAATATGCCAGTAATAGGTCAAATGAATTCCTACAACCTTTAACTCCCCCAAGGAAACACGTAAATTTCATATATAACAGCAACTACGAACAACGTTATTTGAATCCTATTCGCAAAAAAGCAAATTTGCATTTTGTGCCGAGTATAAAATAAAAATACAGGACGTTTTAATGTTTGTACTATCACGTAATCAAAAACTTTATTTAAAAAATTATGCAAATTACAAAGCATGTTTGGTACATTTTTTTTGTCAACTTTATAGCATCATTTTTGCGAGCAAAACAATAATAATGGAAATACAGACTTGGTAAGAAACTTTACGAACTAAATTGTAATCGACTGTAAATTATTTCGGCTCGCAGATAAAGAATTCTCTGGTCAAGTCGCAGATACCATTAAACTACTTCAAAGGCTTACGGGTGTTTTTATTACTTAATGTTATAGTACAATGATTTAAAAGGTGATTGAGTAAAATTAACCATGTATGACGCATAATAACATTCGTGTTGAGTACGAAAATTGGAATCTTTAGGCGATCTTTTCGTCTGTACATAATGTCATTGATGAGCGAATCATAATTGATTGTGAACGGAAGCATGGCGTATATACTGCAATGCGTGCGGTTTCGACAAGCCAAAAGTTCGCTCGTCAGTTGATTATTATTCAATGGCCAATCATTCGATTGGAAAGTAATTTTTACAAATTGTGCCGGGTTTTCGGTAAAATAAATTTGTTCGTTGTTGCTCAACAAAATAACGAAATTGTTGTAATCGGACAATATGGTGGCAGTGTGAAATTTCTTCTCGCCAATTAAGAAATACACTGCGAAATAATCGTATTTACGAGTATTGGTCAAAATTAGGAACTCGTAATCACCCGTTGCGGTATATTCGTTTTCGGTAACACCTGCGTTGAGGGGCAATGTTCAATATATCCGCTGTATAGTTGCCATATACTTGCGCATCAAACCGCAAAACCCAAATGAAATGATCAATGGGTAAGTCGCATCAATTTTCACACGTCAGCCGATGTACCGAAGGGTACTTTGAACCCTCGGAATCGACCAATTTTCTTTGATTGTCCGGAAAAAAAATACAAACTAATTATACCCGTATTAAATTGTTCGGTCCCCCGACGTAACTAGAGCAATTCATCTTTGTTATATAATTCGAAATACAATTACAATGCTTCGAACGATTTCCCGGGTGTTGCGTTGATTTAGCACCAAGAGCTGGATTAGCATATGAAACCATATTTGGTTTTATCTGCATGAAGTCGGATAGTTCGAAAATCACGTTCTCAAAGTCCCTGTTCGGGGGTGAATTGCCAAATACTTTTATAATAATGTTTATGCCAAAAGTATTTTCTTCCTGCGGACACTTGGCATTTTCGACCGTAGGGTTTTGATCAATATTTTTATTGATCCAACTCTCTGGCCTTACAGATTCCAACATGTAATACGTTGGTTCGTTCGAAGACCGCAACGAGCTCGTACAGTTTTGTGGGTCACCGATATATTGTTGGCCGTCATTGAAGTACGTGGCACCGGGTCCGGTCATTGCTTCCACATCTCGAAGGTAATTGTCAAATGCGTAAACATCAAATTCTTCGTCGATATAATTATTCACCGACGCGTTCGACAAATCCGTTTCCAGGTGAACTAAAATATTGCGTTTGTATAACAACAATTTCGTTCGGTAGCGGCATAGCTACATGTTGTGCAACATTACCAATGCCTCGATATCGTATTTCTCGGGATTATCCATACTAGATCTGAAATAAAATGTTTGCCTGTGAAATTTACAAAATCTCTCAGCACCTCCGACTAATATGTTCTGAGCGTATATTAACTCCGCATCTTAAACGCAAATTACAGCGACATTAAAAACTTAAATTACGATTTTTACAAAATCTTAATACCTTGAGCGATCCAAGCTGACAATGAGTTCAATATAAACATTTGTGACCGCAACGCGAATAGTATTTTTGAATTTCAGGACCCGATATAAAAGTCTCAAAAAAAAAAATGATTTTTCGAAAAAAAAAACGATCTGTCCATGGGAACAAATAAAGTTAAAGAATATCCACAATTTTCACATTAAAAAAAATGGAGCCGTCATGGGACGCCTGGTAGATGTGAAACATCTAACATCTTGAGAATACCGTATGGCGTGGAGAATTAAAAAAAAAAAAACAAGAAAAGTAGCTTTTGACTTTCTTCTAAAATTTTTATTTGGTTGCTTCATCTGTTACTTCGGTTATAGTAGCACTCGTTGCTGCGTTTAATTCGATGAAACTAACAATCTGTCGGTGATAGCTGAAGTATGAAATGAATATTTTAGATGTCATGTTTTCTAGATATCTACAGAACACTGCATCTATAGTCGTGACATACCTTGTAGTAGGCTCATTTCCGTGGTTGTTCATGATCAACTGAAATTCATTTTGGAGAAAATGTATGAGTGGCGATGATTCAGCTGGGGCAAAATCAACATTGAAATCCCCTGCTAAAGTTAATGGAGGTTGATGTAAATTTGCTCCTAATAGCATTGAACCGGCTGGACCATATTTGAGTAAAAATCGTGTAAAAATCGTATAATATTGTGAATTTTTTAGTTTCGAGAAATATATACAAAGATCATGACCAATTCCCTTCTATACTCTATAAAAATTTGTGCCGCACATAAATCGCTAATATCGTCTTGACCAAAACCAAGTCCCGTTACATTTCTCCGCCTAACGATTATGCGAAATATAATAACATCAAATGAATCTCTATCCTGATAAATAGCTGCACCACCAGCTCTAACATTATTGCGTTTGAAGTGGACAATACAATCAAAGTTGGGGATGTCGACGTTTTCTTCATTACCAAGCCATGTTTCACTCAATAATAAGAAATTACTCTTTTTATACGATCGAATCTTGTAGATCTGGGATATGCTCTCTGAGACATTGACAATTTAGCGTGAAAAACGACAATCCCTTTCTAGATGTTATGAAATTTGATAGTTATCCTTGGAGTGTCTCGAGTCTATTAAGCGATAATCTTTTAAATTCTTCATGCAACTCTACAACTGATGGATCAATTCGTCTACCGTGGTAGAATTTTAGATCATTATTACGTGTATACATATATGTATAAGCCTTCAATACTTGTTACTCACGATAGGTCTACACATAATAATTGTATGGATTGAGTTTTTGCTTATATTCATAAACAATCGCGCTGTATGACCCTTGAGACTTATGGATAGTCATAGCACATCCAGGTATCAATGGGAAATGATTTCTTCTTGCAACGACCGTAGACGCGGTGTCGTTAGCGAGCGATAGCCTATGAGAGTCGCGTCGTTCCGCTGGAATCTTCCCTGCAATTGGCTGTTGCTCGCTAGCGCCAGACGCTATGATATTACATCTGGTTCAAAATAGCGCCTCTGCATGCGCAATCAACCTGTGCACAGAGTTGAGTGAAGGGGAGCGTCACTACGACGTGCCATCGACGTACCCTATCGACCGATTTACTCCCAACGCGCGTAAAGATGTTTCACATAAAAAAAATCGCAATTTTCCTACACCTATAAACTCTACGACTCACTTAAAAAAACATTACTAAATATAGAAAAATTATTTGCCAATAAAATTTCAGTATGCCATATAGCTTTCCAAACACAACAACGACGATCGGAGTCACTCGGAATCGGAAAGGCTATTGAATGTTTGTATAGAAAATCCACGTTTATTGTATGAAAATAAAATAAAAAATTTTATTCGAAGTATTGCCCATCACTAGCTATACATTGTTCCCAGCTGTCTGACAATTTGTGGATGCCACGCCAAAAAACCTATACTATCAGTGGTGGATCCGGAGGGAGACACTCGGACGCAAGAACGATTTCTTTCATAACGGAACTTAATCCGAAAGTCATAAAACCAATAAACTCGTTACTTTGTCCGTGTTTCTTAATGGTCGACAACAAAATATTACCCGCATGTGAAAAAATACCCGCAGTATTTAGTCCCTACCATTTATTGTCATCATATAAAATATTGCAAAACCAAGTCATGGACAAAATAATTACATTTACACCAGTACCCGGTTCGAGAACTAATAAGAGAATACGACAAATAAATATTCGAAATTTAAAAAAATGTCTACAAAAAATGTATCAGATACATCAGGCTAAAATGACAGAAGTGATCCGATGAATAAATTTGTATTTTCTTGTACAAATAATGAATTTGAGCAAATTTATTACGAGTTCATTCGAGAAGATTTTTCCTTTTACGCATTAACAGGGACACCCTTTTATTGTGTTCTAAACCCGAAGAAAATGAGATGTGGAAAATAGCAGAATTTGAATCATTGGTGTGCAATGGAATCATTCTTTTTACAGAGCGATCACCTAACCAACGGTATTTGGATTTACCTCACCGAAGCAATATTTTCTATTCTAAGGATCATATATCTGTGATCGGTCGTACATTGGATCTGCGCGAACTTGGAAATGTAAGGTATAAAAAAATTAATATCTCTGAAATCATATAAGTTACCAAACAATGTATTTCGCACAATCAATAATTGGATTTTATATTTACATGTTGGATACACGCTTAAAGAGGAAACAGATACTATATGCTCACACGAAACGATTGGAAAGCTTGGTGGACAACTATGTAAAGAATTTCGCAGTGGGTCATTTGAAAACATTGGATCGCGATACGTTAAAGACTATCGGGATTAATTATCATGGTAAGAATACCGATCAAAATAAAAGTGTGCCTTGAGTTTACGCCGATAGCTTAAAAAAAAATATTTGCTTCGGATTCAACAAGACAATATCTCTCACGGTGAAGACTATCCGAATCATAGCGATTACTATACGATTAATTTACTCGCTATTGTATTACTCGATGTTATGGCGGCGAATCAAACTTTGCGGGTAGCTCAAATGTATAACTTACCTTCCTTTACATTGGAGTATATAAATGGAATAGAACCAATGATGCCAATGCTTCGAGGTTATTTCTCCGAATACAAACTGGAGGCAATAACGAAAATCAATAAAATGTACTGGCTATTAAAGAACGACAATGAAACATATTTAGTGTTTTTAGACTATCCATTCTTGTCGAATATGGTGAATATAAACGCCCAACAAAATACCGTGGACATACTCCAATGCTACGAGGCGAATGTAACAAAAAAAAGTTCCCAAAAAACACAAGCACTCTTTTTAAATTCCATTCAAAGACTTTCGGCATATATCAATACGTATCGTGAGAATCATTCCCTCGTTTATTATTCTCGTTATAATAATTTACCCCCCTATTATTTGATGAAACTATATTTACCAACAACCTTAATTATTAATCCATCTCCACTGGCAATGACCATCAATGAAACGATATTAAATATTACAAGAGCTAATGAAATTTTTGAATCCCCAAGTAAATATTTTTTTTTTTTTTTTTTTTTTTATAACTTTTCCAGCCTCTAACTATAAGCTGCCATTAATATGGCATTAAATAGCTTGTTTGACGTGTGGTTTGTTTCGGTTTAGAGGGCACATCCAACGATTTGCTCCGCTCTATTTTTCACCTTTGGTTTCATAACCATACCATACATACATACATGTTTCATGCATCCGTACACTCATTCTTACATTCTCACACACTATTCTCGCACTTAAAGTTTACTACTTCATCGCGCAGTTACACAGCGTGAAATCTCTGTCGTAGGTCCATTGGTTTAAACTTTTTGAGCCTTCTGGCGACATCTCCTCTGTTAAGAAGATTGTGTGCTAGCTCATTGGGGTGGCTCGTGAGCCTCTGCTCGTAGCTCGTGCATAGCTTCAGAGCTGCGGCCTTCACTGTGTCGATTCCTAGATCTTTATGGAGGTTGGCATTTGAGATATACCATGGCGCATCAGCGATCGTCCTGAGGGCTTTCGATTGAAATCTTTGTAGAATCTCGATGTTTGAATTACTTGCGGTTCCCCACAGCTGTATGCCATATGCCCAGATAGGCCTCAAAACTGCTTTGTACACCGCAATTTTGTTCCAGAGTGACAGCTTGGACCTCCTGCCCAGGAGCCAGTACATTTTCCTTAATCGCATGTCCAGTTCCCTCCTTTTTTTCGAATGTGGCTAGCCCACGTGAGCCTTTTGTCATAATGCAGTCCAAGATACTTTACTTCACTGACTCTTGGGAGGGGATGACCATTCAGCGTAACCATCGGGCACTCCTTTTTCCTCATGGTGAAAGTAATATGCACCGATTTTGTCGCACTGGCTTGGAGTCTCCATTTCTCTAGCCATGACTGTACTTCATTGAGCCCTTTTTGGAGTTTCCTCGATGCTTTAACCTCGTTTCTGTACGTGACCATGATTGCTGTGTCGTCGGCAAACGTTGCCACGACGGTGTTGCGTCGCACCGGTAGATCGGCTGTAAACAGCGTGTACAGCACTGGGCCTAGCACACTTCCTTGCGGAACCCCGGATTTTATTGGGTAGAGGTCTGTGTCTTCCGCTCCGTGTTTCACCTGGAATGTCCGGTCGTTTAAGTACGATTTTAAAAGCAAATAGAATTTTGGAATAGCCTGTTTGATTTTGTAGAGCAGCCCAAGATGCCACACTTTATCAAAAGCCTGCTGGATATCTAAGAACACTGCTGAGCAAAACTTTCTCTCTTCGAGTGCGTTGGCTATGGTGTTGTATACTCTATTGGCCTGCTCCACTGTTGAGTGTCTGCTTCTGAAACCAAATTGATGGTCTGGTATAATATTCCGTTCTTCTATTTGTACTTTCATTCTCCTTAGCAGCAGTTTCTCAAAAATTTTGGATATAACCGGCAGCAAACTTATTGGCCTATACGAGGTAACATCGTTTGGCGGTTTACCCGGTTTTGGTAGCATAATGATCTGGTGCGACTTTCCATTGACTGGGTATATACGCCGTTCGGAGGACCGCATTAAACAGCCTCGTGAGAAACACGACCCCTTTTTTGGGCAGTTTCTTGAGCAGGAAACCAGTTATGAGATCGTAACCCGGAGCTTTCTTTGGATTCAGTTCCTTATTGATTACGTAGCTTATTTCGGCCGGCGAGATATGCTTAATCGGCATTTCCATCGGCAGAGGGCTGTCGAGAAACTCCTCGACTTCTACGACGTTTTGCTGCGACTGAATTGATGTAAACACTCTTTCCAGATGTTCCGCGAACGTTACCGCTTTTTCCAAATCGCTCTGCGCCCATTCTCCGTTCGATTTTCTGATTGGAGGGTTGCAATTTTGCGCGGTGTTTATTCTTTTGGTCACTTTCCATAGCGAATATTCCGTGGCTGCCGTGTTAGATAACTTGGCCAGGTACGTTTCGAGGCTGCTGTTGTTGTGCTGCAAGATCAATTTTTTTAGTTCCCGGGTCTCTCTGTTGAAACTTCTTTTGTCACCAATGCTTCTGCTCAGCTGCCACTGTCTCCTGGCTCGTCTTTTTGTCGCTATTTTCCTTCGAGTTTCCTCTGGGAGCATTACAACGTCGTAGCTTTCCGCTGTTGTTAGAGTAGACTCCCAGGCTGCTCTCTGGATTAGACGCGTAAACTGTTCAGTAGCGTCGTCTATGTTTGGTCCATTTTTTAGTGGAATCTTTAGGTCCACATTTTCGCTTATTATTTCCTGGAAGGCCGGCCAATCAGTTTTCCTGTTATATAATGACAAGCGTTTCTCTTTAGTTAATACTTCACTACTTAAGGTTAGGGTTACCGGTGTATGATCCGACGATAAATCCAGGCTTGTATCTATGTTTGTGTATGTTCTTGCGATTCCTTTGGCTATGAAGAAATCCAGTACGTCCGGTATTTTATTCCTGTCAGTTGGCCAGTACGTTGGTTGGCCTGCCGAGAGATGAATGCAGTTGCAGTCTGTCGTCGCTTTAATTAATTCTCATCCCCTGGTTGTTGTTAACCTCGATCCCCATGCGTGGTGCTTTGCATTATAGTCGCCTCCTGCAAGAAATCGTGGTCCCAGGCTCTGTAAAAATTCTTTGAATTTATTATTCTTAATACTGTGTCTTGGTGGGCAGTACACCGCTGCAAGAACTGTAGGGCCAAGTTTCTTATCCTCGACAACAATTTTTGTCGCCTGGAGAAAATCTTTGTCGTGTGGGCGCAACTCGTGGTGTTTGATGGTTTTTTTTATTAGTATGGCTGTTCCTCCGTGCGCTGTACCATCCGGATGCTCAGTGCTGTAGACATTGTAGCCATGCACTTTCAAGTGGCTTCTGTCAATAAAATGACTCTCCGTGATCAATATAACGTCGACTTTGTTTGCTTGCAGAAATGCTACTATTTCCTGCCGATGTTGGGCCAGCCCATTGACATTCCATAACACTATTTTGTACGAAGTGAAGCTAATTTCCGGCAAACTTCGTTAGTACTGCTGTTAGCAGATTTAACATGGTTTTAAGCAATTCGTTTTGTTGCGTTAGCGCGAATCTGAATTCGTTGAAAGACTTCTCGAGGATGTTAATAATTGTCGAATTATCATTGGAAACGCTTTGGTTGTTACCTGCTCTTGCTCCTGTCGCCTGAGCATAGCTACGAGTTGGCCGGGTTTCACCAGTTTGCTCGCTAGCCGGTTGCTGGTTATACTGTTCGTCTGTCCTTTGTGCGTCCTGCCTTGGCCGAGATCGAAGCCAGTGCGGTTTTTGCGCGCTCAAGTTCCTTTTCTCTAGTATACTCTGGTATACACGGCAACCTTTGTAACTCGCTGGATGATCGCCTTCACAAAGCACGCACTTTGCTGGTAGCTCACTTGATTTTTTGCACGATGATGTATTGTGCTCGTCTCCGCATTTGACGCATCGGAATTGTCTGCGACAGTAGCTCTTCGTATGACCATAGCGCTGACATCTGGTGCATTGAGCTAACGTTGACTTTTTCCTCGGTGGTTCAATTTCGATTTTGGCGTTAAGGAGCACATCGATGCCATATATTTCTTTGTTGTTGGGTCTAGGCTCCAGATCCACGAAGAAAAGGGGTAACGGTTCTTTTGTTTTCCCGTGTCTGACATTTATAATGTTACGTACTTGATGCCCCAATTCTTCTATGGCACTTTTTATTTCATCGATGGGAGTTGATGGGTGCAGAGATCTTATGACCACCCGGTATGCACGATTTTCTTTCAGCTGATATGTGTGATACGCGGCTTTCTCGTCGTGTATGATTTTCCTATATATGTCAGGATTCTTGGCTATTATTTTGATTTGCCCGTCGGCGTTAATTGTCTTGTGTGTGTAGTCACTTCTACTTATGACACTTTCAAAGCGTCTTTCCAGCACGGTGATTGATTTAACATCTGGAACGAATATCGGCGGTGGTTTAGGAACTCTCTCGCTTACCTTGTTTGTGTTGTTGCTGTCAGTTTTCATATCATGATCATGATCATTGTTTTCTTTTGTATTGCTAAGAGCCGTATATCTGTTATTACATGGGATTTTATTGTTTCCCTCTTCCTCGGAATCCGAAGTGTTAGACTGTCTAGGGCGTTTTTTGCTGCGGACGATCTGCCATACTGGCGACTTGTTGCCTTCGTTGGGTCTATTAGAATTCCTCGACAAAACAATACTTATGTCGTTCGAGCTTCCAGCTGGTGGAGTAGCAGAAGGAGAATGATGTGCTGGCGTTCTAACAGATCCTGTCACTGGACTGTCGATTGTTCTCGTTGCATCCTGTGCCGAGTTCGATGGCATGATGGCCGGGTGGCCGTTATTCGTAGCTCTTCACAACGTAATTTAATTTAACTTGGTATTTCGCGAGTAAACTTGCTTATAGCGTCTCTCACGTAAACACGTCCTCATTCGACGAGGGTTCAAGTCAGACTATCCCAAGTAAATATAGAATTACTAAGGTGCCACCCCAACTATCGGGAATTATATTCGTTCATTTTCTACCCTTATCTAAAAACACCTTGTAGTACAGAGAAATTGTTAAGAATTTCGAAAAATTTAAATGACTTCCGGCCAATGGCTCTCAATTTTCATTTATAAGTTATTATTCAACTAATGCCCTCCTCGACAACACAGCATCGCATCGATTATTACCGCAATCGTCACAAACATATAGCAACGTTTGCATGATATCGGAGGATGGAGCACTCGATCTTTTGTATGCATATTTCGACAAGACTCAACTCCATACATCGCTGGAGACATTAAACGTGGCGCGCAACAAATATCATGTTCAAATTTGGAATACTTTTATTTTAATAATATGGCCAAAGCATGGTCGACTTGCATCGTTAAAGACACGCTCCCAGCGACTAGTTTGCATCACAAAAAGTGGGTACTGTGCATCTTTCCCTTCCGCCATAAATTCTTTTCGGTGCAAGGTGGCAAAATTATCAAAGCCCCTAAAAGTATCGTAACGTTGAGATACGATAAAAAAATTATACGACAAATATTCGAATCTACGACCATAGATCGTGAGAATTTTGTGAAATCAATAAGGCTTTTGTTTAATAACGGTACGATACGCAAAAAACACGAAATTATATACACGTTAAAAGATATTCAATTGCAAACAGTAACGATAGAGCACAGAGAATTGCAATTTAATTTCCCAATATGCTAATTCAATTGCATTGATAAACAGGGAACTATAAATTACGTGCAACTAGCAACTGATTTCCAATCAATACTACCCCGTATTGATACGAGATGCCAATTCACTTTTATGATTCTCGCATTGACATTATTTGACTTATTTGATAAATGAACGGCAATGCTTTGGGCATAAAATATAATTTGAATTCATTCAAGAGAAGATAAATACTCTCCAAAGAGACGAGCACAGATTTATCATAATTTTAAAAATATACGGAGATAATTATAAACTAATTTTATAACGGCCTGCAAAGTCCGATATCATTGATACGAACGACCGGATTCAAATTTTTGACAATTTCCGTCGATAAATTCAACTCGAGGCTGTCGATGATTTTTCAACAATATACGGAGATAATTAAAAACTAATTTTATAACGGTCTGCAAACCCCGATATCATTGATACGAACGACCAGATTCAAATTTTTAGCAACATCCGTCGATGAAACTATTACATAACACGAGGCAGATGTAACACCAGACAGGCGTGCCTAACTGTTGCAATTAATTGTGGACAAAGGAGAACGTTGAGCAGGACTTTCCGAGACATAGGGAGATAGTTTATCCCTAATTTGTAAAACTGTGGCATTGAAACGAACGGTCCCGTTCAATTTAATCGCAAGATCGTGTGTTGCACCCGGTAAAGCGATAACGATTTCGTGGAAAAAATAAAAATACAAACGACGCTCGCGAGCAGTGATAAATCAGGAAATGAAAGCATCGGTATGATACGGTGATATTCGTAGTCTATCTAATTAACTGGTTACATTAAATTTTTTGTTTATTCGGGACCAACATCGTGGCCCGAACGAGTGGAAAAATAGATAATTTTTTCGGCGAGTAAATAAACCGGTCGACGTTTGCAACCATTACTTAGCGAGAATGAACGTGCCGAAAATTCGTTTATTTCCGTCGATAATATATTCTTCCGGGATATAATATCTTTTGTCACGCTTTACTTTTTCTCTGTTTTTGAGTCTAACTATTGTAGTATTAATTCAGCAAATGTCTTCGGCATAACTAGTGTGGGCCCAGGATTTGGCTAGGTTCGTTGCGCCAAATCTATATGAATATGAATTATTGGTGTGAAATTCTGTAACGATGAGGCGGCGGTACGAGCGTATCACTGGGATCCGCTTCGCACTGCCTATGTACCAGTAAGCAATGGTCGTTTATTTTTACAATTGTGGGAATCATTGACGGGTCCTAACCACTGGCTCTACTATATTTTTGGGCATATCTGCATTGAGACGATCCCGGGCTACGCTGTGACGTCACTCGTCCTCCAGTGCAGTGCCACGCTCGGCCACGCACCAGGGAAAGGGGGCGCCACGAGTCCCAACCCTTGGGCGAATCCCCAAACGCCGATGAAGAGAACCACCAATCGAGAAGAGGACCAACAACTGAGTATCTGTCAACAGAAAAACAAACCAATTAGAACAACGAAATATAAAAGACATGAAATACCGCAATGCGCCAAAAAGGGAGAAGAGAAAGGGCAAAGAAACGAGGAAGGGAAGGTCCGCAACCAGGGTATAAAAAGGCCGGTTTTACCCAGGAGCGGCACTCTTGAGCCCTCTTGAGTCCGAAAGGAAGCTTGACTACCGGTCTCCATGACTACTTGTCCTTTGTCGTAGGGAAAGTGGAGATTACGGGAAAGAGACGAATAAAGGAGGAAAAGGGTTAAAAGAGTTTTGGCGAAAGGGAGAAGGAAGGCCAGTACTGTGGAACTCACACGACTACTGTCCTTTGTCGTAGGAAAGTGTGAGGGAATCGGGAAGACTAGATCTCTGTTTAAAACCAAAAATTCTAGGAGTCTTGGGATGAGAGAGAGAGAGTGAGAAGGAATTTGAAAAATATAAATCTGACGCTTACCTCAGGGTACGTGAAGGAAGAGGGCAGATCCGGAGCGGAAGTGGAACCGCAGGTGACGGCATTTCCACTCTTTTTGAGTCACGGGACCCCCTAAAGAAAAAGAAAAGAAAGAAAAAAGAATTAAAAATTAGAAATTTTGAATAGAAATAAAACAAAGAAATACAATTATACAAATGAGAGAGAGAGAGAGAGAGAGAGAGAGGAGGAATTTGAAAAATATAAATCTGACGCTTACCTCAGGGAGAGAGCAGATCCGGAGCGGAAGTGGAACCGCAGGTGACGGCATTTCCACTCTTTTTGAGTCACGGGACTCCCTAAAGAAAAAGAAAAGAAAAAGAATTAAAAATTAGAAATTTTGAATAAAAATAAAACAAAGAAATACAGTTACACAAATGAGAGAGAGAGAGGGAGAGCGAGGGAGAAGATAAAGAATCAGATAGTTATTGTGAATAAAAAAAAGATTCACGATAAAGAAATCTATCGACAAGGGAGAAAGAGTGCGAGAGAGAAAGAAAGAGACAGGTCTGACGTCACGCGGTCAAGCGTCCGTGTATACACACACACACACACACACAGAGACTACACGAAAACAACAGAAAAGAAAACTTCTCACCTGTGGAAATTCCGGGGAAAAATAAACAAAGGAGCACTGTCCGCCACCTCCGGAGAACCCCACCGAACACAACGAGCACCGTGGATGTCACCAGTCACGGTTGCGGCACGATAAAACACAACACAAAATCAAAAACGGAACGCGACAATCACAGCTGACCGGCTGCGAGCTGTCGTGACTGTGAGGAACATCGACCGCGCGACGAGGATCCCCGAACGGCCACGGCGACGCCCGAGCGGCGCTACCGCTCTCGCGAGGCCGGAGCCAAGGCTCACCCGTACGAGAGAAACGTGGATAGAGGAGCCTTAGAGAGAGGACACACGAGGGCAGCACCTTACGGGCAGCAAATTCGCTACGAGGAATACTGACACCGACAATATATAAATTATGAAATAAAAATTACACACGATATACAGCACAAAAAAAAAAAATGCAATTATTAAATACACAACAACAAGAAAACAATTATTAATATTAAATCAACAATACACAACGATCAAAAACACAAGTATAAATACACTAGGGATAAGGAAAAATGTATATGAATAAATAATAAGTATCGATATTCCTATCCTGGCTCAGCGTCTTTACTTTCTTCGAGCCCGAACCTTTAAAAATAGCTAACGCATTGAAACCGTTACATTTTGGCGCCCGAACAGGGACTCGAAGAAATTAAAAGACAGAGCTTTATTAGGATATCGTAATTCATTTAAAGAAGGATGTCGACAAACGACAAATCCATTGCAAGAGAAATAAGAGAACTGCAAATAATGGAGGAATATGAGGACAGGTATCGGGAAGCGCGCCAAAAGAATGACGAAGAAAGTGCGCATACATTACAGTGGGAATCCACGACGGCCGATGGACTGCTCGAAGAGCAGAGACAAAGCGAAAGGAGAGCCATCGGGAGGTTGTCGGAAATTGCCCCAGTAGTAGAAGAAAGTACAGAAGAACAAGACTCGGTACTCGCGGAGACAACAACTGATAATGAAGGGTTAAACGTTACCCGGACAACTGAAATGCCGGAGGATCTGAAAAACGTAATTCTCTCGTTAAACAAAATCAGAGACGCGCAACAACGAGCAAATGATGAGCTTAGGAAGGCCATCACAGAGAAAGACGACACGTGCGTCGTACGGACCGGCTTACTCCGGGAGGAGGTAAAGAAAACTGCAGCCGAGATTTTGGAAGAGACCGACGCTCGCCTCGAAAGAAGAATGGCACACTTCCGTCAAGTTATGCAGAAACATCACGAGGTTTTCGAGGACTATGCACGGGAAAAATTGGCAGATCAAGGAACGATAATTTCAGGCCTAACCGAGGGTGTGACCGCAATAGCAACGAATACGGAGATGATAAAGGACACAGTAAAGGAGCACGAAAATCGGCTGAAACGCTGTGAGGAAGAGCTGCGGAGACGTCCTCGCTCGGATCCACAAAATACGACGATCTGCGGGGGACTCAATCTCAGTCGAGTCTATGCCGCGAACCAGAAACCACCGACATATAACGGGGATGGTCAAGAGAGGCCCATTCGCTACCTGAAGGATTTTGTCGAATATTACCGAGTGACAGAATGCGAGGATTTGCACTACGCGGTAAGCCAATCGTTAAAAGGAGTGGCGAAAGATTGGTGGCGCGTAGTGGAAGGTTCAATAGGGACCATCGACGAGTTTACGACACGCTTCCGAGCTCGATACTGGAACCGAGAAATCCAAGACAAAGTCCGGACCGATCTCGAATTCGGTGCGTACGTACGGGACCGACAAAAATCAACAAGGGCCGAATACGCAACAAGGGTCTTTGGAAACGCTCGGGACCTCACACAGACTCTCACAGACGAAGAAATTATTCGGAAGTTGGCAAATCACTTCGACGATCAAGTCCGTGCAGCGGTGATTGTCAACGGAATAAAAACGGTGGACGACTTGCTCGAGCTATTGGAAAGGACAGACGGAGCAGGTCCCCTAAACTCTCAGAGGACTCCGCCAAGGGGAAACAATTATCAGAACACACCTCGTCAGGATAATGGAGGGAGTTATAATAACCGTGGTGGAGGGGAAGAGAGAGGGAATAGTACTCCGAGAAGCCACGGAAATTACAGCGGACCTCGGCAACAATATCCGCTGCGGCAATACTCGTCTCCACGACAACAGTGGACGCCAGACAAACAGGAGAATACACCGCCATGGACGACCGGAACGCCAACAGCACATCAGCCACAATGGGGACCACAGCAGCCGCAGTGGTCGCCACCAATGACGCCGGAAGTATTACCAGACGATCGGAAGAAGAACGGAGTCTCAACCAATGCCATTAGTAGTTCGGCGTGGCAGCAACAAGGGCCGTATTGTGAGCAACCGAACCCGCAAGCAACATCAACGACTACAACAACGAGGTCGGGAAACGCCCAGACGTTGCGCCCGGAAAAGTAATTCCCGAAACGGAAACGACGGAAATACACCGAGGTGCAACGGAAGATGACGAAATGACAAAATGGGCCCTGGAAGAGGCGAGAGAAAGACAAAAGAAAAACATGAAGAAAAAGGAGCGCAGGAAGCGACGGCAAAATGAAAAAGTACCCGAAGGAGAAAGAATCATAATTGCAGTACTATCAAGAAAGGACCATGAGGAAGAGGATGAAAAAGAAGAAAGTAAAAACGCGTCATCTGGGCGGAACATAAGGGGAAACGTCGACGAATCAATGACACGCAACGGCGTGACCAGGTCGCACGGAATACCCTATGGAAAGTCGATGATCGGGAATAAGAGTCAGATAGAGGAGATAAAGGAAGAATTGGACGAGGAGCGAGAAGAGCCTAAGGAGGAGATGGTCAATAATAGAGTAGCTGCATACACGATTTTCGAGGATCCGAGTGAGTACTTAGTAGAGGAAACCGGGGAGAAAGCGGGGGTCTGGTACGACGATGCACATCCACGATGTCCAGAGATTCCGATCTGCTTCGAGGGTGTAATCGTACAGGTGCTCGTCGATTGCGAAAGCGAAGTGTTGTGTATTTCCAAAGACTTATACCAGCAGCACGGTCCTTCAACTTCAGATTACGCTTCTAACGCGGATGTTCGGAGCCAAGACTTAACGAACCAGGAAGGTCGGAGTCCTGTAGAGGAATCGCTATGGTCCGGGGGACTGTCAATATATGAAGACAAAAAGCAATATGGGTCAGAGGGGGCTATGCAACGACTCATCGTACCGAAAATCCTACGTGCCATGATACTAGGGTTCGACGGGATAATGAAATTGAAGATACACGTCGAAACCAGCCTAGGCGTAGTTAAGGTCAACGAGCGAATTGTGCCTCGACCACTTGGAGGTTATAGGCGTCAGGAAGTACCCTGGCCAGTAAAAGGGCGCAACGAACGACAATTAAGAATAAGGGCAATTCATGCATCAAAGAAAAAGGACGGAAAAATCACGGTGAGAACCGGAGCGAGCCAGCAGAAGACAGTAAGGCCTGGTGAAGAGTTAACGAAGGCGGAAGTTGAACTGAAGCTCCAAGAGTGCCCTGACTTACCATCACAGGATGCCGAATCGGAACGAAGGAAGACGACACAGAAAGACAAACATCAAAATACGACCGAACCCGCACAAGAATCAGAGCGCACGACGACGCGAAAATCACGGAACTATAGTTCGAAAACATGGGTGGAAACCCTCATCGTGGAAATACAGGACTGGATGACCAAGAACGGCGTTGCAGAGAACAGCGGTGGACTACCGGGCATTGTTGCGGCACACGATGGGCAGCAAGAAACGCGTTGTGGAATTGGTTGAATTACACATATGTATCTCGAGTTGGCTACGATCTCATGGACACCAGAGCCATGTAAACTACAACGAAACGAGCGAAATGGTTAAATGAGAAAGGAAAAAGAAGATGAAGCAGAAGCAAATTTTTTTATTATTCATATCTACGACCCGCCACAAGCAAGGCAGCGAAGGCATGGCAAGAAGATACAACACGTGCTTAAGGTAATCATATAAAATTAAGCAAATCAAAACCACGAAGAACAGATGTACTGAAAGAAGACCAAAGCGAAGAGGCACACGCGGACGCGGAAAACGGTGGAGGAACTATAAGGATCTTCGTGGCTGAACTCCAGTCGAGGACCTGCGTCAGTCCCGAAGATCCGGGGGACATTGAGACGATCCCGGGCTACGCTGTGACGTCACTCGTCCTCCAGTGCAGTGCCACGCTCGGCCACGCACCAGGGAAAGGGGGCGCCACGAGTCCCAACCCTCGGGCGAATCCCGAAACGCCGATGAAGAGAACCACCAATCGAGAAGAGGACCAACAACTGAGTATCTGTCAACAGAAAAACAAACCAATTAGAACAACGAAATATAAAAGACATGAAATACCGCAATGCGCCAAAAAGGGAGAAGAGAAAGGGCGAAGAAACGAGGAAGGGAAGGTCCGCAACCAGGGTATAAAAAGGCCGGTTTTACCCAGGAGCGGCACTCTTGAGCCCTCTTGAGTCCGAAAGGAAGCTTGACTACCGGTCTCCATGACTACTTGTCCTTTGTCGTAGGGAAAGTGGAGATTACGGGAAAGAGACGAATAAAGGAGGAAAAGGGTTAAAAGAGTTTTGGCGAAAGGGAGAAGGAAAGCCAGTACTGTGGAACTCACACGACTACTGTCCTTTGTCGTAGGAAAGTGTGAGGGAATCGGGAAGACTAGATCTCTGTTTAAAACCAAAAATTCTAGGAGTCTTGGGATGAGAGAGAGAGAGTGAGAAGGAATTTGAAAAATATAAATCTGACGCTTACCTCAGGGTACGTGAAGGAAGAGGGCAGATCCGGAGCGGAAGTGGAACCGCAGGTGACGGCATTTCCACTCTTTTTGAGTCACGGGACCCCCTAAAGAAAAAGAAAAGAAAGAAAAAAGAATTAAAAATTAGAAATTTTGAATAGAAATAAAACAAAGAAATACAATTATACAAATGAGAGAGAGAGAGAGAGAGAGAGAGGAGGAATTTGAAAAATATAAATCTGACGCTTACCTCAGGGAGAGAGCAGATCCGGAGCGGAAGTGGAACCGCAGGTGACGGCATTTCCACTCTTTTTGAGTCACGGGACTCCCTAAAGAAAAAGAAAAGAAAAAGAATTAAAAATTAGAAATTTTGAATAAAAATAAAACAAAGAAATACAGTTACACAAATGAGAGAGAGAGAGGGAGAGGGAGGGAGAAGATAAAGAATCAGATAGTTATTGTGAATAAAAAAAAGATTCACGATAAAGAAATCTATCGACAAGGGAGAAAGAGTGCGAGAGAGAAAGAAAGAGACAGGTCTGACGTCACGCGGTCAAGCGTCCGTGTATACACACACACACACACACACAGAGACTACACGAAAACAACAGAAAAGAAAACTTCTCACCTGTGGAAATTCCGGGGAAAAATAAACAAAGGAGCACTGTCCGCCACCTCCGGAGAACCCCACCGAACACAACGAGCACCGTGGATGTCACCAGTCACGGTTGCGGCACGATAAAACACAACACAAAATCAAAAACGGAACGCGAACAATCACAGCTGACCGGCTGCGAGCTGTCGTGACTGTGAGGAACATCGACCGCGCGACGAGGATCCCCGAACGGCCACGGCGACGCCCGAGCGGCGCTACCGCTCTCGCGAGGCCGGAGCCAAGGCTCACCCGTACGAGAGAAACGTGGATAGAGGAGCCTTAGAGAGAGGACACACGAGGGCAGCACCTTACGGGCAGCAAATTCGCTACGAGGAATACTGACACCGACAATATATAAATTATGAAATAAAAATTACACACGATATACAGCACAAAAAAAAAATGCAATTATTAAATACACAACAACAAGAAAACAATTATTAATATTAAATCAACAATACACAACGATCAAAAACACAAGTATAAATACACTAGGGATAAGGAAAAATGTATATGAATAAATAATAAGTATCGATATTCCTATCCTGGCTCAGCGTCTTTACTTTCTTCGAGCCCGAAGCTTTAAAAATAGCTAACGCATTGAAACCGTTACATTTTGCATGGAGACTCAGTAGTCTAGATTCCTTTCGGACTCCGGAGTACAAGCCAAAATGTAACGGTTTCAATGCGTTAGCTATTTTTAAAGGTTCGGGCTCGAAGAAAGTAAAGACGCTGAGCCAGGATAGGAATATCGATACTTATTATTTATTCATATACATTTTTCCTTATCCCTAGTGTATTTATACTTGTGTTTTTGATCGTTGTGTATTGTTGATTTAATATTAATAATTGTTTTCTTGTTGTTGTGTATTTAATAATTGCATTTTTTTTTGTGCTGTATATCGTGTGTAATTTTTATTTCATAATTTATATATTGTCGGTGTCAGTATTCCTCGTAGCGAATTTGCTGCCCGTAAGGTGCTGCCCTCGTGTGTCCTCTCTCTAAGGCTCCTCTATCCACGTTTCTCTCGTACGGGTGAGCCTTGGCTCCGGCCTCGCGAGAGCGGTAGCGCCGCTCGGGCGTCGCCGTGGCCGTTCGGGGATCCTCGTCGCGCGGTCGATGTTCCTCACAGTCACGACAGCTCGCAGCCGGTCAGCTGTGATTGTTCGCGTTCCGTTTTTGATTTTGTGTTGTGTTTTATCGTGCCGCAACCGTGACTGGTGACATCCACGGTGCTCGTTGTGTTCGGTGGGGTTCTCCGGAGGTGGCGGACAGTGCTCCTTTGTTTATTTTTCCCCGGAATTTCCACAGGTGAGAAGTTTTCTTTTCTGTTGTTTTCGTGTAGTCTCTGTGTGTGTGTGTGTGTGTGTATACACGGACGCTTGACCGCGTGACGTCAGACCTGTCTCTTTCTTTCTCTCTCGCACTCTTTCTCCCTTGTCGATAGATTTCTTTATCGTGAATCTTTTTTTTATTCACAATAACTATCTGATTCTTTATCTTCTCCCTCCCTCTCCCTCTCTCTCTCTCATTTGTGTAACTGTATTTCTTTGTTTTATTTTTATTCAAAATTTCTAATTTTTAATTCTTTTTCTTTTCTTTTTCTTTAGGGAGTCCCGTGACTCAAAAAGAGTGGAAATGCCGTCACCTGCGGTTCCACTTCCGCTCCGGATCTGCTCTCTCCCTGAGGTAAGCGTCAGATTTATATTTTTCAAATTCCTCCTCTCTCTCTCTCTCTCTCTCTCTCTCATTTGTATAATTGTATTTCTTTGTTTTATTTCTATTCAAAATTTCTAATTTTTAATTCTTTTTTCTTTCTTTTCTTTTTCTTTAGGGGGTCCCGTGACTCAAAAAGAGTGGAAATGCCGTCACCTGCGGTTCCACTTCCGCTCCGGATCTGCCCTCTTCCTTCACGTACCCTGAGGTAAGCGTCAGATTTATATTTTTCAAATTCCTTCTCACTCTCTCTCTCTCATCCCAAGACTCCTAGAATTTTTGGTTTTAAACAGAGATCTAGTCTTCCCGATTCCCTCACACTTTCCTACGACAAAGGACAGTAGTCGTGTGAGTTCCACAGTACTGGCCTTCCTTCTCCCTTTCGCCAAAACTCTTTTAACCCTTTTCCTCCTTTATTCGTCTCTTTCCCGTAATCTCCACTTTCCCTACGACAAAGGACAAGTAGTCATGGAGACCGGTAGTCAAGCTTCCTTTCGGACTCAAGAGGGCTCAAGAGTGCCGCTCCTGGGTAAAACCGGCCTTTTTATACCCTGGTTGCGGACCTTCCCTTCCTCGTTTCTTTGCCCTTTCTCTTCTCCCTTTTTGGCGCATTGCGGTATTTCATGTCTTTTATATTTCGTTGTTCTAATTGGTTTGTTTTTCTGTTGACAGATACTCAGTTGTTGGTCCTCTTCTCGATTGGTGGTTCTCTTCATCGGCGTTTCGGGATTCGCCCGAGGGTTGGGACTCGTGGCGCCCCCTTTCCCTGGTGCGTGGCCGAGCGTGGCACTGCACTGGAGGACGAGTGCCGTCACAGCGTAGCCCGGGATCGTCTCAGCATACAATATTTATTCCACGAAGTGGCTATCGTTTAATCGACGGATGTTACAAAAAATTTGAATCCGGTCGTTCGTATCAATGATATCGCACTTTGTAGACCGTTATAAAATTAGTTTTTATTTATCTCCGTACATTTTTGAAAATTATCATAAATTTGTGCCCGGCTCTCTGGAGAGCATGTATCTTCTTTTGAATGAATTCGAAGCAATTAGCGAATGTATGTAAAAAATAAGAAATGTATGTAAATTGTATTTTATGCCCAAAGCATTACCGTTCACTTATCAAATAATTGAAATAATCTCAATGCGAGACTCATAAAGGTGGATTGGCATCTCGTATCAATACGGGAGTATATTGATTGGCAATCAGTTGCTAGTTGCTCGTAATTTATAGTTTCCCGTTTAACAATGCAATTGAAATAGTACATTGGGAAATTTAATTGCAATTCTCGGTGCTCTATAGTTACTTTTTGCAATTGAATATTTTTTAACGTGTATATAATTTCGTGTTTTTTGCATATCGCACCGTTATTAAACAAAAGTCTTATTGTTTCCGCAAAATTTTCACGATCTATGGTCGAAGATTCGAATATTTGTCGTATATTTTTTTTATCGTGTTGTAATGTTTCGATACTTTTAGGGGCATTGATATTTGTTGCGCGCCACGTTTAATTGTATCCAGCGATGTGTGGAGTTAAGTCGTGTCAAAATATGGATACAAAAGATCGAGTTCTCCATCCTCCGATATCACGCAAATGTTGCTATATGTTTGTGACGATTGCGGTAACAAACGATGTGATGCTGTCTTGGCGAGGAGGGCATTAGGTGGATAATCACTTATAAATGCAAATTGGGAGCCAATGGCCGGAAGGCATTTAAATTTTATTAAATTCTTACCAATTTCTCTGTACTGTTGACAGTACTACAAATCACTTGTTATTTTAGCCATTTGTCGTATTTTCTCATTAGTTCTCGTACCGGGTTCTGGTGTAAATGTAATTATATTGTCCATGACTTGGTTTTGCAATATTTCATATGATGAAAATGAATGGTAGGGACTAAATACTAACGGTATTTTTTCACATACGGGTAATATTTTGTTATCAACCATTAAGAAATGCGGACAAAGTAACGAATTTATTGTTTTTATGACATCCGAATGAAGTTCCGTTATGAAGGAAATCGTTCTTGCGTCCGAGTCTCTACCCCCGGATCCACCACTGATATTATATGGCCCGCCAGTGTCGCCTTCAACCACTTCGTTGTATGCGATATGAAATTGCGTCTCCGCATCACGGAGAACATTCGTGAAGATCAGTCGCTTCACTTCCCCCATTCCATACGATGATGGCAATCTTACAATATATAATACGAATTGTCACTACGCCTAAGCTCATTATCATTTCAAATTTTGTACGCGCGCAATGTTTCGGTCAAGCAATGCCGTGTTCTTTGCATCGGCGGTGTGTCAGTGATTGAAAGTATCTTAATATTTCGTAGGTACCTACATACGGCCGTACAATTACTAATTTTGTTCTTTCTGTCCTATTTTACCTTGCACTTTTTGAGCAGCGCTTCACTTCTTGCGAAAATGTACGAAAATGGCTCGATGACTGGTTTGCCTCAAAAGAGCAACAGTTTTTTTAGCGTGGCATCCACAAATTGTCAGACAGCTGGGAAAAATGTATAGCTAGCGATGAGCAATACTTCGAATAAAATTTTTTGTTTCATTTTCATACAATAAACGTGGATTTTCTATACAAATATTCAATAGCCTTTCCGATTTCGAGTGACTCCGATGGCCGTTGTTGTGTTAGGAAAGCTATATGGCATACTGAAATTTTTTTGGCAAATGATTTTTCTATACTTAGTGATGTTTCTTTAAGTGAGTGGTAGAGTTTCTAGGCGTAGGAAAATTGCGAAATTTTTTTTAATGTGAAAATGTGAATATTCTTAAATTTTATTTTGATCCCATGAACACAACGTTTTTTCTTCGAGCTATCATTTTTTTTTTCAGACTTTCATATCGGGTGGTGAAATTAAAAAATACAAATCGCGTTACCGGTCACAAATTTTTATTTCGGACTCAGCTTAGAACGCTCGAGGTATTAGGATTTCGAAAAATTCGCAATTTCATTTTTTAATGTTGCTGTAATTTGCGTTTGAGATGCGGAGTTAATATACGCTCAGAATATATTAGTCGGGGTTGCTGAGAGATTTTTTAAATTTCGCACGTAAACATTTTATTTCAGATCTAGCATGGATAATCCCGAGGAATATGATATCGAGGCATTCGTAATGTTGCACAATATAGCTATTCCGTTACCGAACGAAATTGTTGTTATAGAAACTCAATATTTTACTTCACCTCGAAATGGTTTTGTACAACGCGTCGGCGAATAATTATATCGACGCAGACTTTGATGTTTACGCATTTGACAATTACCTTCGAGATGTGGAAGCAATGATCGGACCCGATGCCACGTACTTCAATGATGGCCAACAATATATCGGTGACCCTCAAAACTGTACGAGCTCGTCGCGGTGTTTGAACGAACCAACATATTACATGTTGGAATCTGTAAGGCCAGAGAGTTGGATCAATGAAAATGTTGATCAAACCCTACGGTCGAAAATGCCAACTATCCGCAGGAAGAAAATACTTTTGGTACAGACATTCTTATAAAAGTATTTGGCAATTCACCCCCGAACAGGGACTTTCAGAAAGTGATTTCCGAACTATCCGACTTCATGCGGATAAAGCCAAATATAGTTTCATATGCTAAACCCGCTCTTGGTGCTGAATGAACGCAACACTCGGTAAAACGTTCGGAGCATTGTAACTGTATTTCGAATTATACAACAAAGATGAATTGCTCTAGTTACATCGGAGCTGTCGAACATTTTAATACGGCTATAATTAGTTTGCATTTTTTTTCCGGCCAATCAAAGTAAATTGGTCGATTCCAAGGGTCATTGTTTTAAAGTACCCTTCGGTACATCGGATGACGTGTGAAAATTGGTACGACTTACCCATTGATCATTTCGTTTCGGGTTTGGGGTTTGATGCGTAAATATATGGCAAATATACAGCGGATATATTAAAGATTACCCCTCACCACAGGTGTTACCGAAAACGAATACATCGCAACGGGCTATTACAAGTTACTAATTTTGACCAATCAATACAATTGTTTCGCAGTGCATTTCTTAGTTGGCGAGAAGAAATTCCACACTGCGACCATGTTATCCGATTACAAAAATGTCGTTATTTTGTTGAGCAACGAACAAATTTATTTTACTAAAAATCCGGCACAATTTGTTTAACATACTTTCCAAACGAATGATTGGCCATTCAATAATAATCAACTGATGAACGAACTTTTGGCTTGTCGAAACCGCACGGATTGCAATATATACGCCATACTTCCGTTCAGAATCAATTATGATTCGATCATCAATGACATTATGTACAGACGAAAAGATCCCCTAAAGATTGCAGTTTTCGTACTCAACACGAATGTTATTATGCGTCATACATGGTTAATTTTACTCAATCATCTTTCAAATTATTGTATCATAACATTAAGTAACAAAAACACCTGTAAGCCTATGAAGTATTTTAATGGTATCCGCGACTTGACCAGAGAATTCTTTATCTGCGAGCGAAATTAATTTACAGTCGATTACAAAGATAAATTGCTCTAGTTACGTCGGAGGTGCCGAACATTTTAATACGGCTATAATTAGTTTGCATTTTTTTTCGGACAATCAAAGAAAATTGGTCGATTCTAAGGATTATTGTTTTAAAGTACCCTTCGGTACATCGGCTGACGTGTGAAAATTGGCGACTTACCCATTGATCATTTCGTTTCGGTTTTGGAGTTTGATGCGCAATCATATGGCAAATATACAGCGGATGTATTGAACATTACCCTCTTAAAAGTGGATTCGGGCAAATTTATTTTAGATATAAATCAGAATTTTCCTGCCGGCGATCAATGCGGATTATAATCCGCCAAAACCAAAACGCCATAATTTTCTCGGTCTTTGATACACTGCAGGCTGTATTTATACACTTTAAACTTATCAAAGCTTTTATACGAAATCGAGGTACCGAGTAATATTTGATTATTTTGTTCATATAGCTTATATTCAGTAGCATTGTAGTAATATCTGTTATTGAAAATTCCCGGATAAAGGTTCAGTTACTCGTTGAAAATTCGGTATAGTTTGATTTGTAAAACAGACGAATGTGGGGTCTGCTTAATATTTCGGGTTCGAATTTTAATTTTGTTACCGAATGTATGCTTCGGGAATATACATGTAGGATCGGGCCCTCTGGGCGATGGCTACGCGCTTGACCCCCTCCCTCTGCGACTGGTGGAGCGCTGCTTGGCGAGGAGAACGATAGTTCACGTGACGGATGCGAAGCGTAAAGACGTATTAAACTTGTATCCAATAAAGATCTTTGTTATTTTACTATTCTTAAAGAGTGTTCAACCGCTATTTATCGGCTCCCTGATTCTCCCGAACTCCCACATACATGGGCATTGATATTATCCAGATCGTCGGCGGATAAATCGTTGCTGTCTTTGGACAGTAAAGTCGAACATAAATTAGCGCTTCTTGTAATTTCTTGGCTTTTACTACTTAGAGTGCTATAGCCAAATTCCATTGTTGGTAAATAAAGTTCTAAATGCGAAAAAGCAATTTCAGTCAATTCGCTAAATGGCGTAATAGTTTTGGGAAAAGTGGTTGCCAATGTTAAATTTTGTTGGGGTACGTTAATTTGATTATTTCATTGCGAACATCTTTAATATTATTTGATATTATGATCGTTTCATAAACGTATATAACTTTCCAGTCGTCGTTTCCTAAAAAATTCGCAATATTTGTTTTCACATCGAAATAATCTATTTTGGTCACGCTGTTTGGATCATTTTCTACCTGTACAAATATTGTAATAGCTGAAAACGCTGTCCGATTATCTTCTGATTTCTCCGACGAATCAAACACGTCAATAATGAATTTTTTCAGAGCCGCGCACAACAAAAACATTGATTTATAATTGCAACGTAGAGTGTGAATGGTGTGAACGTCATTTATGTTTTATCGGTTTTGGGCCAACGATAAATTCGATCGTATATCGGGCGGAAAAACATCTTCGTAAATACCCGAAATTGACTGCAATCCGGGAAATAATTCGTATCTACTGATTGATGGATGATCCGAAAATTCCGAATATATATTCGGAATTTTCGGATCATCCAAAGAAAGCGAAAGAATATTCTTTCGCTATTTTGATCATACGCGTCTATTTCGTCCGCGCTGGGAGTGTATTTTTCAGTAGTGAGTACAAATGTATGGGTGGCTTTTATCGTATATCTTTTAATATCGTCGGTGACTATAGCCATTATTTCATTAATTGCATTATTTTTACATACGTATTGAATATTGTTCGTTGATGCGTCAACAAAAATGTATGAATTGTGGCATCGCAGAGAATTAAAAATTGTTTTTTCAATCCGTTTAGAATTTTTACGCTCTACTTTACAGTCAAGTTATATTTTGTTAATATGCTATAATCATAATCGATTTCATTTTCTATGATATTATTATCAGTTGTGATCATGATGCAAGGTCTGTAATTTCGAAAATTATTTGATTTGCAAATCGATTCAATTATTTTATATGCGTAGGTTTCTTTAACGTTACGCAACAACGAGAATATAATTAATCGTTTCATGTATGAATACGATTCAAAAAATTTCGCATTCATTACCAATTTCAGTGCCGACGGATTACCTTCAATTATATGTGAATTCTGGTTATTGAATAATTTCAATTTTTTATCGTTCCAAAGTTTATACTTGATCGATGGAATAATATAGATGTAATCATCGTTATTGCGAGTTATATTTATTTCGTTAGGCGCGATATTATATGTTTGGGTTATGGGAGCTGAGGGAATAATTATATCGGTTAATGTTCGATAATTAGTTTTGTAAAAAATCGCACCGTTCGTGGCCTCAATTAATTTATCAGAAATTGTCAAATCCCATGCGTTTGAACTTGAATTGGTGCCGAAGACAAATGTGAGATATGCGTCAATACGCCTGGTAGTTATACATCGCCAGACGTTACTACCCGACTTTGGCTGGAGTAACAATAATGTTTTACCATATATATTGTTACGTCCGGAGTCCCCACGCACACAGGAACAGTCATTGGGATATCGGGTTTGGTTCGATAATCATTTTTATAAATTAATTACTAAGTTACAAGATATGAAAATCATTTTTCTTGCAATTAAACATTATAACCAAGGAAAAAATAAAAGAGTCACTCTTAGAGGTGTTCTCTATTAAAAATTGTAGAACCGCCTTATTAGCGTGCGAGCAGAAAAATGGCAGGATTCTCACGGTGGATTTTCGTTAATCGTGCATCCTAAGACGTGCGACCGATGGCTACTCGGAGTCACGCTGTTCAGCGTTTTGCTGACAGCGTAGATCTCACGGTGGCTAGCAGACGCCTCACGCCTCTGGGATGCACGATGGTCGAATCCATCGTGGGACAATAAGGCGTAGTAATCTCGAGCCCGACATTACTTAAGACGGACCACAAAACAATAATCAGCCAGTCTTCAAGTAGTCTTCTCCCGGAGCTCAGCCACGATGGTCGAGGTCGGAAAATAATTTTGCAAAGTCTTATTCCGGGACTCTACCGTG
Source organism: Oxytorus armatus (assembly GCA_958009045.1). Classification (NCBI taxonomy): domain Eukaryota; kingdom Metazoa; phylum Arthropoda; class Insecta; order Hymenoptera; family Ichneumonidae; genus Oxytorus; species Oxytorus armatus. The sequence goes on along the minus strand of OY253747.1, from coordinate 6,457,316 downwards.
ACGGTCAAGTTCAAATTGTAAAAGCAGTACATTCGGGGAGCTAACCACTCGGGCTAACTCCCCAAACGAATCTGAAAATGTAAGATGTATATTTTCATTCGGGAAGTTAACCACTCGGGCTAACTCCCGAACTGAAATCCCAAAACAATGTAAAAACTATATTTTTATTCGGTTGTTTTCAATATAAGTGTTTTATATTTTACTTGCGGTGTTGGTGTCGACTTTATTCTACCGGTATTTAACCCGCATCCTTAAACGATCAAGCAATCATCACCCGTACTCGCATCGCTCGGGTCCCTGACGGGCGCATTCCCGCCAAAAATAAACGAACAAACAAACATCATCCAGCGTTATCATCTACGGTAAGTTAATCGAAGGAAATCGAATCGTGAAACGACCCCGGGACGTAACAATATTTATCGCGCCATCAATGCTCGGTAAGGTTAATGTTGTATGTTCGTAATTTAGCAAAGTTATTTAAACTGTTTAAACTGGGCTATAATAATTGGCCGGATATCCGTAGGAGTATTCATTAAATTCACTGCCTCCGAAATTGTATTATTATCGCCTTGTCTCTGGAAAATGACATATGTTAATTTATTGCTAAACGCGCTCGGTTTGGATTTGTTATAACGCAGAATCGTTATTTTGAAATGGGTTTTATTTTCTGGATACAAACTATATTGGTCCAATTTGGCTATTTAATATTTTTAATTTGATTAGATACCGTTATATAATTAGATTCAGAACCTTCGCACAACTTGGCGATCGAACTACAATTGCTAACCAAATTAACTTTGCCGATTGTTTGGTATGATAATGAGATGTCATAGTATGTCAATATCGAAGAATTTCGGCAATTAAAAGGTATAAACTTTTTTTTGCCACAACTATCAGTATTGACTGGGAGTAACGCATATTGGTTAGAAAATACATTGGGGATATATTTAAACACTCATGTATTGCGGTCGATGAAGTTTTTATTCTCAAATGTTTATTGGGTGCCAACTTTAATACACCAAATCAATTTTATATTGAAATTTGATTCCAATGACTTGAACGAATAAATTAAATTTTCGAGCATCCCATGATTTATCTTTACGTCATCTTCGCTCAAACATACAATTAAACAATTGCAATCGATAAATCTACCGTTCAATGCAAATTTAATATTTGCCGGAAATACATCAAACGTAGTATAATTCTTATTCAGTTCCGACTCTGGTGCCGTCTTGTCCACAAATATAGAATTATTCACACAGTGTCGCGATCATATTGAATTTACCGTTTTACTCTGGATGAACTTATTTGTCTTCGGCAAATATTTTCTTTTCATTTCAGAGATGGCCGACACGTTTATTTCGCTCTCACAAGGCTTGGTCAGTGGACAATACAGCTGTTCTATAACAAACCACCGCTTTAACTTTCGTTACTGTTCGGGAATATCCAATCGCAATTGGAACATGAACTGCATCGAATATCTGCAAACGAGATATTTTTTATTTTGGTTACTGAAAATGTGCGTGCCTGTGACCGGGAGTGATATCAACTCGCAAGACTTTATCATCACGTTAATTCCAACAAAAGAACCGCAGAGCGAGTCTTCACAGGAATCATCAACTAATCAAGATATAAAACGACCTTTACCTGAATTTGTATACGGCCAAGAACAATTGGAAGTTGTCAACGAAATTGAGGCATTTTATAATAACGGCAGCGGTGATCCAATGCTGACTTTACTCGTAGACGGTTCAGCGGGAACTGGTAAAACTGTTTGGCTATCGCAGTTTCACAAAGACATTGCTTTACAATTCATTTAAATTACGTCCCAGCATTCATTATGTCAAAGCGTTGAAGAAAACCTTAACATTTCAAGCACCAAAATTTATACTCCCGCACAAATTCATTATGCGCGTGACAAGACAAACTTTTCACGAGTATGTTAATTTCTCCAACGCCTTGAACGGGAGTAAATTGAAAGATTTGAAAAAATTGGATCACTATTCTTTCGCCGCTGAGGGATTGGACTTACTGAATGAAGGAAGAGATATTTATAATTTTTTTTATTTATGAGGTCCGCAGCCAGAAAAGCTGAAATTTCACGTTCTATGCAAAAAATTTTGATTTGGTTGGACGAGTATTCTATGATTAATGCGAACATGATTTATTGCTCGAAAAGAGTATCGTACAATTTTGTAAAGGAAAATAATAGCAATTGGTGTTTTTATTGTGCGGAGACTGTAAACAAATCCAACCGTTATTTGTGTCGAAAAATTTGAATCTATGCTTGAATAATGGCGAAGATCGTACGAACTAAATAAATGCGGATGAACCGGCTGACGAGGATGATTCGATCGACGACTAGGCATCGGGTTCTAGAAACATCCACGTAAACTCTACATTGATCAAAACCATCTCCAACAAAGTAGTATATTTTCCTACCCAGCACCGTAACAGAAATAAAAAATATGGAGATTTTGTATCTAAACTTTACGACAAAGTCGCCGATTGGTATTTGACATTGCGCAAGTTCTTTAGTATGAAATCGACCAAAATGCCAATTGTTTTCCACTATCGATATCCGGCAAAAGCGTACGGTTATTTGCCAGTGCCTGATGCGAAATTGACCGGTAATGGCGACTTATGCAAACCTAATGGGAGTGATATTGGGGCATGGTGCAACAAGTATATTATGCGATATTTTTGGAAATTTACCATGTTTTCGTTTACAAATATAGAAGCATATTATGTCAATATGAGTACGGCTATATTTGCCGATATCGAGATAACAAATGGGTTTCGGGAAAATCCTGAATATTATAAAATTCGACCGACATTTTCACCAATAACTTTTCCCGATTCTCCCAAGGGGTCAATTATGGAGGCACATTTTGAAAAATATCCGCCGCTGCTTCCGTCAATCATAGGAATGCCGTATAAAATGCGTACGACCACGCATTTGTTGAAACAGGGCGATATTTTCTTTTTTATCGCAATTCTTCACGAATAAGCGAATCCTAGTACGGGATCCCTCCCGCACTAGGCGTTTCAAGAATCGTCACTTATGATTGACTTAAAATTTGAAAAGTTTTACCCGATAAGAATGGGAGTCTATCGCATCAATTTATACTGCAGTCGAGACGTTGCTTTTGATTATTATAAAAAGTTGCGCGATAGTTCAGCGACGATTATATATGTTCGAAATCGGAGAAACTGCTGTTTGGTTTTCCACTCCAATTAGCCGTCGCTAATACGGTGCGAAGTAATATTGGTCTAACAATATGTACCGATATTTATGCCAATCTTTCGGGATGCACGCTTGAAGAATGCTTTGTGATTTTTACTAGGCCAATAAATTTTACTCAACTAACAAACATTTTTAGACGATGATGGACGATAAATATTCGGATATCAATATAAAAAATCCGCTATTGCCGTGGCAACATGCATTACTTATGTCCGCGCAAGATATTGAAAACTAAAAACTATTCTCGTGATGAGTTTCGAAACAGTCACCGACGAATTTGGTGTTAATTAAATACAAGTCGACTCGCAGAGTATTGACAATACTTAAGCATTGGTACATTGTGATCGGTGATAAGCAGTGGCACCCGGCAGATCCGTCAATACGCAACATATTCGAACTTCTCGATTTAATTGGCGAAAATTATGCTATTGAATGGGGTGAGATGAGCGATGATTCTACCGTCGATACTATGATCGAACTGTGCGACCACTGTACGTACGCTATAAAAAAAAATTCGAATATGACAAACGCTTTAATGTATTATATTTCAGTTGCAAAATTATATTGGGATATTTTGAAATTACGACGTTCACATGGTTATTCCTCGCCGCAATATATTTCTTCATAACGACATTGTCCATATACTATATTATTTTTGCATTAATAATAATTATAAGATAAAAATTTTCATTTAACGGTACCAACAGCTGCAAATATGTTCATTGCAAACATATCGCGAAGTTAAATAATTTGGTAGCACTATACTTATTTAATGTATGAAATACGATTTATTCGCTGGTAAAACTAGTCCAATATTGCGTGACTATATTTACTTTAATGGTAATACACATTTATCATCCAATCGAAGCATCTAGTTACATTTATAACAAAATTTTCAATTAATTTATTATTTACTGTGTCGGCGTAATTTGTAAGAGATGCCGCGTCGTTGCCGTTCTGCATCGAAACACCGCAGACGAAGGTCGCGTTCGCGTTCACGAAGAGTTAAACGAAAGCGTTCGTCGATAAGAAAAAGGCGACGATCCCGTTCCCGGTCAAAGCGTCCGGATTATCTGATTTATATTAAGGGGTGGGGGGTAGGGTTTTAAAATTATTTTTTTTGCATTTTTTTTATATTTTTTTTCTGAATGAACAATATTCCGAGAATATTGTGTATAAATTTTAAGTCAATCGGAGTAAAACTAACGGAGTTACAGCGTTTCAAACGACCGGCCGTGATACGTGATACGTGATACGTGAAAACTTTAAATCGATTTTCCCGAAAACGTCATTTTTGAAGTTTGTGAACATTAGTACCCAAAATCTACTGAACCGATCCTTTTGAAAATTTAAACATTACTTCTTCACATAAATCAACAGGTAATCAGGAGTTTTTTTTTTCAATTTTTTGAATTTATTAATAACAAATTAAGCGCGATTTTTTTAGCTAAAATTGCGTTTTTCACTTCCAAATACTGCAAAAAATAGAAAAAAAAAAAAAAATCTCTTCCTGATTACCTCGAGAAATACATCAACTTTAAAATGCATATCAATTTTTTTGTTTCGGATGATCCGGTAACGAGTTATAATGTTCACCGCAAAACCACTTTTTTTCAAGGCGCCTCAGGAGATTCAACGTCACCGGCTTATTTATCAATATTTTTCATTGAAAATTTTTTCTGAGATACTTCAATAGTTGTACAATAATATGTAAATCTATTTAATAAAATTATATTACTCATGTCGCCGCAAAAAAATCATAAAAATATGCTTTTTTTCGCCTTTAAAGCCCTACCCCCCCCCCCCCCCTTAAAAAAACGTGGAACAATCTGACTTATTCGGTAATAACATAAATAGCCATGAGTTTGTCCGTGGTAGGTTTTATGGAATTGGCCCAGCAACTCCCACTCAATAATGGCCAGGTCGAAATACTCAAAAACACCTACTAAAAATATAACATTTACGACACGCCCATGTCGCGCGATGACTATTCTCCCGGTGAAATATTATTCGGTTACAGCACGCCAAATTTTATAAATGGATCTTGTGTGCGGAGGCGCACGATATTATTTAGCAGTCTGATGCAAATATCATTGTCGAAATAAAAAATTTCATCTCAACAAAACGGCACAGTCATTTTAAAAGGAAAGGTCGTAATGAAAAGAATGTACAATGTTACGAATGGATGGCGCAACTTAATTTATTCAACGAACGTTACAGCGACATCAAAATATAACTAATAATGCGGTCAATACTTTTAAAATATCGTCGCGACGTGATTAAAATGTTTGAAAATGTTAACGAGGAACTGGATAGGTTACAACCCTTGAAACCGTCAAATATTTATACATATATTCGATATAAGCCGTTGGCGAATATAAAAAAACCGGTGTCAACTTTCTGCCGTTGAAAGATAAAAATGACATCTACTTTGAACAAATACAGAAACTGTATATATCGGTATTATCGGATTGAAAACAATCGCTCACAATTCATTACCCAATCATGGTCGTTTTCGAATGGAGAAAAAATAGATTTTGGTCGTGAGCTTGATCGAATAAAAAAATACGATGCGGTAATAATTTTCTCGTCAGCGTTGGAAGATAATAATATACTGTAACGGGATATTCCGGAATTCTATACTATATTATTCCGGATATTCCATTCTATATTATTCCGGAATAATATACTGTAACGGAATAGTATACTGTAACGGAATCCCTGTCACGTGGGCGTCGAACGTGGCCTAATGAATGATAATAAAACCCCCAAAAAATGAATATTACGTCGGAGAGGTAACCAACTCTCCCAAAATGTCAGAAGCACCGACCAAATGAACGGGGGATAGGCGCTAGCTAACGAACGAACTTCGCTCGCCACTACCGCTCCCGTGAGGAGAACGGCTCATTTTATTTTTCTCCTCTCGCCGTTTACTACCCAATGAACACAGTTGAGGACGTTTGGCAAAAAGACTACGGCTACTCAGTTAATACTTCCGAGAATGGTAGGGGGGCGGGATTTTTGGGCGAATAAGCGAACTCGGTGACTCGGGAAACTGTGAAAATCATTTATTTGATCCCGGAAACCACCCGCACGGTATGCGGCGGGGGCTGTACAACGAGATCGTCGGAGCTCTGTGAACCTGGAACCCGACTTAAGAAAATTAATTTTTTTCAAATTGCATACGTTTGTACTCCGTATGTACTCGTTTTTACCACCTTTTTTTTCGTTTGTACCTTAAGGGGTTCAGAATTAAGGGGGCGTTAAAAAATATTCGGAACCCGAGTTGAAGTTTAAACATTTTTTGTAACGCGATACTATAGAAAATCGTTTGTACCCGTTTGTACCACTTTTTTTTTTTCGAAATCTAAAGGGGTAAAAAGTACAGAGTTTTTTCAATTTGCGGATGCGGTTACCTGGAGATCTTTAAAAATAACCTTAATCCAGGGAAAAGGATTCGTATTTTCCATCGTTTGCATCATCAATACTTCTCACGCACACCTTAAGGGGGTTGAAATGAAAGATTTGGCAAGTATTCGTTTGTACCTTAAGAGATATCACTGGATGCCATATGAAATGAAAATACTTAAAATTAACAAAACAAATAAGCTACCGCAATTTACGCCAGCAGTCACGTTGTTCGACCGCATCAACGCAACAAATTCCAATACAATATTTAACAAAACGAAGGAATTAATCGCACTAAATGACTAGAACGACTAGAATTAACGAAATATTAAAACAAGATATTATAACCTGAGGATTCGCCTCAGGGAGGATTCGACGTAATTTAACAAATGTCCGGCGGAAGCAAGATAACGCGTAACATAGCCAAAACACAATACGGACAAAATTAGCCTGAACTTAATACCGAGCAAAGTCGCGGGTTACCGTCTTACGCACAGGGGAACGAAGTTGACCAGGGGTAACGGTAAAGATAGCGGGAATCTCAGATAGCCTCTCGTAAGAGGAAAGTTAGCCGGAATGTCGAGATAGCCTCTCGTAAGGGTAAAGTTAGCCGGAATCTCAAGATAGCCTCACGTGAGAGTAAAGTTAGCCGGATTTGAAGATAGCAAAAGAGGTAACGGCGAGGACGTTGAGCGAATCCGAAGGTTCCTCACGACACTGACACAAAGATAGCCCAAATCCAAGATAGCCTTCGTGAGAGTAAAGTTAGCCAGAATTTCAAGATAGCCTCTCTCGAGAGTAAAGTTAGCCGGATTTGAAGATAGCAAAAGAGGTAACGTCGAGGACGTTGAGCGAATCCGAAGAATCCTCACGACACTCACACAAAGATAGCCCAAATCCAAGATAGCCTCTCGTGAGAGTAAACTTAGCCGGAATTCCACGGTAGCCAAGAGGTAACGGCGAGGACGTTGAGCGAATCCGAGGATTCCTCACGCCACTAACACAGGGAGAATCGCAGTCGAAGATTGCCACTGGCAAAGGTAAAAATAGCCGAGATTCAAAATCTCGCGGGTAACGGGTAAGGGGAAACGCAATTAATAATCACGGGCGAATATTCCAAAAGGTTCGAAGATACGGGCAAAGACAGCGGAGATTCGAAATCTCGCAAGTAACGGGGCAAGGAAATGGCGAATAATAACCCAAAAGCAAATATTTCAAAAGGGTTCGAACATACGGGCAAAGATAGCGGAGATTCGAAATCTCGCAAGTAACGGGGCAAGGAAATGGCTAATAATAACCCAAAAGCAAATATTCCAAAAGGGTTCGAAGATACTGGCAAAGATAAGCAAAAGGTAGCAGTGCGGTAAGCGATAACACCCGGACGTGAATTTAATAACGAAAGGAACGCGAAAACCGGAATAAAGAATGAATTGGGAACACACTTGAACACAATAAAACAAAATCACTTAATAAAACAAATCCCGAAATGCGACTTCGATTGCGAATAAAGAGAGCCAAACAAAATTGAAAATGCGTGAAATATAACAAATGGCGATAATGGGCCAGTAACTTCGTTACGCGGTCCGAGGACCGGCTCGTTTCCCACTAACAAACTCGAACGGGACTAAATCCCAATAATTAACCAAAATACCAAAATTAACAAAATTACCAAAACTAACACCCACACGGCTAATTGAGAAAGACGAAGTTACTAACCGTACAAGGAAAAGGAGGAAGTACCTCACCGAATATTCTCTGCCGCAACGCAAGGAACTCGTTCAGGGTGATCGCAAGATGGCGGAGGATGGTCGATGCCGTAGTTGATTGGTGTTGAAGAACGATGAAGATGAACAAAGGTAGCGTTGAGATCGATGGCGACACTCGAGAGAGCACTGGGAAAACGCGTCACGCGAGGTAGCAGTCCGAACGGCAATTGATTTCCGATGTGCGATCCTTACTCTCCGTGGGTCGATGGTCCCCATACTTGACCCTTGGTCTAGTCCTGCGCATACTCGTACGTTTCCGGGGTCACTCGTTGTCGCTCGGGTCACTGGGTTACGCCGGCCTCTCCTACCAGAGCCGGCACTCGCGCGTCGACTTGACGGGTGCGCGGGGAGAGGGGTCAAGCCCTGCTTGACGAAAGCTAGAGAAAGAGAACGAGCGATGGCAAGGCTCACGACGAAGCGAGTCGGTGTCCGTCCGGCAGTTTTTTAAATGCTGCGTCTCGGCCGTCTTCCCTTAGGACCCGGTCTTCGACGAGGGTAACGTCAGGATCCCGCCCGTGAGTGGTGGTGGCCGCCTACTGTGTCCACGCGGATCCCAGAATCGGTACATTGCAACCTCACAGACCCCCGTCGGTCCCATAGGTCCTCTACGAGTGAGGCGCCGGAGGGCATCCGGACCGCGACGGTCGAGACAACAGCAGGCTGGTCCAGCACGAGGCTGGGAGGCCGTACGGGAGGAGGGTGGCATAGTAAATTTCGGCCGTTTCTCCAGCTCGCTCCCTGGCAACCATGACCACGGGTGCAGTTGTTAGGCACCCGCCTGCCCCCTTAAGGACGAACTCCCGACTCTCAAAGTCCCTAAAATCCTAACCTCGGGAGATGATCGGTCTCCCGAGTACCAAAAATAATGTCAATGCCGAGATAAACGCCGATCACCCGCCGGGAAACGCAGAGAGCCTTACATAGTTGTTAAAAATGTAGAGCGAGCCCGAAATAAGAGAGCCAAACGATAACCGGCAGAGAGAGCCAAACCAGAAAATAAAGAGACACAAATATTTATTGACTTTAACCACACTGAAATAATTTTTCAAATTTCAAACGAAGCACTTGCTTATGATATAATTTAATGACTTGAATATTTACTTCAACGGGACGTTAAGAGCGCTGAACGGAACGGGCTAGAAAAACAGACGCGAAAATATAATAAACAGAAAAACTCTATCGTTCGCGCTCGAAGCGAGCAAACCATAGTGTCATAAACTCAGAGAGCCAAACAAAATCGCTCAACGACAGATAGCCACAGCGTTGCCAAATTGTCAACTCTGGAGGTAACCTGAGAGTCTCAGTTTTTACTGTCTGGGATGTGCAACAAAGCAAGCGCGCGTCGTCCCAGGGTCGTAAATCCGGCCCCTTGAAAGAATACACTCCGTACGGGTGACGAGACGCCAAATGTTTCGTCACAATACATTTATTGGTAAAATTTGTTTCGTTCATTTTTTATATTAATTTACAAAATATATTTTGGTAAAAGATCATTTGCCGATTTTTAACTTCGAATAAAAATAATGCTTGTTTATTCGTCTTTGTATAGCAATGTTTGGCCATAGAAACTAATTTACCATCGAATAATATAATTAGAGTTCTAGATGAGAATATACCATTTAAACATTTTACATTTGAAAAACGGTAAACATGGGTCATTTCGGTAGTGGCTCCATATTCCATAGAATTTAAATATCGGTAAATTTTTTTGTAAATATCGCTATATGACCCTACCGCGATATGCCCGAATAGAATTTTATTTAATGCGTTTTGCAAAAAATTGGCAAAGGACGAATACGGTGGTGGTGTATACTTCAAATTTTTAATGAAGATATTTTTATTATTTTTATTACAAAAGTCTATTGTTCCGTGTATCCACATGAGTAGAAAACAATAAGGTATTAAAATATTATTTTCCGCTAGAAATGATCCGTGCTCACTGAGCAAATTGTCAATTTCCGAACATTCTATAGCTAATAAGTTAGAGGCTAATTCGCGAATAGGAATTAAAGCATTTAACAATTCAAGTTTATTTAAATCTTCGATAATGGCTGGCGCTGAAATCATAATTTCGCGTTCGATCTTTTCAATACATCTCGCTGTATCCGAACTTATGGAGTTTATTTCTTGAAAGAAAATAAAAATGGTTTTAACGTGTAATTCATTGCTAAATTTTATTTTGCCTGGACTAACTTCCAATGTTTTATAATTGGTATGTTCCATTAGAAAAGAGTTGATGCTATTTACGAATTGTTTACGCAGTGACGCGTCAATACCATTTCCTTCGTGTACTCGATTACATTCGTTCATGAATGTATTCATAACATTTTCAACATAGTCGGCATTATTAATACTCCGATCATTCAACTCCCCACCAATCGGATTCGCTAATAATCCAGCATACGCGTGTTCGTACATTATATTTTTTTAATTTATTATATCACTTGCGCGAAATCCGCATCCCAAAACGGTGATGAATCCTCGATTTTCGGACATCACTTGGACCAGAATTTACACGGGTAAGGTCGAAATTCGCACTCCATGCGGAATGCAAACATAAGATATCGCTTAACAACATGGTTTTTCTTACCGCGCTGAGTAAATTCGGAAAGGTGTTCAAAGCAACGGAAAAAATTGAACTGCGAGATATTTCGCGGGTGCTTACTACATCGATTAAGAGCTCGGCAGTTTTGCGAAATGTATTTTTAAATATATATAAATGTTTAATTAAAATAACCAAGAATCCGACAAAATCATTCATATGTTGTTTCCGTGAAAAACATAATGGAACACGTTAAAATAGGCAATTTTAAATATATCTTTTCTAAAATTGAGCCGAAAGTTACATTAGATGCTATGAGCGTTGGTATTTTATCTGCGTAAGTACACCATTTGCCAGGGTTCAAATTAAGTAACATGGGTACACTTTTCGAAAAGGTCAAAGCTGGAAAATTGTGCTTGTTGAATAAAGCGACTAGTGCGAAAAATGTGGAACAAATTATCTTTGCGGAAAGCAGAACATCCAAAGTTTTCAGTTATGTGAGGAAAACGATATTAAATAATAAAACGAAAATTGTCGGCTTTGGCACGACGATGGTAGTTGGGGGGATAGCGGGATCCACATTAATTGTGAATTATCGAAGAAAAATTACGGGATATTGCCGCATCGAGAATTTGAATGGTAAATTAAAAATTTGTAAAGTTCTTGGTTGCTCTTGCATCACCTATTCAATTAATCCCAGTACGAATGAAATTGTCTGTACTGAATTCCACGATATGCCGAGCATTATGAAACGTACAAATATATGTGCCGAAGCAATCCTGAAAAAAAGTCATGCGTATATTGTGACAGTAAAAATAACGACCCGTAAAGTATGGATATTAATATGGAATATATTTGCCGAGGACCCGATTGGTCCGAGAATGTTGCCGATATGATGGGCAAAGGGGCGGAAAAATATTCGACGTTGATGACGAGATATTAACGGACACTACGAATTCTATACATCTCGCATTTAAAGTGGTTAGTTTTCTGCTGTATGTTACTTGCGGCGGAACATTTTTGTACACTTCAGTCTACATATACCGTCGGATGAATGAAAAAAATTCCGCCGCAGTTGTAGAGCCCGAGGGTATCTAGCGGTATTCAGGGGGGAATTATTCTATTTTGACGATCCAACCAATCCAAACAGATCTCAAATCGGCGTAATGTCTCGCCAAATGTAATCGGCAAATTGCGTTGGTACAATGCCGAGGCATTGTACCAACGCAAGCCATCACTGAAAATTACGAAGCTATGGCGCAAATGTTTGATGATGCCGGACCCCGATCTCCAGAATACGAGCCCTCAATGACCGTCGAATATATGTCAGGTAACAACGTTACGCACGTATTAAATGTTCACGCTATCGCGTTATAATTAAATCATTTACGTTTGTTACAGATTTAGAATCCAATTGGAATACCGGTTATGAAAGTGATATCCACGATGCCGCAACTACGGAAAATATATTTGCTCAACCGATGAAAAGTAATAACTACGCTATTGTGGTCATACAATTTGGGTTTTACGAAACTAAATGTTTCCCCTTGGAAGTTTCGTTTATGGAAGATTCATTCACAATTCGACGCTAAGCTATTTTAGTACCGTTACCTTTTCGGTGCTTGGATCAACACAGCCAATGGAGAAACAAATATCTAACAAACAATATAATTAGTTTTCAATGGTCCAACGATAAACGCGACTGTCCGACTATTAGCGTGGATGTATTAAGTACTATCCTAATAAATTTGAGTCAGCGAGTAGATTATATTATGCTCCGCGGCCAACTAAAGTACGACTATATTGTCAACGTACTCGGCGTGTCGACCGGAAAAATTGTGACTTTTGAATACAAGTTTCCGAAAAAAAAATATCGCAAGCAATGTAAACTGTATAACAACAAAGCAGTTAGAATAAGATTCGCAATGTCAAGCTGTCAGTTTATTAATTATATTATGAAAAAGGAATTATATATTTTAATTTGTAATTTAATCAATACATTATTTTTGCCATGTTACTTACCATATGCATAGATATGACCATATTTGGTACGCTCGTGATTGTATTTAAATATTATATTTACCATGATCCCTTGGGTGACGAACTTAAATCCTTGACGCTAAACTAGACTGTTGAAAAAAATTAAACAAGACTATGGCGATTTACGTAACAAGGATGAATTTTATTTTTGCAAATTACACTACCCGAGCCAGAGGAAAAAAAACAAATTTATTATATAAATACAGCAATAGTACAATTGAAATTACAAATGAAATCGAAGTTTATCCAGCAGATACGCATTATTTCAATATAGCCAAACAACATTTCGCACCCCAACAAATAATACATTCGGAGATTTGTTCAAAGTACAGTAAACACATGGTAAATGTATACGTCGAGAATAGTGACCGCAAAGTAATTATTTAATATTGTACCAATGCGAACTGTTTCGACAATTCTACGAATATAGTATGCCATCTAATGTTACAGAATGAAAATAGCGTACGCAGTTTATCGGGATATGATGTATGCTCATTGCGTGAAAACAATAATAAAAAATTTCCAATAGCCTATGGCGAATATCTTAAATTGAAAGAAATAACAAATATCGATACCAATCAAACGCATATAAATTCGCTAATTTATTATATCCTGTGTTCGGAATATAAGAAAATATTGAAGTCATGTCCAATTAATTATCATTTCGACATTAAAGAAAATGCTTGCGCAAGTGACTAACCCACGATTCTGGTAGCCGCCCCATAGTTATGTCAAACATTGCTGGTGCATTCACATCCAATAAACATTCTTTAAACAACAAAACAATAAATCATTTCGAAAAACATTAAGACAATTCCATATAATTCGACCGAATCCTTTAAAAAATTTACCGTAATGCAACTGACTGATCCGTTCCGATTCGGTGAGTTGATTTTCAAAAACATCGTACCGACAATAAATTTCCGCGTGGCAATCTCGAGTATCGTACAAAAAAAAACAGATTTCAATTTACCGTCATAATTTATTATATTACCGTCAATGTATTCTTGACGAGCGGATTTATTTATATATTTGTTCAGCGGAATGTTGATAAAAAATAATAACTGATCGAGTTTTTGAAAATGCTTGGAAACGAAAAATAAAAACGATTTGTAAGTGAACATTTTTAGAGATTATTCTTTCGTTGCCAAATATTTGTTAAATAGATCACCGATTAATGCCAAATAACAAAAAATTCTTTTGATTTGAATCAATGCATTTTGTTCGTAACCGCGGTGTTTGAGTTTGATTAAATCATTTTGCAAAATATCAAATTCTCCAACCGTTCCAGTTCATGCAACTAATGTTTTCAATGGAGGAAATTTTAGCATTTGCAAATTTTTTTTTTTCTCGTTACAATTGTATCCTTTTTCGCACTCGAATCTTCGAATTTAATACACTCGAATTTATTGGTTGTTGCGAACTTTGCATTGACCAGCCGAACTAAAGCATCGAGTGACACCGTATTAGTGAATTGATATCGATCCGTATCTAAATCGATTAATTTACAAGTATTGGGATCGTCTAAAATTCGATGGCAGACATCCAGCAGAGTTTCATAATCCGTAGATTTTATTTTTTGTCGAATATAATCTATCGCAACGAAAGAGCCGCATCCGGCTAAATCGACGCAGTTTAGTAATATTTCAAGCATATCCTCGTTGAGGTACTTGTAAGTTACATCCGAGCCATAAAGTTTTGCCAATTGCACATACAATAGGCGCGTAATTTTGATAGCGTATATCAAATATTTTCTCGACAACATTGTTGTGGCTACGGAACTGGGAATTGTACTAAAGGTATAATCTTTGTTACCAAAGAAGCCATAAATGCTGTTGATGAATATTTTTATCGATTTTTGAATCGATTCGCTAGTTTTGTACTCGCTAATTTGGCGATTTTTTAGAAAATTTTTCATTTCAGCCCTCTCTGCAGCGCGCTCGTCCAAAATATCGCTGATGAATTGCGGCAAGAAATGTTCGGTGTTGTTGGAAACGAGCAACAAAATATCATTTTTGTTCAGAAAAGAATCAAATTAATCACCCGAGGAAATTATCATTCTGCCAATCCACCGATCAGCATAAGCGCTAAAGTCATTTTTTAAATTTGATTTTGTTTTCACGAACGGCAAGATGCGGGTATATTGAAAATAATCATTCTTGTAAAGCTCATCGGCCAAATAAATGTTTACAATATCATTGCTTAATAGAAAATCAAATACTTGGGACAATTGCGTTTGCCGGTTGTACAATTTACGAAGACTCGCGACGGTACAGCAATTGACCGAATCTATGGCCATAATTTTGTGCTTCATATTGGATAGATACTAGCTGAAGAAATCAAACTGACACGTATTATAGTATATGCCAGTACTTGCTACGACAATCGCGCCTGGGTATTCTTTTTTCTTATACCTAAATACGGCGCAATCTCGAAAAAATGAAGCGCCTAAAGATTCCAAAATCTTTTCATTGATCGCTCCTCTGTCCAGCGCATTTAAATAATAGTGCGGATTGAGTAATTGTAAATTATCCGTAATCATGAGAACTCGATCGAATATGTCGTTATTGTTGTACGCGTACATTACCGTTGAATATTTTAAAGCGGTGTACGACAAACTGCTGTTCACTCGTTTCAATATAATTTCTTGACCCACGCGTTGGCAATCCATAGTGGTACGATCGCTAATTTCATTGACGAAATTACACAAATCCAACTATTTGAAACGACCCATTACTGCTTCGCGATTGTGATAATTATAATATAAAAAATTGGCAAACGTGTAAACTTTTATATTTTTAATCTGTTTTAAATTTGACATCCCGACTATTTTTGACCACATTTCGTCGTTCATATCAGTTCGTTTGAAGTTTACCATCAATGCGTTATCCATTGAGGAGTTATCCACAAATTAACTGCCGCATAGCATTTTTTTTCTCGCTCACGATGCAAACATAATTCCATTTTGAACTTATCCTGAAGTTCAAACTGCCCCGATGAACTAAATTGAATATGCAAAAAATAATGTATTTTCATTATTCGTCAGGTTACACCGAATAAAGTAATTTTATTCCCAACCTCGTAAATTTAGTATTTATATTTTTTATTAAGGACATAATTTTCTCACTTGACAGCTGATACGTACTCGTTGACGACACAAAATCAACGCTCACAGAGACTCGTCTATGTCGTCTACGCAATTACAAGTATTATGCCCGTTGTTGATTTCATTTCAAATGTAGCACGAAACATTTTTTTTGCACATTTACGCCATTCAAGTATACAAGTGAGTCCTTTATGCCCTCAATTTGTTTGCGCACATTTCGCTTAGGCTTCCCGATGTAAGACAAATCATGATCCGTATGCAGTGAAGAAATCAGGGAATAAATTGTGTCATGCAAATAATTTATTTCGTTTTGTCTCGGCTCGATGTTTTCGTCCGTTGATTGTTGTGAATCCATCTCGCTCGCTATATACGGCGTTAAATGTCTCGCGGTATGATTCGATGCAGGTTCCACCAATGAGGGCTCGTTATTAATGACGACAGTATCGACACTATCATCGTCGATGTTATCAATTGTCGAACACTGTCCGTTCGAAGGGTTGGCGTCTGCTCGCAGCCGATGGGAACGTTCACGAAACATATCGTACCGTGCTGACAACCGTTTAGTTTCTCAAGCTTCTTTCGTAGGGATACCCGATTTTTCATATGTCAGATACGCCCAAGCTCGAGGAACGATCTCTCTTTTATGATAACGCTTGAGGGGCGCGGGGCACTCTGGTGGCGAGCCACAGTATATCGACGGGAAAGGAATTATCTAGGTTAGATGTTTATTTTTTTTATTGTTTGATAATTCCAAATTTATCCACCATATATTTTTAAGTAATTTATCTAATAGTTTAATCGACATTTATTTTTTCAATATTTATTTATTACACGCAATTCATTCAACAGATTTGATTGGGGCTGTTTTTGCATATGAAAAACAAATAGTTGCTCGATGAAATTTATTTGTCCGATATTTTATATATAGGGAAAGTCGACATTTATTTTTTGCGATTTTTTTATTGCTCGAAATTTGCAAATTTATTCGCCAGAATTGTTTGAGGGTAGGAAGAAAATAGTTGTTTGACATTTATTTCAAATAAATTTATACTCTTGTACATATCGACGGAATAAATATATGGCGTGCGCTTATCGCGTAGGCTGACCGGACGGTGCCCAAATAGTAGGCTTTGTCTCGCCCATACATCCGGTACCTCGCGGAGCAACGTAGAAGATTTTATTATTGAAGTGAAACTTTTTATCACTCGTTACAGTAAATCCGACCAGCGCGAACGAAAAAGCGTCACAAAGAGAGTGGGGATAGACCACGTTGAGAGCGGGTAACGCACACTTCCACCCATACAGTAGTATACCAAGTGTAGTTCTTCAGCACACGAAATAACGTTAGTTGGTGGTCACACGCACGAGCCGGTGACGCGCTGGCGTGCACCAACACGTTAGTACCAGCCAATTACAGCGATGAATCCGATCGGCTCGTACGTGTGCCAGCACTGCCACGTCGTTTCATGTATACATATATATACCCACTCTCTCGGCGTCGCTTATATATATATATATTGTGACGTGGTCACAATTTCCCCAGCGCGCTCCCCGAAGTCTCCCCACAGCACCGCAATTTAGCACGTAAGTCTAATTTTAAGGAAAACGGTATGATTCTGTCGCGACCCCTTAAATTTTTCTCTAATAATATCTCGCGCGTGCCCCTCTGGTTCCCCCTTTTTTTTTCCCACCCTTCTTTTTTTTTAGTATCTATCCCCTTTCGCTTCTCTCCCTGATCCCTTTTTTCCTTTTGTATCGCCGTGCACGGCCCGCGTGCAAATAATTTACAAAAAATCGAGAATCGCCACGAAGGATTCATCCAGATCCATCGAACAACTTGAACGATGGACCCACGAGTGCCCGCGAGAGAAGTGCGCCGAGAGGACCATCCCAGTCATCAGTCTCGCACAGTAAAGCCGAAGAGCGTCGCCAAAGGGGCTCGAGGGAATCCGTAATCCTTCGTGTAATCAGCACGGACGTAATTGTAAGAGTCATATCGGCGGGCCGGCCCACAGGCATGTACAGCATCGTTACGCACGGCAAATGACCAGCCGGCGACATCTCGCGTACGCCGACCCTCACTACCCCCCACCCTGATCCCTACTTACCGTCTCCCGATCCACCGTGTCGCTCACACGGACGCTCCTCGTTGCCATAGTGCTGCCATCCTACGAGAACCGTGACCCACTGCCCTGATTCCAAACCTCCCCTCCCCGCCCCTTACCCATAGCCTTTGCCCCCGATTGATATCTCAATCAATAATGATCCCGGAAGGTGCTGGGCCACGCGTGATTAATCCCGAAGCTCGTAGTGGGAAATCACGCCACGTACGACGGGCCAATGAGAAAAGCCGCTTTCGCGAGGATGAAAAACCACGAGGCAAGGACCTCACTTCGCGGCGAGCATAGGACCGGCGTGGTCGTGTAATAGAATAGTTAGTTTGTAACGTCGTTGATAAGAAAAAAAAGAGTAACGAGTAAAAAACCAGAACTCGTGCCTAAAATTGTCAGGACGTGTCTGTTATTGTGTGGAGTGAGTGAGGCGAGCTTTTATTGTGAGAAGAAGTAAGGAGTCTAGTACGAAAAGGAATAGAACGAGCGAGTGCCCTCGGTCCTTGCGATTCGGACTTCTGCGAGCTTGCAGTCATTTCCCAATTTTTTCCGTGCCGTAAGTACCGTTTATTT
This sequence comes from Oxytorus armatus, assembly GCA_958009045.1. Taxonomy (NCBI): domain Eukaryota; kingdom Metazoa; phylum Arthropoda; class Insecta; order Hymenoptera; family Ichneumonidae; genus Oxytorus; species Oxytorus armatus. The sequence goes on along the minus strand of OY253747.1, from coordinate 6,438,523 downwards.
GAGTTTGCCTCCCCCCTCTTCGACGACGGTGCAGTGCTGTGAGGATCTATTATTTCCCTTGCGAAAATTACGTGCATTAGTGCTCCCCCCTCCCCCCCCCCTTTCCGTTCCTCGAGTGTCGCATTGCGGATTTTCCCCCACGCGTTAGCATCTGGCCCCCGCTAGTCCCCTCACTCGGAGGAGACCATTGCTGAGTCCCTTTCCCCTTGTAATTTTTGCGAAAAGGATATCGAGTCCGCAACGCGTCACCGCTTCCCCCACCACCCGCCCTCTCCATCTGTATCGCGGCAAATCACGTGATCAATTCCCCCTTTTTCTTGTATTCCCGGCGTGAGCGAAGGTACAGTGTAAGAGGCCATAGCGGTCGGCGAACCTTCACCCTGAGCTACCCGCGAGATTTGTATTCCCCCCGTGTAGTCAAAGGCAGCTATGCCAAAAGAATAGCTGGCGCCCAAAACTCGGCTGAAAAGTATTATTGTTTCGCGATTCCCGTTTTCGCGAGTTTTCAGAGAATTATTATTGTTTGCGATTCCCCCGTTTTGCGAGTTTTCCGAGAATTATTATTGTTTGCGATTCTCCCGTTTTGCGAGTTTCCGAGAATTATTATTGTTTGCGATTTCCCCGTTTTTGCGAGTTCTTCTGAGAATTATTATTGTTTTGCGATTCCCCCGTTTTGCGAGTTTTCTGAGAATTATTATTGTTTGCGATTCCCCGTTTTGCGAGTTTTCCGAGAATTATTATTGTTTGCGATTCCCCCGTTTTTGCGAGTTCTTCTAAGAATTATTATTGTTTTGCGATTCCCCCGTTTTGCGAGTTCTTCCGAGAATTATTATTGTTTTGCGATTCCCCCGTTTTTGCGAGTTCTTCTGAGAATTATTATTGTTTGCGACTTCCCTTTTTGCGAGTTTTTTTTTGTTTTGGTTATTCTTTTTGTTTGCGACTTCGCTCCGAGAGCCGATTCTCCTATCGAGAATAAACACGTATTTAATATAACTTTCTTTTGCCCCGTGTCTTATTTTCCCTCCCCGAATCGCGCTTCTTCAAATTTGCGGTGATAATATATATATATATATATATATATATATATATATATATATATATATATATATTATATAAATATTTCGCCGCCGCCGCCGTCGCCGTGTACAAGAGTTCAGGACCGAAAATGACCGAAAATTACCAAAAATGATCGAAAATGACCGAAAATGACCAAAAATGCAGGGGGTGCATTAGCGGTCATTTTCGGACGGGGGGTTGGCGCGCGAAGCGCAGGGGGGCGAAGCCCCCCTAGTATATATATATATATATATACTAAGGGGGCTCTGCCCCCCGCCCCCCCCCCGCCTCCGCCTCCCCCGCCCCCGCTCGATCCGCTCACCCAGCCTACTCGATCCCGCTCGCTCTCCTCAACTCTTGTACACGGCGGCGGCGGCGGCGGCGAAATATTTATATAATATAGAGAGATATGAGTGTGAGACAGTAACTGAGGCGCGCACACACACACATACACACATATATTATCACCGCAAATTAGGAGAAGCACGATTCGGGGAGGGAGAATAAGACACGGGGCAAAAGAAAGTTATATTAAATACGTGTTTATTTTCGGTAGGAGAACCGGGTTTCGGAGCGATGTCGCAAAAACCAAAGCGCAGCAACAATGTCGATAAGTCGCAAAATGGACAGGCTGATTCGCAAGCACGAAGTAATAACTCAAAAAAAAACTCGCAAAAAAGGGGAATCGCAAAAACAATAATCAGTCTCAGGAAAACTCGCAAAAAGGGGGGAATCGCAAAACACTAATACCTCTCAGAAAAACTCGCAATAATTCACAACAAAAAACTCGCAAAGAGGGGGATCGCAAAACAATAATAATTCTTGGAAAAACTCGCAAAAAAGGGGATCGCAAAACAACAATAATTCTCGGGAAAACTCGCAAAAGGGGGGGGGTCGCAAAACAATAATAATTCTCAGAGAAACTCGCAAAAGGGGGATCCAAAACAGTAATAATTCTAAAAAGATAACTCGCAAAAAGGGGAATCGCAAAAACAATAATCAGTCTCAGGAAAACTCGCAAAAAGGGGGGGGATCGCAAAACAATAATACCTCTCAGAAAAACTCGCACAAAGGGGGATCGTAAAACAGTAATAATTCACAAAAAAACCTGCAAAAAGGGGATCGCAAAACAACAATAATTCCCGGGAAAACTCGCAAAAGGGGGGGGAGGGGGTCGCAAAACAATAATAATTCTCAGAGAAACTCGCTAAAGGGGAATCGCAAAACCGCCGATTCCAGCCGATTTTTGGGCGCCAGCTATTCTTTAGGCTGCCTTTGATCACACGGGGGGAATACAAATCTCGCGGGTAGCTCAGGGTGAAGTTTCGCCGACCGCTGTGGCCTCTTACTCGGTACCTTCGCTCACACCGGAAATACAAAAAAAAGGGGAATTAATCACGTGACTCGCCACGATACAGATGGAGAGGACGGGTGGTGGGGAAGCAGTGACGCCTTGCGGACGTGAGATCCTTTTCGGAAAATTTACAAGGGGGAAGGGACTCAGCAATGGTCTCCTCTGAGTGACGGGACTAGCGGGGGGGCCAGATGCTAACGCGTGGGGGAAAATCCGCAATGCGACACTCGAGGAACGGAAAAAGGGGGGGAAAGAAACCACTAATGCACGCAATTTTCGCAAGGGAAATAATATATCCCCACAGCACTGCACCGTCGTCGAAGAGGGGGGAGGCAAACTCAAATAAACGGTACTTACAGCTTCGGGGAAAAAATTGGAAAATGACTTCAAGCTCGCGGAAGTCCTGCCGAATCGCAAGGACCGAGGGCACTCGCTCGTTCTATTCCTTTTCGCACACTTCTTCTCACAATAACAACTCTACTCATTCACTCCGCACAATAACACAAACGTCTTTACAATTTTGGGCACGAGTCTGGGTTTTTTACTCGTTACTCTTTTTTCTTAGGACCTACTCTACAAACTACTATTCTAATAATCGACCACGCCGGTCCTATGCTCGCCGCGAAGCGAGGTCCTTGCCTCGTGGTTTTTCCTCCTCGAGGAAACGGCGTTTCCCATTGGCCCGTCGTATATGGCGTGATTTCTCGCTACGAGCTTAGGGGTTAATCACGCGTGTGCCGCAGCACCTTCCGCGATCATTATTAATTGGGATATCGATCGGGGGCAAAGGCTATAGGTTAGGGGCGGGGAGGGGAGGTTTGGAATCAGGGCAGTGGGTCACGGTTCTCGTAGGATGGCAGCACTATGGCAACGAGGAGCGTCCGTATGAGCGACACGGTGGATCGGGAGACGGTAAGTAGGGATCAGGGTGGTGGGTAGTGAGGGTCAGCGTACGCGAGATGTCGCTGGCTGGTTATTTGCCGTGCGTAACGATGCTGTACATGCCTGTGGGCCGGCCCGCCGATATGACTCTCACAATTACATTCGTGCCGATTACACGAAGGATTACGGATGGCCTCGAGCCCCTTTGACGACGCTCTTCGGCTTTACTATGCGAGACTGATGACTGGGATGGTCGTCTCGGCGGTCGCGGGCACTCGTGGGTCCATCGTTTAGGTTGTTTGATGGATCTGGATGAATCCTTCGTGGGGGTTCTCGATTTTTGTAGGTTAATTGCTAGCGGGCCGTGCACGGCGATAAAAAAGGGAAAAAAAGGGCCAGGGAGAGGAGCGAAAGGGGATAGATACTACACAAAAAGAGGGGAAGGAAAAAGAACAGGGGGAACCAGAGGCGCATGCGCGAGATATTATTGAAAAAAACTTAAGGGGTTGCGACAAAATCATACCTTTTTCTTATAACTAGACTTACGTGCTATATTGCGGTGCTGTGGGGAGACTTCGGGGAGCGCGCTGGGGAAATTGTGACACAACGTCACAATATATATATATATTGTGACGTTGCGTCCCTATTTTCCCCGGTGCGTCCCACGAAGTCTCCCCACAGCACTACATTTAGCATAAGGTTAGCGATAAGGAGGCGACGCGGGCGGTCACCGGACGGATAGGGGGATCAGGACGCGCATTTGTCGCACCCCCTTAAAATTTTTCTACACCATTTATTCGCCACTCCACGTTTCTCTTATTCTCAGCCCTAGCTCTCCCTCCCGTTGGATGCTCGCCGCGCCGTGAGTTCCCCTTTTCCCCAATTTCCACAGCGCCGCTTGAACCTTCCCGCCATTCCCTCTCTGCCCCCGCCGCACCCCTTTTCCCGCGCCTCCGTTCGTTTCCCCCGTAGCCACGCATCGTGCCGCCCACGCCAATCAGAAGGATTCCTGTCTCGGGCATACCCGAATCACAAGCCGGACAGGCTCTCCGTACCAACGTGGCGCTGGCCTCTCAAGATCACCCGGGACGACAGTCGAAGCCGTTAGTCCAGTAGCAGTATTATTATGACGGAGAGCCTGGCGCGGTACAACCACTTATCACGAAAAATCCAACCCATCCGCAGGCAACGTCCGACGGCTGGGCACGGCACGCAGGATACCCCGTGGCGCCATCCAGCGCGCCGCGGGCTACAACAATTCTCCAGATCCCTATACCCCAACCCTAGCCGACAGTCGCGTTCGCGGGATCGGCGCGAGGACCTAGTGCTGCCATCCGACGGACCCGCGACGCACTGCCGCATATCCCTCGCTCCCACCGGTAATAACTCCCCAAACTCCTCCATCCAGTGCTGCCTCGCGCGCCTTTCTACCCGAACCCTCTCCTCAACAATCACGCCACGCGCGACTAGCCAATGGGAGGCGAGAAGACGGGCCGAACAACGAGCACGAAAAAGTACCTGTTACTTCGTTGCGACATTTTGTACAGGATAGGCGATAGAGATTTATTAGAGAAATTAAGTAAAGCGAATAGAGTTAGTTGAGTAGATATTAAGGAAAAAGATTGTGAACGACGAGGAGACGGCGAGTAAAGGCTACGGGTGAGGAGAGAGAGAAAAAGACGAGAAAAATTGTAAAAGAAGGAAGGAAGGACGAGGTTAAAGGAAAAAAAAAACGCTAAACCCAACGAAACGGAAAAAAGCGATAGCGAGCCGGCAGCGAGGATACTCGTCGCGTTCGTCTCAAGAAGTAAAAGTAAGTGTCTTTTTGTTGGCCTTAACAGCGACAGTGTCCAATTATTTTGTTATTGCTTATCGGATTTTTATTGTGTTCCGTCGACCCGCGCGGCCACGTGCCCATTTAGAGGTTAAGCGTGCCATCGCGTGCGACCGCGTGCTGCCGCGCCGGTGCCATATTAGGTTAGAAAAAGTGCTGTGGGGACGAGACGTCACGTCTGCCCATAAAATAGAGCGAAGGGATAGCGTAAGAGGCCATATCGGTCGGCGAACCTGACCCCTGAGCTACGCTGCGAGGAAGTAACCGAGGTTTGTTAGTGACAGGTAGCTATACCGTAAAAATAGCTGGCGCCCACACCGAGTAACCCCCGCGATAGATCTTGTGAATCCTTCCCTACCACTTTCAGTGAAACCCTCTCCCCGGATCCTTGCTACCCGATTCCTCCATAGTTTCCCCGTTTGCTATCCCGCCGCTACGGCAAGCTCCTTGCAATCCCTCCCCGAAACCGAGTCCCCGCTACGGCTTATATTTCCTCTCGTATAGGGCATCGTAACGAGGAGAATAATCCCTGCGCCACGGCGTTCCCCTTGCTTCTTGTTATTTCTCATGATTTTGGGGAATACTCCTCCGCAACGGCTAGCGTCTTCTAGTGAGTTATTATAACGAGGGAAATACTCCCTGCGCCGGCATTTATTTTGTTTTCTTATCATTCTTGTGAGTCCGGAAGAATACTCCTCCGGCATTTATTCAGTTCTTTTATTATTTCTGGGATTTTTTTTGGAAAGATACCCTTGCGGCATTTATATATTTTTTATTTGTAATCTACTGTGATGAGGAAAACGATCCTCCGCTGCGGCAATTATTTTTTTTATTATTTATTTAACTTATTGTGATTAGGGGAAACGACCCTCCGCTACGGCGATTATATTTTTTTTAGTTTGATAAATTATGGTATTTGAGGGAAATTATACCTCCGCTACGGCGATTGTATTCTTTTTTTAGTTTGATAAATTATGGTATTTGAGGGAAATTATACCTCCGCTACGGCGATTATATTTTTCTTTAGTTTGCTGAATTATTGTATCTGAGGAAAATTGTACCTCCGCTACGGCGATTATATTTTTCTTTAGTTCGCTGAATTATTGTATCTGAGGAAAGTTGTACCTCCGCTACGGCGATTATGTTTTTCTTTAATTTCACACATTATTGAGTTTGAGGGAAATCGTACCTCCGCTGCGGCGATTGTTTTTGCGGATTACTTTGAGATTTCTTGGCGATTCCTATTTGCAAGTAATTACCCCCTCCTTATTGTTTTAGGATTATTTTTGCGAACTTTCCCTTGCGGCTATTTTTTTTGAAAATTATTATATTTGTTTTTTTTGCGACTTCCGCCCCTTTGCGACTACCTTTCTTGGGAAAATTATTATATTTGCTTTTTCTCGAATTCCCCCCTTTTGCGACTATCTCCCTGAGGATTGTTATTTTGCGAATTCCCCTCCCCTTTGCGACTATTGCTTTTTGAGAATTATTATATTATTATTTTTGCGAACTTTCCCTTGCGGCTATTTTTTTGGAAAATTATTATATTTGTTTTTTTTGCGACTTCCGCCCCTTTGCGACTACCTTTCTTGGGAAAATTATTATATTTGCTTTTTCTCGACTTCCGCCCTTTTGCGACTATCTTCCTGAGGATTGTTATTTTGCGAATTCCCCTCCCCTTTGCGACTGTTGCTTTTTGAGAATTATTATATTATTATTTTTGCGAACTTTCCCTTGCGGCTATTTTTTTGGAAAATTATTATATTCGTTTTTTTTGCGACTTCCGCCCCTTTGCGACTACCTTTCTTGGGAAAATTATTATATTTGCTTTTTCTCGACTTCCGCCCTTTTGCGACTATCTTCCCGAGGATTGTTATTTTGCGAATTCCCCTCCCCTTTGCGACTATTGCTTTTTGAGAATTATCATATTATTATTTTTGCGAACTTCCCCTTTTTGCGACCATTTTTTGAGAATTGTTATATTATCATTTTTCTGCGAACTACCCCTTTTCGGCGACTATCTTCTGGAGACTTATTATACTATCTTTTTGCGGATTCCCCCCCTTTGCGACTATCTTCCTGAGAATTGTTATTTTGCGAATTCCCCCCTTTTGTGACTATCTTCCTGAGAATTGTTTTTGAATCCCCCTTTTGCGAGTACCCCTTTTCGAGAACTATCATTTTTTTGCGAACTCCCCTTTTGCGGATACCCCCTTTCGAGAATTATCATTGTACTAGCGAACCCTCTTTGCGACCATTATCTTTGTGAATCCCCTACGCTTTACGAACATTATTATTCTTCCCCTTTGTGCGAGCATCGCATTCGGAATAAATACATCGTTCATATCGTTTTTCTTGTTCCCGTGTCTCACCTCTCTTATTGCCCTCCCCTATTCGCGTTCTCCAAACAATTTGGTGACAAATTGGCGCCCAACGTGGGGCCCGACAAAAGCGACCGGATACTTGGAACTAGGAAGCTCCCGTAATATCCGGCCGTTGCATGAATATTCAGTGCCCTCCTTCGCTCAACCGGGCGGAATAACCTCTCCCCACAGCACACCGTTAGGAGTCTAGGATAGCTAGGAACTGACGTGGACATTTGGACCGAGTTCCCTACTTGCGTGCACCTTTGAAAATTTTGATCGTGCCGATACTTGTTTTTTTGCATTTGCTCTGTTATTTTGTCGTATTGTGTTCCCCCTTTGTTGTTCTAATCTCACCCCCTTTTTCCGCCCTTACTCATCGTGAGATGGACGACGCCCACGCTCTCATCGACCCCGCCCCTGGACCCGCCTCCCTTGCCGCGACACCCCTTGCCGCCCTGCCGGGTATTCAGGAAACGCCGGCCCGTGCAGGGTCCGGCGCAACGACCGGAACTCGGGACCCAACGGAAGAAATACGAACTAGCGTGGCAGGAATCCAATTTGTACGGGACCTCGTCACGGAGTGTGACCAAGCGAGCCTTAACTTGGACGGGACGATCGAAGTTTTACGGGATCGGCTGGTGCGCGCCGAGACCCGACGGCGGCACCCGCAGATACAGGTGGAATGGAACCAGTTCCGCGACGAACGTGGCCACGCACCGCCGCTAACGCTCGCTGGAGCTTTGGAGGACCCCTATTTCGGCCACATCTTGACCTCCCCGTGGAACCGGAGAACCGCGGGACTTCGAGAGGCCGGTGACGACCCCTTCTATCCTACGGTACCCCCGGACGGTCCCGAAACCCGTAGTTCCTTCCCCTTCCGACCCCCCCTAGGGGCCGCATTGGCTACTGGCCAATCCATCGGGCCGTATCAAGACCCGTTATCGTTCCAGGAGCACTCCAGCCCTCGCGAGCCTCTCGCCCAGTCATTCTATCCTACTGCCCCGCCCGCAGATCGACCGGTGGTAACCTTCGCCCCTCGTCCCCCTCCCCTCCCTGCGACTCCGCCTCCCCACCGATCAACCTGCCGGACTCGGGACTCTTCGGAGACAGGTCCAAGACACCTGTGGACACCCCAGGAAACCTACACCCTTCCCATGCGACGCCCTACCCACAACAGCACCCGCACAGCTCCCCCCTTGGGGATGCCCCCCCTTCCTCCACTGGCCCCCTCCCACGCTTATCATAGCGGCCCGATCCCCGCCGCTGAGACGCTCCCCCGAGACGGGCGTTTCAGCGATCATTGGCGGAAATTCGGATCGAAGTACGCTGGTAAGCCGGCGGAGGATGCCGAAGAATTCCTACGACGGTTGTTCGAGTACGGGAGCAGCCGTGGCCTTGGCGAGGAGGAGTTCCTCCGAGTCCTGCCGGAGGCGTTCACGGGCGAGGACCTGCTCTGGCACCGGGTGGAGAATGAACAATGGGACTCGTACGAAGGATTCGTATTCTACTTTCGTGAGCGGTTCGGACACGGGGACCTGCAGGAACGCCTGCGACGAGAGGTGGAACTCCGTACGCAGGGGCCCGGGGAACCCGTGGCCGAATACATAGTAAAACTTCGGACCTTATTCAGTCACCTATACCCCCCCTTGTCGTTGGAAACCCAGCTCGACATATGCTGCGCGAACCTGCATCCGGACCTAGCTCAGCACATCGACCGAGAGGAGGTTTCCAGCTTTCTCGAACTACAGCGAGCGGGAAGACGGCGAGAGGAACAGAGCCTCCGGCTGAAAACATACCGGCCGCCGCCGTCGGTCGAACAGTCGGCCCTACCGTCGGCAGCATTCACCCCTGGGCTGAGGGCGGCCAAAGGAAGAGTCGCTGCCGTTGCAGTCACATCGACTCCAACGGATCCGATAGGAGATGAGCCGCCATCGCGTACACCCGAGGGCCTTCCCCTCCGCTCCCCTTCACCCCCGCCGCCCCCCCGGCGTCAGGAGATTCCCAAGACCCCCCCAATCGCCGCCGTTCCTATCGCCGCCCCCGCCCCGCCACCTGCACCGAACCCCCGGTCGGGAATCCCCACCCTAGCCGAATCGGCCCCCCGACAACCCCCAGTACCCTTCGCAGCCCCCTCCGGGTCCACCAGCTGGCGTTGTTTTAACTGCCGACAAGAGGGACATCGCTACAGCCAGTGTCCCCAAACCCTGGGATACTTTTGCCGGATTTGTGGTTGGCCTGGGGTCAACGCGGATAACTGCCCGGTCTGCGCCCGTCGGCGGGCGGGAAACGCGGCCTCGGGGGGGCAGTAGACTCGCTGCCCTCCCCGCTCGATAGTTGTCCCGACCCCCGCGCGTTGTGTGTGACGGAATCCGCGTTGGCTACAGCGAGCGGCGATCCCCGGCACTTCCTGTGGATATCGATTGGATCGACGCTACAGCAGGGCCTTGTTGATTCCGGGGCAGCCCGGACATACTTTGGCCTCTCCCATGAGCCCCTCCTCGCCCCTTTCTTACGTCCCCTCTCCGAAGGCGTCAGGGTGGCCGACGGTGGCGTGATTCCCGTCCACGGAGTCGCCACTCTCCAATTCGAACATGAAGGGCAGGAGGGCCAGATGGATGTGCGAGTGACCGCGGTGAGATACCCCTGCATCCTCGGCATCGACTTCCTCCGGCTATTCGGGATCACCATCGATTATGACGAGGAAACTTGGTGTACCCGTGATGGAGTAGCTCGGTCTTTCGACTGCGCGTACCCTCCTTTCAAGGCTACCGCCGTGCGCGAATGCGCCGGCCTGATCGAACCCTCCGACGTGGCCCCGAATCGCCTCGAGCTACTGCTCGCACGATTAATTCCCCCGAATCCCTCCCCTATCCTCCGCATGACGCCCCTCGCCCAACACGCCATTGATACCCAGGGCCATCCCCCGATCCGCCAGCGGTCCCGCACTGTATCCCCGTACCTTCTCAAAGTCGCGCAGGCTGAAGTGGATCGGCTGCTCAGTGAAGGGGTGATTGAGAGATCCACTAGCTCCTGGCTAAGCAACCCGGTCATCGTCCCGAAACCCAACGGGAAGCATCGCTTCTGCATCGATTATCGAGACGTCAACAAGGTCACCCGAAAGGATGCGTACCCTCTCCCCAACATGGATCGAATCTTGGACGGGTTGCGCCGAGCGCGATTCATCTCGAAACTCGACTTAAGCCAAGCCTACTTTCAAATCCCCGTGGAGCCCCGCAGTCGGCCTATCACAGCGTTTGCTGTCCCTGGCAGGGGTCTATTCCACTTCAAACGAATGCCGTTCGGTCTGACAAATGCCCCCTCCACTTTCCAGCGCCTAATGGATCAGCTCATCGACCCTGCCTGGGAACCCCACGTGTTTGCCTATCTCGACGACGTCATCATCGCCACGGACACAGAGGAGGAACACTTTGAATACCTGGAGCGAGTCCTACATACCTTCCGCACGGCCGAGATGGAAATCAACCGTGACAAGAGTGAATTCTTTTGCCACGAGGTGAAATACCTCGGATACATCATCGGAACGGACGGCCTGAAGACGGATCCGGACAAGGTCGCCCCGATCCAGGAATATCCTCCCCCACGAACCTTAAAGCAACTGCGGTAATTTCTGGGCATGGTGGGCTGGTACGCCCGGTTTCTACCCAACCTCTCCCGAGATAAGCTTCCCCTGACCCAACTCCTGAGCAAAAACACGCCATGGCATTGGGGCCCCGAGCAGCAAATTGCATTCCAACCCCTCCGCGACTCCCTTACCCGAACCCCCATCCTCGCCCGACCCAACTTCGATCGGCCGTTTACCCTCCAATCGGACGCGAGCGATACCGCCGTCGGCGCCGTCCTTACGCAGGAAACAGATGAAGGGGAGCGACCCATCGTGTTCGCCAGCAAGATCCTAACATCGGCCGAACGGAAGTACACGGTTACCGAACGCGAGTGCCTCGCTGTCCTGTGGGCTGTCCGGAAGTTCCGGCCGTACATTGAGGGCACTCACTTCACCGTCCTGACCGATCACGCGAGCTTGCTATGGCTTAGGAACCTTCGAGATCCCTCCGGACGGCTCGCGCGATGGGCTCTGGCCCTGCAGGCGCACAACATGACCATCGCACATCGTCGTGGTGCCCTTCACGTCGTTCCCGACGCTCTCTCCCGGATGTTCGAAGCTGACAAGGCCGCAGTCTATGCCCTGGGGGAGTCCGATGACCCTTGGTATAGCGAGAAACTGCAGAACGTCCGAGAGTTCCCCGGAAAATACCCTAATTGGAGAATCGAGGACGCGAATCTCTATTACCACCGACCCCACCCCATCATCGAACCCGCTTTGACCGACCTGGACGCATGGAAACTGGTCATTCCCCACGACGCCCGACCCCGAACCCTAGAAAAAGCCCATAACTGTCCTCAAGCCGGTCACTTGGGAGTGGACAAAACCTACCACCGAGTGATTCAGGATTTCTTCTGGCCCGGAGTGTTCCAGGACGTGGCCCGCTACGTGTCCCGGTGCCCGGAGTGCCAACTCCACAAGGTACCCCAGACGTCTCCTGAGGGCCTCATGCGAGAACGCACCACCGAGGGCCCGTGGACAGTCGTGGCGGCCGACGTCATGGGACCTTTTCCCCCCAGCCGGAGTCAGTGCAAATACGTTTTAGTTTTTCAGGACCTCTTCACGAAATTCGTGGAGGTTAAAGCCCTTAGGGCCGCTACGGGACCCCTGATCTTCGCCGCTTTCGACGAATTAGTAGTGAACCGGTGGGGGTGCCCGAAATACCTCCTAACCGACAACGGCACTGAGTTCGTCAACACCCATGTAATCAAGCACCTGGCGGAGTTGGGAGTCACTCAGACCACCGTTCCCCCCTATCACGCCCAGGCAAATCCCGTCGAAAGGGTCAACCGGACACTAAAGACCATGATCAACTCGTTTCTGGAACAGGATCACCGCGACTGGGATAAACACCTCCATGAATTGTGTTTCGCCCTCAACACCGCCGTCCAGTCCTCTACCCTCATGACCCCCGCGTTCATCAACTTCGGCCGTAACCCCCGACCCACTCGCAGCATCCGTGATGCCCTTCCCCCGCCCCCTGCCCTCACCCCCGGCGATCTCGAGACTTGGAGCGACCGCATGAAGCGACTGCCTTTGATCCATGACTGGGTACACCGAAATCTGGAACAGGCCGCCAAGAAACAGGCCCACTACTACAATCGAAATCGGAAGGACACCAGGTACGCCGTCGGAGATCTGGTGATGCGGAAGAACCGAGTGCTATCCTCGGGGGCCCAGAACTTCGCTGCCAAGCTGGCCCCCAGGTACACCGGACAGTGCCGTGTTGTTCGGGTGATTTCCCCCGTGGTGTATGAGCTCGAGGACGCTGGTAGACGGAAAAACCCCAAAGTCCATGTCAAGGACCTCAAGAACTACGTTCCTCGAGCCCCGTCCCCCGACCCTGCCCCCGGTCCCTCCACGTCAAGTACCCCCCACGCCGCCATGCCACCGACCGCCACTTCCATTCCCGAAAAGACACCCCCTCCACGACGATTAGGCTTACGCCCCCGACCTCAAAACAACCTAACCGTCGCTCATACAGAGCTCTTTTCGTTACAGCGCACCGAGATGGTTCGTCGACGAGGATCTGGAACTGGTTCCCCGCCACGGCCCCCGCTCCCCCGCGCTGCTCCGCCACCCCCTCGCCACCCGCCCTCCCTCGTACCTCGGGAAAGGTCCCAAGACTGTGATAACTACAACCAAGAGACGGGACGTACAGACCGACCACTTCTAGTCAGGAATCAACGTGGTAATACTCCAAATAGGAAATGGTATCCGGCGTCGCGCGCGCTGTCGTCGCGATGGAGTGCGCCCACGAGGCCGCGAGGAGGTCGAACGGAGGTAAACGAAGTGCCACTGTTGCTGGTGGGGCTGGCAGAATGGACAATAGGAATATTGACGATGGCGCACGCCGTTGCAGGCGTACTATCGTCAGGCCGGGGGGAGTTGTGACGTTGCGTCCCAATTTTCCCCGGTGCGTCACACGAAGTCTCCCCACAGCACTACATTTAGCATGAGGTTAGCGATAAGGAGGCGACGCGGGCGGTCACCGGACGGATAGGGGGATCAGGACGCGCACTTGTCGCACCCCCTTAAAATTTTTCTACACCATTTATTCGCCACTCCACGTTTCTCTTATTCTCAGCCCTAGCTCTCCCTCCCGTTGGACGCTCGCCGCGCCGTGAGTTCCCCCTTTTCCCCAATTTCCACAGCGCCGCTCGAACCTTCCCGCCATTCCCTCTCTACCTCCCCCCCCTCCCCTTTTCCCGCGCCTCCGTTCGTTTCCCCCGTAGCCACGCATCGTGCCGCCCACGCCAATCAGAAGGATTCCTGTCTCGGGCATACCCGAATCACAAGCCGGACAGGCTCTCCGTACCATCGTGGCGCTGGCCTCTCAAGATCACCCGGGATGACAGTCGAAGCCGTTAGTCCAGTAGCAGTATTATTATGACGGAGAGCCTGGCGCGGTACAACCACTTATCACGAAAAATCCAACCCATCCGCAGGCAACGTCCGACGGCTGGGCACGGCACGCAGGATACCCCGTGGCGCCATCCAGCGCGCCGCGGGCTACAACAATTGTCCATATCCCTATACCCCAACCCTAGCCGACAGTCGCGTTCGCGGGCTCGGCGCGAGGACCTAGTGATGCCATCCGACGGACCCGCGACGCACTGCCGCATATCCCTCGCTCCCACCGGTAATAACTCCCCAAACTCCTCCATCCAGTGCTGCCTCGCGCGCCTTTCTACCCGAACCCTCTCCTCAACAATCACGCCACGCGCGACTAGCCAATGGGAGGCAGGAAGACGGGCCGAACAACGAGCACGAAAAAGTACCCGTTACTTCGTTGCGACATTTTGTACAGGATAGGCGATAGAGATTTATTAGAGAAATTAAGTAAAGCGAATAGAGTTAGTTGAGTAGATATTAAGGAAAAAGATTGTGAACGACGAGGAGACGGCGAGTAAAGGCTACGGGTGAGGAGAGAGAGAAAAAGACGAGAAAAATTGTAAAAGAAGGAAGGAAGGACGAGGTTAAAGGAAAAAAAAACGCTAAACCCAAGGAAACGGAAAAAAGCGATAGCGAGCCGGCAGCGAGGATACTCGTCGCGTTCGTCTTAAGAAGTAAAAGTAAGTGTCTTTTTGTTGGCCTTAACAGCGACAGTGAACCAATTATTTTGTTATTGCTTATCAGATTTTTATTGTGTTCCGTCGACCCGCGCGGCCACGTGCCCATTTAGAGGTTAAGCGTGCCATCGCCTGCGACCGCGTGCTGCCGCGCCGGTGCCATATTAGGTTAGAAAAAGTGCTGTGGGGACGAGACGTCACGTCTGCCATAAAATAGAGCGAAGGGATAGCGTAAGAGGCCATATCGGTCGGCGAACCTAACCCCTGAGCTACGCTGCGAGGAAGTAACCGAGGTTTGTTAGTGACAGGTAGCTATACCGTAAAAATAGCTGGCGCCCACACCGAGTAACCCCCGCGATAGATCTTGTGAATCCTTCCCTACCACTTTCAGTGAAACCCTCTCCCCGGATCCTTGCTACCCGATTCCTCCATAGTTTCCCCGTTTGCTATCCCGCCGCTACGGCAAGCTCCTTGCAATCCCTCCCCGAAACCGAGTCCCCGCTACGGCTTACATTTCCTCTCGTATAGGGCATCGTAACGAGGAGAATAATCCCTGCGCCACGGCGTTCCCCTTGCTTCTTGTTATTTCTCATGATTTTGGGGAATACTCCTCCGCAACGGCTAGCGTCTTCTAGTGAGTTATTATAACGAGGGAAATACTCCCTGCGCCGGCATTTATTTTGTTTTCTTATCATTCTTGTGAGTCCGGAAGAATACTCCTCCGGCATTTATTCAGTTCTTTTATTATTTCTGGGATTTTTTTTGGAAAGATACCCTTGCGGCATTTATATATTTTTTATTTGTAATCTACTGTGATGAGGAAAACGATCCTCCGCTGCGGCAATTATTTTTTTTATTATTTATTTAACTTATTGTGATTAGGGGAAACGACCCTCCGCTACGGCGATTATATTTTTTTTAGTTTGATAAATTATGGTATTTGAGGGAAATTATACCTCCGCTACGGCGATTGTATTCTTTTTTTAGTTTGATAAATTATGGTATTTGAGGGAAATTATACCTCCGCTACGGCGATTATATTTTTCTTTAGTTCGCTGAATTATTGTATCTGAGGAAAGTTGTACCTCCGCTACGGCGATTATGTTTTTCTTTAATTTCACACATTATTGAGTTCAGGGAAATCGTACCTCCGCTGCGGCGATTGTTTTTGCGGATTACTTTGAGATTTCTTGGCGATTCCTATTTGCAAGTAATTACCCCCTCCTTATTGTTTTAGGATTATTTTTGTGAACTTTCCCTTGCGGCTATTTTTTTTGGAAAATTATAATATTTGTTTTTTTGCGACTTCCGCCCCTTTGCGACTACCTTTCTTGGGAAAATTATTATATTTGCTTTTTCTCGAATTCCCCCCTTTTGCGACTATCTCCCTGAGGATTGTTATTTTGCGAATTCCCCTCCCCTTTGCGACTATTGCTTTTTGAGAATTATTATATTATTATTTTTGCAAACTTTCCCTTGCGGCTATTTTTTTGGAAAATTATTATATTTGTTTTTTTTGCGACTTCCGCCCCTTTGCGACTACCTTTCTTGGGAAAATTATTATATTTACTTTTTCTCGACTGCCGCCCTTTTACGACTATCTTCCTGAGGATTGTTATTTTGCGAATTCCCCTCCCCTTTGCGACTGTTGCTTTTTGAGAATTATTATATTATTATTTTTGCGAACTTTCCCTTGCGGCTATTTTTTTGGAAAATTATTATATTCGTTTTTTTTGCGACTTCCGCCCCTTTGCGACTACCTTTCTTGGGAAAATTATTATATTTGCTTTTTCTCGACTTCCGCCCTTTTGCGACTATCTTCCTGAGGATTGTTATTTTGCGAATTCCCCTCCCCTTTGCGACTATTGCTTTTTGAGAATTATTATATTATTATTTTTGCGAACATCCCCTTTTTGCGACCATTTTTTGAGAATTGTTATATTATAATTTTTTTTGCGAACTACCCCTTTTTGGCGACTATCTTCTGGAGACTTATTATACTATCTTTTTGCGGATTCCCCCCTTTTGCGACTATCTTTCTGAGAATTGTTATTTTGCGAATTCCCCCCCCTTTTTGTGACTACCTTCCTGAGAATTGTTATTTTGCGAATTCCCCTCCCCTTCGCGACTATTGTTTTTTTGAGAATTGTTATATTATTATTTTTGCGAACTTCCCCTTTTTGCGACTATTATTTCTGAGGATTGTTATTTTGCGAAATCCCCTCCCCTTTGCTACTATTGCTTTTTGAGAATTATTATATTATTATTTTTGCGAACTTCCCCTTTTTGCGACCATTTTTTGAGAATTGTTGTATTATCATTTTTTTGCGAACTACCCCTTTTTGGCGACTATCTTCTGGAGACTTATTATACTATCTTTTTGCGGATTCCCCCCCTTTGCGACTATCTTCCTGAGAATTGTTATTTTGCGAATTCCCTCCTTTTGTGACTATCTTCCTGAGAATTGTTTTTGAATCCCCCTTTTGCGAGTACCCCTTTTTGAGAACTATCATTTTTTTGCGAACTCCCCTTTTGCGGATACCCCCTTTCGAGAATTATCATTGTACTAGCGAACCCTCTTTGCGACCATTATCTTTGTGAATCCCCTACGCTTTATGAACATTATTATTCTTCCCCTTTGTGCGAGCATCGCATTCGGAATAAATTCATCTTTCATATCGTTTTTTTTGTTCCCGTGTCTCACCTCTCTTATTGCCCTCCCCTATTCGCGTTCTCCAAACAATTTGGTGACAATATATATATATTCTTTGCTCACTGTTCGTCGACATCGAGTAAACTAATTGGTTACCAGTAAACGCGACTGCTGTTGGAGACATTTATACTGCCGAATGTGTTGTGGAAAGTGGGCAAAGTATCGCTATGATTGTCATTTATATTAGTCCGAATCAGAAAATAGCTGATATTATAAAATCCATCCACCGTACTTTGCTTGCCTACACACCTGTTGGTGCTGCGCAGTTAGGAGAAGATTTGGGTTCAATGCCAATGATTTTAAGTGGTGATTTTAATATAAATTTTGCATCGGCAGAATCACAACCGCTTATACAATTTTTAAAAGACAAATTAAATTTATCAATGAATAATAGTATAAACGAACCAACCACGAGAGCAGGCACCACAATTGATGGTGTGTTTGCAAGGAATTTGAGCAATTTTCAGTCTAAAGTATTTATATCTTATTTTTCGTTTCATAAACCTATTTTATCATTTTTGGAAGATGTCATTGATGAATGAAAATATTTTATAAATGCACATCAAAAACGAAATTTGTTTTTCCATTCATTACACCCCCACCTAATCTCACTTCATGAAACGAAATTTGGATAACATGAAATTTACGCCTACCAACGGGATGAAAAAGTTTCACTTCTAACGCGCGGCATGCCACGTGTTTTTTTTCCTATATTTTCTATAGGACAAAAATTAATTATTTGATATTGATTTGAAATAAATATTGTATTAAATATTTTATTTACCAAAAATATAGTAGTGATAGAAGTAATACAAAACTGATATAATGGTTTGATGACTATTTAACAAAGATAATTTAATCAAGTAAAATGTAAACGTCGCGAAGCCCAGACTGTATCCCCAATGATACGCGTTAACAAAGAGGAAGACGAATAGCTCTACGCGCGAGCGTAGCGCTATTCGTCTGCGAGCTCTACGAATGTTCGATACGAAGTGTCCAACGGCACACTCTAGGCGGGTCCTCGAGCCGTTGTTTGTGCCCTTTGTTTTATGGCTACCCCGAGCCCAGCGTCGCCAAGCTCTCGAATTCGTCGTCTCCGCAGTCCGGCAACACATGGCCCGCTCTTTGTTGGAAAGAGGAAAAACCCGGCACAATCGCCTCTTTGTCCACGCTTGAAATTTCTTACGACATTCGGCCTCCCTGACCACCCTGGGTTGTCCTCAACCCCCTTCGGCTCCACGACTGTTCTCTAGAAAAAGATTCGATGCAAAACGCTCTTACTCATACAATCAGACACAATAAAGGCGGGAACGGCGATGACCGAGCTTCAATGGACACTTCAATAAGGAGTGATCAGTTACTTCTAAAGTATCGATCGATTATACTGGTCATGCAACCACGGGTTGGTTAGTTCGGAAAGGTGGTTGGATAGATCCTTAAATTATACGGTTGCTAGCCTCGCCGAGCGACATCTACAGATTGAGTGGGCAACCGGCCGATCCCGTCCAATGTCATCCCAACTCCGACTACCTATGGTCCAGGCCTCCGCCTGAAAACCCACCTATTCGAGATTGACCACTTCTCGATCATGGATTTCAGACTTGACCTATGGTCCCGGCCTCCGCCTAATAACCCACCTATTCGAGATTGACCACTTCTGGATCATGGATTTTAGACTCGACCTACCGCATACGACTCATCGTAGCATAACAGCTTTTTTTTCCCACCGGCTCACCGCGTGGCGTCGAACGTGACCGACCTCCGCAAGCTGTCCACTGCTACGATACTGCGCTGGTTCAATGACTTCCCCAAGTCCCGAATGTCCCGAACCTCGTAGCGGTCTTTTGGTAGAACAGCTGTCGCTTTGAAAGGTCCCGTCGCCTTCGCCTTCAGCTTTCTGCTCTCTCCGGTAACAACCAGATCCGTTGCCGCCATGACAACGTTGCCCACTGCACACACCAGCGCCTCGGGCCGACAGGTATCGAAGCACTCCTTTTGCCGTCCCTGCTCTGCATCCGTAGACGCCTTAGCAGCCCTCCTCAGCTCCGCCCTGACCCAACGTCTCCTGGACCCCGACGAGTATCCTTGCATGCGCCATACTGCGCGGTTTATGGCCAAACAGGAGCTGAGTTGGCGACATACGTGTGGCCCTATTTGTCGCAGGGTTGATGGCACTCTGGACCCCTTCCACGTTATCGTCCTATGTTTTCTTCACCCCGCCAGCACAGGTAGCTAGAAAACTCAAACGGTGCGGTTTTTCCGCTCGCACGGACTTCTTCAGAAAAGGCCTTAAACGAATGTGATGAAAAGGTCGGATCTCTACCACTCGTGATCCATATAGGTATCCCGAATATTGCAATCAACTGAATCAGTGCTTTTACTACCCATTTGGTTGAAATATCGCGAACAGACTCGAGCACGCAACATTTTGTAAATCCATTTACGATGGTGAGAACTTGCATATTTTTGTGTTTGCTAAGCACAAATAGACCAACATGATCAAAATGTATTGTATGAAATGGCTTAGAAATTTTCTCTATCGGATGTAACAGCCCAGGCTTGCACCCTGCTGAATTCTAATAATACAGGCAGTTTAAACATGCCTCCACGTATTTTGATGTGAACTTTCTCATCCCCTTAAACCAATAGTTTTCTCGTATTTTTTCTAGGGTTTCCTCAAGGACGGAGTGTCCTTGTTCGTCGTGGCATGGTCGTACTACATTAGAACGCGACATCTTAGGCACCACCCATTTGGTTCCCGCGTCAGTCTTTCGAAAGACCACTCCTTTCCTTAAGGCGTACTTGTCGAATTGCTGCTTCGTTTCGGGTTGCAGTTCACCCGATTGCAACACCGTGCCAATTAACTCGATTTCTGGATCCTGTAACTAAGCTACCTTAAACCACTCGCTTTCGGTGATATCGATAGCGCAACATTCGATCGGGTTTCTACTCAAATAATCAACATGAGCCACCTAGGTATCCCGGGCGATATACTATCTCAAAATCATAATCTTGGAGATGTACGCACCAACGAGCGACTCGTGGTTGTATCTCCTTTTTACTTGCTGTGGCACGTACGGCATTGCAATTCGTTACGACCGTAGATTTAATTCCTAACAGCTATACGCGAAGTGTTTTTAATGCCGTAAGTACTGCTAAGGTATCTAAATCGTACGGATGGTACCTCTGTTCTATAGGGGTCGTCTTCCGACTATAATAGGCGACCACGCTCTAAGCCTATTGCACTGCCGTCTGTGTGCACCTCCGTTTCTCATTGTTGAATTGATCAATATTGTTTTTAACTCGTTGAACGCTCCAATTTGGTTTCATTCCCACGACCAAGGGACGTTTTTACGCAACAGATTCGTAAGTGTAGCAACCCTTTGCGCATAACCTTTCACGAATTTGCGGAAATATCCCTACAAATTGCGGTAAATCCTAAAAATTGTCTTGCCTTTTTAACGTTGACAGGGTCACTGACCTTATTGACAGTTCCGATTTTGTGGGCCCCTGATCGCACTCCCTCCCACGAAACTTCATGTCATAAATAATCAATTTTGTCTTGCAAAAATTTACCCTTAGTCAGATTTAGGGTTAAACGTGTGTCGGCAGCGCCCTCAGGATTATTTCTAATTAGTTGAATGCTTCTTGGAGCGTTTCCGTAGCAATTATCACGTCGTCGATATAAACCAGTGCGCGCGCCCTTAAAACTTTACTCATCGTTTTCCGGAAAACGGACGGCGCATTAACCAGACCAAAAGGCATTCGTAAGAACTCCCAATGTTCATCCTGTGTAACGAAAGCCGCTTTCTCGACGGAATCGGGATGCATAGGGATCTGATAAAACCGGATTTTAAATCTCAGGATGTGAAAACTCGTTCGGTGCAGAGTTGATCTATTTGGGCGTCTATCATTGCAACGTCAATTACGCTATCATCCCTCAGTGGTTTGCCTAGTGCAAACGTCACTCCGGAAGCATCTCATATTGCCCTAATTTTAGCTTTACGCAAAACATTTCGCCCAATGAGGATCTCTTTTGTTAGCTGGTTGTCCGCGACAATAAAAATCTTTATTTTGAACGGAATTTCGTCAATGTGAATTTTGATCTTTCCCCGGGCAACGGAAACGATGATTGCATGATTAAATCCTGATACGGACTTTCGCTTATCTTTAAATTTCGAATCTAAGGAAGGTGCTAAGCTTTCCCGAATAATTTAACAGTCTCAGGTCAATAGTACATATTTCTCTTGGTCCTCTAAAACACGCTTCTTACGCGACTTGTCTACTTTGACCGGCGCGATCTCAAGTATCTCGAGTGGGGGTATCCCTTCTTTAGGGGCTGCTCCTCGCCAAGTTATGCTTTCCTTTTACTCCCCTTGTAGTTCCGTTTTTTTTGTTTGCATTGACTATCGGAATGCCCTCGTACCCTACGAAAATCGCATTTCCCTGTGCTTTTTATTGTCCTTGGGTATTATTTCCTCACTGCCGGTAAAACCCGAACCTCTCCGAGAACTCTGCGCCCCGGTCTTAGCGCCTTCTAACCGTGGACAATCATTCTTTCTGTGCCCCTTTTTACCGCAGTTATAACATTATCTGAGATAAAATTGTCTACCCTGCTTTTGGGATTGGCTCTGTACGAAAAAGCGTTTCTCTTCTCTGTCATCTTTCGAACTTTTGCTTTCTCTTGTTTTTTTTTCACATGCTACAGATTCCAGATATCGATTCAATTTCGCAAGTGTCTTCTTTAACGTTATCAAGTACATTCTTAATTATTCGTCATGAATTCCGTGAACTACTAACTCGTCCACACTCCGATCAGGAATATCCAAATTTAATCGATTTATTGTTTTGAGCCTTTCAAAGCAATATGCTTATCAAGACTGACCCGGTCTACCCTTATGTGACGTCGCATTATCGAAAAGTTTACCAAAATTCTGTTTCCCTGAGAACTGCTTCAGAGTCGCTACGCTAAAGGCTTCCCAACATGCGGGTGCATCCTTCGTACCGGCTCCTTGCAATCTCGCTTACTTTTAGCGAAGCCAGATATAACTTATACATACGTATTCACCTTTTCTAACCATTTCATATCAGATAAATCTTTTGCTTCTGGGTCGAATGCAGACAAAACTTTCTCGTTAACATACTGATTTTCTCGCTTCGAACCTGTCTTGATAAGGACTGATAGCACTTCAGTTAATTTTACAAAATCGGACTCACCCCGAGGTGCGGTACCCCTTACCTGACTTCTGCTTGTGATCGGCGGGCCCGACTACGCCTCGATAGACTCCTGGTCCACTGCACGGCCCTGCCGCCGATGCTCTTTGCTCTGTCGTTTACTGCGAGACCTCGGTGTCACGCTGCTGTGATAACAATTCCGATCCTCAGAATTTACCGACTCGACGGATCGACGTCGTCTGCGATCCCCTGAGTCCTTTCCTCGCGAGCGGTGTGAAGACCACGCTTCCGATCTGTCCTCGTCTCTATCGAGTCTACTATCACGTTTGCGTCTACTCGATTTGGATGACATGTTGTTTCACTTTATAACAACAATATTAACTTTAATTTCACACTTGCTCTTGATTCTTGACTCTGACGGGTAAGCCCACCACCTGAGTCCTCTCCTTTTTTTCAACGTAGGACGTGATGAATCCCACGTCTGATCTGTAGTAAATATTTTATTTACCAAAAATATAGTAGTGATAGAAGTAATACGTTGCTGATATAATGGTTTGATGACTATTTAACAAAGATAATTTAATCAAGTAAAATGTAAACGTCGCGAAGCCCAGTCTGTATCCCCAATGATACGCGTTAAGGGGTAATATCCACCAAATTTTTTTTTTGTCATTTTTTTTTATTGGCTTAAATCATGCTAAAACTATCCTAAAATCAAAATCTACAACGCCCAAGTACTGATCTAAACTCAAAATTCGTTTAAATCAATTTTTACCGAACAACTTTTATGCTCCAAAATCACATTTTTCGCTTATTTTAGCGATGCTCGTTTTTTTTAAATTTCGCAGCTTTGTAAATTAGTAGAAGTTACCTATGACCAATATCGTGTTTTGAATTTGAAGTATAGAGGTCGCTGCATCAAATTTCGACCGTTACAGCGTCTGTACAGCACGTGTTTACTCACAATTTCCCTTTGTTTAGTCGATCAGCCGTTCTCGTTGTGTACGTTCTTAGTTTGAGTTTTGCTATACTTTTTAACTGTGAATTATATTCAAAAGTACTTAATTATGAGTGACAAGGTGTACAGTGGCCACAAAGGCAGTAAAACAAGAAGTATCAGAACAACCCGGAGTAAAATTAGTAACTGACACCCGCCTAACCGCCATGCGTCCGAAGGCGATTCGGAGTACGTTAGTACCTCGGCGAAAAAATTGAAAACTTCTGATTTAAACCGTGATCGCGATGTTGATAGGGATTTCGGCTACTGTTTCATACATTTTTTCGCTGTATTTACTGCTCTTTCTGAATTATTAGTGTGTAAAAAATGTAAAAGTGATGTGCGGTTTTCACAGTCGAGCAAGCGTGGACTAGGCTTCAAGATTGTTGTGTCTTGTTCGAACGGCGGTGATGCCTATATTTTTAACTGTCCTCTAATACATGATCGTGCTTATGAGATCAATTGCCGTATTATTTTTGCTATGCGCGTCATTGGCATAGGCATCAACGGTATAAAAAAGTTCTGTGCGATGATGGATCTCGCAAAGCCTGTTTTTCAAACAACTTATAGTATGATCATTTCCAATATCGCCACTGCTACTTCATCTGTTAAAATTATTTCTATGAAAAAATCAGCTATTGAAGAGAAAGAACGTTCTATTGAACGAGGTGAAGAAGGCGGTCTTACGGTGTCAGGCGATGGATCTTGGCGGAAGAGGGGGTTTTCATCTTTGTTTGGATTGGTTACTTTGATTGGTTGGCACACTGGCAAGGTATTAGATGTGTGTGTAAAATCAAAGTACTGTAAAGTGTGTGAATATTGGCAAAAAAAAGAAGGTACTGCTGAGTACGAGGAGGTGTACCCTTCGCACAAAGAGAGTTGTGATGCCAATCATGAAGGTAGTGCCGGGAAAATGGAAGTCGACGCCGTCATAGAAATGTTCAAACGGTCCGAAGAACTTCATAATATCAAATACTTGAAATACATAGGCGATGGAGATTCAAAAACGTACAAAGCTATAGTCGATTCAAAACCGTATGAAGATGTCATCGTTGAGAAAAAAGAATGCGTCGGCCACGTGCAAAAGCGCATGGGAACGCGGCTGCGCAATTTGAAAAAAAATACGAAAGGTCTTGGCGGACGAGGAAAATTGACCGGAAAATTAATAGATGAACTTACAATTTACTACGGACTTTCAATTAGGAGAAACTCCGATTCAGTCGAAAAAATGTGGAATGAAATTTGGTCAACGTTATATCATAAAATGTGCACGGACGAGAATCCACAGCACGAGAAGTGTCCCGTCGGAGTAGACTCTTGGTGTTCTTGGCAACGCAGTAAAGCGCTTGGTACTCTTGCAACATACGAGCACAAGAGTCCAATGCCTGAGGATGTTTTCAAGGCGATACAACCCATTTATAAAGAACTCAGCTCCGACAACCTTCTGTCACGCTGCTTGGGTGCGTATTCTCAAAATAGTAACGAGTCCTTCAATGCTGTAGTGTGGTCAATTGCTCCAAAAACGATGTCTAGCGGTAAGTCTATAGTTGATATTGCGACTGATGTAGCCGTTATTACCTTCAACGAAGGCTTGTCGGGTCTGTTTGCCGTTTACGATGCTCTTGGGTTAACCGTTGGACCGAACATGTACGAGTTTTGCGTGGGATCGGACGCCAATCTCGTCAAAGTCGCTGAGCATCGTATGTCCGATATCGCGAAAGAGGCTAGGCGCAGCCTTACATCAGACAATAAAAAGGAAGAAGAGGAAAATAAGGCCCGGGAAGGACAACTTTACGGCGCCGGGATAGCTGACTGAAGGTAAAAAAATTATTAAGGACTATATTATTGCGATTCTTAAGATTTATAGCATTTTGAAACATTAGCATTATGAGCAGTAGAACTGAAAAAGTTTACATCCGATTGACTTGAAATTTTAACTGTAGCTTCTTCATTAGATTATCTAGTGAAGTACACACGATTTTAGCGAATGATTAACAACAAAAAAAGTTATAAACAATTAAAGTCGATTTTTTTTGTCGAAAATTTTTTTTTTTTTAAACCGTCGCCATTTTGCGAAAAAAAATTCTGAAAATATAATCATGTGTACTTCACTAGCGACACTCATGTAGATAATGAAAAAAATTTTTTTTTGTTATAGGTGGAGTTGGGCACGACTTCTACTGCTCGCCGCGGAAGAACTTTTTAAAAAAGCGGTTCACGGCAATCGCTGCACAGCCGCCATTTTGTAAAAAAAATAACAATAAAATTTTTTTTTCTATTCTCCAAGAGTTGCTTAATCCAATGATATATTATTTATATACCTTACATCTCAAATGTCCTTTAAAAAAAATCATGAAAAAAGCCTTGTTTTTTGAGCATTTGTTGGATATTACCCGTTAACAAAGAAGAAGACGAATAGGTGCGAGCTCTACGAATGTTCGATACGAAGTGTTCAACGGCACACTCTAGGCGAGTCCTCGAGCCGTTGTTTGTGCCCTTTGTTTTATGGCTACCCCGAGCCCAGCGTCGCCAAGCTCTCGAATTCGTCGTCTCCGCAGTCCGGCAACACATCTTTGTTGGAAAGAGGATAAACCCGGCACAATCGCCTCTTTGTCCACGCTCGAAATTTCTTACGACAATATCTACTCTTGTATGTATAGGCGACATTTATTTTTTTCGATATTTTTCATTGCAAAAAATTTTTTCACCGGATTTGTTTGGAGATATTTTTATATAGCAAAAAAATTGTTGCTCAACGAAATTTATTTGTCCGATATTTTATATATGGGGAAGCTCGATATTAATTTTTTTCGATATTTTTCATTGTCTTAAAATTCCAAATTCATTCGAAATATTTTTAAAAGCATTTCATCTAATAGTTTCATTGACATTTATTATTTATTGCGAGAAATTTCTTCGCCAGATTCGTTCCATAAATTTGTGGAATAAATTTGAAATAAATATTGCATTCATGATTTTCTTCGTCGCAAGACAAAGATTGCTATTCAGAGAAAAATTCTCAAGGCAAAGCGATAAGCGCGCGTGTTAATGTCATCAATATATACCAGCGAACCCATAACTAATTCTCTGGGCTTAGCGCGATGCCGACCAGACTGCTGTACGAATAGATTGCTTTATCTCGCCCATACATTCGGTACATCGCGCAGCAACGTAGAAGAGTTTATTATTTTGTATAGGAAAAAAAAAATTATTCGATAATCATATGAAATAAATATGTACTCTTGTATGTATTGGTGACATTTATTTTTGTCGATTTTGAAAATTCCAAATTCATCCGACATATTTCTAAACGAAATTTATCTGAGTTTAAGGGACAACACCACTGTGACCCCCTGTTTTTTTTCGCATTTTTCAAGAATTTTTTTTTGTGGGAAACAAAAGAGATATTCGAAAAATTTTTTTGGGTTTTGTTCCTTGTTTATTAATGTATCAAAAAACATTTTTTTCACATTTTTCACGCCGCATGGTGGTGCTGGGGAAGCTCTCGCGTTAGGTGCTGTCATATCAAAAATATTGTTTTAAAAAAATAGGCACGCCTTTGAAATTAACTTTAATTTCAAAGGCGTGCCTATTTTTTTTAAAACAATATTTTTCCAAATCCCTATGTACTTCTCTTCAAAATATCATATTATTAACGAAAACACTCGGTATTTTTCTGCAGATCGACCTTGAAGACAGTTCTGCTGCGTGCCGCGGAGATGACAGCACCTAACGCGAGTGCTTCCCCAGCGCCACCATCCGGCGTGAAAAATGCGAAAAAAATGTTTTTTGATACATTAATAAACAAGGAACAAAACCCAAACATTTTTTTCGAATATCTCTTTTTTTTCCCATTTGCATTGTTTATTTATTAATTTTCGGATTAAACTCAATTTCGGATTCTTAATAATTATACTCATAGGAAATTTTGAATTACCAAAAAATTTTCAATTTATTAATCTCAAATTTAATTCAATTCTCGAAATTTAAAAATGTATAATTCAGTCAAATATCTCAATATCAAAACGTAAACTCACTATCCTCCAAATTAAGATCATTTTCCTGAATTAAAAAAATTTATAATTCGAATAAGGATCGGAATATCAAAATTATTAATTTAATAATATTCAAATAAAATCCAATTTTCGAATTTATAATTCACGTAAAATCTGAATATCAAATTAAAAATTGATTATCTTCCAAGGTTAATTCTATCCCTAAATTTTTTCAAATTTATAATTCAGATAAGAATCTGAATACTTGAAATTGTTATTTATCAATTCCCAAATTTAATTCAATCCTTGAATTTTGCAAATTTATAATTGAAATCAAATCTGATTATCCAAATTTTAAATTTCTTATAATATTTTTCGAATTTAGTCTAAATGCAGAATACCAAGTTTTAAATTTTGCATTTTTCGAGTTTAATCCAACTTTTGAACCATTTGAAACTTATTATTCGTACGAATTCCGAATATCCGAAAAATTTGGATTTATCATCTCTTAAAATTTAATTCAATTTTCGACCTTTTCCAAATTATAACTCAGACTCAGGGGGGGCGTTCGTACTCGTCGGGAACCTACAACAACAAACACCTAGTTATGCAAGTTATATTCTTTCGAAATAGTTTTCCTTTTGTACGACGTGTCGAAATTCTCCTCTAAAATTCAGAATTTTACCTTCCTAATATCTCCCATTCAGTCAAATCAGATAGATGGGACAGTGATAATTCATACCGGTAATATCGCGATGACCGAAACAGACGACTCTCTTCTCGCTCACGTGACGGATCCGATTCTCGAAAAAGGTCTTATGGTTCAATTAGATCATGTGAGTCAAAGTCTCGTCACCGACACGGTCGTGATAAGTCGCGACCTCGTAAATATAAAGAAGACCGATATACAGATCGCGAAAAAGATTACTCACGTTCGTATGAACATAACCCTTACTCGGAACGTCACTACAATAGATACGAATCTAATGAACGGAGTTAAAATCACCACACCGCCATCGTAGTAATAGGAGCCGCTGCGAGTCGCGATGCCGTAGACGCGATGAATTGCAATATCAAAGTCGCGATCGTTCATTTTCATCGAACTACCGTGGCGATTCGAATAGACATTACAAAGGGAATCGACATCATGACAACGGGTTCTGCCAGGGTGAATCACCAGTATCCAAATACCGAAAAAAATCGCGAGAACGAAATCATCGTTCAAAATCACCCGACCAAAAATAGGCGAAACAGCCATCCGCTGATTACTACGCACGATCACCCTTTCGACATATAAAGTATTCACCTGAAGAACGTACACGCGACGGACGAAACGACACATCATACAAGCATTTGAACTTCCAAGAAGCTCGGTACGGCAGCGCGATGCCGAGCACATTTCTCGAAGCGCTCACGAAACTCCACTAGACAATTTCCGCACCACCGTCCTTGGAAAAAACAATAATTTAGAGAACGAACGAGAATATCATCGAATTAGATTCAACTGATTGCGCTACAGGATCGGATCGTTCTATCTGAAGGATAACGCTGAAGTGAACATAACAAAAAAAGGGTCATAGTATCGGATATAGAAATTAATCGCAAAATTATTGACGGATTTTGTAACTGATATACTCTGGGTGCCATGTCATTCAGCGTGAACAACCTTTCAGCAACCTTCCATGTAGTCGACAACAACTTTCCTATTAAAGCAGACGGCTTGTTGGGCTGCCCCTTCTTTCGCAACAATAGCGCGTATATTGATGAGGGTCTCGGTTGTGTGGTCATTGGCAAGAAAATTATCTGTTTCATTGACACTGACGTTATAACGGCCCCAGCACGCACAAAAATGCTTATGCGTAATAGAATTAAGAACGAAACTCCATTCGGTTATATACCAAACCTCAAAATTCGCGATGGAATTTATTGTGGAAATGCCGTAGTCAGAAATCGCTACGGATCTGCGCTTCTATATGTTACCAACTGTCGAAACGAGAAGGTAGATTTCGTAATACCAAAAATTTCTTTACTTCCGTTTAAATCTTACGAATCTCTACCCAAGCATGACATCTTTGCCAAATTCGATGGGTCAGACGAAGACGAGACTTCTACGCTCCAACAATTTCGCATTTGGAATGCAAAATAAAAGTACGATTAATTAATCGATTAGCCTCTAACGTTGTAATAGGATCCTTAATGTCTCAATTCGATCTGCCTATCTGGGTTGCTCCGTGAATTCGACCAGGATAGATGAGTGGTGCCTCGCACGAGATCTTAGGGAATTTAACCTACGTTCTGCTATTGCCAGTTTCCCACTTCCCAAAATCTTGTACCCTCTAGATCAGTTAGATAGCGCGTTACATTTTTCGGAATTCCATTTCCTGTCTGCGTTTAACCAATCCAAACGCGGTGTTGAGAGGCCTGTTACGTCAAAGATTGAGTTTTTGCGAACTATTAATTCTCCTTGACGAACGTCACGTTTGAATTCGACTGAGACTCTCTGGCCAAGGGGAAATGCCCTTCTACCACGCCTGGAAACAGTCTCAAACGCGAACTGCCTTTTTGAGTCTAACCTTTCGGAAAATTACTCGGGATAGGCCCTGAGGAATGCTAACGTTGCATTGTCTTAGGGGTTTCACCTAAAATTGAACTGATTGTTGGATAGTGATTGTTCTCCACACATGCGCCAAATTTATCGAATACAGAGCGTTGGTTAATTTTGCACTGAACTTGAATTAATTGGGGATTGCGAATGAATAAAACAATGAAAGGAAAACTCAAAGGAGATGAAATTAAAAATTCTACTTACTTTTGGTTCTCAGGAAATTAATGGAGTTGAACGATTTGGCCGTAGTTGAAACCCGCGACTTTCGGATCCAATGAAGGATGACTCAGGGTTCAGTTTGAAGACAGAAATGATTTTGAGAACTCCGCGATTTTGTTGACTGATTAGTTCAGGAATATATTCACTTGCGAGGTTTAGATTACAAAAATTAATTCCAATTATATTTAAATGGAGTACAATAATTTGGTTTGGACGGTAAAATAAATGAAATATAATTTAAATAAAACTGTGTGCACGCATTGACCTCTCTTTCGGAACGTATGACTTGAGATGAAATAATT
This sequence comes from Oxytorus armatus, assembly GCA_958009045.1. Classification (NCBI taxonomy): domain Eukaryota; kingdom Metazoa; phylum Arthropoda; class Insecta; order Hymenoptera; family Ichneumonidae; genus Oxytorus; species Oxytorus armatus. The sequence goes on along the minus strand of OY253747.1, from coordinate 6,407,831 downwards.
TTATTTAAACTCAAACATGAAAAAGTACTGAAGAAATTGTTTGGAATCTAGACGTGACTCGAAAAATTCTAAGTCCGATATTCTCTTTATCGAAGAGAGTAACGGAGGTAGATCGATTAGCTCGTGGAACACGAAAACTTTACAAGTCCCGTTCTAACGAAAGGAGGCTCAGCGTGGACACGGTCCGAGGTTACTAGTCGAGAATATGCGGAAAAAGTGCTCGCGATTCCTTTTTGGGAGGGTTTATATATCCTCGTTTTACATCTGGGAGGAGGCGACCGCGGATGAAATCATACGTCTCCCCCATAGAGGGGGATGGGTATCTTAGTCATATTACTCGCAGTGTCTTCGATTCCTCTATATCTGTTTGTCACCGTACTCGTCGTAACCGTTTTATGATCGGTCATAAAAGTAAATGTATATTCTTTTGTCTAAAAATCTAATGATAGATTTAGACGATAAGCTACAAAATTTTGTCACCTGGTTTTAACTCGGGAGGATTTAATTCCTACCAGTTACAAATCGTTAAATTTTCCCAGGTTTTTGGATTATTGGAACGTAGTATCCTATATTAAACAACAATTTGGACATATTATTAGTTACATCGTTTCTATTTTGGTTTAAATATCGCTGCTGATTTGCTCGCAAGTGCTGATGGATTCCTATATTTTTCCATTATGGCCATAAGGTTATAACATGCTTGTTGATTAAATATTTCATTAACCCTAGTGCGTTATTTAATTAATTATACATTAATTATTGAATGTTTGTCTCCGAGAGAAATGGTTCTATACGTTATTACATTCGTATCTCCTATACGGAGCATTAGTAGTATTGAGAGTGTTATGCTTATGCATTTATTTTTCGTGAGCCTTACTCATCGCAATAGGGGGAAGAGGCAGAGACGGCATGAAGGAGTGAGCGAGAGAGAAAGAGAGAGAGAGACGTTCATCGTCTTCCTTACACCTTTGTTGCTGGGGAGAGGGAATTCTTATGCCCTGCCCAGCTGAAGTTAAAGAGTTACTCATACGTGAAACATTAGAGTGATTTCCTTGGTTCAGATGTTGAAATTTTATTTAGTAGTTTTCAATAGTTTCCTGTATTTTATTTGGCTCTATTGTCTTTTTCTTACTATTTCTAATGATTGAGTAATTTATCTAGCAGATCAAAGACGGAAAATTATTTATAAAAGGGATGAAATTTCCCTGGAGAATAAATTGATAAGGTTTTTGCAGCGAACCACAGCTGTTTTCCTATTTCCAATCCGGTAAATAACTGCATGAAAAAATGGGAGTGAATTGTCGTCCTGTATGATCAACATAAAAATTGTCAATAAATGAACTCTGTTACTTGGCAATCCATCGCTCGCGGGTGCCTTCCCCCACACATATATATATAGTGTCCGAAGATGCTACAAGAGCGCGGCAATATAGCCTGTATGTCAAGGTCGACCGTTCACTTTACACGTCGCCTCAAATTACAAGTTTTCATGCGATTTCCATGATAAGTCGGGTTTGAATATTATGTCCGTCAATGTGGCTGATAACTTGGCTGGTATAGAAGGTTCAACAATTAACAATTTTGATGTAGGCCGTGAGACGGAAATAAATATTTTATTCCTTGGCCCTTGAACCATACCGATACCTTTTTTATCGCAGCCGGACCCCGACCTGGGAATCGCCGGTCCAGACGACAATATATATATATATATATATATATACTCCGAATCCGATCCACGAACGAGGCTCTCACAAACATCAAATTAAAAATTATTGAACGTTACGCCAGGACGTAACAGGCCTACCACAACGTCTAATGAGAATAATACACTATGCCTCGATATGAATATCGATGAACGCGCCGAGTCGAACATTGCCACCTCGATATCCATGAGTTGAACGTCCAAAACTGTCAAGGACCACAAGAAGAATGGACATCGAAAGCGTCTGCACTCAGGTTGCAACACGAACAGTCATCCGGACGATACCGTTAACTCGAAACGTCAGAAAGAAGAGATAGCCTCGCAAAAGCACGAGCCCGACTCCACAATGTTGGAATATGACAATGCGGCCCGGAGGCAACCATCGTCAGCATACGCTCTGGTGAAACGAGACCACCAAAGGGCCGAATCTCAGTTGGATGATCTTATACCAAACAACTTCATCAGGTACTTACCCTCATCCGCTGGAGAAACCTCAATAAACTTGAAATCGACCTTGTCACATCTGGAAGAGGAAGGCCGACTCTGTCCCCCGACAGGGGAGGGAACCCCACACTGTTTCAGTTTTTCTGCATCAATTGCATACGCATCAAATCTTATGCCAAATCCTAACGACATCGTCATCAACTCCACCAAGAGGTTCCGAATTCAAACAAACCGCAAGGTAGAGGAACAACTCCCTCGGTTGTCGCCGATCAACATCTCATCATACTTGCTCACTGCAGCGAATTATGATAAAAGGTTGCCTCATGAAAACTCCCATCACCAGCACTCTTTTCCGGATACGAGAAACCATCTCAAGCGGCCGACGAGGAAGAAAGTATCGGAACCTTTCATACACAAAGCTTACGACAGGGAAGTGGCGCCAACGGAAATCGACGCTAATCAGCATCAACCATCAGCTGACGCTCTTCAGTCGTCGGTCAACAAACACAGCTACGGTCGAGCCTCATACAATATACCATCGTTTAATCTGCCTCAATGCCTCCATCAGATCAAGAAACGTTCGTTTTTACGTGCAAGATTCCACTTACGAATCGTCGCCCTTATTAATCAGTCTTTCGATCCCCATGTTACATCTGGGGACGCAAACGATCATCACGTCAAGAATCGAACATTCTTCAACATTACTTGGACTCAGTTTACTGGCCGTACGCACCTGCGGTCATCGAGAAGGACGTCAACCGAAATACTATCAGGTCTCTAACGGACAAAGGCTCATCATGAACTGTAACCGCAGATTACTCCATGACAGTTGCATGAGTGATATGAAAACACAGGCAAGGAGATTCGCGAAACCGTTTTCCGACTGCCGACACGAACTCACAATACTAAGACCCTGTGAGAGTACGAGGTAATTTGAACTTTTGCGCGGGAGAGAAATGACAAGTTATTATTGTGGTACGAATGACACGAGAGTGATGATAGTGGGGACGACCGTGTGCTTTACCGATATTGAGAATTTCTCGCTCACTGTCTTCTTGGAACGCCGAGCTATCAACAGCTTTCTATTCTGAGAAGCCGTCTCGATTATCAAGTCCGAACCACCGTCGTGGGACTTACTCCGTCTACAATAACGACACTACGAGAATTACATAGCATTCACCGTGGATCCTGAAGGACTATCGAGAAGGCAGCAGTTCGAAGATTTCCAACTCCAGGGAGAAAGCAGCCATCGTGACTCATCGCCAAGATTAATAAAAGATGAGAATCGTTTTACATAATCTGACGAAAAATACAAAAAAAGAAAAAGGATAATATATTTTATTCGATTGGTGATTGAGGTGTGATTCGTGTGACTGTTTTGTATTATTTGTATGAAATAAGGGCTATCGAAAGTACGCGAGATATGCCCAAAGACGATTAACGTGATGTGAATGTAAAAACGAAGTATCTTGTAAAAAGGAGACTAGTTGAATTTGGTTATTTCATTCAAAGATATGGTGATATATTTTCAAGTGTCATTTTCAGCGAATTGTTTAAACCTTGTGTCGAACTTACAATTCCCTTCAATCGACTTTACGTTATTTTTCATTCTATAATAAATAAAAATCTTATAATTGGCTCCCAACGTGAGTCATCTCTTTCGTTTTCTATCGTGAATAAAATAAAAATATTATAACATTATGACATTCGAAAGGGAATATGATAGAGTTTACTATTACAATAGAATAAGTTAGAATAAGAATTGGGCTCTCCTGTAATCTCCTTCCCCATAGAATAAACGGAAAGGAGTAAATGTACAACTAGAATAAGTATTAGCGTTCTTTTCTCTTTTCTTTCCTATAAAATGAAAATTTTAATACATTCGCTATAACAATAATCTAGAATAGAAATAAGACTCTCTTCCCCTTCCTCATTCGCTTTCTAATATACCACAAATAGATTTACTACTAGGATATGGGCAGGATAATAATCAGGGCCGTCCTTTCGTTTTCTCTTAAAATAAGGAAATAAATAAAATCATGAGGCAAAAATAAAATATGACAACTCCTCTAAAATAAGTGTTCAGTGATGGAACAGGCATTTTTGAGTACGGCATCTCCGAATTCTGACGTCTAGCTGCTAATAATCCTGCTATTTATCAATACTATGTCGAAGCATAATCATTCAACCGTCAAGATCAATACAAATTTTTCGGCAATATGCTTTTCGACTTCAGCAAGGGAACAAAATGAAAAAAAGCGTTCGCATTACCGCCCCACCGTTTAAATTCGAATTCAAGTAGACAGCCTTCAGCATGAACCATCAGCTCCCTCCTCTCGTTCCCCCACTAGACACGACTGATCACCATGCCAACCGAACACTATTAAAATTTTCCCACCCTCAGCGTTGCACTTATTATAATTGAACTATTTACCCTTTCCCTCGGAGCAAAGACCGGACACACACAGCTTGTAAGACCAATTGTATAAACAAGTTAAGGCAGTTTCCGTAAATCGAAACCACCAAACAGACAGTCATCAAGGAAAAATTCAACTAACTCGAAATTTCGGACAATTATAAGCGATGCAGTTGCGACCATTCCCGTACTAAAGATGTCAGTAATAGGTAAAATGAATTCCTAGAACCTTTAACTCCCCCAAGGAAACACGTAAATTTTATATATAACAGCAACTACAAACAACGTTATTGGAATACTATTCGCAAAAAAGCAAATTTGTGTTTTGTGCCGAGTATAAAATAAAAATACAGGACGTTTTAATGTTTGTACTATTACGCAATCAAAAACTTTATTTAAAAAATTGTGCAATTTACAATGACATGTTTGGTACATTTTTTTTGTCAACTTTATAGCATCATTTTTGCGAGCAAAATAATAATAATACAGATGCAGACTTGGTAAGAAACTTTACGAACTAAATTGTAAACGACTGTAAATTATTTTGGCTCGCAGATAAAGAATTCTCTGGTCAAGTCGCAGATACCATTAAACTACTTCAAAGGCTTACGGGTATTTTTATTACTTAATGTTATAGTACAATGACTTGAAAGGCGATTGAGTAAAATTAACCATGCATGACGCATAATAACATTCGTGTTGAGTACGAAAATTGGAATCTTTAGGCGATCTTTTCCTCTGTACATAACGTCATTGATGAGCGAATCATAATTGATTCTGAACGGAAGCATGGTGTATATACTGTAATGCGTGCGGTTTCAACAAGCCAAAAGTTCGTTCGTCAGTTGATTATTATTCAATGGCCAATCATTCGATTGAAAAGTAATTTTTACAAATTGTGCCGGGTTTTCAGTAAAATAAATGTATTCGTTGTTGCTCAACAAAATAACGACATTTTTGTGATTCAGACAATATGGTGGCAGTGTGATAGTTCTTCTCGCCAATTAAGAAATGCACTGTGAAATAATCGTATTTATTGGTTAAAATTAGTAATTCGTAATCACCCGTTGCGGTATATTCGTTTACGGCAACACCTGCGTTGAGGGGCAATGTTCAATATATTCGCTGTATAGTTCCCATATACTTGCGCATCAAACCCCAAAACCCAAACGAAATGATCAATGGGTAAGTCGTATCAATTTTCACACGTCAGCCGCTGTACCGAAGGGTACTTTGAAACAATGACCCTTGGAATCGACCAATTTTCTTTGATTGTCCGAAAAAAAAATACAAACTAATTATAGCCGTATTGAAATGTTCGGCTCCTCCGACGTAACTAGTGCAATTCATCTTTGTTATATAATTCGAAATACAATTACAATGCTCCGAACGATTTCCCGGGTGTTGCGTTGTTTCAGCACCAAGAGCTGGTTTAGCATATGAAACCATATTTGGTTTTATCTGCATGAAGTCGGATAGTTCGAAAATTACGTTCTCAAAGTCCCTGGTCGGGAATGAATTGTCAAATACTTTTTTAAGAATGTCTGTGCCAAAAATATTTTCTTCCTGCGGACACTTGTCATTTTCGACCGTAGGGATCATTAATTTCATTGATCCAACTCTCTGGTTTTACAAAATCCAACATGTAATACGTTGGTTCGTTCGAAGACCGCAACGAGCTCGTACAGTTTTGTGGGTCGCCGATATATTGTTGGCTGTCATTGAAGTACGTGGCACCCGGTCCGATTATTGCTTCCACATCTCGAAGGTAATTGTCAAATGCGCAAACATCAAATTCTCCGTCGATATAATTATTCGCCGACGCGTTCGACAAATCCATTTCGAGGTGAAGTAAAATACTACGTTTGTATAACAACAATTTCGTTCGGTAATGGAATAGCTATATTGTGAAACATTACCAATGCCTCGGTATCGTATTCCTCGGGATTATCCATACTAGATCTGAAATAAAATGTTTGCGTGTGAAATAAAAAAAATCTCTCAGCACCCCCGACGAATATGTTCTGAGCGTATATTAACTCCGCATCTTAAACACAAATTACAGCGTCATTAAAAAATTGAATTACGAATTTTACAAAATCTTAATACCTTGAGCGATCTAAGCTGACAATGAGTTTAATATAAAAATTTGTGACCGCAACGCGAATAGTATTTATTAATTTCCGCACCCGATATAAAAGCCTAAAAAAATAATAATTGTTTGTTTCGACCTCGCGGTCGTGAGGTGGCAGCACCTTACGGGCCCCCTGGTCAGCTTGACGCTCGCAGTACTCACGCGTGCTCTCGGGACGGTCAGCAAACTCACGCAGTACGCTGACTGCCACGTGGCCGACGCGCTGGACACCGTTGTGCCCGTCTGCTCATGCGCACACACGCTTTTCGCGCTCTCAACCAATCATCACGCGACACGTTGAGACTTTTCGACACGTCATTTCCGTCGACTACGCACTCGCCTCGACGTGCTCGCCTTCTCCCTCTTTTCTCTCCCACTCTCGTTGTATCAATCGCCCAAGGCGCACGTGCTCTCGTCCCGTACCGTTTAATCATTTTGTCGACTCAATGCGCAACGTTCAGTGAAAATTCAGTGGAAAACTCAGTGCAGTACTCAAGTATGGTTTGTGTGACTCATTGTAGGCTTGCTCAAAGAACTTTATGCTCATCTTGTGTGTGATCAAGTGATTAATTGCATCGCAATTAATCACGGTGTGAAATTTGACACGTGGCATTCGCCATTGTGCATTCGTCGAGGGTATCGTTTGTGATAACTCAGTGCAATACTCAAATGTGTTTGTGCGATTCGTTATTGACTTATTCAAAGACTGTTAAGCTCATTTTGTGAATGATCAAGTGATTAATTGCGCAACAATTAATCACGGTGTGGAATTCAACACGTGGCATTCGCCATTGTGCGTTCATCGATCTCGTTGTGTGAGATCGCTATTGTTATACTCGTTCATCGATATTCTTTCATTGTAAAACTCATTTGTGATCATCTACAACCTTGGTTAATTGTATTTAGCAAAGTTCATTTGTATTCATCGTAATTTTGCATTTGCGAAATCGTGTTCATCGACTCTAGCGTAACCATCATCACGTGGCTAAAAATCAGATACACCTCGCTTCAGTTCATCCGACGCCACGTTGAAACACTCATACTGTTTGTACAACTCATCACTAATCCGTTCCAATCGTCTAGTAATAAGACAAGGTAAAATCATCATTCATCCTTAATTAATCCGTTATTAATTTAAATATATTTTCTGTTTATATTTTTCCATTACAACTGTGTATAATTCATTTTATCCTTTGACCTCTTATATCCAATACCGGCACTAGTTTATATGATTTCAACAACACCGAAACATGTTCAAAAAAAAAAAACGATCTTTTTATGGGAACAAATAAAATTTAAGAATATCCACAATTTTCACATAAAAAAAAATGGAGCCGTCATGGGACGCCTGGCAGGTGTGAAACATCCAAGATCTTGAGAATACCGTGTGGGATATCTGGTGTGGAGAATTGAAAAAAAATAACAAGAAAAGTAGCTTTTGATTTTCTTCTAAAATTTTTATCTAGTTGCTTCATCTGTTACTTCGGTTATAGTAGCACTCGTTGCTGCGTTTGATTCGATGAAACTAACAATCTTTCGATAATAGCTGAAGTATGAAATGAATGTTATAGATGTCATGTTTTCAAGATATCTACAGAACACTGTATCTATATTCGTGCCATACCTTGTAGTAGGCTTATTTGCGTGGTTGTTCATGATCAATTGAAATTCATTTTGGAGAAAATGTATCAGTGGCGATGATTCAGCTTTGGCAAAATCAATATTGAAATCCCCTGCTAAAGTTAATGGAGGTTTATGTAAATTTGCTCCTAATAGTATTGAACCGGCTGGACTATATTTGAGTAAAAATCGTATAATATTGCGAATTTTTTGGTTTCGATAAATATATACAAAGATCATGACCAATTCCCTTCCATCCTCTATAACAATTTGTGCCGCACATAAATCGCTAATATCGTCTTGACCAAAACCAAGTCCCGTTACATTTCTCAACCTAACGATTATGCGAAATGTAATAACATCAAATGAATCTCTATTCTGATAAATAGCTGCACCAGCAGCTCTAATATTATTGTGTTTGAAGTGGATAATACAATCAAGGTTGGGGATGTCGACGTTTTCTTCATTACCAAGCCATGTTTCACTCAATAATAAGAAATTACAATTTTTTACGATCGAATCTTGTAGATCTGGGATATGCTTTCTGGGACTTTCACAATTTAGCGTGAATAACGACAATCCCTTTCTTGATGTTATGAAATTTGATAGTAGTCCTTGGTGTGTCTCGAGACTATTAAGCGATAATCTTTTAAAATCTTCTTGCAACTCTACAACTGATGGATCAATTCGTCTACTGTGGTAGAATTTTAGATCATTATTACGTGCATACATTGTAACGAAATCGAGAGTGGCCTAATGAACACTAACAAAACCCCAAACAAAATGACTATTACGGTGGAGAGGTAACCAACTCTCACAAAATGTCGGAAGTACCGACCAAACGAACGTGATTCGCGCGTCACCACCGCTCCCGTAAAGAGAACGCTTATTTAATTTTTCCCTCTCGCCGTTTAATACCAAAGGAACACAGTTGAAAATGTTCGGCAAAAGACTACGGCTACTCAGTTAAGGCCTTACATACGTCCAGCGGTACCGAAAACGTACCAAAAGAAAAACTGTTTTTAGGAGGGATAGAAATAGGAATTGATAAAAAAATTCTTACACATTGTTTATTACTGTGTTAAGTATGTAAAAAAATTTATTTCAATTTTTTTTTCAAAAATTACAACATGAAAAATCACATTTTTTGAAGCACTGTAAAAAAAAAGTTGCTCCACGGTCGGCAGTATTTCTTCCTCAAATGTTGACGGATCTGCAAAATGTAAAAAAATTCTTGTAAAATAAGGTAGTAGTTATAATCTGTCGAGCCGGATTTTTGAAATTCGAAAAATTAAACAATTTACGGTAATTTAAAAGAAAATGTCAAGTTTGTGTCAAAAAAGTCACACTTTAATTGTTTTTATAAAATTTTCTAATTATAATTTTAAAAATCCGGCTCGACAACTATAGAAAAAACAATTCCGAATATTTAAAAAAAAAATCATCAAAAAATATTAAAAACCGTACGAGTTATCATGCCGACCGTATCAGAAAAAGTAGTTTTGAGAAAAACGCGGTTAAAGTTTCAAGCGCGTTTCGCTCGAAGTCGCGCGCGGCTGGAGCAAGAACTTTATGAATTTATTTAGTTAACTTACGTCTAATCTCCCATTCCAGCTTCATATTGTACGCCTTCCTTGTCAGTAAAAAATTGTTGTTGTTTATTTTTTTCTAATCGACGAATTGTTGCCAGCTGCCTCAAACAACTCAACTCAGGTAGTCGCGCGTCAGACCTTTGTCCTTTCGTCGGGCAGTCCGATTATCTACAATAACTTTTGAACTATGGGGAATTTTTACAATCAGCTTACACAGAAATACGCCTAAGACTATAAGGAATAATAATCTGTAAACAAAAAAAAATCGATTTTTTGAAAATTCTCGACGTATGTAAGGCCTTAATACTTCCGAGAATGGCAGAGGGGCGGGATTTTTGGGCGAATAAGCGAACTCGGTGACTCGGGAAACTGTGAAAATTATTTATTTGATCCCGGAAACCACCCGCACGGTATGCGGCGGGGGCTGTACAACAAGATCGTCGGTTGTACAAAAAACGTGTAACAAGGGAGCGTGGCAACACTGCCAACGGTAACGAAAACAAACGGTTACTACGCACTCGGAAGATTCGTACAAAAATAAAATGATCAGCGTTCTGCGGTAATACAAAGAATGGCAATACTTAAAATTAACAAAACAAATAACTTAACGCAATTTAAGGCAGCAATCACGTAGGTCGACCGCAACAACGCAACAAATTCCAATACAATAGATAACAAAATGACGGAAATAATCGCAATAAATGACTAGAATTAACAAAATATTTTACACAAGATATTATAACCTGAAGATTCGCCTCAGGGAGGATTCGACGTAACTTAACAAACGTCCGGCGGAAGCAAGATAACGCGTAACGTAGCCAAAAACACAACACGGACAAAATTAACCTGAAATTAATACCGAGCAAAGTCACGGGTTACCGTCTTACGCACAAGAGAACAAAATTGACCAGGGGTAACAGGGAAGATAGCGGGAATCTCAGATAGCCTCTCGTAAGAGTAAAGTTAACCGGAATTTCAAGATAGCCTCTCGTAAGAGTAAAATTGGCCGGATTTGAAGATAGTAACAGTGGTAACGGCGAGGACGTTGAGCGAATCCGAAGGTTCCTCACGACACTCACACAAAGATAGCCCAAATCTAAGATAGCCTCTCGTAAGAGGAAAGTTAGCGGGAATTTCAAGATAGCCCCTCGTAAGGGTAACGTTAGCCGGATTTGACGATTGTAGAAGCAGTAACGGCGAGGACGTTAAGCAAATCCGTAGATTTCTCACGGCACTCACACCAAGATAGCCCCAAATCCGAGATAGCCTCTCGAGAGTGTAGAGTTAGCCGAACTTTCCGAGTAGCCTCTCATGAGAGTAAAATTAGCCGGGTTTTACGGTAGCCAGAGGGGTAACGGCGAGAACGTGGAGCAAATCCGAAGATTTCTCACGCCACTCACACAGGGGTAATCGAAATCGAAGATTGCCACTGGCAACGGTAAAGATAGCTGATATCCGAAAAATCTCGCGGGTAACGGGTAAGGGAAAAACGCGATTAACAATCGCGGGCAAAATATTACAAACGGGTGCGAAGATACGGGCAAAGATGGCGGAGATTCGAAATCTCGCAAGTAACGGTGCAAGGAAATGGCGAATAATAACCAAAAGCAAAGATTCCAAAAGGGGTTCGAAAATAAGGGCCAAGATAAGCAAAAGGTAACAGTGCGGTAAGCGATAGCGCCCGAACGTGAATTTAATAACGAAAGGAACGCGAGAACCGGAATAACGAATGAATCGGTAACAAACTTGAATACAGTATAACAAATTCAATTAATGAAATAAATACCGAAATGCGATTTCATTCGCGAATAAAGACAGTAACCAAAATTGAAACGCAAGAAATATAACAAGTGGCGATAATAGGCCAGTAACTTCGTCACGCGGTCCGAGGACCGGCTCGTTTTCCACTAACAAACTCTACTGGGACTAAATCCCAATAATAAACCAAAATACCAAAATTAAGAAAATTAACAAAACTAGCAGCCACACGGCTAATTCGAGAAAGACGAAGTTACTAACCTTACAAAGGAAAAAGGAGGAAGTACCTCACCGAATAATCTCTGCCGCAACGCAGGGAACTCGTACGGGCGGATCGCAAGATGGGCGGAAGATCGTCGATGCCGTCGCTGAAAGATGGTGAAGATAAAGGTAGCGTTATGATCGATGGCGACACTCGAGAGAGCACTAGGAAAACGCGTCACGCGAGGTAGCAGTCCGAACAGTAAGTGATAATCGATGTGCGATCCTTACTCTCCGTGGGTCGATGGTCCCCACTCTTGAACCTTGGTCTAGTCCTGCGCACACTCGTACGTTTCCGGGGTCACTCGCTGTCACTCGGGTTACTGGGTTACGCCGGAGATCCTTCTTACGCCGGCGCCTCTCGTGTCGACTCGAGGGGTGCGCGGGGAGAGGGGTCCTTTTTGACGAAAGCTAAAGAGAGAGAGAGAGAGAACGAGCGATGGCAGGGCTCTCGGCGAATATCGCGACAAAGACGGAGCGAGTCGGTGTCCGCCCGACAGTTTTTTTTATGCCGTGTCTCGGCCGTCTTCCCCTAGGACCCGGTCTCCGACGAGGGTAAGGTCGGGATCCCGCCCGTGGATGGTGGTGGCCGCCAACTCTGTCCACGCGGATCCCAGAACCGGCACATTGCCACCTCACAAACCCCCATCGGTCACATAGGCCCTCTGCGAATGACGCGCCGGAGGATATCCGGACCGCGACGGTCAAGCCAACGGCAGGCTGTTCCAGCACGAGGCTGAGAAGTCGTACGGGAGGAGGGTGGCTCAGTAAATTTCGGCCGTTTCTCCAGCTCGCTCCCTGGCGACCATGACCACGGGTGCAGTTGTTCGGCACCCGCCTGCCCCCTTAAGGACGAACACCCGACTCTCAAAGTCCCTAAAATCATAACCTCGGGAGATGATCGGTCTCCCGAGTACCACAAATAATGTCGATGCCGAGATAAACGCCGATCACCCGCCGGGAAACGCAGAGAGCCTTAATTCATTGTTAAAATACAGAGAGCCCCAAGTAAGAGAGCCAAACGATAGCCGGCAGAGTGAACCCAAACAAAAAGATAAAGAGACGCAAATATTAGTAGAATTTAACCATACCAGAATAATTTCTCGAATTTAATACGAAGCACTTGCTTATAATATAATTTAATGACTTGAATATTTACTTGAACGGGACGCTAAGCGAGCTGAACGGAACGGGCTAGAAAAACAGACGCGAATATATCATAAACAGAAAAACTCTATCGTTCGCGCTCGAAGCGAGCGAACCATAGGGTCATAAACTCAGAGAGCCCAACAAAGTCGCTGAACGACAGATAGCCACAGCGTTGCCAAATTGTCAATTCTCGAGGTAACCGCAGATTCTTAGTTTTTACCGTTTCAGACGTGCGACGAAGCGAGCGCGCGTCGTCCCAGGGTCGTAAATCTGACCCCCTGAACGCATACACTCCGTACGAGTGACGAGACGCCAAATGTTTCGTCACAACATATATGTATAAGCCTTCAATACTTGTTACTCGCGATAGGGCTACACATAATAATTGTATAGATTGAGTTTTGTTATATTCATAAACAATCTCGCAGTAAGACTCTTGAGACTTATGGATAGTCATAGCACATCCAGGTATCAATGGGAAATGATTTCTTCTTGCAACGACCGTAGACGCGGTGTCGTTGGCGAGCGATAGCCTATGAGAGTCGCGTCGTTCCGCTTGAATCTTCCCTGCAATTGGCTGTTGCTCGATAGCGCCAGACGCTATGATATTACATTTGGTTCAGAATCGCGCCGCTGCATGCGCAATCAACCTGGGCGCAGAGTTGAGTGGAGGGGAGCGTTACTACGCGGGCCATCGACGTACCCTATCGACCGATTTACTCCCAACGCGCGTAAAGATGTTTCACATTTAAAAAATCGCAATTTTTCTACGCCTTTAAACTCTATCACTCACTTAAAAAAACATCACTGAATATAGAAAAATTACTTGCCAATACAATTTCAGTATGCCATATAGCTTTCCAAACACAACAACGACGATCGGAGTCTCTAGGAGTCGGAAAGGCTATAGAATGTTTGTATAGGAAATCCACGTTTATTGTATGAAAATAAAACAAAAAATTTTATTCGAAGTATTGCCCATCACTAGCTATACATTTTTCCCAGCTGTCTGACAATTTGTGGATGCCACGCCAAAAAACCTATACTATCAGTGGTGGATCCGGGGGGAGACACTCGGACGCAAGAATGATTTCTTCCATAACGGAACTTAATCCGAAAGTCATAAAACTAATAAACTCGTTACTTTGTCCGCGTTTCTTCATGGTCGACAACAAAATATTACCCGTATGTGAAAAAATACCAGCAGTATTTAGTCCCTACCATTTATTGTCAACATATAAAATATTGCAAAACCAAGTCATGGACAGAATAATTACATTTACACCAGTACCCGGTTCGAGAACTAATAAGAAAATACGACAAATAAATATTCGAAATTTAAAAAAATGTCTACAAAAAATGTATCAGATTCATCAGGCTAAAATGACAAAAGTTATCCGATGAATAAATTTATATTTTCGTGTACAAATAATGAATTTGAGCAAATTTATTACGATTTCATTCGAGAAGATTTTTCCTTTTACGCATGAATAGGGACACCGTTTTATTGTGTTCTAAACTTCTTTTTACAGAGCGATCACTTAACCAACGGCATTTGGATTTACCTCACCGAAGCAATATTTTCTATTTCAAGGAACATACATCTGTGATCGGTCGTACATTGGATCTACGCAGACATGGAAATTTAAGGTATAAAAAAATTAATATCTCTGAAATCATATAAGTTACCAAACAATGTATTTCGCACAATCAATATTTGGATTTTATATTTACATGGTGGATACACGCTTAAACAGGAAACAGATACTATATGCTCACACGAAACGATTGGAAAACTTGGTGGACAACTATGTAAAGAATTTCGTACTGGGTCATTTGAAAACATTGGATCGCGATACGTTAAAGACTACCGGGATTAAATATCATGGTAAGAATACCGATCAAAATAAAAGTGTTCGTTGAGTTTATGCCAATAGATAAAAAAAAAATATTTGCTTCGGATTCAACAAGAAAATATCTCTCACGGTGAAGACTATCCGTATCATAGCGAATACTATACGATTAATTTACTCGCTATTGTCTTACTCGATGTTATGGCGGAGAATCAAACTTTGCGGGTTGCTCAATTGTATAACTGACCTTCCTTTACAATGGAGTATATAAATGGAATAGAACCAATGATGACAATGCTTCGAGGTTATTTCTCCGAATATAAACTGGAGGCAATAACGAAAATCAATAAAATATACTGGCTATTAAAGAACGACAATGAAACATATTTAGTGTTTTTAGACTATCCATTCTTGTCGAATATGGTGAATGTAAACGCCTTACAAAATACCGTGGCAAATGTAACAAAAAAAAGTTCCCAAAAAACACAAGCTCTCTTTTTAAATTCCATTGAAAGACTTTCGGCATATATCAATACGTATCGTGAGAATCATTCCCTCGTTTATTATTCTCACTATAATAATTCACCACCCTATTATTCGATGAAACTATATTTACTAACAACCTTAATCATTAATACATCTCCACTGGCAATGACCATCGATGATACGATATTAAATATTACAAGAGCTAATGAAATTTTTGAATCCCCAAGTAAAAATAGAATTACTCCGGTGCCACCCCAACTATCGGGAATTATATTCGTTTATTTTCTACCCATATGCAAAAACACCTTGCAGTACACAGAAATTGTTAAGAATTTTATCAAATTTAAATGACTTCCGGCTGATGGCTCGCAATTTGCATTTATAAGTTATTATCCACCTAATGCCCTCCTCGACAACACAGCATCGCATCGATTATTACCGCAATCGTCACAAACATATAGCAACGTTTGCGTGATATCGGAGAATGGAGCACTCGATCTTTTGTATGCATATTTCGACAAGACTCAACTCCATACATCGCTGGATACATTTAAACGTGGCACGCAACAAATATCATGTTCTAATTTGGAATACTTTCATTTTTATAATATGGCCAAAGCATGGTCGACCTGCATCGTTAAAGACACGCTCCCAGCGACTAGTTTGCATCACAAAGAGTGGGTACTGTGCATTTTTCCCTTTCGCCATAAATTTTTTTCGGTGCAAGGTTGCAAAATTATCAAAGCCCCTAAAAGTATCGTAACGTTGCGATACGATAAAAAAATTATACGACAAATATTCGAATCTACGACGATAGATCGTGAAAATGTTGTGAAATCAATAAGACTTTTACAACGGTACGATATGCAAAAAACACGAAATTATATACACGTTAAAAAATATTTAATTGCAAAAAGTAACCATAGAGCACAGAGAATTGCAATTCAATTTCCCAATATACTATTTCAATTGCATTTATAAACAGGGAGCTATAAATTACGTGCAACTAGCAACTGATTTCCAATCAATACTATCCCGTATTAATACGAGATGCCCATTCACTTTTATGAGTCTCGCATTGACATTATTTTACTTATTTGATAAATGAACGGCAATGCTTTGGGCATAAAATACAATTCACATAAATTTTTTATTTTTTACGTACATTCGCTAATTACTTCGAATTCATTCAAGAGAAGATAAATGCTCTCCAGAGAGACGAGCACAAATTTATCATAATTTTCAAAAATATACGGAGATAATTATAAACTCATTTTATAACGGCCTGCAAAGTCCGATATCATTGATACGAACGACCGGATTCAAATTTTTGACAATTTCCGTCGATAAATTCAACTCGGGGCTGTCGATGATTTTTCAACAATATAAAATCAAATTTTAAAATTTTAGCAACATCCGTCGATAAAACGATTGCCACTTCGTGGAACAAACGTTGTATGTAGATATGCCCAAACAGACGTACTATTACATAACACGAGTCAGATGTAACACCAGACAGGCGTGCCTAACTGTTGCAATTAATTGTGGACAAAGGAGAACGTTGAGCAGGACTTTCCGAGATATAGCGACATAGTTTATCCCCAATTTGTAAAACGATGTCATTGAAACAAACGGTCCCGTTCAATTTAATAGCAAGATCGAGGCGCGTGTTGCACCCGGTAAAACGATCACGATTTCGTCGAAAAAATTAAAATACAAACGACGCTCGCGAGCAGTGATAAATCAGGAAATGGGAGCATCGGTATGATACTGTGATATTCGTAGTCTATTTAACTGGTCACTTAACATTTTTTGTTTATTCGGGACCAACGTCGCGGCCCGAATGAGGGGAAAAATAGATAATTTTTTCGGCGAGTAAATAAACCGGTCGACGTTTGCAAGCATTACTTGGCGAGAATGACCGTGCCGAAAATTCGTTTATTTGCGTCGATAATATATTCTTCCGGGATATAATATCTTTTGTCACGCTTTACTTTTTCTCGGTTTTTGAGTATACCTATAGTATTAATTGAGCAAATGTCTTCGGCATAACTAGTGTGGGCCCAGGATTTGGCTAGTTTCGTTGCGCCAAATCTATATGAATATGTATTAATGGTGTGAAATTTTGTAACGATGAGTAGAGGCGGCGGTACGAGCGTATCACTGGGATCCGCCGCGCACTGCGTATGTACCGGTAAGCAATGGTCGTTTATTGTTTCAATTGTGGGAATCATTGACGGGTCCTAACCACTGGCTCCACTATATTTTTGGGCATATCTGCATACCACATTTTTTCCACGAAGTGGCAATCGTTTAATCGACGGTTGTTACAAAAAATTTGGATCCGGTCGTTCGTATCAATGATATCGCACTTTGTAGACCGTTATAAAATTAGTTTTTATTTATCTCCGTATATTTTTGACAATTATGATAAATATGTGCCCGGCTCTCTGGAGAGCATGTATTTTCTTTTGAATGAATTCGAAGCAATAAGCGAATGTATGTAAAAAATGAGAAATGTATGCAAATTGTATTTTATGCCCAAAGCATTGCCGTCCATTTATCAAATAATTCAAATAATCTCAATGCGAGACTCGTAAAGGTGGATTGGCATCTCGTATCAATACGGGAGAGTATTGATCGGCAATCAGTTGCTAGTTGCTCGTAATTTACTGTTTCCCGTTTATCAATGCAATTGAAATAGTACATTGGGAAATTTAATTGCAATTGTCGGTGCTCTATGGTTACTTTTTGCAATTGAATATTTTGTAACGTGTATATAATTTTGTGTTTTTTGCATATCGCACCGTTATTCAACAGAAGTCTTATTGATTTCGCAAAATTTTCACGATCTATGGTCGTAGATTCGAATATTCGTCGTATAATTTTTTGATCGTGTTGTAATGTTTCGATACTTTTCGGGGCTTTGATAATTTTGCCATCTTGCACCAAAACGAATTTATGATGAAAGGGAAAGATGCACAGTCCCCACGCTTTGTGATGCAAACTAGTCGCTGGGAGCTTGTCTTAAACGATGCAGGTCGACCTTGCTTTAGCCATATTATTAAAATAAAAGTATTAAAAATTTGAACATGATATTTGTTGCGCGCCACGTTTAATTGTATCCAGCGATGTGTGGAGTTGAGTCTTGTCAAAATATGGATACAAAATATCGAGTTCTCCAACCTCCGATATCACGCAAATGTTGCTATATGTTTGTGACGATTGCGGTAACAATTGATGCGATGCTGTGTTGTCGAGGAGGGCGTCAGGTGGATAATAACTCACAAATGCAAATTGGAAGCCATCAGCCGGAAGGCATTTAAATTTTATTAAATTCTTACCAATTTCTCTGTACTGTTGACAGTACTACAAATCACTTGTCATTTTATCTGATACGTTTTTTGTAGAAATTTATTTTAATTTTGAATATTTGTTTGTCGTATTTTGTCATTAGTTCTCCAACCGGGTACTGGTGTAAATGTATTTATGTTGTACATGACTTAGGTTTGCAATATTTCATATGATGAAAATGAATGGTAGGGACTTTATACTGACGGTATTTTTTCACATACGGGTAATATTTTGTTATCAACCATTAAGAAATGCGGACAAAGTAACGAATTTATGGTTTTTATGACTTCCGAATGAAGTTCCGTTATGAAGGATATCGTTCTTGCGTCCGAGTCTCTACCCCCGGATCCACCACTGATATTATCGGGCCCGCTGGTGTCGCCTTCAACCACTTCGTTGTATGCGATATGAAATTGTGCCTCCGCATCACGGAGAACGTTGGTGAAGATCAGTAGTTTCACTTCCCCCATCCCATCCGATGGTGGCAACCTTACAATATACAGGGTGAGTAAAAAGTCCCGGACCGGTCGAATATCTAAAAAGTAAAGCGTATTTGAAAAAAATGCTTCATACAAAAGTTGTAGGGTTTCAAGTGACGTATCGGATAAAAATATCAGGATAACCTTAAAAAACTCATTCAAGGTCAAATGAAGGTCATCTTCAATTTTTTAAATGAGATCTCCTAGTTTCCATTGCACATTCAGCCAGCTTTCCTCGAGAGGTTTTCAAAACACTATAAATAATAATTTTTCATGAAGTACTTTTCGAGTTATGGAGCTTGAAAGTTACAGTACCGCCTGCATTAGCATTATCCAAGGTGTACCGCGTGGAGGTTGCACGGTCGGATTTACAACTCTGTTGTGTGTGTGTATTCGAGTGTGTGTGTGTGTGTGTTTCACAACAGAAAAAGGACCCTACGGTTCGTCACTCCCGTAGTATTCACTGACTCCAAACCTTCTCTGCTCTGTGTGTGTGTGTGTGTTGTGAAATGCGCTTGTGCGAGAGTATTTACTAACTGTTATAGCCGATGTTCGAATTGCTTGCCTTGTACCGTTTGACAGTGTGCTAACCTCAGTTGAATGGAACCTCTTACATTATGGGGCTTCTTCAAAGAGCGAGCTTATAAAACTAAACCTGTGGATATCGAATAACTGAAAGAAAGAATAACTGACGAAATGAGTTTGATAACCGTCGACATATTGAGAAATGTAAGAGGTTTCTTTCAACTGAGGTTAGCACACTGTCAAGCGGTGCAAGGTAAGCAATTCGAACATCGGCTATAATAGTTATTAAATTCTCTCACACACACACACACACACACACACACACACAACAGAGGTGTAAATCCGACCGTGCAACCTCCACGCGATACAGCTTGGATAATGCTAATGCCGGCGGTACTGTAACTTTCAAGCTCCATAACTCGAAAAGTACTTCATGAAAGAATAATTATGTATAGTGTTTTGAAAACCTCTCGAGGAAGGTTGCATGAATGTGCAATGGAAACTAGGGGATCTCATTTAAAAAATTGAAGATGACAGTCATTTGACCTTGAATAAGTTTTTCAAGGTCATCCTGATATTTTTTTCCGATACGTCACTTGATACCCTAAAACTTTTGGATGAAACATTTTTTTCAAATACGCTTTATTTTTTAGATATTTGACCGGTCCGGGACTTTTTACTCACCCTGTATAATATGAAATGTCACTACGCCTAAGCTCATTAGCATTTCAAATTTTGTACGCGCGCAATGTGTCGGTCAAGCAATGCCGTGGTCTTTGCATCGGCGGTGTGTCAGTGATTGAAAGTATCTTAATATTTCCAAGGTACCTACGAGTATATACGGCCATACAATTACTATTTTTGTTCTTTCTGTCCTATTTTACCATGCACTTTTTGAGCAGCGCTTTACTTCTTGCGAAAATGTACGAAAATGGCTCGATGACTGGTTTGTCTCAAAAGAGCAACAGTTTTTTGGCGTGGCATCCACAAATCGTCAGACAGCTAGTAAAAATGTATAGCTAGCGATGGGCAATACTTCGAATAAAATTTTTTGTTTCATTTTCATACAATAAACTAGGATTTTCTATACAAATATTCAATAGCCTTCCCGATTCCGAGTCACTCCGATGGCCGTTGTTGTGTTAGGAAAGCTATAAGGCATCATGAAATTTTATTGGCAAATAATTTTTCTATACTTAGTGATATACCTTTAAGAGAGCGGTAGAGTTTCTAGGCGTAGGAAAATTGCGAATTTATTTTTAATGTGAAAATGTGAATATTCTTAAATTTTATTTTGATCCCATGAACACAACGTTTTTTCTTCGAGCAATCATTTTTTTAAGACTTTCATATCGGGTGGTGAAAGTAAAAAATACTATTCGCGTTACCGGTCACAAATTTTTATTTCGAACTCAGCTTAGATCGCTCGAGGTATTAAGATTTTGTAAAATTCGTAATTTCATTTTTTAATGTCGCTGTAATTTGCGTTTGAGATGCGGAGTTAATATACGCTCAGAACATATTAGTCGGGGGGGCTGAGAAATTTTTTTAATTTCACACGTAAACATTTTATTTCAGATCTAGCATGGATAATCCCGAGGAATACGATATCGAGGCATTGGTAATGTTGCACAATATAGCTATTCCGTTACCGAACGAAATTGTTGTTATACAAACGCAATATTTTACTTCACCTCGAAATTGATTGGTCCAACGCGTCGGCGAATAATTATATCGACGGAGAATTTGATGTTTACGCATTTGACAACCTTCGAGATGTGGAAGCAATGATTGGACCCGATGCCACGTACTTCAATGATGGCCAACAATATATCGGTGACCTACAAAACTGTACGAGCTCGTCGCGGTGTTCGAACGAACCAACATATTCCATGTTGGAATATGTAAGGCCACAGAGTTGGATCAATGAAAATGTTGATCAAACCCTACGGTCGAAAATGCCAACTGCCCGCAGGAAGGAAATACTTTTGGCACAGACATTCTTATAAAAGTATTTGGCATTTCACCCCCGAACAGGGACTTTCAGAACGTGATTTCCGAACTATCCGACTTTATGCGGATAAAGCCAAATATAGTTTCGTATGCTAAACCAGCTCTTGGTGCTGAATCAACGCAACACCCGGTAAACCGTTCGGAGCATTGTAATTGTATTTTGAATTATATAACAAATATGAATTGCTCTAGTTACGTCGGAGGTGCCGAACATTTTAATACGGCTATAATTAGTTTGCATTTTTTTTCGGACAATCAAAAAAATGGGCGATTCCAAGGGTCATTGTTTTGAAGTACCCTTCGGTACATCGGCTGACGTGTGAAAATTGGTACGACTTACCCATCGATCATTTCGTTTCCGTTTTGGTGTTTGATGCGCAAATATACGGCAAATATACAACGGATATATTGAATATTACCCCTCAACGCAGATGTTACTAAAAACGAATATATCGCAACGGGTGATTACGAGTTACTAATTTTGACCAATCAATACGATTGTTTTGCAGTGCATTTATTAGTTGGCGAGAAGAAATTTCACACTGCGACCATGTTATCCGATTACAAAAATGTCGTTATTTTGTGGAACAACAACGAAAAAATTTTTTTTACTGAGCACCCGGCACAATTTGTAAACAATACTTTCCAAACGAATGATTGTCCATTCAATAATAATCAACTGATGAACTAACTTTTGGCTTGTCGAAACCGCACGGATTGCAATATATACGCCATACTTCCGTTCAGAATCAATTATGATTCGCTCATCAATGACATTATGTACAGACGAGGACAAAAAACAAAATTATGTAAATACAGCAATGGTACAATTGAAATTACAAATGAAATCGAAGTTTATCCAGCAGATACGCATTATTTCAATATAGCCAAACAATATTTCGCATCCCAACAAATAATACATTATGAGATTAGTTCAAAGTACAGTAAACACACGGTAAATGTATACGTCCAGAATAGTGACCGCAAATTAAGTATTAAATATTGTACCAATGCCAAATGGTTCGACAATTCTACGAATATAGTATTGCATCTAAAGTTATAGAATGAAAATAGCGTACGCAGTTTATCGCGATATGATGTATGCTCATTGCGTGAAAACAATAGTAAAAAATTAAACGATCAAACGAACTTACCTGTAAGTGATGTTCGATCGGAATTATATGTAGAGTCTCGTTCGAGATAATTACTTTAGGTACCGCTACTTTCCGCACGAAGGGGTCACAAATTTCAGAGTCTTCAAAAAAGACCGCCCATCTGCGCGCGCCATTACCCCAGTCACTTCCTCCATCCTCATATCTTTTAGAGCTCAATCGTCCGTTTGTGAACTCCAAAAAAAAAATTTTTTATCCGCGGATACATTTCTCTTACTCCAAGGGAGGGATGTGATCTGCTTGCGAGCACATTGGGTGGGCCGTAATCATCTCGAACGAGACTCTACATATAATTCCGATCGAACATCTCTTACAGGTAAGTTCGATTGATCGTTTAATTATATTACGAGTCTCGTTCTCGAGATTACTTTATGTAGATGTTCAGCCATGCTTAATTTTTTTTTTTTTTTTTTTTTTAATTTTTAATTTTTAAATTTTTTTTAATTTTAATTTTATTTTTAACAATTTTGCACTTATTACTATTGTACATTTACTTTAAGATTGTAAGGGCGAAATCTCTTCGACTTGGCTCTATAGGTCTATTATAATACTTAGCGAAGATTCGTGAAGCCTCCGACCAACCTGCAGTGGTTTTTATCACGTTTATGTCGATTCCCCTCTTGAGAACAGCCGAGGTCGATGCATCCCTTGTGCTGTGTGCCGAGTATTTCTCGTTAATGCCGCTGCGTACAAGGACTGCTCTTATCCATCGGCTTATTGTGGCTGGTGTGGCCGCTTTATACGGTCTCTTACTCGTAATTATGAGATTTTTACATGTTCCTCTAAGAGGTTTTGTGAGATCAATATACGCGTCAAGCGTGCGAGCTAAACATAGTTCGGGCTTTCCGTTAAAATACGGAAGTAACAATAACGGCTGACTAGCGCCGGGTCTCGAAGTTTTGATCAAGTCGGCAATTCTTATTTCGAATCCTTCGGCCGTCTTTGATATATTTTCTAGTTTTATTAACGAGAACGTTTGTACTCGATGAGCTGTCCCGATGGCCAGCAAGGTTACGAGCTTATCTGTTAGTTGACTCAACGCCAATTTATCAAGAGGGTACCATTTCGCTATCGTGTTGAGAACGACCTCTATATCCCAAGTGTCATCGTATTTGGGCTTGGATGGTCTTTGCTTGAACACGCCTTTAAAAAATCGATTCACGATCGCGTCATGGGTACCTTTTCCCTCCGTAATTAAGGAAATCGCCGATCTTGCCGTGTTCAGCGTCCCATAGGATGCTCCCGCCTCGTAGCGTTGTGCTAGAAAGTCAACGACCGCCTCAGCATCCGGGTTGTACAGTTCAATATTAGCCTCTTTGGCGAAACAAATCCACATTTTCAACGGCCCGCTGTATTGTTTGATAGTGCCCTCTGTTACTGAGGTAATTAACGTGCGTACCGCCGATTCCGAGAGCTTCTTTCTTCTGTAGGCTTCCCCGATAACTTGCCTGCAATCAAAGCCAGCTTCCTCGCCATTGGATGTTGCAGAGACCTACAAGGTGACAGAAGTAAGTGATCTGAGGGTGTGAATCTTATTGGCTCTCCTATTATTAATTCCATAAAAATAGGAAACCACGGCTGTGCAGGCCAATAGGGGACTACAACAATACCACAAGCTTGATCTTGGATAATCTTTCTCACTGTTTTTAATACTAATGCGAAAGGGGGAAACGCGTAGAAGAGGCGAGTATTCCAATTTTGCGTAAAAGCATCAATCGCTATTGCATCTGGGTCTCGATGCCAAGAGCAATATTCCCGACATTTTGAATTCTTTCTTGTTGCGAATAGGTCTATGTCGGGCTTGCCAAGCTTCTTAACGATATCTTCAAAAGCAGTGTCCGAAAGTTCCCACTCGGTATCCACGTTTCTCACTCTCGACTCCTCATCCGCTTCGACATTTGTCTTCGATGGGATGTACGAGGCATACAACCATATTTTTCTGTATTCACACCACTGCCAGATGTCTCTCGCGATTTTGTTTAGGTGAGGGTATTGAATACCCCCCATTCGATTTATATACGATACCGCCGTGGTATTGTCAACTCTTAACAATACCTCGCAGTTTGAGAGATCTTGGGCAAAACATTTGAGTGCCATAAATATTGCTAGAAGCTTCAAGTAATTTATGTGAAACTCTCTCTCGTCGTCCTTCCAGAATCCACGCGCCCGTTGCCTATCGCAAAACGCTCCCCACCCTGATAGTGAGGCATCTGAGAAGATTTCACGTTTATAATCGAGTCTCCTTACGGGGCTGACGGCCGTCGGTAAGTTTGATTTCCACCAGATAAAATCGTCTTGGAGGTCCTCGGACAATGATAATTCTGCTTCGTAATTTCCGTTACTAATCAACAGCGCCAAATATTTTTCTATTTCGATTTTTTTCGAATATAGCCACCCGTAATTTATGGCTCTGCAACAAGCCGTTATCTTCCCTATAAATTGGGCGAATTCTCTAATTTTACCGACTTTCATCGAGCTGAAGCGGCTAACCCATGCGAGCATTTCTTTTCTTTTTCTTTCTGGCAATTCTAGTGTCATTCTTTTCGAATTTAAAATAAACCCTAAAAATTGGCATTTTCTACGTGCGATCAATACGCTCTTTTTATAGTTTATGATAAACCCTAGAGAAGTTAGCAATTTAATCGTTTCTCCCATATTCTTTGCACAGGAGGATTCGTCCTCCCCAAAACATAGAATGTCGTCCAGATATACCACGGACAATAGACCTTTACGTCTCAAATAATAAACGATCGGTTCCATGATTTTTGTGAAGATAAATGGGGCTGTGGCTAAGCCGAATGGCATACAAGTAAACTCAAAAAGCTTTCCTTCGAATTGAAATCTCAAGTATTTTCTGCTTTTTTCATGAACGGGAATCAGGAAGTACGCATCCTGTAAGTCTAAATTACCCATGAACGATCCCTCAGACATGAGTTTTATTGCCGTCCGAATTTCTTCCAGTTTGAAGTGAGTGGTCGTTATGTATTTATTTAACTGCTTGAGGTTCAAGACAAATCGGTGTGAACCGTCTGGTTTTTGTATTAAAAAATAGCTTGAAGTAATCTGACCTTGGCACGGTGTACAGCGTCTAATTGCGCCGAGATCTATTAATCGTTTTATCGATATTTTATAAACATCTATTTTGCGGGCTGAGTCAAAATTCGGGTTCCGTGGAGCGAATTCCTGACAAGGTGGTTCGTTAAACCAGATCTCATATCCTCTTACGCAATTCAGTATAAATGTATCATTCGTAATAGGTTCCCATTCTTTGCAAAATTCGCTTAAGCGACCCGCAATGACCTTTACCTTTACGTTCGATTTTGGCCCTTCGGGTTTTGTTGCAACGGCTTTTTCCCCTGAACTCGAGGATTGTCCGCTGTCTGCCTGTGCGGCTGGTACTTGACGAATTTTTGAGGGGCCCTTGATGACTGGTAGTGGCTCGTTCGGCCCTGGCCCGTCTGATAATTGTCCTGGAATTTTATCGACGGGCCTTTCCAGTTTCCCTGATTCGCTGACGTCGATGCCCGAGGGGCGAACGTTTTCCTCGTCGCAGCTTGCGGCTTCAAGTCTAAGCCCACTTTCTCGATCGCCTTGGCCGACTTAAGTTTTTCCGACAACTCTTGTCCGAATAGAAATTCGTCCGAACTCATACCCTCCAATATGGCTTTTACTTTTTTGTCGAAGCTCGGGTATATGTGATGTTTCCTCGCTACTAACCCTTGGTGATGCGCCGCTGCCATTAATTTTCCTGCCGCGCACAAATTCTCGAGTAACTGCATCTTGTTCACCCCTTCCTCTTTCTCTTCCTAGAGTAGGGAGATGCCTGAACCGAGGGCCGACATTGACGAACCCAGAAGGTTCTGCGAGAAGATCATATATTTGTCTCGCTTGATCGAGGTGTCAAACAGCGAGGTAGCTACCTCGGGGTTTAACTTGGGCGCCTCGAGAGGGCAATTTCCTTTTCGAGGATATTTATCGAGGAGTTCAGTTTTTTCCTCTTTCTTCACTCCGTTCCTGATCCACTCGGTTCACTGTGCTGCCAATTGAGCCTGGATCTTTACATCTCTGATTGTCGAGGACGATGGGTCGATGCCCATAATTTCCAAAACGTCCTCGTTGAGAATAGATACGTCTGGTATCGGGCTTATCATTTCTTGTGATTCTTGTGCGGACTCGTCAGTGACTTTTGTGTCCTTTCCCAAGTCCGCCGTTAAATCTACAAGAACGAACATAATTTAAGGTTATGTCTGCCGTAAGATAGTGCTGTATTTGCCTATCTTACGTACGGTATTATCCCACCGCCGAAGGGAAAGAATAATTAGGCTTGTTATATGCCTTTTAATTCTTATGCAGACTTTCGGACATAATTTAGGTTATGTTTGTCCTAAGATAGTTCTGTATTTGCCTATCTTACGTACGGTATTATCCCACCGCCGAAGGGAAAGAATAATTCGGCCTGTTGTCGCCTTATAATTCTTGGACAGACTTGGACAGACCCCATAATTGAGGTTATGTTCGAGGTTATGTTTGTCTTAAGATAGTGCTGCATATGCCTATCTTACGTACGGTATTATCCCACCGCCGAAGGGAAAGAATAGTTCGGCTTGTTACACGCCTTATAATTATTGAATTTACCTTGTTCGATTAACGGTGTAGGAGAATTATTCTCTTCGTCCGAATCGCTCATGCCGAGATTCCACGAGGCATGCTTGAAATGTTTTTGGAACTTTTTCCATTTTTCCAGGAGTTCTTCCTTACTTAATTCTCGTTACCTTTTCGATTTTTCCATGTTGAATATCGTATTTTTCTTATAAACTATCAGTTTTTTACGAAATTAAACTCTGATGCGACGTAACCACGTTGCGCACAAAAAACGTTATGAGGATAGAGGAAGTGACTGGGGTAGTGGCGCGCGCAGATGGGCGGTCTTTTTTGAAGACTCTGAAATTTGTGACCACTTCGTGCGGAAAGTAGCGGTACTACATAAAGTAATCTCGAGAACGAGACTCGTAATATAATTTCCAATAGTCTATCGCGAATATCGTAAATTGAAACAAATAACAAATATCGATACCAATCAAACGCATATTAATTCGCCAATTTATTTTATCCTGTGTCCGGCATATAAGAAAATATTGAAATCATGTCCAATTAATTATCATTTCGACATTAAAGAAAATGCTTGCGCAAGTGACTAACCCACGATTCTGGTAGCCGCCCCCTGGTTATGTCAAGCATTGCTGGTGCATTTACGTCCAATAAACATTCTTTAAACAACAAAACAATAAATCATTTCGAAAAACATTAAGAAAATTCCATATAATTCGACCTAATCCTTTCAAAAATATACCGTAATGCAACTGACGGATCCGTTCCGATTCGGTGAGTTGTTTTTCAAAAACATCGTATCGACAATAAATTTCCGCGTGGCAATCTCGAGTATCGTACAAAAAAAACGGATTTCAATTTACCGTCGTAATTTATTATATTGCCGTCAATGTATTCTTGACGAGCTGATTTATTTTTGTATGTGTTCAGCGGAATGTTGATAAAAAATAATGACTGATCGAGTTTTTGAAACTACTTGAAGACAAAAAATAAAAACGATTTCTAAGTGAACATTTTTAGAGATTATTCTTTCGTTGCTAAATATTTGTTAAATAGATCACCGATAAATGCCAAATTACGAAAAATTCTTTTGATTGAATCAATGCATTTTGTTCGTAACCGCGGTATTTGAGTTTGATAAAATCATTTTGCAAAATATCAAATTCTCCAACCGTTACAGTTCATGCCACTAATGTTTTTAATGGAGGAAATTTTAGCACTTGCAAATTTTTTTTTGTCGTTACAATCGTATCCATTTTCGCACTCGAACCTTCCTATTTAATACAACGTATAAGTGAATTGATATCGATCCGTATCTAAATCGATAAATTTACAAGTATTGGGATCGTCTAAAATTTGATGGCAGACATCCAGCGGAGTTTCATAATCCGTAGATTTTATTTTTTGTCGAATATAATCTATCGCAACGAAAGAGTCGCATCCGCCTAAATCGACGCAGTTTAGTAATATTTCGAGCGTATCCTCGTTGACGTACTTGTAAGTTACATCCGAGCCGTAAAGTTTTGCCAATTACACATACAATAGGTGCGTAATTTTGATAGCGTATATCAAATATTTTCTCGAAAACATATTCGTGGCTACGGAAATGAGAATTGTACTAAAGGAATAATCTCAGTTACCAAACAAGCCATAAATACTGTTGATGAACATTTTTATCGATTTTTGAATCGATTCGCTAGTTTTGTACTCGCTAATTTGGCCATTTTTTAGAAATTTTCATTTCAGCCTTCTCTGTAGCGCGCTCGTCCAAAATATCGCCGATGAATTGCGGCAAGAAATGTTCGGTATTGTTGGAAACGAGCAACAAAATATCATTTTTATTCAGAAAAGAATCAAATAAATCACCCGAGGAAATTATCATTCTGCCGATCCACCGATCAGCATAAGCGCTAAAGTCATTTTTAAAGTTTGATTTTGTTTTCATGAACGGCAAGATGCGGGTATATTTAAAATAATCGTTCTTGCAAAGCTCATCGGCCAAATAAATGTTTACAATATCATTGCTTAATAGAAAATCAAACACTTTGGATAATTGCGTTTGCCAAGCGTACAATTTACGAAGACTAGCGACGGTACAGCAATTGACCGAATCTATGGCCATAATTTTGTGCTTCATATTGGATGGATACTAGCTGGAGAAATCAAACTGACAGGTATATGCCAGTACTTGCTACGACAATCGCGCCTGGGTATTCTTTTTTCTTATCAAGGCGTTCTTTTTAATACGCAGCGTCTTGACGCCAAGTATTAAAAAGACATTTTGGAACGTGCCGATGTATCTATACAGGAAGGTGGCCTGAAAACCGTTATATTCAAAATCTAAATCGACTTCACCCGCAAACGCGTTGAGTTATAACAAATCTAACTACATTTTTACGATGTAATGTTATTTTTTTCTTTCGAATGCATTTAGATTTATTTAGATCCATCCACGCATTGTTGAGATATCGTAATATTGCCATGCTTTTTCACGCATCTCACGAATTATTTTCCTTCTTCTCTTCCCGTGTTTTCGACAAAGCGGTATATGTGCCTAGTACGGTATATAACTTATACGCTCTTTCATACAAATTATACAAAAACGATATATATATCACCTATGTTCGTTGCGAGCTCGTCGATCTCTTCACTACGATGCTGCGCGGTCTCGTTGCGCGTACGTGCTCCACGTCATCAGTTGAGATGATTGGGCCGTCGCAGTGTGCGAGAGAGGGAGAGAGAGAGAGAGAGAAAGTGCACGTGAAATTGTCAGCTGTGTACTTTTCTACCGACAACTATCGGTGCGAACGAAAGGCGCGACTCTGATGGGCTATTTCGGCTTTGCGTCAGATGCTATGCTGATGCGCCTGTCTCTATCTCAATATCTCAGGCACAGTGCGACACAGTGCACACATTTCCGGAGTAACCGGCCAATCCGAACAAAGGAATACACCAGAAATATGTACACTGTGGCACACTATGCCTTGGTTGGATCAGCGATTTGTATGCTCATTTAAAATTCGCTTCCTTTAAGGAGTTGTAAATCAGTACCTGGATTCTGTAATTTTCTAGCTCTGGCTGGCAAGCGACAGCCAATTGCAAGGAAGGTTCAGGGGAAAGACACAACTCTCATAGGATATCGCTCACTAACGATACTGAAAATCATCGATAGCGAATAACAAAATTCTACCACAGATATGAATGCGACAAACCTAACGTTAATGGCTTTCACGGTAAAGCAATAGAGATACAGACACAATGTACTTCACATTATGTTAACGTACGGTCGCCGGGATGTGAGAGAGATAGCACCATAGGGATCAAGTGTAGGAGTTAACGAGACGGTGTTTGGCTTTGCCTTATACATCAGCATTGGGATTCTGTAGTTGCTACCGACAACTATCGGTGTCGTTATCGAACGATAGCCTATGAGAGTCACGCCTTTCCGTTGGAATCTTCTTTCCAATTGGCTGTCGCTCGCTAACGACACCGATAGTTGTCGGTAGTCAAGTACAGAATCCCAGCACAGTATAAGAATGTAGCCAACATAAAGTGCGAAAATCGAATTGACGAATCACAATCGAGGAGTTTTAAATACTGCGTGGGGATTGGCCAATGCTTGTGCATTGGCTAGTTTTTACTATTCCCCGTATACCAAACCAATCACTTCCCATGAAAAAAAGATAAGGTACTGCGTAAATGAGTATAACTTCTGTGTATGAATTTCAATTTAAAAATTCCTACACTCGGACCCGAAAGAATTTTCATTAAAAGATAATGAGATTTTGCAAAGCCAATTTTCAGTTCATCGGGGCAGTTCGAATTTTAAGATAAGTTGAAAATGGAATAATTTTTGCATTCATGAAGTGTAAATTATTACTGCGTAAGGATAAGGTAAGGTAATAAGGTAACCTCAGACCCGGAAGAATTCTCTTAAAAAGATAATGCTATTTTGCACAGCTAATTTAGTTCATCGGGGCAGTTTGAACTTTAGAATGAGTTCAAAATGGCATAATGTTTGCATGTATGAACTGTAAATTATTACTTGCATAAAGATAAGGTACTGCGTAAATGAGTATAACTTCGTTGCATGAATTTCATTTAAAAAATTCCTACATTCAGACCCGAAAGAATTTTCTTGACAAGATAATGAGATTTTGTACAGCCAATTCAGTTCATGGGGGCAGTTTGAACTATAGGATAAGTTGAAAATGGGATAATGTTTACATGTATAAACTGTAAATTATTACTGTGTAAAGATACGGTACTGCGTAAATGAGTGTAACTTCTATGCATGAATTTGAATTTGAAAATTCCTACACTCGGACTCGAAAGAATTTTCTTAAAAAGATAATGAGATTTTGCAAAGCTAATTCAGTTCATCGGAGCAGTTTGAACTTTAGGATAAGTTCAAAATGGAATAATGTTTGCATCTATAAACTGCAAATTATTACTGTGTAAAGATAAGGTACTAGGTAAATGAGTGTAACTTCTGAGAATGAATTTGAATTAAAAAATTCCTACACTCGGACCCAAAAGAATTTTCTTCAAAAGATAATGAGATTTTGCAAAGCTAATTCAGTTCATCAGGCCAGTTTGAACTTTAAGTTAAGTTGAAAATGGAATAATGTTTGCATTCATGAAGTGTAAATTATTACTGCGCAAAGATAAGGTACTGCGTAGATGAGTATAACTTCTGTGCATCAATTTCTATTTTTAAATTCCTACACTCAGTCCCGAAAGAATTCTCTTAAAAAGATAATGCGATTTTGCACAGCTAATTCAGTTCATCGGGGCAGTTTGAACTTTACGATAAGTTGAAATTGGAATAATGTTTGCATTCATGAACTGTAAATTATTACTGCGTAAAGATGAGGTACTGTGTAAATGAATACAACTTCTGCGCATTAATTTCAATTGAAAAATTCCTACATTCAGGCCTAATTTCATTATATCAATGGTAGATATGATCCCTATTATAAACTTGAAAAGTTAAAAATGGTCGCCGACTAATCAAAAAATGTGTCCAGTCTATAAACAAAATACTTCCGACTTTAAAAATCTCTTTCTAATATCTAATGAAAAGTGAAAAGAAAAGAATAGGTATACAACATCCACACGCATCGTTTTATCAGAGATATTTGAAAGTGGTTCTTAATTTCACTTTGGGTAATATGTTTTCTATTTTGATAAAATGTTGGTTCAATGCTGAACTTCTATCAGGTCTTTCAAAAAAAAAAGAAATCTCCATTAAAAACTTAAAAAGTTAAAAATGGACGCCAAGTAATCAGAAAATGTGTCCAATCTAGAACCAAAAAACTTACGACTTCAAAAATCGTTTTCTAATATCTAATAAAAAGTGAAAAGAAATCATTTCATAAATTAGCTAAGTAAACTACTACTCCTTCCGCCAATCAACCTGCCCCCTTTTGTACGGTATGCCACAAAAGTCTACTGAAAATGCTGTACAAAAACTTGGCGTGCATGGTTAAGAACAATAAGCTTGGCGAAGGGGCCGCCGCCTCTTTGTACCTACAGTAGATTGAACCAGATCTAACGCGTGTCATTTGTGTGAACATCAATAGAAACCACCTCGTGTCCAGGTCCTACGAGTACGAGAGAAATACCGTAGTAAGTGATCTCAGTACACTGAGGGAGAGCGTGAGACGGCGTAGCTGGGTCATTCGACCTTTCATGGCGGTTGAACGCAATGGGAGTCGGATCGGCGCGGCGGTATCATCGAAGTTGGGTACGAAAGGATTGAATGGCGTTATACATGGACGGTTGACATAGGCTCAATACCCTTTTCAAGACGTTTTATGTTTCACTCTAAAAACTTTAAAACATTTTTCACTCTATTCATATTATGGTGTAATAGTGTTATACATAATGATACCGAACAAAAATTTTGCGACCACTGCGTTCTATTTTTCTAATAACAAAATTTGATTTTTCGTTTATTCCGACTGCTTGGGCTAACATTATACAAGAAAAAGTTATTAAATCGTCATTATCTGCATGAAAACATCCGAATAGTTGAATTGTATCGGAAATATTCAACACTGCTCTTAGGTATTCGCCATTATCCCGTTCTTCCATAATAAATCTTTCGATAGATATGGCAAAGTGAATAATCGGTTATTGTGATCAAATTTTTATTTCTTTGGTGATAGTACGATTTCCAAGGTGTTCAATTTTGGTTAGATGTTCCAATGTGACATAAACTGAACGTTTATATCACCATATCCGAGAAAAAAATATGTAGGAACATTAAATAAATTGGTTACTCACTAAACGAGTATGTTGTTTGTCCGGAAAGAACGCCGGGCCGCCCATCACGCCTGGATCTTTCCGGGGTTGCACGCGAAGTTTTTGTACAGCATTTTCAGTAGACTTTCGTGGCATACCGTACAAAAGGGGGCAGGTTGATTGGCGGAAGGAGTAGTAGGTTACTTGGCTAACTTATGAAACGAGTTCTTTTCACTTTTTATTAGATATTAGAAAACGATTTTTGAAGTCGTAAGTTTTTTGTTTCTAGATTGGACACATTTTCTGATTACTAGGCGTCCATTTTTAACTTTTTAAGTTTTAATGGAGATACCTAAATACGGCGCAATCTCGAAAAAATGGAGCGCATAAAGATTCCAAAATCTTTTCATTTCTCGCTCCTCTATTCAGCGCATTTAAATAATAGTGCGGATTGAGTAATTGTAAACTATCCGTAATCATGAGAACTCGATCGAATATGTCGTTATTGTTGTACGCGTACATTACCGTTGAATATTTTAAAGCGGCGTACGACAAACTGCTGTTCACTCGTTTCAATATAATTACTTGACCCACGCGTTGCCAATTCATATTGGTATGATCGCTAATTTCATGGACGAAATTACACAAATCCAACAATTTGAAAAGACCCATTACTGTTTCGCGATCCTGATAATTGTAATATAATAAATCGGCAAACGTAAACTTTTATATTTTTAATCTGTTTTAAATTTGACATCCCGACTATTTTTGACCACATTTCGTCGTTCATATCAGTTCGTTTGAAATTTACCATCAATGCGTTATCCATTGAGGAGTTATCCACAAATAAGCTGCCGCATAGCATTTTTTTGTCTCGTTCACGATGCAAACATAATTCCATTTTGAACTTATCCTGAAGATCAAACTGCCCCGATGAACTGAATTGAATATGCAAAAAAAAATGTATTTTTATTATTCGTCAGGTTACACCGAATAAAGTAATTTTATTCCCAACCTCGTAAAGTTAGTATTTGTATATTTTATTAAGTGCATAATTTTCTCACTCGACAGCTGATACGTACTCGTTGACAACAAAAAATCAACGCTCACAGAGACTCGTCTATGTCGTCTACGCAATTACAAGTATTATGCCCGTCATTGACTTCATTTCAAATGTAGCACGAAACATTTTTTTGCATATTCACACCATTTAAATATGCAAGTGAGTCCTTTATGCCCTTAGTTTGTTCGCGCACATTTCGCTTAGGTTTCCTGATGTAAGACAAATCATGACCCGTATGCAGTGAAGAAATCAGGCAATAAATTGTGTCGTGCAAATACTTTATTTCGTTTTGTCTCGGCTCGATGTTTTCTTCCGTTGATTCCTGTGAATCCATCTCGCTCGCACTATACGGTGTTAAAGGTCTCGCGATATGATTCGATGCAGGTTCCACCAATGAGGGCTCGTTATTAATGACGACAGTATCGACACTATCATCGTCGATGTTATCAATTGTCGAACACTGTCCGTTCGAAGGGTTGGCGTCTGCTCGCAGCCGATGGGAACGTTGACGAAACATATCGTACCGTGCTGACAACCGTTTAGTTTCTCGAGCTTCTTTCGTAGGGATACTCGATTTATCATATGTCAGATACGCCCAAGCTCGAGGAACGATGTCCCTTTTACGATAACGCTTGAGGGGCGCGGGGCACTCTGGTGGCGAGCCACAGTATAGCCACGGGAAAGGAATTATCTAGGCTAGACGTTTAATTTTTTTAATTGTTCGATAATTCCAAATTTATCCAGCATATTTTTTTAAGTAATTTATCTAATAGTTTAATCGACATTTATTTTTTAAATATTTATTTATTACACGCAATTCATTCAACAGATTTGATTGGGGGTATTTTTCCATATGTTAAACAAATAGTTGCTATATAAAATTTATTTGTCCGATATTTTATATATAGGGAAACTCGACATTTATTTTTTTCGATTTTTTTTATTGCTTGAAATTTGCAAATTCATTCGCCAGAATTGTTTGAGGCTAGGAAGAAAATAGTTGTTTGACATTTAATTCAAATAAATATATACTCTTGTCCATATCGACGGAATAAATATATGGCGTGCGCTTATCGCGTAGGCTGACCGGACGGTGCCCAAATAGTAGGCTTTGTTTCGCCCATACATCAGGTACCTCGCGCAGCAACGTAGAAGATTTTATTATTTTTCCATATCTTCTATAGGACAAAAATTAATTAATTGATATTGATTTGAAATAAATATCTACTCTTGTATGTATTGGCGACATTTATTTTTTTCGGTATTTTTCATTGCAAAAAAATTATTCACCGGATTTGTTTGGAGGTATTTTTAGATAGCAAAAAAATTGTTGCTCTAGGAAATTTAGTTGTCCGATATTTTATATATGGGGAAGCTCGAAATTGCTTTTGTTCGATATTTTTCATTGTTTCAAAATTCTAATTTTATTTGAAATATTTTTGAAAGCATTTCATCTAGTAGTTTCATCGACATTTATTATTTATTGCGCGACATTTATTCGCCAGATTTGTTCCATAAATTTGTGGAATGAATTTGAAATAAATATTGCATTCTAGATTTTCTTCGTCGCAAGACAAAGAATACTATCCAGAGAAAAATTCTCAAGGCAAAGCGATAAGCGCGCGTGTTAATGTCATCAATATATACCAGCGAACCCATAACAAATTCTCTGCGCTTAGCGCGTATGCAGACCGGACTGCTGCCCGAATAGCTGGCTTTATCTCGCCCATATATTCCGTACATCGTGCAGCAACGTAGAAGAGTTGATTATTTTGTATATGGAAAAGAAAAATGATTCTATAATCATTTGAAATAAATATGTATTCTTGTATGCATTGGTGACATTTATTTTTGTCGATTTTGAAAATTCCAAATTCATTCGACATATTTATGAACGGAATTTATCTAATAGTTTAATCTACTTTGATTTCCTTTTTTATTACGGGAGATTTATTCACACAACAATTTTTTCTCATATCAAAATACTCCCAAATAAATGTGTTGAATAAATTTCTTGCAATAAAAAATATTGAAAAAATAAATGTCGATTAAACGATTAGATAAATTACTTTCATAAATATGTCGAATAAATTTGGGATTTTCAAAATCGACAAAAATTTATGTTACCAATACATACAAGAGTACATATTTTTATAGATTATTTATTAATCTATTTTTATATATTATAGATTTTATCTGTTCTAGTCATTTGCTATTTAAATCAAATTTATTCACTTTATCTATTTTATTTATTATATTATATCTATTTATTCATTCTATTTGTATTATTTATTTGATTGATTTTATTTGTATGAATTTATTTTATTGGATTTTATTTATAGTATTTATATTTATAGTATTGGTTTATTTATCTTATTTATTTATTTCATTTATTATATTATATCTATTTTATTCATGCTACTCATTCTATTTATTTTGGTTAATTTATTATTTTATTCATTTCAGTTGTTTTTTGTTATTTATTGTTCTTAATTATTTTTGTATAAACTATAAGGCACAGCGAAGGTAAGAGAGGAAAGGTAGAAAAGGTAGGAAGAGACGATGGGAGACGAGGCGGGTAACAAGGTGGTGGAGGAGGAGAAGAAGAGGGGGAGACCGACAAATGTGTTGAGGATGGCGAGAGAGCGGGCGGGAAGTGAGGGGAATCTAGAGGAATTCTTAACAGTGAAGAGGAAAGCGGCAGCATTAGAAGGGAAAGAAGGGGGAAAGGGGAAGCA
The DNA here is from genome assembly GCA_958009045.1 of Oxytorus armatus. Classification (NCBI taxonomy): domain Eukaryota; kingdom Metazoa; phylum Arthropoda; class Insecta; order Hymenoptera; family Ichneumonidae; genus Oxytorus; species Oxytorus armatus. The sequence goes on along the minus strand of OY253747.1, from coordinate 6,370,215 downwards.
GGATGGGGACATTTTTAAGAGGAGTAAGTTGGTGGGAAGGTCGCCGGAGAAAAAGAGGGAGGAAGAGGACTGGATCGGAAGGATCATGGAGAAAATGGGTGGGATGATGATAAAGGAAGGGGACAAGGTGGAGAAAAAGATAGAGGAAATGGCGAAAGGTGGGACAAGAGGGTAGAGGAAATGGCGAGAGGATGGGAGAAGAGGATGGAGGAGATAGTGAAGGGGGCAAGGGAGGAAAGGGAGGAGATGTTGAGGAGGTGGGAAGGGGAAAGGGAGGAGATAAGAGATAGGATACAGGAGTTGGAGAAAAGGGTGGAGGGCATAGAGGAGGGTAGCAAGGAAAGAGAAGAAGAAGAGGGCGGGTCGGCGACGCGGTGGGGGAAGGAAAACGGGGAGAAGGTAGGTAGGAGGATAAGAGAATTGGAGCTAAGGATGGACAGGGACGAGAGAGAAAAGAGGAAGAAAAATGTGATAGTGAAAGGAGTGTGGAGAGGGGAGGGGGCGGATTGGGACAAAGAAATAGACAGGATATGGGGGAAAATGGGTGGGCTGGAGGGGAGAGATGAGAAGAGAGAGGTCATGAAGGCCAAGGGGAAGTTGAGAGGGGATAAGGAATGGGTGGAGGACGACTTGACGCGGATGGAGCGGGAGGTGAAATGGCAGATCGAGAGGGAGGCGGAGATGGAGAGGAGAAAAGGGAAAACGGTAAGGTTGGGTTATATGAAGATGTGGGTGGATAATAAGTGGAAGTTTTGTGACGAGGTGGCAGAGGGATGGAGGCGATGGAAGAGGGGAGCGCGTTGGGCGACGAGGGGGGCGGGGGACGGAAATAAAGAGGCAGAGGGAGAGAAGAGGGGGGACGGGGATAATGGGTAGAGAGGGTCGGAGGGGAGGGGGAAGAGGGGAGGGCACAGTAAAAATTGGGTTTTGGAATGTGGCAGGAGTAAAAAACAAGGATGAGGAGTTCTGGGAGGGGTTAAGGAGTTGGGAAGTGGTGGTACTGATAGAGACGTGGGTGGGCTTGAAAGGGTGGGAAGGGATAAGAGAGAAGTGGAAGAGAGGCTACAGGTGGGAGGTGCAGGAGGCGGTAAAAAGCAGAGAAAAGGGCAGGAAGGATGGATGGAGTGTAGGGTAAAGTTGGGGAGGCAATGGTGGTGGGTAATCGGGTTATATGTGAATGGGGACTTGGAGAGGAAGATGAGTATGATGGCGAAATGGATGGAGGAGGAGGGGAATGAGGAGACAGTGGTAATCGGGGGAGACTTTAATGTGAGAACTGGGACGGAGGGGGGGATAAGGCAGTGGTGGCAGCTAGGCGAGGACAGGCAAGGGGAGACTGAGAGGAAGTCAAAGGACAGGGTGGAAACGGGTGAAGGGAAAAGGTGGGTGAGGTTTCTAAGAGAAAGGGGCTGGGGGATATTGAATGGAGGGGTGGAAGGGGATGAAGAGGGAGAATGGACATACGTGGGAGGAAGAGGTAGGTCCGTAATTGATTACGTGGTGGCGGGAGAGAGAGTGCTGGAAAGGATTAAGAAGCTAGAAGTGGAAGGCAGGGTGGACTCGGACCACATGCCGGTGGTGTTAGAGGTGAAGGTGGGAAGAGGAGAGTGGGCGAAGAGGGAGGAAAAGGGAAGGAAGGGAGAATGGAGGGGGAGAGGATGCTGGAATAACGAGGGGGGAATAAGGTTCAAAGAGGAGTTTGGTGACTGGAGATGGCAGGAGGAAGGATTGGAGGAAGGATGGAGGGAGCTAGGCGATAGGATAAGGGAGTTAATGAGCAAGTCGGGGGGGGGGGGAAAAGAGGGACCAGAGAGAAAGTTGGTGGGACAAGGAGTGCAGAGAAGGGAAGGAAAGGCTGAGAAAGGAACTGTTGGAGTGGAGGAGGGGAAGAAAAAGTGATAATGAGTACAAAGTGGAGAAGAGGAGGTACAAAAGGTCGTGTGAAGGAAAGAGGAAGGAGGAAAGGAGAAGGTGGGAAGAGGAGATAAATGGGATAAGGACGGAGGGACAAGCGTGGGAGGTAATAAACCGGTGGCGGAAGAGAAGGAAGGGGGTGACTGTTCACCCCCTTCCTTCTCTTCCGCGTCCCACTCCCGCATACCTATTCCTCTGTAGGAATAGGTATGCGGGAGTGGGACGCGTATTTCAAAGGGCTGTTGGGGCGGGGGGGGGGGGGAGGGGGGGGGGGGTCAGTGAGAGGAGGGTGGGAGAGTCGGAAAGGATCCCGGGGGATGAGGGGGAGGAAGAGCTGACAAGACAGGAGGTGTGGAAGGTGGTGGGGGAGCTGAAGGATGGGAAGGCTATGGGGGAAGACGGGGTACCGAGCGAGGTGTGGAGGCATGGAGGGGAAAACGTGATGGAGAGTCTGCGGAGGCTATGTTGGCGGGTGTGGAGAGGGGAAGGGTGGCCGGAAGGGTGGAAACAAGGAATTGTGGTGCCGGTGGTAAAGAAAGGGAGTGGGGGGACGGTGGAGGAATACAGGGGGGTGACTCTAACGCAATCGGCGTACAAGGTGTACGCTGGCGTGCTGAGAAATAGGCTGAAGCGGGATGTGAAGGGGAAGGGGATGCTGCCGCCGAGCCAGGCGGGTTTTAGGGAAGGGATGGGGACAATGGACAATATAGATGTGTTGAATTTTATAGTTAACAGGGAAATAAGGAGAAAAAACAGAAATTTGGTGTTGTTGTTCGTAGACTTGAAGGCGGCGTTTGACTCGGTGGACAGGGGGAAGTTGGCGGAGAGTATGAGGCATAGGGGGGTAAGAGAAGGGCTGGTAGTAAGGTATGAGGAGGCGTTGAAGGAGACAGCGGGGAAGGTGAAGGTAGGAAAGGAGTGTGGAGAGAGATTCTGGACGGAGAGGGGGGTGAGGCAGGGGTGTCCGCTAAGCCCGCTGCTGTTTATATTGCTTTTGGCGGATTTGGACGAGGAATTGGCAAAGGGACTTTGGGGAGGGGTTGAGCTGGAGGGGGGGGGGGGGGGTAAAGTGTACTCGTTGGCATATGCGGATGATTTGGTGCTTATGGCAAGAGGGGGGGAAGAAATGAAGGGAATGATAGGAAAATTGGAAAGATACATGGAGAGAAAAGGGTTAGAGGTAAATATAGGGAAGACGAAGGTGATGAGGTGTAGGGCTGGGGGGGGCAGGAAAAAGAAAGTGAAATGGTGGTGGAAGGGGAAGGAGATAGAGGAGGTGAGAAGGTACAAGTACTTGCGGTACGTGGTGAGGGCGGATGGGGACCAAAAAGATCACGTGGAGGAGAGAGTAGAGAAGGCGGTGAGAGCGATGGGGCAGGTGTGGGGGATAGGAAAGCGGAAGTTCGGTAAAGAGTGGGGCAGAAGGTTGTGGCTGTTTGACGGGTTGGTGTGGCCGGTGCTGGGGTACGGGGTAGAGATATGGGGATGGGAAGGAAGAGAGGAGGTGGAAAGGGTGCATGAAGGGTTCATGAGATGGGTGTTGGGGGTGACAAGAAGAGTATCAGGTTATGTGCTGAGGGAGGAGTTGCAGAGGGACGCGTTGGAGGCTAGAGCTGGAATGAGGGCTTGGGGGTACGAAAAGAAGTTAGAAGAGGAAGGAGGGGGGAGCTGGTAAGGAGGTGCTGGGTAGAAATAAAAAGGAGGGCGAGAAGTATGAGGGGAAATGAAGGGTGGGAGGAGGAAAGGAGGGAGTACTACGAGGGAAGAGGCTGGGACGGGGAAGAGGTAGTCAGGAAGTGGGAGGAGGGGGAGATGAGAGGAGAGGACATGGTGAGGATAGAAAGGGTAAGACAGGAGGAAGTTAGGTGGAGGAGGATAATGGAGGCGAGTGGGAACAAAGAGTATAAGTTTGTCAAAGGAAGAGGGGTGCCGGAGTTTCTGCCGAAGGGGCGGGCGGAAGAGAGATGGCAGAGGTTGGCAAGGTTCAGGATGGGGGAAGAGATGAGGGGGGCAATGTACTGGGAGACGGAGGAAAAAAGGAGATGTAGGATGTGTGGTTTGCAGGAGGAAACCTGGGAACATGTGTGGGAGGAGTGTATGGGGCGGGGGGGGGGGAGAGGATGGTAAGAAGCAAGGGGCGAAGTGTTGGGTGACGAGTGGCTAGGAGAGAGGTGGCTAGAGAGAATAGAAAGCTGGAGAGGTGGGGGAAGGGGAGTAAGTGCAGTCGGCGCGGGGCAGAAGGAGGGGGCAGTAGTGACAGAGCGGCGGAAGCGGAAGTCCGGGTATGAATGGGTATGAATGAGTAGAGGATGTGTGGAGGAAAAGCGAGAAATGGGAAGATGCTCTCTCTCTCTCTCTCTCGGTAGAATAGTATGTAGAGTAAGTTAGAGTAAGGTAAAGATAAGTATTGAAAAGTGTGAGCGGAGCTGGGGTCCGCACTGTACCCCGCATGGCGGGAAATAAACAGTTATTATATAATAACATACAAGAGTACATATTTGTTTCAAATAAATATCGAACTGAATTGTATCAAATTTTTATAGTAATTGGAGCAAAACTGACGGAGATATGGAATTTTAACCAATTGTCGCCGCTCGGGAAATGCCTGAGCGGCGACGACTCTTGGTGCGAATTTCCGAAACCTGCAGCAGCAAATAATTTTCAGACATTCAAACACAGTTATACTGCGCTTCCTAGTGATGTTCTCAGTGCTATAAAACCTATTTACGAGGATTTGAGCAAGGCAGTTAAAATATAGTGAAAAAAGAAAAAAATTCGGATTTTTTAATGTAAAAAACTTCAAACCGATTTTCCCATACTGCACGTTTTCAAAATCGGTGACAGCTGTAGTTTGAAATCTATTGCACTGATCCTTTTCAAACTTGGTACAAGCTTTCTCTGTATAATTCATGAAGTAACGCTGCCAAGTTTTTTTTCAATTTGTTGTTATTTTTATTTTACAATAACAAATTTGCCGATTTTTTAAGCGAACATCGCGTTTTTGACTTTCCAAAATGTTACTCAAAATTGAAAAATTAATAACAATTAAAAAACTCGACAGCGGTACCTGGGGAAACTCATAAACTAATAAAACCAATTTGATTTTTTGATTTCAGATGATCAAGTGATGAGTTACAACTATCACCGGAAAACAACTTTTTTTGGAGACGTCTCTGGAGATTTGCTTAGAAACGGCTTAGTTTTTAATATTTTCCGCTGAAATTTTCAGAAAACTATTCTTGAAATGTTACTCTACAATACTGTAATCATTGAATTTAAAATACATTGCCCGTATCTTGTAAAAAAATGTTTGAAAAAATGTCTTTTTTTCGCCGAATTAACCGTACCCCCTCCTTAATGTCATCAATATGTAAGGGTGATCGCATTACAAAATCTCTGTGCTTAGCGCGTCGGCTGACCGGACTGTACCCAAATAGCAGGCTTTGTCTCGTACGTACTTGCGAGCCCCACAGCCTGCCTGCGCGCTAAGCACATTCAGTGTTCACCAGTCTTCACGCGACATTCGGTGTTGCCAGTTCACACGCGTTTACTCTCCACCTTTCAACAGCATATCCTGCAGTAATGCGTTTTTTAAATTTCAGTATGTAAATAACGGCGATCGATTACCCGATTGATTAATTTGTGACAACCTATTCTAAAGTGAACATAACGTGAACGTGCATCGACAAAGACGATTGACTATCCGATCAATTTGTGACAAACTACTCTAAAGTGAATATAACGTGAAAGTGCATCGACAAGTTAATTTCCAGAAAGAAACACCCCACCACCGATATTTATTATTGTTTATTATTTAAACAATAATAAGTATCGAATAATTTGTTTTCTATACAATAAAAAATAATTATTTCTTCTTTTCCTATAATGAATTTTTCTTTTCCTATACAAAATATAGACCGAATAACTTTCGACGAGCAACTATTTTTTCCCTATATAAAATTACGCCCAAACAAATCAGGTGAATAAATTTATCGGAATAAAACATATCGAAATAATCGCCAATACATACAAGAGTACATATTTATTTCAAATAAATATCAAGTAATTATGTTTATCCTATACAATAACAAAAGAATTATATTTCCTTTTCCTATAATGAATTTTTTTTTTCCTATTCAAAGTATAGACCGAATAAATTTCGTCGAGCAACTATTTTTTGCTGTATAAAATTACGCCCAAACAAGAAATTTATTCACCGGATGGTGAATAAATTTCTCGCACCAAAAAATATCGAACAAATCGCCAATAGATACAAGAGTACATATGTATCTGAAATAAATATGTATCTGAAATAAATATGTGTAGTAAATATATTATTTAATGAAATATAGTTGTGATATAAACTAATACGTTGCTGATATGATGGTTTGAAATTATTGTAACAAAGACAATTTAATTAATGGAAATATAAACGTCGCGGAGGCCACGCTGTATAGGCGCAGCGATACTCGAAGAGAAAATTGAATAGATGTACTCTCAAAGAATGTCCGAAACGAAGCAAACAACCCCACACCATTGTCGAGCCCTCGAGCCGTTGTTTCTGTCTTTTTGTCTTATGGGTACCCCTAGCACAGCGTCGCCAAGATCTGGAATCGTTGTCTCCGCATGAAAGCAAAATTTGTTTTAAATTTATTCCACAAATTTTTGGAACAAATCTGGCGAATAAATTTCTTGCACTAATAAATAAAAGCCGATTAAACTGTTAGATTCCTTTCAAAAATAAATGTCGCGTAATGAATTTTCAAACAATAAAAAATATCGAAAAATCTAAATGTCGATTAAACTGTTACTTAAATTTCTTGCAAAAATATCCCCAAACAAATCCAATGCAAAAATTCCTTGCAATAAAAAATATCGAAAAAATCGCCAACGCATACAAGATTACATTCTTATGTGAAATAAATATGGAATAATAATTTTTTTGCGTATACAAAATATGGAAAAATAATAAGATCATCTCCGTCTCTGCGCGATGTACCGGATGTATGGGGGAGATAAAGCCAGCTATTCGGGCAGCAGTTTTCACCGGTCAGCCAACGCGATAACCCCATACCATATATAGAGCCTAAGATTTTTTTTTTGAAAACGGTACCGTGGCCACCAAGATTGCGTGAGATTTTTTCCATGAAATGTCGTTAAACTATTAGATGAATTTCTGTCGAAAATACATATTGCGTAATGAGTTTGTTTTTCCTCTACGAAATATAGGTCACGAAATAAAATCTTCAACGTTGCTGCGCAATAATCCCTATACCATATATACATCTGGTCAGCCCATACGCTAAGCACAGAGAATTTGTATTGCGTTCGCCGGGACATATTGATGACATCAACACGCGCGCTTATCGCTTTGCCTTGAGATTTTTTCTCCGAATAGCATTCGTCGCCTTGCGACGAAGAAAATAATGAACGCAAAATTGATTTCAAATTTATTCCACAAATCTTTGAAACAAATCTGGTGAATGAATTTCTTGCAATAAAAAATTAATGCCGATTACACTGTCAAATAAATTGCTTTCAAAAATAAATGTCGCGTGTTACGTCGTGCATTTTTCATGGGATCTTTACTGTATTACCTTAACTTTACTTTCAACTTAAGGCATAATATTTTGCGCTGACTCGCAACGTAAATTCATCACTTGAGCGGATCTCGCCGCTCGAGTTCCTGCTTACTCCATGTCCACTAAATTCTTAAATTACCCGAGCTCTTCGACCGGACGATCGCAGAACGAACAGCCACACCAATCGTGAGAACGGATGTCGCCACTCACATTTCTGCATATTCCACTTTTGGCTAAACGTATAAATTACCTGAGCGTTTGTTCGTTCGTTCGAAGAGCGAACGGTCAATATCAGATCTCCGCTGACTAGTTTCCGGCGCGACGAAGCTCGAGGCCTCGCACGATATTCCTAACTTGTGGACATTAAGAAGTCAGCACTGTTCGGTTGCCGCTTCACGACAGCCGAATGCTCATCCTTTTGTTAGTCTTTACTCAACACTCGTGGCGAGAAGTCCGCTCTCAACATCTAAGCGACTCTGAGTCTTAATCCAACGCTCGTCGAGAGAACAACTCTGATAAACCAACTGTCATAACCCGGTACCTCTACGACAATCTAGCTTTGTAATAACTCCGACTTTGAACGGTCACCTCGAGCAACAACTATATACGAATATATTTGTCAGTGTCTCGCGTATTTCGTACTACGACTTTTCAACTGTGTTAGTCTGCTATAATCATCAATTGTCCGAATAAAGCCAGCGATTAATTATGCTCGACATCTCGATTTCAATCTTTAATCGGGAACGAACCACGAGCATTTCCTTATTCTTCGAGTATCGTACCCTATGTGTTTCTCCTACGACCTCTGAGGCGCCGCGTCCACGTTATTCGCTTTACCTCTGAGTCGCCGCGCACACGTCTCCCTTTGTGAAACTCCCTGGGACGTAAAAGAATTTTTGGTTTCAGAAGTGGGATCTCCGGAATGTCGAGGTCACGCGCCGTGCTTCGGACCAAGTGAAAAAAAAACAGTGACAATTGACAGTGAAAACGGGCTTCAAATGTATATTTCAGTAAAGAAAAGAATATATACATCGGCGAAGAAACAGCCAATTACCAAGAGTCCAATTATCAAAGAGGAAAACCACTATTACCGAGGACAATCCCGAAAGGAAAGTGTATTGGCGTGATCCCCATAATATTATAATTGAAGGAAGGATGATTTTTATACCGACGCTCATCTTCGCCAGCTCCACATAAGTACCTTTTACATCGCCATCCTCACGTCTTTCTCTCTTATATACGAGTGTTGAATTTTCCACCTAGACTCACCTTTAACGTACCGAACCCAGATTAAAAAAAAAAAATCTGAACTTGAAATAAAAAATTTATAATAAAACCCAAGTAACAAAATTTGTTATTGGTAATTTATTAATTTTTCGATAAAAGTCAATTTCGGAATTTTAATAACTATACTCAGAGGAAATTTTGAATTACCAAAAATTTTTCATTTTATTAATCTCAAATTTAATTCATTTCTCGAAATTTTGAAATGTGTAATTCAGTCAAAAATCTCAATATCAAAACTTAAACTCACTATCCTCCAAATTAAGATCATTTTTTTGAATTAAAAAAATTTATAATTCGGATACGGATCCGAATAGTCAAATTATTAATTGAATAATCTTGAAATGAAAACCAATTTTTGGATTTCTAATTCAGGTAAAATCTGAATATCAAATTAAAAATTGATATCCACCAAGGTTAATTCTATTCCTAAATTTTTTCAAATTTATAATTCAGATAAGAATCTGAATACTTGAAATTTTTATTGATCAATGCCCAAATTTAATTCAATCCTTGAATTTTCCAAATTTATAATTAAAATCAAATCTGATTATCCAAATTTTAAATTTATTATAATATTTTTCGAATTTAATCTAAATGCAGAATAGCAAGTTTTAAATTTACCATTTTTCGAGTTTAATCCAACTTTTGAACCATTTGAAACTTATTATTCGTACGAATTTTGAATATCCGAAAAATTTGGATTTATCATCTCTTAAATTTAATTCAAATTTCGACCTTTTCCAAATTATAATTCAGACGATCTTGAATATCCAAAAGTCCGTATCTACTTATTTTCAGATTAAATTCATTATTCGAAATTTCTTAGGACTGACAATTCGGATAGAGATCCGAATACCCAAAGTTAACCTTATTAATTTTCAAATTTAATTCAATTTGCGAATCTTTTAATTTACAATTCATACTAGTCTGAATACACCAGGAATTTTTATGTTATTAATTTTTGGATTTAAGTAGTTTCTTTTGAATTTTTCCAAATTCTTCGTTCATATCAGAATCTGAATACTGAGAAATTTGAGTTTATTAATTTTCCCATTTAAGTCAATTTTTGACATTTTTCCCAATTTGTTGTTCAGATCAAATTCTGAATAACTAAAAAATTTATATTTATTAATTTCTAAACCTAACTCAATTTTTGAAACTTATTCAAATATATTATGCCGATAAGGAAAAACTGAATATCCAAACTTTTAAATTATTTTTCACATTTAATCCAATTTCAGAATATCAACAATTTAAATTTACTATTTTTCAAGTTTAGTCCAGTCTTCTAATCTTTGAAATTAATAACTCGGAAAATTTTAAACATCCGAAAATTTGGAGTTATTTTCTTTTAAACCTCATTCAATTGTCGAATTCTTCCAAGACTTATAATTCAGACAATTCTGAATATCAAATAATTTATATTTATTAATTTTCAAATTAAATTTATTCTTCTAAAGTTCTTAAGATTAATAATTCGGATAAAGACCCGAACATTCAAATTTTGAATTTATCAATTTTCAAATCAATTCCAATCTTGAATTTTTCCAATTCATAATTCAGATTGTAATCCATTAACTTTCGGATATAATCCGATTCTTAAAGTTTTCAATTTCTAATTCAGATAAAATCTGAATACCCAAGACATTAAATTTATTATTTTCCAAATCTGATTTAATTTTTGAACGTTTCAAATTTATAATTCTGATAAATTCTGAATATCCGAAACCTGTAAATTTATCATATTTCAAACTTAATTTAATTTTTGAATTTGTGAAATTATAATTCAGACAAAATCGGAACATTCGAACCTTCCAAATTTATTATTTTTGAAATTTAATTTAATCTTTAGTATTTCAATATTATAATTTAGACAAATTGAATACCTAAAATTTGAATTTATTAATTTTCAATTTGAACCAGCTCCGAATTTTAGGATTCATTAGTTCAGAGAAATACTCAAATTTTAGTCTGTTGACCCTTCAAACTGAACGAAAATAACCGAAATTAAAACCCTGTATTTCGAATCAGTATTCGAATTTTCAGGAATTTATGAAAGGAATTTTATATCAGATAGGTACGTTAACCATACCGAACTAGTTAACCCGATATTTACAGAGCTAACCATACTTAACTTGACTTCACGGGGTTAATCAGGTTCAACCCGACCGTACAAATAGAAAGGAAAAATTCAAGACTCATTTTCCTTGATGAATGATTGCATGTTATATTTTAAGTAACTGGCATATACTCGTTTTCTTCGAACAATAGAAGCGGAAATCGAAACGATTTCCGCGTTGTACCACAGCCGAACTGTCGCTGCCGCTTGATAATAATCGCTCCTCGTTCAACGAATATTGTCTAGTATTAAACGAGGTATATGAATTGGCTTACCGTATATTACCCCTTTTTGGGTATATGGATCTCACTCGTTACCCTTTGACTAATGAACCGCTTAAACGTAAGATTAACCGTAAACAATTGCTTAACGCGATTAAACAGTAGAAACAAATTCTGCGCGAACAAGCTGATCTTGTAATTAACAACGACTTTAGGTTGAATTTTTCTCGGGAGGTCGAGCCGGACGAACTAACCTCCATTATCATCACCGACAGTACGACTGGTACGGATCACTATTACGATCCGGTTACTGGCCGTCGATCGTGTACCGTAGTGTCACAGGTAGAGGGTACCTCGTTAACCACCCTTGATTAACTTAAAAAAATAAAAAATAAAATTACTAATCACCCAAATTTCATCCGGCTACCCTCGTCCTACCTCTTTTCCACCCGTTACCGCCTAATTACTGACTACAAACCATAGGCTCTGGCGAATCAGATATACTGGTACATACTGTCATACCGGTCAGTAACTAATATCAAAAGCCCCTGCGGTTACTCGGAACATTAACACAATAAATTCAAAATTTCCTGCGGGGTGAGGTCAACTGGTACAGGCTACCATACCGGCCAGCAGCTGTTCTGTAAACACTTTCCGGGCAACACACATAGTTGCCGCACGTACCCAATAATACTTGACTTAAAAAAAGGAAGACTTTTACGCCACGGTCGACTTATAAGGAAAGTACCCGAGGTGTCCCGCTCCGATTTTGTTGATACTCATGCATGTTATAGAGCATTGAAAACTAAGCAACACGTATTTTGTTTTATCTGCGGAAAAACGGTTTCAAGGGGTGAAATCGCCCCCAAAGCTACACAGGTTTATAGCGGAAATGAAATTAAAGTTGATGTATTTTTGAATTTGTGCAATACAACACTTATAAGGGTTTGGGGTAAGCTAACCCAAATAGGGCTAGCTTACCCCATCATTTTTATTTTATTTCCGCTATAAAACAGCATAATTTTCATTCCAATCGATTCGCAAGTTTTCAATGTAGGCTGCAAGAAGTAGGTGCTCAAGGGTGTTTCGACCCCTTAAAATATATTCTTTTTTCATTATCTGGTGGGTTCTTCACTCCTTCGCATAAGAAACATATTCATTTTTGTTTCATCAAAATCGATGCACTGCTTGTATGTGAAACTGCAAAATCGGCCCTTGACCTGTGTAACTTTAGGGGGTGGTTTCATCCCTTGAAACTGTTTTTCCGCAGATAAAAAAGCATACGTGTTGCTTAGTTTTCAATGCTCTGTAACTTACATGAGTTTCAACGAAATGGGAGGACGACACTTCTGGTACTTTCCTTGTTAGTTCTGTTGGCCCGAATTCCGATTCGACGCGCGTTCGCGATTAGATGATTACAACTGATCCGTGAGTTATATATATATGTACGTACACGACGACCGGCTCTCTACGTACGAACAGTACGTTCTTCATTCCCGCGATCTTTTCAAACCGCGGAAACAAGGGGGGGGGGGGGGGGGGTACTCGTCGGGAACCTACAACAACATACACCTAGTTATGCAAGTTATATTCGTTCGAAATAGTTTTCCTTTTGTACGACGTGTCAAAATTTTCCTCTAAAATTCAGAATTTTACCTTCCTAATATCTCCCATTCAGTCAAATCAGATAGATGGGATTCTCCAGTATGATAATTCATACCGGAAATATCGCGATGACCGAAACAGACGACTATCTTCTCGCTCACGTGACAGATCCGATTCTCGAAACAGGTCTTATGGTTCAATTAGATCATGTGAGTCAAAGTCTCGTTGCAGCAAACACGAGTTTAGCCCCCGCGCTACAGAAATCATTCTCGTCACCGACACGGTCGTGATAAGTCGCGACCTCGTAAATATAAAGAAGACTGATATGCAGATCGCGAAAAAGATTACTCGCGTTCGTACCAAGATAACCCTTACTCGGAACGTCACTACAATAGATACGAATCTAATTAACGGAAGTTACAATCACCACACCGCCATCGTCGTGACAGGAGCCGCTCCGAGCCGCGATGCCGTAGACGCGATGAATTGCAATATCAAAGTTGCGATCGTTCATTTTCATCGAACTACCGTGACGATTCGAATAGACATTACAAAGGGAATCGACATCATAAGAACGGGTTCTTCCGGGGTGAATCACCAGTATCCAAATACCGAAGGAAATCGCGAGAACGAAATCATCGTTCAAAATCACCCGACCAAAAATACGCGAAACAGCTAACCGCTTATTACTACGCACGATCACCCTTTCGACATATAAGCTATTCACCCGAAGAACGTACACGCGACGGACGAAACGACACATCATACAAGCTTTTAAACTTCCAAGAGGCTCGGCACGGCAGCGCGATGCCGAGCACATTTCTCGAAGCACTCACGAAAGTCCACTAGACATTTTCCCCACCACCGTCCTTGGAAAAAAAACAATAATTTAGAGAACGAACGAGAATAACATCGAATTAGATTCAACTGGTTGCACTATAGGATAGGATCGTTCTATCTGAAGGATAACGCTGAAGTGAGCATAACAAAAAAGGGTCCTAGTATCGGATATATAAATTAATCGCAAAATTTTTGACGGATGTTGTAACTGATATACTCTGGGTGCCATGTCGATCAGCGTGAACGACCTTTCAGCAACCTTCCATGTGGTCGACAACAACTTTCCCCTTATTTCGCAACAATAGCGCGTATATTGATGAGGGTCTCGGTTGCGTGGTCATTGGCAAGAAAAGTATCCGTTTCATTGACACTGACGTTATAACGGCCCCAGCACGCACAAAAATGCTTATGCTCAATAGAATTAAGAACGATACTCCATTCGGTCATATACCATACCTCAAAATTTGCGATGGAATTTATTGTGGAAATGCCGTAGTCAGAAATCGCAAGGGATCTGCGCTTTTATATGCTACCAACTGTCGAAACGAGAAGGTAGATTTCGTAATACCAAAAATGTCTTTACTACCGTTTAAATCTCGCGAATCTCTATCCAAGCATGCATCCTTGCCAAATTCGATGGGTCAGACGAAGACGAGACTTCTACGCTCCAACAATTTCGACATTTGGAGCGCAAAATAATGTACGATTAATTAATCGATTAGCCTCTAACGTTGTAATAGGATCCTTAATGTCTCAATTCGATCTGCCTATCTGGGTTGCTCCATGAATTCGACCAGGATAGATGAGTGGACCCTCGCACGAGATCTTATGGAATTAAACCTACGGTCTGCTATTGCCAGTCTCCCACTTCCCAAAATCTTGTACCCTCTAGATCAGTTAGATAGCGCGTTACATTTTTCGGAATTCCATTTTCTGTCTGCGTTTAACCAATCCGAAAGCGGTGTTGAGAGGCCTACCACAACGTCCAATGAGAATAATACACTATGCCTCGATATGAATATCGATGAACGCGCCGAGTCGAACATTGCCACCTCGATATCCATGAGTTCATCGGCCAGAACTGGCAAGGACTACAAGAAGGACATCGAAAGCGTCTGCACTCGGGTTGCAATACGAACAGTCATCCGGACGATACCGTCAACTCAAAACGTCAGGAGGAATCGATAGCCTCGCAAAAGCACGAGCCCGACTCCACAATATCGGAATCTGACAATGCGGCCCGGAGGCAACCATCGTCAGCATACGCTCTGGTGATACGAGACCACGAAAGGGCCGAATCTCAGTTGGGTGATCTTATACCAAACAACTTCATCAGGTACTTACCCCGATCCGCTGGAGAAATCTCAATACACTTAAAATCGACTTTGTCACATCTGGAAGAGGAAGGTCGACTCTGTCCCCCGACAGGGGAGGGAACCCCACACTGTTCTAGTTTTTCTGCATCAATTGCATACGCATCAAATCTTATGCCAAATCCTAACGACATCGTCATCAACTCCACCAAGAGGTTCCGAATTCAAACAAACCGCAAGGTAGGGGAACATCTCCCTCGGTTGTCGCCGATCAACATCTCGTCATACTCGCTCACTGCAGCCAATTATGATAAAAGGTTACCCCATGAAAACTTCCATCACCAGCATTCTTTTACGGATACGAGAGACCATCTTAAGCGGCCGATGAGGAAGAAAGTATCGGAACCTTTCATACACAAAGCTTACGACAGGGAAGTGGCGCCAACGGAAATCGACGCTAATCAGCATCAACAATCAGCTGACGTTCTTCAGTCATCGGTCAACAAACACAGCTACGGTCGAGCCGCATACAATATACCATCGTTTAATCTGCCTCAATGCCTCTATAAGATCAAGAAACGTTCGTTTTTACGTGCAAGATTCCACTTACGAATCGTCGCCCTTATTAATCAGTCTTTCGACTCCCATGTTACATCTGGGGACCCAAACGATCATGAATGCATCACGTGAAGAATCGAAAATTCTTCAACATTACTTGGACTCACGCATCATGTCGAGCTAGTTGATTCTTCGACGAGGGTACTCTACGCAATCGGATTCGTTGGTTGGAACCAAGTAGCATTTCAATTGCATGATATGATACCGGCGATCTACGAAGGCAATGGCAGAAGACTCGACTACAATACCATCATTCAGAGCTGTAAGGACATTCGCAATGTCGGTACGCCCCAACGACCATGGAATCTTCTCACGCATTCGACAATTAATGTACGCAAAGGTAGGGAGACCACTGTTTCCCATTGCAACAGTTTACTGGTCGTACCCATCTGCGGTCATTGAGAAGGACGTCAACCGGAGTACTATCAGGTCTCTAACGGACAAAGGCTCATCATGAACTGCAACCGCAGATTACTCCATTACAGTTGCATGAGTGATATGAAAACACAGCCAAGGAGATTCGCGAAACCGTTTTCCGACTGACGACACGAACTCACAAAACTAAGACCCTATGAGAGTACGAGGTATTTTGAACTTGCGCGCGAGAGAGAAATGAGAAGTTATTATTGTGGTACGAGTGACACGAGAGTGATGATAGTGGGGACGACCGTGTGCTTCACCTATATTGAGAATTTCTCGCTCTTTTTCTCCTTGGAATGCCGAGCTATCAACAGCTTTCTATTTTGAGATGCCGTCTCGATTATCAAGCCGTAACCATCGTCGTCGGACTTACTCCGTCAACAATAACAACACTACGAGAATTACAAAGCATGCACCGTGGATCCCGCAGGACTATCGAGAAGGCAGCAGTTCGAAGATTTCCAACTCCAGGGAGAAAGCAGCCATCGTGACTCATCGCCAAGATTAATAAAAGATCCGAATCGTTTTACATAATCTGACGACAAATACAAAAAAGAAAAAGGATATTATACTTTATACGATTGGTGATTGAGGTGTGATTCGTGTGACTGTTTTGTATTATTTGTATGAAATAAGGGCTATCGAAAGTACGCGAGAGATGATCAAAGACGATTAACGTAATGTGAAAGTAAAAACGAAGTATCTTGTAAAAAGGAGACTA
The DNA here is from genome assembly GCA_958009045.1 of Oxytorus armatus. Lineage (NCBI taxonomy): Eukaryota > Metazoa > Arthropoda > Insecta > Hymenoptera > Ichneumonidae > Oxytorus > Oxytorus armatus. Next base: position 6,353,575 of record OY253747.1, on the reverse strand, counting down.
GTTGAATTTGGTTATTTCCTTCAAAGATATGTTGATATATTTTTATGTGTCATTTTCAGCGAATTGTTTAACCTTTGTGTCGAACTTACAATTCCTTTCAATCGACTTTACGTTATTTTTCATTCTATAATAAATAAAAATCTTATAATTGGCTCCCAACGTGAGTCCTCTCTTTCGTTTTCTATCGTAAAAAAAAAAAATAAATTTAACTCTATGACATTCGAACGAGGATAGCATAGAGTTACTATTACAATAGAATAAGTTAGAATAAGATTTGGGCTCTTCTTCCATCTCCTTCCCCATACAACAAACATAAAGGAGTAAATGTATAACTAGAACAAGTATTAGCGTTCTTTTCTGTTTTTTTTCTATAAAACGAAAATTTTAATACCTTCGCTATAATGGTAATCTAGAATAGAAATAAGACTCTCTTCTCCTTCCTCGTTCCCTTTCTTATATACCACAAATAGATTTACTACTAGGATATGGGCAGGATAATAATAAGGACCGTCCTTTCGTTTTCTCTCGAAATAAGTAAATAAATAAAATCAAGAGACAAAAATAAAATGTGACAACTCCTCTAAAATAAGTATTCAGTGACGGAACAGCCATTTTTGAGTACGGCATCTCCGAATTCTAACGTCTAGCTGCTAATAATCCTGCTATTTATCGATACTTTGTCGAAGCATGATCATTCAACCATCAAGATCAATACAAATTTTTCGGCAATATGCTTTTCGACTTCAGGAAGGGAACAAAAGGAAAAAAAGCGTTCGCATTACCGCCCCACCGTCTAAATTCGAATCCAAGTAGACAGACTTCAGCATGAACCATCCGCTACCCTACTCCTGTTCCCCCACTAGACGCGACTGAGCACCATGCTAACCGAACACTATTAAAATTTTCCCAACCTCAGCGTTGCACTTATTATAATTGAACTACTTACCCTTTCCCTCGGAGCAAAGACCGGACACACACAGCTTGTAAGACCAATTGTATAATCAAGTTAAGCCAGTTTCCGTAAATCGTCACCACCAAACAGACAGTCATCAAGAAAAAATTCAACTAACTCGAAATTTCGGACAATTATAAGCGATGCAGTTGCGACCATTCCCGTAATAAAGATGTCAGTAGTAGGTAAAATGAATTCCTACAACCTTTAACTCCCCCAAGGAAACACGTAAATTTGATATATAACAGCAACTACAAACAACGTTATTTGAATACTATTCGCTAAAAAGCAAATTTGTGTTTTGTGCCGAGTATAAAATAAAAATACAGGACGTTTTAATATTTGTACTATCACGTAATCAAAAACTTTATTTGAAACATGGTGCAATTTACAATGACATGTTTGGTACATTTTTTTTGTCAACTTTATAGCATCATTTTTGCGAGCAAAACAATAATAATACAGATACAGACTTGGTAAGAAACTTTACGAACTAAATTGTAAACGACTGTAAATTATTTTGGCTCGCAGATAAAGAATTCTCTAGTCAAGTCGCAGATACCATTAAACTACTTCAAAGGCTTACGGGTGTTTTATTACTTAATGTTATAGTACAATGATTTGAAAGGTGATTGAGGGAAATTAACCATCTATGACGCATAATAACATTCGTGTTGAGTACGAAAATTGGAATCTTTAGGCGATCTTTTCGTCTGTACATAACGTCATTGATGAGCGAATCATAATTGATTCTGAACGGAAGCCAGGTGTATATACTGTAATGCGTGCGGTTTCGAAAAGCCAAAAGTTCGTTCGTCAGTTGATTATTATTCAATGGAAAATCATTCGATTGGAAAGTAATTTTTACAAATTGTGCCGCGTTTTCAGTAAAACAAATTTTTTCGTTGTTGCTCAACAAAATAACAACATTTTTGTAATCGGACAATATGGTGGCAGTGTTAAAAATCCTTCTCGCCAATTAAGAAATGCAATGCGTAATAATCGTATTCATTGATCAAAATTAGTAACTCGTAATCACCCGTTGCGGTATATTCGTTTTCGGTTACGCCTGCGTTGAGGGGCAATGTTCAATATATCCGCTGTATAGTTGCCATTTACTTGCGCATCAAACCCCAAAACCCAAACGAAATGATCAATGGGTAAGTCGTATCAATTTTCACACGTCAGCCGATGTACCGAAGGGTAATTTGAAATAATGACCCTTGTAGTCGACCAATTTTCTTTGATTGTCCGAAAAAAAAATACAAACGAATTATAGCAATTCATCTTTGTTATAGAATTCGAAATACAATTACAATGCTCCGAACGATTTCCCGGGTGTTGCGTTGATTCAACACCAAGAGCTGGTTTAGCATATGAAACCATATTTGGTTTTATCTGCATGAAGTCGGATAGTTCGAAAATCACGTTCTCAAACTCCCTGTTCGGGGGTGAATTGCCAAATACTTTCATAAGAAGGTCTGTGCCAAAAGTATTTTCTTCCTGCGGACACTTGGCATTTTCGACCGTAGGGTTTTGATCAATATTTTCATTGATCCAACTCTCTGGCCTTACAGATTCCAACATGTAATACGTTGGTTTGTTCGAAGACCGCAACGAGCTCGTACAGTTTTGTGGGTCACCGATATATTGTTGGCCGTCATTGAAGTACGTGGCAACGGGTCCGATCATTGCTTCCACATCTCGAAGGTAATTGTCAAATGCGTAAACATCAAATTCTCCGTCGATATAATTATTCGCCGACGCGTTCGACAAATCCATTTCGAGGTGAAGTAAAATATTGCGTTTGTATAACAAAAATTTCGTTCGGTAACGGAATAGCTCTCGTATATTGTGCAACATTACCAATGCCTCGATATCGTATTCCTCGGGATTATCCATACTAGATCTGAAATAAAATGTTTGCGTGTGAAATTTAAAAATCCCTCAGCACCCCCCGACTAATATGTTCTGAGCGTATTTTAACTTCGCATCTTAAACGCAAATTACAGCGACATAAAAAAATTATATTGCGAATTTTACAAAATCTTAATACCTTGAGCGATCCAAGCTGACAATGAGTTCAATATAATAATTTGTGACCGCAACGCGAATAGTATTTTTTAATTTCAGCACCCGATATAAAAGTCTCAAAAAAAAATGATTGTTCGAAAAAAAAAACGATCTTTTGATGGGAACAAATAAAATTTAAGAATATCCACAATTTTCACATAAAAAAAATGGAGAAGTCATGGGACACCTGGTAGATGTGAAACATCCAACATCTTGAGAATACCGTGTGGGATATGTTGCGTGGAGAATAAAAAAAAAATAACAAGAAAAGTAGCTTTTGATTTTATTCTAAAACTTTTATTTGGGTGCTTCATTTGTTACTTCGGTTATAGTAGCACTCGTTGCTGCGTTTGATTCGATGAAACTAACAATCTGTCGATGATAGCTGAAGTAAGAAATGAATGTTTTAGATGTCATGTTTTCAAGATATCTACAGAACACTGCATCTATAGTCGTGCCATACCTTGTAGTAGGCTCATTTGCGTGGTTGTTCATGATCAACTGAAATTCATTTTGGAGAAAATGTATGAGTGGCGATGATTCAGCTTTGGCAAAATCAACATTGAAACCCCCTGCTAAAGTTAATGGAGGTTGATGTAAATTTGCTCCTAATAGCATTGAATCGGCTGAACTATATTTGAGTAAAAATCGTGCAAAAATCGTATAATATTGTGAATTTTTTTGTTTCGAGACATATATACAAAGATCATGACCAATTCCCTTCCATCCTCTATAACAATTTGTGCCGCGCATAAATCGCTAATATCGTCTTGACCAAAACCAAGTCCCGTTACATTTCTCAACCTATCGATTATGCGAAATATAATAACATCAAATAAATCTCTATTCTGACAAATAACTGCACCACCAGCTCTAACATTATTGCGTTTGAAGTGGACAATATAATCAAAGTTAGGGACGTCGACGTTTTCTTCATTACCAAGCCATGTTTCACTCAATAATAAGAAATTACTATTTTTTACGATCGAATCTTGTAGATCTGGGATATGCTTTCTGAGACATTGACAATTTAGCGTGAATAACGACAATCCCTTTCTTCATGTTATGAAATTTGATAGTAATCCTTGGAGTGTCTCGAGTCTATTAAGCGATAATCTTTCAAATTCTTCATGCAACTCTACAACTGATGGATCAATTCGTCTACCGTGGTAGAATTTTAGATCATTATTACGTGTATACGTATATGTATAAGACTTCAATACTTGTTACTCGCGACAGGGCTACACATAATAATTGTATAGAATGAGTTTTGTTATATTCATAAACAATCTCGCTGTAAGACCCTTGAGACTTATGGATAGTCATAGCACATCCAGGTATCAATGGGAAATGATTTCAGAATCGCGCCTCTGCATGCGCAATCAACCTGTGCGCAGAGTTGAGTGGAGTGGAGCCTCATCACGACGTGCCATCGACGTACCCTTTCGACCGATATACTCCCAACGCGCGTAAACATGTTTCACATAAAAAAAATCGTAATTTTCCTACGCCGATAAATTCTACCACACACCTAAAAAAACATGACTAAATATAGAAAAATTATTTGCCAATAAAATTTCAGTATGCCATAGAGCTTTCCAAACACAACAACGACGATCGGAGTCACTCGGAATCGGAAAGGCTATTGAATGTTTGTATAGAAAATCCACGTCTATTGTATGAAAATAAAACAAAAAAATTTATTCGAAGTATTGCCCATCACTAGCTATACATTTCTCCCAGCTGTCTGACAATTTGTGGATGCCACGCCAAAAAACCTATACTATCAGTGGTGGATCCGGGGGGAGACACTCGGACGCAAGAACGATTTCTTTCATAACGGAACTTAATCCGGAAGTCATAAAACCAATAAACTCGTTACTTTGTGCGCGTTTCTTATTGGTCGACAACAAAATATTACCCGTATGTGAAAAAATACCCGCAGTATTTAGTCCCTACCATTTATTGTCATCATATAAAATATTGCAAAACCAAGTCATGGACAAAATAATTACATTTACACCAGTACCCGGTTCGAGAACTACTAACAAAATACGATAAATAAATATTCGAAATTAAAAAAAATGTCTACAAAAAAATTATCAGATACATCAAGCTAAAATGACAAAAGTGATCCGATGAATAAATGTATATTTTCTTGTACAAATAATGAATTTGAGCAAATTTATTACGAATTCATTCGAGAAGATTTTTCCTTTTACGCATTAACAGGGACACCCTTTTATTGTGTTCTAAACCCGAAGAAAATGAGATGTGGAAAATAGCAGAATTTGAATCATTGGTGTGCAATGGAATCATTCTTTTTACAGAGCGATCACATAACCAACGGTATTTGGATTTACCTGAGCGAAGCAATATTTTCTATTCTAAGGACCATACATTTGTGATCGGTCGTACATTGGATCTGCGCCAACATGGAAATTTAAGGTATTAAAAAATAAATATCTCTGAAATCATATAAGTTACCAAACAATGTATTTCGCACAATCAATAATTAGATTTTATTTTTACATGTTGGATACACGCTTAAAGAGGAAACAGGTACTATATGCTCACACGAAACGATTGGACAACTTGGTGGACAACTATGTAAAGAATTTCGTACTGGGTCATTTGAAAACATTCGATCGCGATACGTGAAAGAGTACCGGGATTAAATATCATGGTAAGAATACCGATCAAAATAAAAGTGTTCATTGAGTTTACGCCGATAGCTTAAAAAAAAATATTTGCTTCGGATTCAACAAGAAAATATCTCTCACGGTGACGACTATCCGTATCATAGCGAATACTATACGATTAATTTACTCGCTATTGTATTAGTCGATGTTATGGCGGGGAATAAAATTTTGCGGGTAGCTCAATTGTATAACTTACCTTCCTTTACATTGGAGTATATAAATGGAATAGATCCAATGATGCCAGTGCTTCGAGGTTATTTCTCCGAATATAAACTGGAGGCAATAACGAATATCAATAAAATATACTGGCTGTTAAAGAACGACAATGAAACATATTTAGTGTTTTTAGACTATCCATTCTTGTCGAATATGGTGAATATAAACGCCCAACAAAATACCTTGGACATATTCCAATGCTACGAGGCGAATGGAACAAAAAAAAGCTCCCAAAAAACACAAGCTCTCTTTTTACATTCCATACAAAGACTTTCGGCATATATCAATACGTATCGTGAGAATCATTTCCTCGTTTATTATTCTCGTTATAATAATTTACCCCCCAATTATTTGATGAAACTATATTTACCAACAACCTTAATTATTAATCCATCTCCACTGGCAATGACCATCGATGAAACGATATTAAATATTATAAGAGTTAATGAAATTTTTGAATCCTCAAGTAAAAATAGAATTACTAAGGTGCCACCCCAACTATCAGGAATCATATATGTTTATTTTCTACCCATATCCAAAAACACCTTGCAGTACAGAGAAATTGTTAAGAGTTTCATAAAATTTAAATCACTTCCGGCCGATGGCTCGCAATTTGCATTTATAAGTTATTATCCACCTAATGCCCTCCTCGACAACACAGTATCGACTCGATCATTACCGCAATCGTCACGAACATATAGCAACGTTTGCGTGATATCGGAAGATGGAGCACTCGATCTTTTGGATGCATATTTCGACAAGACTCAACTCCAAACATCGCTGAATACATTTAAACGTGGCGCGCAACAAATATCATGTTCAAATTTGGAATACTTTTATTTTAATAATATGGCCAAAGCATGGTCGACCTGCATCGTTAAAGACACGCTCCCAGCGACTAGATTGCATCACAAAGAGTTGGTACTGTGCGTCTTTCCCTTTCGCCATAAATTCTTTTCGGTGCAAGGTGGCAAAATTATCAAAGCCCCTAAGTATCGTAACGTTGCGATACGATAAAAAAATTATACGACAAATATTCGAATCTACGACCATAAATCGTGAAAACTTTGTGAAATCAATAAGACTTTTGTTTAATAACGGTATGATATGCAAAAACACGAAGTTATATACACGTTAAAAAATATTCAATTACAAAAAGTAACCATAGAGCACAGAGAATTGCAATTCAATTTCCCAATATACTATTTCAATTGCATTGGTAAACGGGGAACTATAAATTACGTGCAACTAGCAACTGATTTCCAATCAATACTACTGCGTATTGATACGAGATGTCAATTTACTTTTATGATTCTCGCATTGACATTATTTGACTTATTTGATAAATAAGCGGCAATGCTTTGGGCATAAAATATAATTTGCATAAATTTCTCATTTTTTACATACATTTGCTAATTGCTTCGAATTCATTCAAGAGAAGATTAATGCTCTCCAGAGAGACGAGCACAAATTTATCATAATTTTCAAAAATATACGGAGATAATTATAAACTAATTTTATAACGGCCTGCAAAGTCCGATATCATTGATACGAACGACCAGATTCAATTTTTTAGCAACATGCGTCGAAAAAACGATTGCCACTTCGTGGGAAAAACGTTGTATGCAGATATGCCCAAATATACGCACTATTACACAACACGAGGCAGATGTATCACCAGACAGGCGTGCCTAACTGTTGCAATTAATTGTGGATAAAGGAGAACGTTGAGCAGGACTTTCCGAGACATATCGAGATAGTTGATCTAAGCAAGATCGAGGCGCGTGTTGTCCCCGGTAAAACGATAACGATTTCGTGGAAAAAATTAAAATACAAACGACGCTCACGAGCAGTGATAAATCAGGAAATGGGAGCATCGGTAGGATACTGTGATATTCGTAGTCTAATTAACTGGTCACATTAAATTTTTTGTTTATTCGGGACCAACATCGTGGCCCGAATGAGGGGAAAAATAAATAATTTTTTCGGCGAGTAAATAAACCGGTCGACTGTTGCAACCGTTACTTGTCGAGAATGACCGTGCCGAAAATTTGTTTATTTGCGTCGATAATATATTCTTCCGGGATATAATATCTTTTATCACGCTTTACTTTTTCTCGGTTTTTGAGTATAACTATAGTAGTATTAATTGAGCAAATGTCTTCGGCATAACTAGTGTGGGCCCAGGATTTGGCTAGGTTCGTTGCGCCAAATCTATATGAATATGTATTATTGGTGTGAAATCCTGTAACGATGAGTAGAGGCGGCGGTACGAGCGTATCACTGGGATCCGCCTCGCACTACGTGTGTACCAGTAAGCAATGGTCGTTTATTGTTTCAATTGTGGGAATCATTGACGAGTCCTAACCACTGGCTCTACTATATTTTTGGGCATATCTGCATACAACATTTTTTCCACGAAGTTGCAATCGTTTAATCGACGGATGTTACGAAAAATTTGAAATCGGTCGTTCGTATCAATGATATCGCACTTTGTAGACCGTTATAAAATTAGTTTTTATTTATCTCCGTCTATTTTTGAAAATTATGATAAATTTGTGCCGGCTCTCTGAAGAGCATGTATCTTCTTCTGAATGAATTCGAAGCAATTAGCGAATGTATGTAAAACATGAGAAATGTATGCAAATTGTATTTTATGACCAAAGCATTGCCGTTCACTTATCAAATAATTCAAATAATCTCAATGCGAAACTTATAAAGGTGGATTGGCATTTCGTATCAATACGGGAGAGTATTGATTGAAAATCAGTTGCTGGTTGCTCGTAATTTATAGTTTCCCGTTTATCAATGCAATTGAAATAGTACATTGGGAAATTGAATTGCAATTCTCGGTGCTCTATGGTAACTTTTTGCAATTGAATATTTTTTAATGTGTATATAATTTCGTGTTTTTTGGATATCGCACCGTTATTAAACAAAAGTCTTATTGATTTCGCAAAATTTTCACGATCTATGGTCGTATATTTGTCGTATAATTTTTTTATCGTGTTGTAATGTTTCGATACTTTTGGGGGCTTTGATCATTTTGCCATCTTGCACCGAAACGAATTTATGGCGAAAGGGAAAGATGCATAGTGCCCACGCTTTGTGATGCAAACTAGTCGCTGGGAGCTTGTCTTAAACGATGCAGGTCGACCTTGCTTTAGCCATATTATTAAAATGAAAGTATTCAAAATTTGAACATGATATTTGTTGCACGCCATGTTTAATTGTATCCAGCGATGTGTGGAGTTGAGTCTTGTCAAAATATGGATACAAAAGATCGAGTTCTCCTTCCTCCGATAGCACGCAAATGTTGCTATATGTTTGTAACGATTGCGGTAACAATCGATGCGATGCTGTGTTGTCGAGAAGGGCATTAGGTGGACAATAACTTATAAATGCAAATTGGGAGCCATTGGCAGGAAGACATTTAAATTTTATTAAATTCTTACCAATTTCTCTGTACTGTTGACAGTACTATAAATTACTTGTTATTTTAGCTTGATGTATCTGATACGGTTTTTGTAGAAATTTTTTAAAATTTTGAATATTTATTTGTCGTATTTTCTCATTAGTTCTCGAACCGGGTTCTGGTGTAAATGTAATTATATTGTCCATGACTTGGTTTTGCAATATTTCATATGATGAAAATGAATGGTAGTGACTAAATACTGACGGTATTTTTTCACATACGGGTAATATTTTGTTATCAACCATTAAGAATTGCGGACAAAGTAACGAATTTATTGTTTTTATGTCTTCCGAATGGAGTTCCGTTATGAAGGAAATCGTTCTTGCGTCCGAGTCTCTACCCCCGGATCCACCACTGATATTATAGGGCCCGCTGGTGTCGCCTTCAACCACTTCGTTGTATGCGATATGAAATTGCGCCTCCGCATCACGAAGAACATTGGTGAAGATCAGTCGCTTCACTTCCCCCATCCCATACGATGATGGCAACCTTATAATATATAATACAAATTGTCACTACGCCTAAGCTCATTAGCATTTCAAATTTTGTACGCGCGCAATGTGTCGGTCAAGCAATGCCGTGTTCTTCGCATCGGCGGTGTGTCAGTGATTGAAAGTATCTTAATATTTGCAAGGTACCTATATACGGCCATACAATGACTAGTTTTGTTCTTTCTGACCTATTTTACCACGCACTTTTTAAGCAGCGCTTCACTTCTTGCGAAAATGTACAAAAATAACTCGATGACTGGTTTGCCTCAAAAGAGCAACAGTTTTTTTAGCGTGGCATCCACAAATTGTCAGACAGCTGGGAAAAATGTATAGCTAGCGATGGGCAATACTTCGAATAACATTTTTTCTTTCATTTTCATACAATAAACGTGGATTTTCTATACAAATATTCAATAGCCTTTCCGATTCCGAGTGATTCCGATGGCCGTTGTTGTGTTAGGAAAGCTATATGGCATACTGAAATTTTTTTGGCAAATAATTTTTCTATACTTAGTGATGTTTCTTTAAGTGAGTGGTAGAGTTTCTAGGCGTAGGAAAATTGCGAATTTTTTTTTAATGTGAAAATGTGAATATTCTTAAAGTTTATTTTGATCCCATGAACACAACGTTTTTTCTTCGAGCTATCATTTTTTTTTCAGACTTTCATATCGGGTGGTGAAATTAAAAAATACTATTCTCGTTACCGGTCACAAATTTTTATTTCGAACTCGGCTTAGATCGCTCGAGGTATTAAGATTTTGTAAAATTCGTAATTTCATTTTTTAATCTCGCTGTAATTTGCGTTTGAGATGCGGAGTTAATATACGATCAGTACATATTCGTCGGGGGTGCTGAGAGATTTTTTTTATTTCACACGTAAACATTTTATTTCAGATCTAGCATGGATAATCCCGAGGAATACGATATCGAGGCATTGGTAATGTTGCACAATATAGTTATTCCGTTACCGAACGAAATTGTTGTTATACAAACGCAATATTTTACTTCACCTCGAAATGGATTTGTCCAACGCGTCGGCGAATTATTATATCGACGGAGAATTTGATTTTTACGCATTTGACAATTACCTTCGAGATGTGGAAGCAATGGTCGGACCCGATGCCACGTACTTCAATGATGGCGAACAATATATCGGTGACCCACAAAACTGTACGAGCTCGTCGCGGTGTTCGAACGAACCAACATATTACTTGTTGGAATCTATAAGGCCAGAGAGTTGGATCAATGAAAATGTTGATCAAACAAACCCTACGGTCGAAAATGCCAACTGCCCGCAGGACGAAAATACTTTTGGCACAGACATTCTTATAAAAGTATTTGGCAATTCACCCCCGAACAGGGACTTTCAGAACGTGATTTCCGAACTATCCGACTTCTTGCGGATAAAGCGAAATATAGTTTCATATGCTAAACCAGCTCTTGGTGCTGAATCAACGCAACACCCGGTAAATCGTTCGGAGCATTGTAATTGTATTTCGAATTATATAACAAAGATGATTGCTCTAGTTATGTCGGAGCTGCCGAACATTTTAATACTGCTATAATTAGTTTGCATTTTTTTTCGGACAATCAAAGAAAATTGGTCTATTCCAAGGGTCATTGTTTTAATGTACCCTTCGGTACATCGGATGACGTGTGAAAATTAGTACGACTTACCCATCGATCATTTCGTTTCGGTTTTGGTGTTTGATGCGCAAATATACGGCAAATATACAGCGGATATGATGAATATTACACCTCAACGCAGGTGTTACTCAAGACGAATATATCGCAACGGGTGATTACGAGTAACTAATTTTGGTCAATAAATACGATTGTTTCGCATTGCATTTCGTAATTGGCGAGAAGAAATTTCACACTGCGACCATGTTTTCCGATTACAAAAATGTCGTTATTTTGTTGAGCAACAACGAAAAAATGTATTTTACTGAGAACCCGGCACAATTTGTAAAAAATACTTTCCAAACGAAGGATTGGCCATTCAGTAATAATCAACTGATGAACGAACTTTTGGCTTGTCGAAACCGCACGGATTGCAGTATATACGCCATACTTCCGTTCAGAATCAATTATGATTCGCTCATCAATGACATTATGTACAGACGAAAAGATCCCCTAACGATTGCAATTTTCGTACTCAACACGAATGTTATTATATGTCATACATGTTTAATTTTACTCACTCATCTTTCAAATCATTGTATCGTAACATTAAGTAACAAAAACACTCATAAGCCTTTGAAGTATTTTAATGGTATCTGCGACTTGACCAGAGAATTCTTTATCTGCGAGCCAAAATAATTTACAGTCGATTACAAAGATAAATTGCTCTAGTTACGTCGGAGGTGCCGATCATTTTAATACGGCTATAGTTAGTTCGCATTTTTTTGTCGGACAATCAAAGAAAATTGGTCGATTTCAAGGGTTATTGTTTTAAAGTACCCTTCGGTACATCGGCTGACGTGTGAAAATTGGCACGAGTTACCCATTGATCATTTCGTTTCGGTTTTTGAGTTTGATGCGCAAGTATATGGCAAATATACAGCGGATATATTGAACATTGCTCTCTTAAAAGAGGTCCGGGAAAATTTATTTTACATATAAATCAGAATTTTCCTGCTGGCGATCTATGCGGATTATAATCCGTCAAAGCCAAAACGACATAATTTTCTCGGTCTTTCATACACTGCAGGCTGTATTTATACACTTTAAACTTATCAAAACTTTTATACGAAATCGAGGTACCGAGTAATATTTTATTATTTTATTCATCTAGTTTATATTCTGGAATATTGGAATATATGATTTTTTCGTAACATTATAGTAATATCTGTTATTGAACATTCCCGGATAAAGGTTACGTTACTCGTTGAGAATTCGGTATAGTTTGATTTGTAAAACGGACGAATGTGGGGTCTGCTCAATATTTCAGGTTCGAATTTTAACTTTGTTAGCGAATGTATGCTTCGGGAATATACATGTAGGATCGTGCCCCCTGGGCCATGGCTACGCGCTTGACCCCCCTCGCTCTCCGACTGACGGAGCACTGCTTAGTGAGAAGAACGATAGTTCGCGTGACGGATGCGAAGCGTAAAGACGTATTAAACTTGTACCCAATAAAGTATCTTTGTTATTTTACTATTCTTAAAAAGTGTTTAACCGCTATTTCTTGGCTCCCTGATTCTCCCGAACTCCCACATACATGGGCATTGATATTATCCAGATCGTCGGCGGATAAATCGTTGCTGTCTTTGGACAGTAACGTCGAACATAAATTAGCGCTTCTTGTAATTTCTTGGCTTTTACTACTTAGAGTGCTATACCCAAATTCCATTGTTGGTAAATAAAGTTCTAAATTCGAAAAAGCAATTTCAGTCAATTCGCTAAATGGCGTAATAGTTTTGGGAAAAGTGGTTGCCAATGTTAAATTTTGTTGGGGTACGTTAAATTTGATAATTTCATTGCAAGCATCTTCAATATTATTTGATATTACGATCGTTTCATAAACGTATATAACTTTCCAGTCGTCGTTTCCTAAAAATTTCGCAATATTTGTTTTCGCATCGAAATAATCTATTTTGGTCACGCTGTTTGAATAATTTTCTACCTGTACAAATATTGTAATAGCTGAAAATGCTGTCCGATTATCTTCTGATTTCTCCGACGAATCAAACACGTCCATAATGAATTTTTCCAGAGCCGCGCACAACAAAAACATTGATTCATAATTGCAACGTAGAGTGTGAATGTTGTGAACGTCATTTATGTTTTGTCGGATTTGGGCCAACGATAAATTCGATTGTATATCGGGCGGGAAAACATCTTCGTAAATACCCGAAATTGACTGCAATGTGGGTAATAATTCGTAGATTCTTTCGCTATTTTGATCATACGCGTCTATCTCGTCCGCGCTGGGAGTGTACTTTTCAGCAGTGAGTACAAATGTATCGGTGGCTTTTATCGTATATCTTTTAATGTCTCGTGTTTTTCAATCCGTTTAGAATTTTTACGCTCTACTTTATAGTCAAGTTATATTTTGTTAATATGCTATAATCATAATCGATTTCATTTTGTATGATATTATTATCAGTTGTGATCATGTAGCAAGGTCTGTAATTTTGAAAATTATTTGATTTGCAAATCGATTCAATTATTTTATATGCGTAGGTTTCTTTAACGTTACGCAACAACGAGAATATAATTAAACGTTTCATGTATGAATACAATTCAAAAAATTTCGCATCCATTTCAAATTTCAGTGCCGACGGATTACCTTCAATTCTATGTGAATTCTGGTTATTGAATAATTTCAATTTTTTATCGTTCCAAAGTTTATACTTGATCAATGGAATAATATAAATGTAATCATTGTTATTGCGAGTTATATTTATTTCGTTAGGTTAGCGATATTATATGTTTGGGTTATGGGAGCTGATGGAGTAATTATATCTGTTATTGTTCGATAATTAGTTTTGTAAAAAATCGCACCGTTCGCGGCCTCAATTAATTTATCAGAAATTGTCAAATCCCATTCGTTTTAACTTGAATTGGTGCCGAAGACAAATGTGAGATATGCGTCAATACTCCTGGTAGTTACACATCGCCAGACGTTACTACCCGACTTTGGCTGGAGTAACAATAATGTTTTACCATATATATTGTTACGTCCGGAGTTCCCACGCACACAGGAATGGTCATTGGGGTATCGGGTTTGGTTTGATAATCATTTTTATAAATTAATTACTAAGTTACAAGATATGAAAATAATTTTTCTTGCAATTAAACATTATAACCAACGAAAAATAAAAGAGACACTCTTAGAGGTGTTCTCTATTAAAATTCATAGAACCGCCTTATTAGCGTGCGATCTGAAAAACGGCAAGATTCTCACCGTGGATTTTTGCTAATCGTGCACCTCGAGTCACGCTGTTCAGCGTTTTACTGACAGTGTAGATCTCACGGTGGCCAGCAGACACCTCACGCCTCTGGGATCCACGATGGTCGAATCCATCGTGGACAATAGGGCGTAGTAATCTCGAGCGCGCCAGAAAACAATAGCCAGTCTTCAAGTAGTCTTCTTCCGGAGCTCAACCACGATGGTCGAGGTCGGAAAATAATTTTGCAAAGTCTTATTCCGGGACTCTACTGCGACGGTCGAGTTCAAATTGTAAAAGCAGTACATTCGGGGAGCTAACCACTCAGGCTAACTCCCCAACTAAAATCCCAAAACAATGTAAAAACTATATTTTTATTCTGTTGTTTTAAATATAAGTGTTTTATATTTTACGTGCGGTGTTGGTGTCGAATTTATTCTACCGGTATTTAACCCGCATCCTTAATCGATCAACCAATCATCATCCGTACTCGCATCGCTCGGGTCCCTGACGAGCGCATTCCCGCCAAAAATAAACGAACAAACAAACATCATCCAGCGTTATCATCTACGGTAAGTTAATCGAAGGAAATTGAATCGTGAAACGACCCCGGGACGTAACAATATTTATCGCGCCATCAACGCTCGGTAAGGTTAATGTTGTATGTTCGTAATTTAGCAAAGTTATTTCTTGTTGAACTTCAGAATCGGTCAATAACGACGGAGTATGTTTAAACTGGGCTATAATAATTGCCGGATATCCCTAGGAGTATTCATAAAATTCACGGCCTCTGAAATTGTATTATTATCGCCTTGTCTCTGGAAAATGACATATGTTAATTTATTGCTAAACGGGCTCGGTTTGGATTTGTTATAACGCAGACTGGTTATTTTGAAATGGGTTTTATTTTCTGGGTACAAACTATATTGGTCCAATTTGGCTATTTAATATTTTCAATTTGATTAGATACCGTTATATAATTAGTTTCAGAATCTTCGCACAACTTGGCGATCGAACTACAATTGCTAACCAAATTAACTTTGCCGATTGTTTGGTATGATAATGAGATGTCATAGTCTGTCAGTATCGAAGAATTTCGGCAATTAAAAGGTATAAACTTTTTTTTGCCACAACCATCGGTATTGACTGGGAATATGGTAACGCATATTGGTTAGAACATACATTGGGGATATATTTAAACACTTGTGTATCGCGGTCGATAAAGTTTTTATTCTCAAATGTTTATTGGGTACCAACTTTAATAGACCAAATCATTTTTATATTGAAATTTGATTCCAATGACTTGAACGAATAAATGAAATTTTCGAGCAACCCATGATTTATCTTTACGTCATCTTTGCTCAAATATACAATTAAACAATCGCAATCGATAAATCTACCGTCCAATGCAAATTTAATATTTGCCGGAAATACCTCAAACGTAGTATAATTCTTATTCACTTCCGACTCCGGTGCCGTCTTGTCCGCAAATATAGAATTATTCACACAGTGTCGCGATCATATTGAATTTACCGCTTTACTCTGGATGAACTTCTTTGTCGCGTCCAAATAAAAATGTGCGAGACTTTCATTTTGGTTATTCTGCATCTCCATGTGGATACTATATAATTCTGAACCGTTCAATTTCCACGATAATATTGTATTATTTTGATAGGACTGAATTGTTTGGTTAGCGAATATTGCTGTGTTTAAATCCGTATTAATTATCATGGTTCCTCTTCGGTTCACTGTATTTTTAAATAAACTTGCAATGTAGTATTTTTCCAAATCGTATACTTTTGTGAATTTGCAGCACATAATGGCCAAACATTAATTTTCATTGGTTAGATGAATCAAGGAATTAATGAGCTTGTAGACATTTTTAACATCGATAACGTAACATGCAAAAATAAATCGTCTAGTTATTTGACCAATTTGGGTCTGATTAAACGTTGCGCAGTAACTATTGGAGCAAAATTCACGTATGCATCGTCGAAATTTGGTACGGTTACGTCATCAATGATGATTCGATCATCGTTTAGCGATATAAAATAATCCGAGTATGATGCTGATGAAATTTTACTTTTCGTCCAATTGATTGCAAGATGATGTTTATCTTTGCATGTTTTTTTATAAGATCTGCCTAATTTTATTTCATCATCCAAGCTCGGATGAAAAGAATCGGTGATCAAATATAAATCTTCACCGGAATTCTTTTCAAATATTGTATGAATCTTGTAACCTCTTTCTGAAATTTTTTGTGTAATTGAATCGTCAATATAGTTCTTTGCTATATTAATTATAAATGAATATATATATTTTTGGGGCAATAACGGAAGGACCAATATTGAATTCGTGAAATTCTCTAAATCGATATTGTCATTGATGAGAATATAATGCTTGTCAAATTCCGCGTGATATTTGAAGTTGGGTGGTATTGTGAATTTACCGCTCGACAAGTTTGATCTAATTCCGCTCCTCGAATTAGTTATTTGCGGAGACGCATTATGTGAACACGAATTACCCATAACAACCCCTTACTTATTTCATTTTTTCAAGAATAGTTTGTTGCATTCTTCTTCAGGAGATTGTTGCGTAAATTCATCACGATATTGCTGTAAAACGCGTTACTGTAACGTACAGAAGGCTTTATAACGTTTTATCAAAAATGTGTCCCTTAAATCGGTAAAGAACGTACCGATAAACATAAATAATTTCACTGTAAGACCGAAACATTCCAAACATTAGTCATTTGGCGATAATTATCGATATTTGGTTTTAAAACAAACTGAGATTTTACCTGTCTATATTTGGACTTACTTTCACACAGCTCACCTGTTTTTTTATTAAACAATGACTTTATTAGTTTAGATTCGCAACCGGCATCACTTTGACAATTATTACATATCTGTGAAAAATTAACAAAAAATTCCTCCTCAATCAAGTTTCCATCATTAAATAAACCACTCGCTACACCGCCCATCTTGATTTCGCGCTTATATTAAGCTGGGTATTTGACGATTATTGGGACAGAGAAAAACACTTTGGATATGCAACGCGCCACTGATCCACCGTTATTGTTTACAAAAATATTATACCCCAAATGTGGAAATATTAAATCGGTTTTTATTACATTGGGTTTTGCATTATTAGTAATGTCATTCATGTTATGCCTTAATTTTGTTCGGTTAAATACTAATTTTTCAAATACATTTATACTGATGATTATTATATCGTCCATACAATGTCCATACAACGTCGTATACAATGTCCACGCAAAAAACGCGCACCACCTTCCATATGTAGCGGACAAATTAGGGGTGCAGTGATGCTCCAAACATTGCCGGTAGTTGGTGCTCAACCAAAACTAGAGACATTAAACTCGCCCGTGATACATTTTCGTATACAGATTATAAAATAATAGTATATCGGTATCAATGTGTCGCTGATTACCGCGATATAAAATGTAATTAACCTGCGTACAATGATACTTTTTCGTATAGATTCGATACATTATTTTGACCAGATATATTTTTACGTGATACGATTTTACAAATTGGCGAAATTCAAAATCATCCATCTTTGGCAAATATTTTCTTTTCATTTCAGAGATGTCCGACACGTTTATTTCGCTCGCACAAGGCTTGGTCAGTGGACAATACGGCTGTTCTAAAACAAACCACCGTTTCAACTTTCGTTACTGTTCGGGAATATCCAATCGCAATTGGAACATGAACTGCATCGAATATCTGCAAACAAGACATTTTTTATTTTGGTTACCGAAAATGTGCGTGCCTGTGACCGGGAGTGATATCAACTCGAAAGACTTTATCATCACGTTAATTCCAATAAAACAACCACAGAGCGAGTCTTCACAGGAATCATCAACTAATCAAGATATAAAACGTCCTTTACCTGAATTTGTATCCGGCCAAGAACAGTTGGAAGTTGTCAACGAAATTGAGGCATTTTATAATGACAGCAGCTGTGATCCAATGCTGACTTTACTCGTAGACGGCTCAGCGGGAGCGGAATTACAATTCATTTAAATTACGTCCCAGCATTCATTATGTCAAAGCGTTCAAGAAAACCTTAACATTTCAAGCACCAAAATTTATACTTTCGCCAAATTCATTATGCGCGCGACAAGACAAACTTTTTACGAGTATGTAAATTTCTCCAACGCCTTGAACGGATGTAAATTGAAAGATTTGAAAAAATTAGATGACCATTATTTCGGCGCTGAAGGATTGGACTTACTGAATGAAGGAAGAGATATTTATAATTTTTTAATTGATGAGTTCCGCAGCCAGAAAAGCTGAAATTCCACGTTCTATGCAAAAAATTTCGATTTGGTTGGACGAGTATTCTATGATTAATGCGAAGATGATTTATTGGTCGAAAAGAGTATTGTACAATTTTCTAAAGGAAAATAATAGCAAATTGGTGCTTTTATTGTACGGAGACTGTAAACAAATCCAACCGTTATTTGTGTCGACAAATTTGAAAAAACATCTACGCTTGAATAATGGCGAAGATCGTACGAACTAAATAAATGCGGATAAACCGGCTGACGACGATGATTCGACCGACGACTAGGCATCGGGTTCTAGAAACATCCACGTAAACTCTAAATTGATCAAAACCATCTCCGACAAAGTAGTATATACTCCTACCCAGCACCGTAACAGAAATAAATATATCAAGATTTTGTATCTAAACTTTACGATAAAGACGCCGACTAGTACTTGACATTGCGCAAGTTCTTTAGTATGAATTCGAACAAAATTCCAATTGTTTTCGATTATCGATATCCGGCCAAAGCGTGCGGTTATTTGCCAGTGCCAGATGCGAAATTGACCGGTGATGGCGACTTATACATACCTAATGAGAGTGATATTGAGGCATGGTGCGACAAGTATATTATGCGATATTTTTGTAAATTTACCATGTTTTCGTTTACAAATATAAAAGCATATTATGTCAATATGAGTACGGCTATATTTACCGATATCGAGATCACAAATGAGTTTCGGGAAAATCCTGAATTTTATAAAATTCGACCGAAATTTTCACCAATACGTTTTCTCGATTCTCCCAAGGGGCCAATTATGAAGGGACATTTTGAAAAATATCCGCCGCTGCTTCCGTCAATCATAGGAATGCCGTATAAAATGCAATCACGACCACGCAATTGTTGAAACAGGGTGATATTTTCTTTTTTATCGCCATTGTTCCGGAACAAGCGAATCCTAGTACGGGAGGGATCCCGTACAAGGCGTTTCAAGAGTCGTCACTTATGATTGACTCAAAATTTGAAAAGTTTTACCCGATAAGAATGGGATTCTTTCGCATCAATTTATACTGCAGTCAAGACGTTACTTTTGATTATTAAAAAAAGTCGCGCGATAGTTCAGCGACGATTATATATGTTCGAAATCGGAGAAACTGCTTTTTGGTTTTCCACTCCAATTAGCCGTCGCTAATACGGTGCGGTATTGGTCTAACAATATGTGCCGATATTTATGCCAATCTTTCGGGATGCACGCTTGAAGAATGCTTTGTGATTTTTACTAGGCCAATTAATTTTACTCAACTGACAAACATTTTTAGACAATGATGGACGATAAATATTCGGATATCAATTTAAAAAATGCGCTATTGCCGTGGCAACATGCTTTACTCATATTCGCGCAAGATATTGAAAACCAAAAACTACTATCGTGATTAGTTTCGAAACAGTCACCGACGATTTGGTGTTAATCAAATACAAGTCAACTCGGAGCGTATTGGCAATACTTAAGCATTGGTACATTGTGATCGGTGATAAGCAGTGGCACCCGGCAAATCCGTCAATACGCAACATATTCCAACTTTTCGATTTAATTGGCGAAAATTATGCTATTGAAAGGGGTGAGATGAGCGATGATTCTACCGTCGATACTATGATCGAACTATGCGACCACTGTACGTAGACTTTAAAAAAAAAAAATTCGAATATGACAAACACTTCAAGTTATTATATTCCAATTGCAAAATTATATTGGGATATTTTGAAATTACGACGTTTACATAGTTATTCCTCGCCGCAATATATTGCTTCATAACAACATTGTCAATATTCTATATTATTTTTGCATTAATAATAATTATAAGTTTAAAATTTCCATTTAACGGTACCAACAGCTGCGAATATGTTCATTGCAAACATATCGGGAAGTTAAACAATTTGGTAGCAGTATACTTATATAATGTATCAAATACGATTTATTCGCTGGTAAAACTAGTCCAATATTGCGTGACTATATTTACTTTAATTGGTAATACAAATTTACCATCCAATCGAAGCATCCAGTTACATTCATAACAAAATTTTCAATTTATTTATAATTTACTGAGTCGTCGTGATTTGTAAGAGATGCCGTGTCGTTCCCGTTCTGCATCGAAACACCGCAGACGAAAATCGCGTTTGCGTTCACCAAGAGTTAAACGAAAACGTTCGCCGATAAGAAAAAGGCGACGATCCCGTTTCAGGTCAAAGCATCCGGATTATCTGATTTACATTAAAGAACGTGGAATAATCTGACTTATTCGGCAATAACATAAATAGCCATGAGTTTGTCTGTGGTAGGTTTTATCGAATTGGCACAGCAACTCCCACTCAATAATGGCCAGGTCGATACGCCCATGTCGCGCGATCCAGAATGGGTTCGCACCGACCACCGCTCTTCACGTTTCCCATCCGATATCTTTCGGTTTATATTTTTTTTCACATACTAACGAGTCCTAAAAGTCATTACCATTCGTCTAAAAAAAGGATACGACCTTGGAATTGGACGAATGATTTTTTAGCAAAGTCGTTCCAGAATGGGGTCGCTCTGACCCGCGCTCCTCATGTTTCCCTTCCGATAGCTTTCGGTTTATATTTTTTTTCACATACTAGAAAGTCCCAAAAGTAATCACGATTGGCCAAAAAGCGGAAACGACCTTCGAATTGGACGAAAGATTTTTACCAAAGTCGGTCCAGAATGGGGTCGCTCCGACCACCGCTCTTCAAGTTTGCCTTCCAATATGTTTCGGTTTCTATTTTTTTTCAGACACAAGAGAGCCCTAAAAGTCATCACGATTCATCAATAAAGATAATACGACCTTCGAATTGGACGAAAGATTTTTACCAGTGTCGGTCCAGAATGGGTTCGCTCCAACCACCGCTCCTCAAGTTTCCCTTCCGATATCTTTCGGTTTATATTTTTTTTTACATACTAGAGAGTCCCAAAAGTAATCACGATTAGCCAAAAAGCGGAAACGACCTTTGAATTGGACGAATGATTTTTACCAACGTCGGTCCAGAATGAGATCGCTCTGACCATAGCTCCTCTAGTGTCCCTTCCGATATCTTTCGGTTTGTATTTTTTTCCACATACTAGAGAGGCCTAAAAGTCATTATGATTGGTTAAAAAATAGGATACGACCTTCGAATTGAACGAAAGATTTTTAATAGAGTCGTTCCAGAATGGGGTCGCATCGACCACCGCTCCTCAAGTTTCCCTTCCGATATCCTTAGGTATATATATTTTTTTACATACTAGAGAGTCCTAAAAGTCATCCCGATTCGTCCTAAAATAGGATACGACCTTCGAATAGGATGAAAGATTTTAACCAAAGTCGATCCAGAATGGGGTCGCCCCAACCACCGCTCTTCAAGTTTCACTTCGGATATCTTTCGGTTTATATTTTTTTTCGTATACTAAAGAGTCCTAAAAGTCATCACCATTCGTCAAAAAAAGGATACGACCGTCGAATTGGACGAACGATTTTTACCAGAGTCGGTCCAGAGTGGCGTCACTCTGACCACTGCTCCTCAAGTTTCCCTTCGGATATCTTTCGGATTATATATTTTTTTACATACTAGAGAGTCCTAAAAGTCATTACTATTCGTTAAAAAAGAGGATACGACCTTCGAATTGAACGAAAGATTTTTACTAGTGTCGTTTCAGAATGGGGTCGCACCGACCACCGCTCCACCAAGTTTCCCTTCCAATATCTTTCGGTTTATATTTTTTTTTACAAACTAAAGAGTCCTAAAAGTCACCGCGATTCGCCAAAAAAGAGGATACGACTTTTGAATTGGACGAATAATTTTTTACTAAAGTCGGTCCTGAATGGGGTCACTGTGACCACCGCTCCGCAAGTTTCCCTTTCGATATCTTTCGGTTTATATATTTTTTCACATACCAGAGAGTTCTAAAAGTCATCACGATTCGTCAAAAAAGAGGATACCACCTTCGAATTGAACGAAAGATTTTCACCAGTGTCGGTCCGGAATGGGGTCGCTCTGACGACCGCTCCTCAAGTTTCCCTTCCGATATCTTTCGGTTTATATTTTTTTTCACTTACTAAAGAGTCCCAAAAGTCACCACGATTCGCCAAAAAAGAGGATACGACGTTTGAATTGGACGAATGATTTTTTACCAAATTCGGTCCGGAATGGGGTCGCTCTGACCACCGCTCCTGAAGTTTCCCTACCTAAATCTTTCCATTTATATATTTTTTCACATACTAAAGAGTCTTAAAAGTCACCACGATTCGCCAAAAAAGAGGATACGACTTTTGAATTGGACGGATAATTTTTTAGCGAAGTCGATCCAGAATGGGGTCGCACCGACCACCGCTCTTCACGTTTCCCTTCCGATATCTTTCGGTTTATATTTTTTTTCACATATTAAAGAGTCCTAAAAGTCATTACCATTCGTCTAAAAAAAGGATACGACCTTTGAATTGGACGAATGATTTTTTAGCAAAGTCGGTCCAGAATGGGGTCGCTCCAACCACCGCTCCTCAAGTTTCCCTTCCGATATCTTTCGGTTTATATTTTTTTTTACATACAAGAGAATCCCAAAAGTAATCACGATTAGCGAAACAGCGGAAACGACCTTTGAGTTGGACGAATGATTTTTACCAAAGTCGGTCCAGAATAGGGTCGCTCTGACCACAGCTCCTCAAGTTTCCCTTCCGATATCTTTTGGTTTATATATTTTTTTACATACTAGAGAGTCCTAAAAGTCATCACGTATCGTCAAAAAAGAGGATACGACCTTCGAATTGAACGAAAGATTTTTACTAGTGTCGGTCCGGAATGGGGTCGCTCTGACGACCGCTCCTCAAGTTTCCCTTCCGATGTCTTTCGTCTTATATTTTTTTTCACATACTAAAGAGTCCCAAAAGTCACCACCACTCGCCAAAAAAGAGGATACGACCTTTGAATTGGACGAATGATTTTTTACCAAATTCGGTCCGGAATAGGGTCGCTCTGACCACCGCTCCTCAAGTTTCCCTTCCTAAATCTTTCGGTTCTTTTTTTTTTCACATACTAAAGAGTCCTAAAAGTCACCACGATTCTCCAAAAAAGAGGATACGACCTTTGAATTGGACGGATAATTTTTTAGCAAAGTGGTTCCAGAATGGGGTCGCACCGACCACCGCTCTTCACGTTTCCCTACCGATATCTTTCGGTTTATATTTTTTATCACATACTAAAGAATCCCAAAATTCACCACGATTCGCCGAAAAAGAGGATACGACCTTTGAATTGGACGAATGGTTTTTTAGCAAAGTCGGTCCATAATGGGGTCGCTCTGACCCGCGCTCCTCAAGTTTCCCTTCCAATATCTTTCGGTTTATATTTTTTTTCACATACTAGAAAGTCCCAAAAGTAATCACGATGTGCCAAAAAGCGGAAACGACCTTCGAATTGGACGAAAGATTTTCACCAAAGTCGGTCCAGAATGGGGTCGCTCCGACCACCGCTCTTCAAGTTTCCCTTCCAATATCTTTCGGTTTCTATTTTTTTTCACACACTAGAGAGTCCTAAAAGTCATCAAGATTCGTCAATAAAGATAATACGACCTTCGAATTGGACGAAAGATCTTTACCAGTGTCGGTCCAGAATGGGGTCGCTCCAACCACCGCACCTCAAGTATCCCTTCCGATATCTTTCGGTTTATATTTTGTTTACATACTAGAGAGTCCCAAAAGTAATCACGATTAGCCAAAAAGCGGAAACGACATTTGAATTGAACGAATGGTTTTTACCAAAGTCGGTCCAGAATGGGATAGCTTTTACCATAGCTCCTCAAGCTTCCCTTCCGATATCTTTCGGTTTGTATTTTTTTTCACATACTAGAGAGTTCTAAATGTCATTATGATTCGTTAAAAAATAGGATACGACCTTCGAATTGAACGAATGATTTTTACTAGAGTCGTTCCAGAATGGGGTCGAACCGACCACCGCTCCTCAAGTTTCCCTTCCGATATCCTTCGGTATATATATTTTTTTACATACTAGAGAGTCCTAAAAGTCATCCCGATTCGTCAAAAAAGAGGATACCACCTTCGAATTTAACGAAAGATTTTCACTAGTGTCGTTCCGGAATGGGGTCGCTCTGACCACCGCTCCTCAAGTTTCCCTTCCGATATATTTCTGTTTATATTTTTTTTACATACTAGAGAGTCCTAAAAGTCATCACGGTTTGCCAAAAAAGAGGATACCACCTCTGAATTGGACGAATGATTTTTAACCAAATTCGGTCCGGAATGGGGTCGCTCTGACCACCGCTCCTCAAGTTTCCCTTCCGATATCTTTCGGTTTCTATTTTTCTTCACATACTCGATAGTCCCAAAAGCCATCACGATTCGTCCAAAAATAGGATACGACCTTCGAATTGGACGAAAGATTTTTACCAAATTCGGTCCGGAATGGGGTCGCTCTGGCCACCGCTCCTGAAGTTTCCCTTCCTAAATCTTTTGGTTTATATTTTTTTTCACATACAAAAGAGTCCTAAAAGTCACCACAATTCGCCAAAGAAGAGGATACAACATTTGAATTGAAACGGATAAGTTTTTAGCAAAGTCGATCCAGAATGGGGTCGCTCCGACCACCGCTCTTCAAGTTTCCCTTCGGATATCTTTCGGTTTATATTTTTTTTCGTATACTAAAGAGTCCTAAAAGTCATCACTATTGGTCAAAAAAAAGGATACGACGTTCGAATTGAACGAAAGATTTTTACTAGCGTCGTTCCAGAATGGGGTCGCACCGACCACCGCTCCTCAAGTTTCCCTTCCAATATCTTTCGGTTTATATTTTTTTTTACAAACTAAAGAGTCCTAAAAGTCACCACGATTTGCCAAAAAGCGGAAACGACCTTTGAATTCGACGAATGATTTTTACCAAATTCGGTCCAGAATGGAATATCTCTGACCATAGCTCCTCAAGGTTCCCTTCCGATATCTTTCGGTTTGTATTTTTTTCACATACTAGAGAGTCCTAAAAGTCATCATGATTAGCCAAAAAGCGGAAACGACCTTTGAATTGGACGAATGATTTTTACCAAAGTCGGTCCAGAATGGGATAGCTCTGACCATAGCTCTTCAAGCTTCCCTTCCGATATCTTTCGGTTTATATTTTTTTTTACATACTAGAGAGTCCTAAAAGTCATCGCGATTCGCCAAAAAAGAGGATACCACCTTTGAATTGGACGAATGATTTTTTACCAAATTCGGTCCGGAATGGGGTCGCTCTGACCACCGCTCCTCAAGTTTCCCTTCCGATATCTTTCGGTTTATATTTTTTTTTACATACTAGAGAGTCCCAAAAGTAATCACGATTAGCCAAAAAGCGGAAGCGAGCTTTGAATTGGACGAATGATTTTTACCAAATTCGGTCCGGAATGGGGTCGCTCTGACCATAGCTCTTCAAGCTTCCCTTCCGATATCTTTCGGTTTATATTTTTTTTTACATACTAGAGAGTCCTAAAAGTCATCGCGATTCGCCAAAAAAGAGGATACCACCTTTGAATTGGACGAATGATTTTTTACCAAATTCGGTCCGGAATGGGGTCGCTCTGACCACCGCTCCTCAAGTTTCCCTTCCGATATCTTTCGGTTTATATTTTTTTTTTACATACTAGAGAGTCCCAAAAGTAATCACGATTAGCCAAAAAGCGGAAGCGAGCTTTGAATTGGACGAATGATTTTTACCATAGTCGGTCCAGAATGAGATCGCTCTGACCATAGCTCCTCAAGTTTCCCTTCCGATATCTTTCGGTTTGTATTTTTTTTCACATACCAGAGAGTTCTAAAAGTCATTATGATTCGTTAAAAAATAGGATACGACCTTCGAATTGAACGAAAGATTTTTACTAGAGTCGTTCCAGAATGGGGTCGAACCGACCACCGCTCCTCAAGTTTCCCTTCCGATATCCTTCGGTTTATATATTTTTTTACATACTAGAGAGTCCTAAAAGTCATCCCGATTCGTCAAAAAAGAGGATACCACCTTCGAATTTAAAGAAAGATTTTGACTATTGTCGTTCCGGAATCGGGTCGCTCTGACCACCGCTCCTCAAGTTTCCCTTCCGATATATTTCTGTTTATATTTTTTTTACATACTAGAGAGTCCTAAAAGTCATCACGGTTCGTCAAAAAAAAAGAAACCACCTTCGAACTGAACGAAAGATTTTCACTAGTGTCGGTCCGGAATGGGGTCGGTCTGACCACCGCTCCTCAAGTTTGCCTTCCGATATCTTTCGGTTTGTATTTTTTTATACATACTAGAGAGTCCTAAAAGTCACCACGATTCGCCAAAAAAGAGGAGTCGACCTTTGAATTGGATGGATAATTTTATAGCAAAGTCGATCCAGAATGGGGTCGCTCCCACCACCGATATTCAAATTTCCATTCCGATATCTTTTGGTTTATATTTTTTTCACATACTAAAGAGTCCTAAAAGTCACCACGATTCGCCAAAAAAGAGGAGACGACCTTTGAATTGGTTGGATAATTTTTTAGCAAAGTCGATCCAGAATGGGGTCGCTCCGACCACCGCTCTTCAAGTTTCCCTTCCGATATCTTTCGGTTTATATTTTTTTTTACATACAAGAGAATCCCAAAAGTAATCACGATTAGCGAAACAGCGGAAACGACCTTTGAGTTGGACGAATGATTTTTACCAAAGTCGGTCCAGAATAGGGTCGCTCTGACCACAGCTCCTCAAGTTTCCCTTCCGATATCTTTTGGTTTAT
Organism: Oxytorus armatus; assembly: GCA_958009045.1. Taxonomy (NCBI): domain Eukaryota; kingdom Metazoa; phylum Arthropoda; class Insecta; order Hymenoptera; family Ichneumonidae; genus Oxytorus; species Oxytorus armatus. The sequence goes on along the minus strand of OY253747.1, from coordinate 6,325,692 downwards.
ATATTTTTTTACATACTAGAGAGTCCTAAAAGTCATCACGTATCGTCAAAAAAGAGGATACGACCTTCGAATTGAACGAAAGATTTTCACTAGTGTCGGTCCGGAATGGGGTCGCTCTGACGACCGCTCCTCAAGTTTCCCTTCCGTTGTCTTTCGTCTTATATTTTTTTTCACATACTAAAGAGTCCCAAAAGTCACCACCACTCGCCAAAAAAGAGGATACGACCTTTGAATTGGACGAATGATTTTTTACCAAATTCGGTCCGGAATAGGGTCGCTCTGACCACCGCTCCTCAAGTTTCCCTTCCTAAATCTTTCCGTTCTTTTTTTTTTCACATACTAAAGAGTCCTAAAAGTCACCACGATTCTCCAAAAAAGAGGATACGACCTTTGAATTGGACGGATAATTTTTTAGCAAAGTGGTTCCAGAATGGGGTCGCACCGACCACCGCTCTTCACGTTTCCCTACCGATATCTTTCGGTTTATATTTTTTATCACATACTAAAGAATCCCAAAATTCACCACGATTCGCCGAAAAAGAGGATACGACCTTTGAATTGGACGAATGGTTTTTTAGCAAAGTCGGTCCATAATGGGGTCGCTCTGACCCGCGCTCCTCAAGTTTCCCTTCCAATATCTTTCGGTTTATATTTTTTTTCACATACTAGAAAGTCCCAAAAGTAATAACGATGTGCCAAAAAGCGGAAACGACCTTCGAATTGGACGAAAGATTTTCACCAAAGTCGGTCCAGAATGGGGTCGCTCCGACCACCGCTCTTCAAGTTTCCCTTCCAATATCTTTCGGTTTCTATTTTTTTTCACACACTAGAGAGTCCTAAAAGTCATCAAGATTCGTCAATAAAGATAATACGACCTTCGAATTGGACGAAAGATCTTTACCAGTGTCGGTCCAGAATGGGGTCGCTCCAACCACCGCACCTCAAGTATCCCTTCCGATATCTTTCGGTTTATATTTTGTTTACATACTAGAGAGTCCCAAAAGTAATCACGATTAGCCAAAAAGCGGAAACGACATTTGAATTGAACGAATGGTTTTTACCAAAGTCGGTCCAGAATGGGATAGCTTTTACCATAGCTCCTCAAGCTTCCCTTCCGATATCTTTCGGTTTGTATTTTTTTTCACATACTAGAGAGTTCTAAATGTCATTATGATTCGTTAAAAAATAGGATACGACCTTCGAATTGAACGAATGATTTTTACTAGAGTCGTTCCAGAATGGGGTCGAACCGACCACCGCTCCTCAAGTTTCCCTTCCGATATCCTTCGGTATATATATTTTTTTACATACTAGAGAGTCCTAAAAGTCATCCCGATTCGTCAAAAAAGAGGATACCACCTTCGAATTTAACGAAAGATTTTCACTAGTGTCGTTCCGGAATGGGGTCGCTCTGACCACCGCTCCTCAAGTTTCCCTTCCGATATATTTCTGTTTATATTTTTTTTACATACTAGAGAGTCCTAAAAGTCATCACGGTTTGCCAAAAAAGAGGATACCACCTCTGAATTGGACGAATGATTTTTAACCAAATTCGGTCCGGAATGGGGTCGCTCTGACCACCGCTCCTCAAGTTTCCCTTCCGATATCTTTCGGTTTCTATTTTTCTTCACATACTCGATAGTCCCAAAAGCCATCACGATTCGTCCAAAAATAGGATACGACCTTCGAATTGGACGAAAGATTTTTACCAAATTCGGTCCGGAATGGGGTCGCTCTGGCCACCGCTCCTGAAGTTTCCCTTCCTAAATCTTTTGGTTTATATTTTTTTTCACATACAAAAGAGTCCTAAAAGTCACCACAATTCGCCAAAGAAGAGGATACAACATTTGAATTGAAACGGATAAGTTTTTAGCAAAGTCGATCCAGAATGGGGTCGCTCCGACCACCGCTCTTCAAGTTTCCCTTCGGATATCTTTCGGTTTATATTTTTTTTCGTATACTAAAGAGTCCTAAAAGTCATCACTATTGGTCAAAAAAAAGGATACGACGTTCGAATTGAACGAAAGATTTTTACTAGCGTCGTTCCAGAATGGGGTCGCACCGACCACCGCTCCTCAAGTTTCCCTTCCAATATCTTTCGGTTTATATTTTTTTTTACAAACTAAAGAGTCCTAAAAGTCACCACGATTTGCCAAAAAGCGGAAACGACCTTTGAATTCGACGAATGATTTTTACCAAATTCGGTCCAGAATGGAATATCTCTGACCATAGCTCCTCAAGGTTCCCTTCCGATATCTTTCGGTTTGTATTTTTTTCACATACTAGAGAGTCCTAAAAGTCATCATGATTAGCCAAAAAGCGGAAACGACCTTTGAATTGGACGAATGATTTTTACCAAAGTCGGTCCAGAATGGGATAGCTCTGACCATAGCTCTTCAAGCTTCCCTTCCGATATCTTTCGGTTTATATTTTTTTTTACATACTAGAGAGTCCTAAAAGTCATCGCGATTCGCCAAAAAAGAGGATACCACCTTTGAATTGGACGAATGATTTTTTACCAAATTCGGTCCGGAATGGGGTCGCTCTGACCACCGCTCCTCAAGTTTCCCTTCCGATATCTTTCGGTTTATATTTTTTTTTTACATACTAGAGAGTCCCAAAAGTAATCACGATTAGCCAAAAAGCGGAAGCGAGCTTTGAATTGGACGAATGATTTTTACCAAATTCGGTCCGGAATGGGGTCGCTCTGACCATAGCTCTTCAAGCTTCCCTTCCGATATCTTTCGGTTTATATTTTTTTTTACATACTAGAGAGTCCTAAAAGTCATCGCGATTCGCCAAAAAAGAGGATACCACCTTTGAATTGGACGAATGATTTTTTACCAAATTCGGTCCGGAATGGGGTCGCTCTGACCACCGCTCCTCAAGTTTCCCTTCCGATATCTTTCGGTTTATATTTTTTTTTTACATACTAGAGAGTCCCAAAAGTAATCACGATTAGCCAAAAAGCGGAAGCGAGCTTTGAATTGGACGAATGATTTTTACCATAGTCGGTCCAGAATGAGATCGCTCTGACCATAGCTCCTCAAGTTTCCCTTCCGATATCTTTCGGTTTGTATTTTTTTTCACATACCAGAGAGTTCTAAAAGTCATTATGATTCGTTAAAAAATAGGATACGACCTTCGAATTGAACGAAAGATTTTTACTAGAGTCGTTCCAGAATGGGGTCGAACCGACCACCGCTCCTCAAGTTTCCCTTCCGATATCCTTCGGTTTATATATTTTTTTACATACTAGAGAGTCCTAAAAGTCATCCCGATTCGTCAAAAAAGAGGATACCACCTTCGAATTTAAAGAAAGATTTTGACTATTGTCGTTCCGGAATCGGGTCGCTCTGACCACCGCTCCTCAAGTTTCCCTTCCGATATATTTCTGTTTATATTTTTTTTACATACTAGAGAGTCCTAAAAGTCATCACGGTTCGTCAAAAAAAAAGAAACCACCTTCGAACTGAACGAAAGATTTTCACTAGTGTCGGTCCGGAATGGGGTCGGTCTGACCACCGCTCCTCAAGTTTGCCTTCCGATATCTTTCGGTTTGTATTTTTTTATACATACTAGAGAGTCCTAAAAGTCACCACGATTCGCCAAAAAAGAGGAGTCGACCTTTGAATTGGATGGATAATTTTATAGCAAAGTCGATCCAGAATGGGGTCGCTCCCACCACCGATATTCAAATTTCCATTCCGATATCTTTTGGTTTATATTTTTTTCACATACTAAAGAGTCCTAAAAGTCACCACGATTCGCCAAAAAAGAGGAGACGACCTTTGAATTGGTTGGATAATTTTTTAGCAAAGTCGATCCAGAATGGGGTCGCTCCGACCACCGCTCTTCAAGTTTCCCTTCCGATATCTTTCGGTTTATATTTTTTTTTACATACAAGAGAATCCCAAAAGTAATCACGATTAGCGAAACAGCGGAAACGACCTTTGAGTTGGACGAATGATTTTTACCAAAGTCGGTCCAGAATAGGGTCGCTCTGACCACAGCTCCTCAAGTTTCCCTTCCGATATCTTTTGGTTTATATATTTTTTTACATACTAGAGAGTCCTAAAAGTCATCACGTATCGTCAAAAAAGAGGATACGACCTTCGAATTGAACGAAAGATTTTCACTAGTGTCGGTCCGGAATGGGGTCGCTCTGACGACCGCTCCTCAAGTTTCCCTTCCGTTGTCTTTCGTCTTATATTTTTTTTCACATACTAAAGAGTCCCAAAAGTCACCACCACTCGCCAAAAAAGAGGATACGACCTTTGAATTGGACGAATGATTTTTTACCAAATTCGGTCCGGAATAGGGTCGCTCTGACCACCGCTCCTCAAGTTTCCCTTCCTAAATCTTTCCGTTCTTTTTTTTTTCACATACTAAAGAGTCCTAAAAGTCACCACGATTCTCCAAAAAAGAGGATACGACCTTTGAATTGGACGGATAATTTTTTAGCAAAGTGGTTCCAGAATGGGGTCGCACCGACCACCGCTCTTCACGTTTCCCTACCGATATCTTTCGGTTTATATTTTTTATCACATACTAAAGAATCCCAAAATTCACCACGATTCGCCGAAAAAGAGGATACGACCTTTGAATTGGACGAATGGTTTTTTAGCAAAGTCGGTCCATAATGGGGTCGCTCTGACCCGCGCTCCTCAAGTTTCCCTTCCAATATCTTTCGGTTTATATTTTTTTTCACATACTAGAAAGTCCCAAAAGTAATAACGATGTGCCAAAAAGCGGAAACGACCTTCGAATTGGACGAAAGATTTTCACCAAAGTCGGTCCAGAATGGGGTCGCTCCGACCACCGCTCTTCAAGTTTCCCTTCCAATATCTTTCGGTTTCTATTTTTTTTCACACACTAGAGAGTCCTAAAAGTCATCAAGATTCGTCAATAAAGATAATACGACCTTCGAATTGGACGAAAGATCTTTACCAGTGTCGGTCCATAATGGGGTCGCTCTGACCCGCGCTCCTCAAGTTTCCCTTCCAATATCTTTCGGTTTATATTTTTTTTCACATACTAGAAAGTCCCAAAAGTAATAACGATGTGCCAAAAAGCGGAAACGACCTTCGAATTGGACGAAAGATTTTCACCTAAGTCGGTCCAGAATGGGGTCGCTCCGACCACCGCTCTTCAAGTATCCCTTCCGATATCTTTCGGTTTATATTTTGTTTACATACTAGAGAGTCCCAAAAGTAATCACGATTAGCCAAAAAGCGGAAACGACATTTGAATTGAACGAATGGTTTTTACCAAAGTCGGTCCAGAATGGGATAGCTCTTACCATAGCTCCTCAAGCTTCCCTTCCGATATCTTTCGGTTTGTATTTTTTTTCACTTACTAGAGAGTTCTAAATGTCATTATGATTCGTTAAAAAATAGGATACGACCTTCGAATTGAACGAATGATTTTTACTAGAGTCGTTCCAGAATGGGGTCGAACCGACCACCGCTCCTCAAGTTTCCCTTCCGATATCCTTCGGTTTATATATTTTTTTACATACTAGAGAGTCCTAAAAGTCATCCCGATTCGTCAAAAAAGAGGATACCACCTTCGAATTTAACGAAAGATTTTCACTAGTGTCGTTCCGGAATGGGATCGCTCTGACCACCGCTCCTCAAGTTTCCCTTCCGATATATTTCTGTTTATATTTTTTTTACATACTAGAGAGTCCTAAAAGTAATCACGGTTTGCCAAAAAAGAGGATACCACCTCTGAATTGGACGAATGATTTTTAACCAAATTCGGTCCGGAATGGGGTCGCTCTGACCACCGCTCCTCAAGTTTCCCTTCCGATATCTTTCGGTTTCTATTTTTCTTCACATACTCGATAGTCCCAAAAGCCATCACGATTCGTCCAAAAATAGGATACGACCTTCGAATTGGACGAAAGATTTTTACCAAATTCGGTCCGGAATGGGGTCGCTCTGGCCACCGCTCCTGAAGTTTCCCTTCCTAAATCTTTTGGTTTATATTTTTTTTCACATACAAAAGAGTCCTAAAAGTCACCACAATTCGCCAAAGAAGAGGATACAACATTTGAATTGAAACGGATAAGTTTTTAGCAAAGTCGATCCAGAATGGGGTCGCTCCGACCACCGCTCTTCAAGTTTCCCTTCGGATATCTTTCGGTTTATATATTTTTTTACATACTAGAGAGTCCTAAAAGTCATCACTATTGGTCAAAAAAAAGGATACGACGTTCGAATTGAACGAAAGATTTTTACTAGCGTCGTTCCAGAATGGGGTCGCACCGACCACCGCTCCTCAAGTTTCCCTTCCAATATCTTTCGGTTTATATTTTTTTTTACAAACTAAAGAGTCCTAAAAGTCACCACGATTTGCCAAAAAGCGGAAACGACCTTTGAATTGGACGAATGATTTTTACCAAATTCGGTCCAGAATGGAATATCTCTGACCATAGCTCCTCAAGGTTCCCTTCCGATATCTTTCGGTTTGTATTTTTTTCACATACTAGAGAGTCCTAAAAGTCATCATGATTCGTTAAAAAAGAGGATACGACCTTTGAATTGGACGAATGATTTTTACCAAAGTCGGTCCAGAATAGGGTCGCTCTGACCACAGCTCCTCAAGTTTACCTTCCGATATCTTTTGGTTTATATATTTTTTTACATACTAGAGAGTCCTAAAAGTCATCACGATTCGCCAAAAAAGAGGATACCACCTTTGAATTGGACGAATGATTTTTTTCCCAATTCGGTCCGGAATGGGGTCGCTCTGACCACCGCTCCTCAAGTTTCCCTTCCGAAATCTTTCGGTTTCTATTTTTCTTTACATACTAGATAGTCCCAAAAGCCACCACGATTCGTCCAAAAAGAGGATACGACCTTCGAATTGGACGAAAGATTTTTACCAAATTCGGTCCGGAATGGGGTCGCTCTGACCACCGCTCCTCAAGTTTCCCTTCCTAAATCTTTCGGTTTATATTTTTTTTCACATACTGGAGAGTCCTTAAAGTCACTACAATTCGACAAAGAAGAGCATACAACATTTGAATTGGACGGATAAGTTTTTAGCAAAGTCGATCCAGAATGGGGTCGCTCCGACCACCGCTCTACAAGTTTCCCTTCGGATATCTTTCGGTTTATATTTTTTTTCATATACTAAAGAGTCCTAAAAGTCATCCCCATTCGTCAAAAAAAAGGATACGCCCTTCGAATTGGACGAATGATTTTTACCAGAGTCGGTCCAGAATGGCGTCGCACTGACCACTGGTTCTCAAGTTTCCCTTCCTATATATTTCGGATTATATATTTTTTTACATACTAGAGAGTCCTAAAAGTCATTACAATTCGTTAAAAAAAAGGGTACGACCTTCGAATTGAACGAAAGATTTTTACTAGAGTCGTTCCAGAATGGGGTCGCACCGACCACCGCTCCTCAAGATTCCCTTCCAATATCTTTCGTTTTATATTTTTTTTTACAAACTAAAGAGTCCTAAAAGTCACCACGATTCGCCAAAAAAGAGGATACGACCTCTTAATTGGATGAATGATTTTTTAGCAGAGTCGTTCCAGAATGGGTTCGCACCGACCACCACTCCTCAAGTTTCCCTTCCGATATCTTTCGGTTTATATTTTTTTTACATACTAGAGAGTCCTAAAAGTAATCACGATTAGCCAAAAAGCGGAAACGACCTTTGAATTGGACGAATGATTTTTACCAAAGTCAGTCCAGAATGGGATAGCTCTGACCATATCTCTTCAAGCTTCCCTTCCGATATCTTTCGGTTTATATTTTTTTTTACATACTAGAGAGTCCTAAAAGTCATCGCGATTCGCCAAAAAAGAGGATACCACCTTTGAATTGGACGAATGATTTTTTACCAAATTCGGTCCGGAATGGGGTCGCTCTGACCACCGCTCCTCAAGTTTCCCTTTCGATATCTTTCGGTTTATATTTTTTTTTTACATACTAGAGAGTCCCAAAAGTAATCACGATTAGCCAAAAAGCGGAAGCGAGCTTTGAATTGGACGAATGATTTTTACCATAGTCGGTCCAGAATGAGATCGCTCTGACCATAGCTCCTCAAGTTTCCCTTCCGATATCTTTCGGTTTGTATTTTTTTTCACATACCAGAGAGTTCTAAAAGTCATTATGATTCGTTAAAAAATAGGATACGACCTTCGAATTGAACGAAAGATTTTTACTAGAGTCGTTCCAGAATGGGGTCGAACCGACCACCGCTCCTCAAGTTTCCCTTCCGATATCCTTCGGTTTATATATTTTTTTACATACTAGAGAGTCCTAAAAGTCATCCCGATTCGTCAAAAAAGAGGATACCACCTTCGAATTTAAAGAAAGATTTTGACTATTGTCGTTCCGGAATCGGGTCGCTCTGACCACCGCTCCTCAAGTTTCCCTTCCGATATATTTCTGTTTATATTTTTTTTACATACTAGAGAGTCCTAAAAGTCATCACGGTTCGTCAAAAAAAAAGAAACCACCTTCGAACTGAACGAAAGATTTTCACTAGTGTCGGTCCGGAATGGGGTCGGTCTGACCACCGCTCCTCAAGTTTGCCTTCGGATATCTTTCGGTTTGTATTTTTTTATACATACTAGAGAGTCCTAAAAGTCACCACGATTCGCCAAAAAAGAGGAGTCGACCTTTGAATTGGATGGATAATTTTATAGCAAAGTCGATCCAGAATGGGGTCGCTCCCACCACCGATATTCAAATTTCCATTCCGATATCTTTTGGTTTATATTTTTTTCACATACTAAAGAGTCCTAAAAGTCACCACGATTCGCCAAAAAAGAGGAGACGACCTTTGAATTGGTTGGATAATTTTTTAGCAAAGTCGATCCAGAATGGGGTCGCTCCGACCACCGCTCTTCAAGTTTCCATTCCGATATCTTTCGGTTTAGATTTTCTTATTACATACTAAAGAGTCCTAAAAGTCACCACTATTCGCCAAAAAAGAGGATACGACCTTTGAATTGGACGTATGATTTTTTAGCAAAGTCGGTCCAGAATGGCGTCGCTCCGACCACCGCTCTTCAAGTTTCCCTTCCGATATCTTTCGGTTTATATTTTTTTTCTAATACTAAACAGTCCTAAAAGTCACCACGATTCGCCAAAAAAGAGGATACGACCTTTGAATCTGATGGATAATTTTTTAGCAAAGTCGATTCAGAACGGGGTCGCTCCGACCACCGCTCTTCAAGTTTCCCTTCCGATATCTTTCGGTTTATATTTTTTTTCATATACTAAAGAGTCCTAAAAGTCATTGCCATTCGTCAAAAAAAAGGATACGACCTTCGACTTGGACCAACGATTTTTACCAGAGTCGGTCCAGAATGGCGTCGCTCTGACCACTGCTCCTCGAGTTTCCCTTCCGATATTTTTCGGATTATATTTTCTTTCACATACTAAGGAGTCCCAAAAGTCACCACGATTCGCCAAAAAAGAGGATACGACCTTTCAATTGGACGAATGATTTTTTAGCAAAGTCGGTCCAGAATGGGGTCGCTTCAACCACCGCTCCTCAAGTTTCCCTTCCGATATCTTTCGGTTTATATATTTTTTCACATACTAGAAAGTTCTAAATGTCATTATGATTCGTTAAAAAATAGGATACGACCTTCGAATTGAACGAATGATTTTTACTAGAGTCGTTCCAGAGTGGGGTCGAACCGACCACCGCTCCTCAAGTTTCCCTTCCGATATCCTTCGGTTTATATATTTTTTTACATACTAGAGAGTCCTAAAAGTCATCCCGATTCGTCAAAAAAGAGGATACCACCTTCGAATTTAACGAAAGATTTTCACTAGTGTCGTTCCGGAATGGGGTCGCTCTGACCACCGCTCCTCAAGTTTCCCTTCCGATATATTTCTGTTTATATTTTTTTTACATACTAGAGAGTCCTAAAAGTGATCACGGTTTGCCAAAAAAGAGGATACCACCTCTGAATTGGACGAATGATTTTTAACCAAATTCGGTCCGGAATGGGGTCGCTCTGACCACCGCTCCTCAAGTTTCCCTTCCGATATCTTTCGGTTTCTATTTTTCTTCACATACTCGATAGTCCCAAAAGCCATCACGATTCGTCCAAAAATAGGATACGACCTTCGAATTGGACGAAAGATTTTTACCAAATTCGGTCCGGAATGGGGTCGCTCTGGCCACCGCTCCTGAAGTTTCCCTTCCTAAATCTTTTGGTTTATATTTTTTTTCACATACAAAAGAGTCCTAAAAGTCACCACAATTCGCCAAAGAAGAGGATACAACATTTGAATTGAAACGGATAAGTTTTTAGCAAAGTCGATCCAGAATGGGGTCGCTCCGACCACCGCTCTTCAAGTTTCCCTTCGGATATCTTTCGGTTTATATTTTTTTTCGTATACTAAAGAGTCCTAAAAGTCATCACTATTGGTCAAAAAAAAGGATACGACGTTCGAATTGAACGAAAGATTTTTACTAGAGTCGTTCCAGAATGGGGTCGCACCGACCACCGCTCCTCAAGTTTCCCTTCCAATATCTTTCGGTTTATATTTTTTTTTACAAACTAAAGAGTCCTAAAAGTCACCACGATTTGCCAAAAAGCGGAAACGACCTTTGAATTGGACGAATGATTTTTACCAAATTCGGTTCAGAATGGAATATCTCTGACCATAGCTCCTCAAGGTTCCCTTCCGATATCTTTCGGTTTGTATTTTTTTCACATACTAGAGAGTCCTAAAAGTCATCATGATTCGTTAAAAAAGAGGATACGACCTTTGAATTGGACGAATGATTTTTACCAAAGTCGGTCCAGAATAGGGTCGCTCTGACCACAGCTCCTCAAGTTTGCCTTCCGATATCTTTTGGTTTATATATTTTTTTACATACTAGAGAGTCCTAAAAGTCATCACGATTCGCCAAAAAAGAGGATACCACCTTTGAATTGGACGAATGATTTTTTTCCCAATTCGGTCCGGAATGGGGTCGCTCTGACCACCGCTCCTCAAGTTTCCCTTCCGAAATCTTTCGGTTTCTATTTTTCTTTACATACTAGATAGTCCCAAAAGCCACCACGATTCGTCCAAAAAGAGGATACGACCTTCGAATTGGACGAAAGATTTTTACCAAATTCGGTCCGGAATGGGGTCGCTCTGACCACCGCTCCTCAAGTTTCCCTTCCTAAATCTTTCGGTTTATATTTTTTTTCACATACTGAAGAGTCCTTAAAGTCACTACAATTCGACAAAGAAGAGGATACAACATTTGAATTGGACGGATAAGTTTTTAGCAAAGTCGATCCAGAATGGGGTCGCTCCGACCACCGCTCTACAAGTTTCCCTTCGGATATCTTTCGGTTTATATTTTTTTTCATATACTAAAGAGTCCTAAAAGTCATCCCCATTCGTCAAAAAAAAGGATACGCCCTTCGAATTGGACGAACGATTTTTACCAGAGTCGGTCCAGAATGGCGTCGCACTGACCACTGGTTCTCAAGTTTCCCTTCCTATATATTTCGGATTATATATTTTTTTACATACTAGAGAGTCCTAAAAGTCATTACTATTCGTTAAAAAAAAGGGTACGACCTTCGAATTGAACGAAAGATTTTTACTAGAGTCGTTCCATAATGGGGTCGCACCGACCACCGCTCCTCAAGATTCCCTTCCAATATCTTTCGTTTTATATTTTTTTTTACAAACTAAAGAGTCCTAAAAGTCACCACGATTCGCCAAAAAAGAGGATACGACCTCTTAATTGGATGAATGATTTTTTAGCAGAGTCGTTCCAGAATGGGTTCGCACCGACCACCACTCCTCAAGTTTCCCTTCCGATATCTTTCGGTTTATATTTTTTTTACATACTAGAGAGTCCTAAAAGTAATCACGATTAGCCAAAAAGCGGAAACGACCTTTGAATTGGACGAATGATTTTTACCAAAGTCGGTCCAGAATGGGATAGCTCTGACCATAGCTCTTCAAGCTTCCCTTCCGATATCTTTCGGTTTATATTTTTTTTTACATACTAGAGAGTCCTAAAAGTCATCGCGATTCGCCAAAAAAGAGGATACCACCTTTGAATTGGACGAATGATTTTTTACCAAATTCGGTCCGGAATGGGGTCGCTCTGACCACCGCTCCTCAAGTTTCCCTTTCGATATCTTTCGGTTTATATTTTTTTTTTACATACTAGAGAGTCCCAAAAGTAATCACGATTAGCCAAAAAGCGGAAGCGAGCTTTGAATTGGACGAATGATTTTTACCATAGTCGGTCCAGAATGAGATCGCTCTGACCATAGCTCCTCAAGTTTCCCTTCCGATATCTTTCGGTTTGTATTTTTTTTCACATACCAGAGAGTTCTAAAAGTCATTATGATTCGTTAAAAAATAGGATACGACCTTCGAATTGAACGAAAGATTTTTACTAGAGTCGTTCCAGAATGGGGTCGAACCGACCACCGCTCCTCAAGTTTCCCTTCCGATATCCTTCGGTTTATATATTTTTTTACATACTAGAGAGTCCTAAAAGTCATCCCGATTCGTCAAAAAAGAGGATACCACCTTCGAATTTAAAGAAAGATTTTGACTATTGTCGTTCCGGAATCGTGTCGCTCTGACCACCGCTCCTCAAGTTTCCCTTCCGATATATTTCTGTTTATATTTTTTTTACATACTAGAGAGTCCTAAAAGTCATCACGGTTCGTCAAAAAAAAAAGAAACCACCTTCGAACTGAACGAAAGATTTTCACTAGTGTCGGTCCGGAATGGGGTCGGTCTGACCACCGCTCCTCAAGTTTGCCTTCCGATATCTTTCGGTTTGTATTTTTTTATACATACTAGAGAGTCCTAAAAGTCACCACGATTCGCCAAAAAAGAGGAGTCGACCTTTGAATTGGATGGATAATTTTATAGCAAAGTCGATCCAGAATGGGGTCGCTCCCACCACCGATATTCAAATTTCCATTCCGATATCTTTTGGTTTATATTTTTTTCACATACTAAAGAGTCCTAAAAGTCACCACGATTCGCCAAAAAAGAGGAGACGACCTTTGAATTGGTTGGATAATTTTTTAGCAAAGTCGATCCAGAATGGGGTCGCTCCGACCACCGCTCTTCAAGTTTCCATTCCGATATCTTTCGGTTTAGATTTTCTTATTACATACTAAAGAGTCCTAAAAGTCACCACTATTCGCCAAAAAAGAGGATACGACCTTTGAATTGGACGTATGATTTTTTAGCAAAGTCGGTCCAGAATGGCGTCGCTCCGACCACCGCTCTTCAAGTTTCCCTTCCGATATCTTTCGGTTTATATTTTTTTTCTAATACTAAACAGTCCTAGAAGTCACCACGATTCGCCAAAAAAGAGGATACGACCTTTGAATCTGATGGATAATTTTTTAGCAAAGTCGATTCAGAACGGGGTCGCTCCGACCACCGCTCTTCAAGTTTCCCTTCCGATATCTTTCGGTTTATATTTTTTTTCATATACTAAAGAGTCCTAAAAGTCATTGCCATTCGTCAAAAAAAAGGATACGACCTTCGACTTGGACCAACGATTTTTACCAGAGTCGGTCCAGAATGGCGTCGCTCTGACCACTGCTCCTCGAGTTTCCCTTCCGATATCTTTCGGATTATATTTTCTTTCACATACTAAGGAGTCCCAAAAGTCACCACGATTCGCCAAAAAAGATGATACGACCTTTCAATTGGACGAATGATTTTTTAGCAAAGTCGGTCCAGAATGGGGTCGCTTCAACCACCGCTCCTCAAGTTTCCCTTCCGATATCTTTCGGTTTATATATTTTTTTACATACTAGAGAGTCCTAAAAGTCACCACGATTCGCCAAAATAAAGGATACGACCTTTGAATTGGACGAATAATTTTTTACTAAAGTCGGTCCAGAATGGGGTCACTCTGACCACCGCTCCGCAAGTTTCCCTTCCGATATCTTTCGGTTTATATATTTTTTTACATACTAGAGATTCCTAAAAGTAATCACGATTCGTCAAAAAAGAGGATACGACCTTCGAATTGAACGAAAGATTTTCACTAGAGTCGGTCCGGAATGGGGTCGCTCTGACCACCGCTCCTCAAGTTTCCCTTCCGATATCTTTCGGTTTATATTTTCTTTCACATACTAAGGAGTCCCAAAAGTCACCACGATTCGCCAAAAAAGAGGATACGACCTTTCAATTGGACGAATGATTTTTTAGCAAAGTCGGTCCAGAATGGGGTCGCTTCAACCACCGCTCCTCGAGTTTCCCTTCCGATATCTTTCGGTTTATATTTTTTGTTACATACTAGAGAGTCCTAAAAGTAATCACGATTAGCCAAAAAGCGGAAACGACCTTTGAATTGGACGAATGATTTTTACCAAAGTCGGTCCAGAATAGGGTCGCTCTGACCACAGCTCCTCAAGTTTGCCTTCCGATATCTTTTGGTTTATATATTTTTTTACATACTAGAGAGTCCTAAAAGTCATCACGATTCGCCAAAAAAGAGGATACCACCTTTGAATTGGACGAATGATTTTTTTCCCAATTCGGTCCGGAATGGGGTCGCTCTGACCACCGCTCCTCAAGTTTCCCTTCCGAAATCTTTCGGTTTCTATTTTTCTTTACATACTAGATAGTCCCAAAAGCCACCACGATTCGTCCAAAAAGAGGATACGACCTTCGAATTGGACGAACGATTTTTACCAGAGTCGGTCCAGAATGGCGTCGCTCTGACCACTACTCCTCAAGTTTCCCTTCCGATATCTTTCGGTTTATATTTTTTTTTACATACTAGAGAGTCCTAAAAGTCATCCCTATTCGTTAAAAAAGAGGATACCACCTTCGAATTTAACGAAAGATTTTCACTAGTGTCATTCCGGAATGGGGTCGCTCTGACCACCGCGCCTCAAGTTTCCCTTCCGATATATTTCTGTTTATGTTTTTTTTACATACTAGAGAGTCCTAAAAGTCATCACGGTTTGCCAAAAAAGAGGATACCACCTCTGAATTGGACGAATGATTTTTAACCAAATTCGGTCCGGAATGGGGTCGCTCTGACCACCGCTCCTCAAGTTTCCCTTCCGATATCTTTCGGTTTCTATTTTTCTTTACATACTCGATAGTCCCAAAAGCCATCACGATTCGTCCAAAAATAGGATACGACCTTCGAATTGGACGAAAGATTTTTACCAAATTCGGTCCGGAATGGGGTCGCTCTGGCCACCGCTCCTGAAGTTTCCCTTCCTAAATCTTTTGGTTTATATTTTTTTTCACATACAAAAGAGTTCTAAAAGTCACCACAATTCGCCAAAGAAGAGGATACAACATTTGAATTGAAATGGATAAGTTTTTAGCAAAGTCGATCCAGAATGGGGTCGCTCCGACCACCGCTCTTCAAGTTTCCCTTCGGATATCTTTCGGTTTATATTCTTTTTCGTATACAAAAGAGTCCTAAAAGTCATCACTATTGGTCAAAAAAATGGATACGACCTTCGAATTGGACGAACGATTTTTACCAGAGTCGGTCCAGAATGGCGTCGCTCTGACCACTACTCCTCAAGTTTCCCTTCCGATATCTTTCGGATTATATTTTTTTTTACATACTAGAGAGTCCTAAAAATCATTACTATTCGTTAAAAAAGAGGATACGACGTTCGATTTGAACGACAGATTTTTACTAGAGTCGTTCCAGAATGGGGTCGCACCGACCACCGCTCCTCAAGTTTCCCTTCCAATATCCTTCGGTTTATATTTTTTTTTACATACTAGAGAGTCCTAAAAGTCATCACGGTTCGTCAAAAAAAAAGAAACCACCTTCGAACTGAACGAAAGATTTTCACTAGTGTCGGTCCGGAATGGGGTCGGTCTGACCACCGCTCCTCAAGTTTCCCTTCCGATATCTTTCGGTTTATATTTTTTTATACATACTAGAGAGTCCTAAAAGTCACCACGATTCGCCAAAAAGGAGGAGTCTACCTTTGAATTGGATGGATAATTTTTTAGCAAAGTCGATCCAGAATGGGGTCGCTCCCACCACCAATATTCAAGTTTCCATTCCGATATCTTTCGCTCCTCAAGTTTCCCTTCCGATATCTTTCGGTTTATATATTTTTTTTACATACTAGAGAGTCCCAAAAGTAATCACGATTAGCCAAAAAGCGGAAACGACCTTTGAATTGGTCGAATGATTTTTACCAAAGTCGGTCCAGAATGAGATCGCTCTGACCATAGCTCCTCAAGTTGCCCTTCCGATACCTTTCGGTTTGTATTTTTGTTCACATACTAGAGAGTCCTAAAAGTCATTATGATTCGTTAAAAAATAGGATACGACCTTCGAATTGAACGAAAGATTTTTACTAGAGTCGTTCCAGAATGGGGTCGCACCGACCACCGCTCCTCAAGTTTCCCTTCCGATATCCTTCGGTTTATATTTTTTTTACATACTAGAGAGTCCTAAAAGTCATCACGGTTCGTCAAAAAAAAAGAAACCACCTTCGAACTGAACGAAAGATTTTCACTAGTGTCGGTCCGGAATGGGGTCGGTCTGACCACCGCTCCTCAAGTTTCCCTTCCGATATCTTTCGGTTTATATTTTTTTATACATACGAGAGAGTCCTAAAAGTAACCACGATTCGCCAAAAAAGAGGAGTCTACCTTTGAATTGGATGGATAATTTTTTAGCAAAGTCGATCCAGAATGGGGTCGCTCCCACCACCGATATTCAAGTTTCCATTCCGATATCTTTCGGTTTAGATTTTTTTTTTACATACTAAAGAGTCCTAAAAGTCACCACGATTCGCCAAAAAAGAGGATACGTCTTTTGAATTGGACGTATGCTTTTTTAGCAAAGTCGGTCAAGAATGGGGTCGCTCCGACCACCGCTCTTCAAGTTTCCCTTCCGATATCTTTTGGTTTATATTTTTTTCACATACTAAAGAGTCCTAAAAGTCACCACGATTCGCCAAAAAAGAGGTGACGACCTTTGAATTGGATGATTAATTTTTTAGCAAAGTCGATCCAGAATGGGGTCGCTCCGACCACCGCTCTTCAAGTTTCCATTCCGATATCTTTCGGTTTAGATTTTTTTATTACATACTAAAGAGTCCTAAAAGTCACCACTATTCGCCAAAAAAGAGGATACGACCTTTGAATTGGACGTATGATTTTTTAGCAAAGTCGGTCCAGAATGGGGTCGCTCCGACCACCGCTCTTCAAGTTTCCCTTCCGATATCTTTTGGTTTATATTTTTTTCACATACTAAAGAGTCCTAAAAGTCACCACGATTCGCCAAAAAAGAGGTGACGACCTTTGAATTGGATGATTAATTTTTTAGCAAAGTCGGTCAAGAATGGGGTCGCTCCGACCACCGCTCTTCAAGTTTCCCTTCCGATATCTTTTGGTTTATATTTTTTTCACATACTAAAGAGTCCTAAAAGTCACCACGATTCGCCAAAAAAGAGGTGACGACCTTTGAATTGGATGATTAATTTTTTAGCAAAGTCGATCCAGAATGGGGTCGCTCCGACCGCCGCTCTTCAAGTTTCCCTTCCGATATCTTTCGGTTTATATTTTTTTTATAATACTAAACAGTCCTAAAAGTCACCACGATTCGCCAAAAAAGAGGATACGACCTTTGAATGTGATAGATAATTTTTTAGCAAAGTCGATGCAGAACGGGGTCGCTCCGACCACTGCTCCTCGAGTTTCCCTTCCGATATCTTTCGGATTATATTTTTTTTTACATACTAGAGAGTCCTAAAAGTCATCACGATTCGTTAAAAAAGAGGATACGACCTTCGAATTGAACGAAAGATTTTTACTAGAGTCGTTCCAGAATGGGGTCGCACCGACCACCGCTCCTCAAGTTTCCCTTCCGATATCTTTCGGTTTATATTTTTGTTTACATACTAAAGAGTCCTAAAAGTCACGACGATTCGCCAAAATAAAGGATACGACCTTTGAATTGGACGAATAATTTTTTACTAAAGTCGGTCCAGAATGGGGTTACTCTGACCACCGCTCCGCAAGTTTCCCTTCCGATATCTTTCGGTTTATATATTTTTTTACATACTAGAGAGTCCTAAAAGTCATCACGATTCGTCAAAAAAGAGAATACGACCTTCGAATTGAACGAAAGATTTTCACTAGAGTCGGTCCGGAATGGGGTCGCTCTGACCACCGCTCCTCAAGTTTCCCTTCCGATATCTTTCGGATTATATTTTTTTTTACATACTAGAGAGTCCTAAAAATCATTACTATTCGTTAAAAAAGAGGATACGACGTTCGAATTAAACGAAAGATTTTTACTAGAGTCGTTCCAGAATGGGGTCGCACCGACCACCGCTCCTCAAGTTTCCCATCCAATATCTTTCGGTTTATATTTTTTTTACAAACTAAAGAGTCCTAAAAGTCACCACGATTTGCCAAAAAGCGGAAACGACCTTTGAATTGGACGAATGATTTTTACCAAATTCGGTCCAGAATGGAATATCTCTGACCATAGCTCCTCAAGGTTCCCTTCCGATATCTTTCGGTTTGTATTTTTTTCACATACTAGAGAGTCCTAAAAGTCATCATGATTCGTTAAAAAAGAGGATACGACCTTTGAATTGGACGAATAATTTTTTACTAAAGTCCTTCCAGAATGGGGTCACTCTGTCCACCGCTCCGCAAGTTTCCCTTTCGATATCTTTCAGTTTATATATTTTTTCACATACTAGAGAGTCCTAAACCAATCACGATTAGCCAAAAAGCGGAAACGACCTTTGAATTGGACGAATGATTTTTACCAAAGTCGGTTCAGAATGGGATAGCTCTGACCATAGCTCCTCAAGTTTCCCTTCCGAAATCTTTCGGTTTATATATTTTTTTACATACTAGAGAGTCCAAAAAGTCATCACGATTGGCCAAAAAAGAGGATACCACCTTTGAATTGGACGAATGATTTTTTACCAAATTCGGTCCGGAATGGGGTCGATCTGACCACCGCTCCTCAAGTTTCCCTTCCGATATCTTTCGGTATATATTTTTTTTCACATACTAAAGAGTCCCAAAAGTCACCACGATTCACCGAAAAAGAGGATACGACCTTTGAATTGGACGAATGATTTGTTAGCAAAGTCGGTCCAGAATGGGGTCGCTCCGACTACCGCTCTTCAAGTTTCCCTTCCAATATCTTTCGGTTTCTATTTTTTTTCACACACTAGAGAGTCCTAAAAGTCATCTCGATTCGTCAATAAAGATAATACGACTTTCGAATTCGCCGAAAGATTTTTACCAGTGTCGGTCCAGAATGGGGTCGCTCCAACCACCGCTCCTCAAGTATCCCTTCCGATTTCTTTCGGTGTATATTTTTTTTTACATACTAGATAGTCCTAAAAGTAATCACGATTAGCCAAACAGCGGAAACGACCTTTGAATTGGTCGAATGATTTTTACCAAAGTCGGTCCAGAATGAGATCGCTCTGACCATAGCTCCTCAAGTTGCCCTTCCGATACCTTTCGGTTTGTATTTTTGTTCACATACTAGAGAGTCCTAAAAGTCATTATGATTCGTTAAAAAATAGGATACGACCTTCGAATTGAACGAAAGATTTTTACTAGAGTCGTTCCAGAATGGGGTCGCACCGACCACCGCTCCTCAAGTTTCCCTTCCGATATCCTTCGGTTTATATTTTTTTTTACATACTAGAGAGTCCTAAAAGTCATAACGGTTCGTCAAAAAAAAAAGAAACCACCTTCGAACTGAACGAAAGATTTTCACTAGTGTCGGTCCGGAATGGGGTCGGTCTGACCACCGCTCCGCAAGTTTCCCTTCCGATATCTTTCGGTTTATATTTTTTTATACATACTAGAGAGTCCTAAAAGTCACCACGATTCGCCAAAAAAGAGGAGACGACCTTTGAATTGGTTGGATAATTTTTTAGCAAAGTCGATCCAGAATGGGGTCGCTCCCACCACCGATATTCAAGTTTCCATTCCGATATCTTTCGGTTTAGATTTTTTTTTACATACTAAAGAGTCCTAAAAGTCACCACGATTCGCCAAAAAAGAGGATACGACCTTTGAATTGGACGTATGCTTTTTTAGCAAAGTCGGTCAAGAATGGGGTCGCTCCGACCACCGCTCTTCAAGTTTCCCTTCCGATATCTTTTGGTTTATATTTTTTTCACATACTAAAGAGTCCTAAAAGTCACCACGATTCGCCAAAAAAGAGGAGACGACCTTTGAATTGGTTGGATAATTTTTTAGCAAAGTCGATCCAGAATGGGGTCGGTCTGACCACCGCTCCTCATGTTTGCCTTCCGATATCTTTCGGTTTGTATTTTTTTATACATACTAGAGAGTCCTAAAAGTCACCACGATTCGCCAAAAAAGAGGACTCGACCTTTGAATTGGATGGATAATTTTTTAGCTAAGTCGATCCAGAATGGGGTCGCTCCCACCACCGATATTCAAGTTTCCATTCCGATATCTTTCGGTTTAGATTTTTTTTTACATACTAAAGAGTCCTAAAAGTCACCACGATTCGCCAAAAAAGAGGATACGACCTTTGAATTGGACGTATGCTTTTTTAGCAAAGTCGGTCAAGAATGGGGTCGCTCCGACCACCGCTCTTCAAGTTTCCCTTCCGATATCTTTTGGTTTATATTTTTTTCACATACTAAAGAGTCCTAAAAGTCACCACGATTCGCCAAAAAAGAGGAGACGACCTTTGAATTGGTTGGATAATTTTTTAGCAAAGTCGATCCAGAATGGGGTCGCACCGACCACCACTCCTCAAGTTTCCCTTCCGATATCTTTCGGTTTATATTTTTTTTACATACTAGAGAGTCCTAAAAGTAATCACGATTAGCCAAAAAGCGGAACCGACCTTTGAATTGGACGAATGATTTTTACCAAAGTCGGTCCAGAATAGGATAGCTCTGACCATAGCTCCTCAAGCTTCCCTTCCGATATCTTTCGGTTTATATATTTTTTTATATACTAGAGAGTCCTAAAAGTCATCACGATTCGCCAAGAAAGAGGATACCACCTTTGAATTGGACGAATGATTTTTTACCAAATTTGGTCCGGAATGGGGTCGCTCTGACCACCGCTCCTCAAGTTTCCCTTCCGATATCTTTCGGTTTATATTTTTTTTTTTTTACATACTAGAGAGTCCCAAAAGTAATCACGATTAGCCAAAAAGCGGAAACGACCTTTGAATTGGACGAATGATTTTTACCAAAGTCGGTCCAGAATGAGATCGCTCTGACCATATCTCCCCAAGTTTCCCTTCCGATATCTTTCGGTTTGTATTTTGTTTCACATACTAGAGAGTTCTAAAAGTCATTATGATTCGTTAAAAAATAGGATACGACTTTCGAATTGAACGAAAGATTTTTACTAGAGTCGTTCCAGAATGGGGTCGAACCGACCACCGCTCCTCAAGTTTCCCTTCCGATATCCTTCGGTTTATATATTTTTTTACATACTAGAGAGTCCTAAAAGTCATCCCGATTCGTCAAAAAAGAGGATACCACCTTCGAATTTAACGAAAGATTTTCACTAGTGTCGTTCCGGAATGGGGTCGCTCTGACCACCGCTCCTCAAGTTTCCCTTCCGATATATTTCTGTTTATATTTTTTTTACATACTAGAGAGTCCTAAAAGTCATCACGGTTCGCCAAAAAAGAGGATACCACCTCTGAATTGGGCGAATGATTTTTAACCGAATTCGGTCCGGAATGGGGTCGCTCTGACCACCGCTCCTCAAGTTTCCCTTCCAATATCTTTCGTTTTATATTTTTTTTTACAAACTAAAGAGTCCTAAAAGTCACCACGATTCGCCAAAAAAGAGGATACGACCTCTGAATTGGACGAATGATTTTTTAGCAGAGTCGTTCCAGAATGGGGTCGCACCGACCACCACTCCTCAAGTTTCCCTTCCGATATCTTTCGGTTTATATTTTTTTTACTTACTAGAGAGTCCTAAAAGTAATCACGATTAGCCAAAAAGCGGAAACGACCTTTGAATTGGACGAATGATTTTTACCAAAGTCGGTCCAGAATGGGATAGCTCTGACCATAGCTCCTCAAGCTTCCCTTCCGATATCTTTCGGTTTGTATTTTTTTTCACATACTAGAGAGTTCTAAAAGTCATTATGATTCGTTAAAAAATAGGATACGACCTTCGAATTGAACGAATGATTTTTACTAGCGTCGTTCCAGAATGGGGTCGAACCGACCACGGCTCCTCAAGTTTCCCTTCCGATATCCTTCGGTTTATATATTTTTTTACATACTAGAGAGTCCTAGAAGTCATCCCGATTCGTCAAAAAAGAGGATACCACCTTCGAATTTAACGAAAGATTTTCACTAGTGTCGTTCCGGAATGGGGTCGCTCTGACCACCGCTCCTCAAGTTTCCCTTCCGATATATTTCTGTTTATATTTTTTTTACATACTAGAGAGTCCTAAAAGTCATCACGGTTCGCCAAAAAAGAGGATACCACCTCTGAATTGGGCGAATGATTTTTAACCAAATTCGGTCCGGAATGGGGTCGCTCTGACCACCGCTCCTCAAGTTTCCCTTCCGATATCTTTCGGTATATTTTTTTTTTCACATACTAAAGAGTCCCAAAAGTCACCACGATTCACCGAAAAAGAGGATACAACCTTTGAATTGGACGAATGATTTGTTAGCAAAGTCGGTCCAGAATGGGGTCGCTCCGACTACCGCTCTTCAAGTTTCCCTTCCAATATCTTTCGGTTTCTATTTTTTTTCACACACTAGAGAGTCCTAAAAGTCATCTCGATTCGTCAATAAAGATAATACGACTTTCGAATTCGACGAAAGATTTTTACCAGTGTCGGTCCAGAATGGGGTCGCTCCAACCACCGCTCCTCAAGTATCCCTTCCGATTTCTTTCGGAGTATATTTTTTTTACATACTAGATAGTCCTAAAAGTAATCACGATTAGCCAAAAAGCCGAAACGACCTTTGAATTGGACGAATGATTTTTACCAAAGTCGGTCCAGAATGGGATAGCTCTGACCATAGCTCCTCAAGTTTCCTTTCCGATATCTTTCGGTTTATATTTTTTTTTACATACTATAGAGTCCTAAAAGTCATCACGATTCGCCAAAAAAGAGGATACCACCTTTGAATTGGATGGATAATTTTTTAGCAAAGTCGATCCAGAATGGGGTCGGTCCCACCACCGATATTCAAGTTTCCATTCCGATATCTTTCGGTTTAGATTTTTTTTTACATACTAAAGAGTCCTTAAAGTCACCACGATTCGCCAAAAAAGAGGATACGACCTTTGAATTGGACGTATGCTTTTTTAGCAAAGTCGGTTAAGAATGGGGTCGCTCCGACCACAGCTCTTCAAGTTTCCCTTCCGATATCTTTTGGTTTATATTTTTTTCACATACTAAAGAGTCCTAAAAGTCACCACGATTCGCCAAAAAAGAGGAGACGACCTTTGAATTGGTTGGATAATTTTTTAGCAAAGTCGATCCAGAATGGGGTCGCTCCGACCACCGCTCTTCAAGTTTCCATTCCGATATCTTTCGGTTTAGATTTTCTTATTACATACTAAAGAGTCCTAAAAGTCACCACTATTCGCCAAAAAAGAGGATACGACCTTTGAATTGGACGTATGATTTTTTAGCAAAGTCGGTCCAGAATGGCGTCGCTCCGGCCACCGCTCTTCAAGTTTCCCTTCCGATATCTTTCGGTTTATATTTTTTTTCTAATACTGAACAGTCCTAAAAGTCACCACGATTCGCCAAAAAAGAGGATACGACCTTTGAATCTGATGGATAATTTTTTAGCAAAGTCGATTCAGAACGGGGTCGCTCCGACCACCGCTCTTCAAGTTTCCCTTCCGATATCTTTCGGTTTATATTTTTTTTCATATACTAAAGAGTCCTAAAAGTCATTGCCATTCGTCAAAAAAAAGGATACGACCTTCGATTGGACCAACGATTTTTACCAGAGTCGGTCCAGAATGGCGTCGCTCTGACCACTGCTCCTCGAGTTTCCCTTCCGATATCTTTCGGATTATATTTTTTTTACATACTAGAGAGTCCTAAAAGTCATTACTATTCGTTAAAAAAAAGGGTACGACCTTCGAATTGAACGAAAGATTTTTACTAGAGTCGTTCCAGAATGGGGTCGCACCGACCACCGCTCCTCAAGTTTCCCTTCCAATATCTTTCGTTTTATATTTTTTTGTAGAAACTAAAGAGTCCTAAAAGTCACCACGATTCGCCAAAAAAGAGGATACGACCTCTGAATTGGACGAATGATTTTTTAGCAGAGTCGTTCCAGAATGGGGTCGCACCGACCACCACTCCTCAAGTTTCCCTTCCGATATCTTTCGGCTTATATTTTTTTTACATACTAGAGAGTCCTAGAAGTAATCACGATTAGCCAAAAAGCGGAACCGACCTTTGAATTGGACGAATGATTTTTACCAAAGTCGGTCCAGAATAGGATAGCTCTGACCATAGCTCCTCAAGCTTCCCTTCCGATATCTTTCGGTTTATATATTTTTTTTATATACTAGAGAGTCCTAAAAGTCATCACGATTCGCCAAGAAAGAGGATACCACCTTTGAATTGGACGAATGATTTTTTACCAAATTTGGTCCGGTATGGGGTCGCTCTGACCACCGCTCCTCAAGTTTCCCTTCCGATATCTTTCGGTTTATATTTTTTTTTGTTACATACTAGAGAGTCCCAAAAGTAATCACGATTAGCCAAAAAGCGGAAACGACCTTTGAATTGGACGAATGATTTTTACCAAAGTCGGTCCAGAATGAGATCGCTCTGACCATATCTCCTCAAGTTTCCCTTCCGATATCTTTCGGTTTGTATTTTGTTTCACATACTAGAGAGTTCTAAAAGTCATTATGATTCGTTAAAAAATAGGATACGACTTTCGAATTGAACGAAAGATTTTTACTAGAGTCGTTCCAGAATGGGGTCGAACCGACCACCGCTCCTCAAGTTTCCCTTCCGATATCCTTCGGTTTATATATTTTTTTACATACTAGAGAGTCCTAAAAGTCATCCCGATTCGTCAAAAAAGAGGATACCACCTTCGAATTTAACGAAAGATTTTCACTAGTGTCGTTCCGGAATGGGGTCGCTCTGACCACCGCTCCTCAAGTTTCCCTTCCGATATATTTCTGTTTATATTTTTTTTACATACTAGAGAGTCCTAAAAGTCATCACGGTTCGCCAAAAAAGAGGATACCACCTCTGAATTGGGCGAATGATTTTTAACCAAATTCGGTCCGGAATGGGGTCGCTCTGACCACCGCTCCTCAAGTTTCCCTTCCAATATCTTTCGTTTTATATTTTTTTTTACAAACTAAAGAGTCCTAAAAGTCACCACGATTCGCCAAAAAAGAGGATACGACCTCTGAATTGGAAGAATGATTTTTTAGCAGAGTCGTTCCAGAATGGGGTCGCACCGACCACCACTCCTCAAGTTTCCCTTCCGATATCTTTCGGTTTATATTTTTTTTACATACTAGAGAGTCCTAAAAGTAATCACGATTAGCCAAAAAGCGGAAACGACCTTTGAATTGGACGAATGATTTTTACCAAAGTCGGTCCAGAATGGGATAGCTCTGACCATAGCTCCTCAAGCTTCCCTTCCGATATCTTTCGGTTTGTATTTTTTTTCACATACTAGAGAGTTCTAAAAGTCATTATGATTCGTTAAAAAATAGGATACGACCTTCGAATTGAACGAATGATTTTTACTAGAGTCGTTCCAGAATGGGGTCGAACCGACCACCGCTCCTCAAGTTTCCCTTCCGATATCCTTCGGTTTATATATTTTTTTACATACTAGAGAGTCCTAAAAGTCATCCCTATTCGTCAAAAAAGAGGATACCAGCTTCGAATTTAACGAAAGATTTTCACTAGTGTCGTTCCGGAATGGGGTCGCTCTGACCACCGCGCCTCAAGTTTCCCTTCCGATATATTTCTGTTTATATTTTTTTTACATACTAGAGAGTCCTAAAAGTCATCACGGTTTGCCAAAAACGAGGATACCACCTCTGAATTGGACGAATGATTTTTAACCAAATTCGGTCCGGAATGGGGTCGCTCTGACCACCGCTCCTCAAGTTTCCCTTCCGATATCTTTCGGTTTCTATTTTTCTTTACATACTCGATAGTCCCAAAAGCCATCACGATTCGTCCAAAAATAGGATACGACCTTCGAATTGGACGAAAGATTTTTACCAAATTCGGTCCGGAATGGGGTCGCTCTGGTCACCGCTCCTGAAGTTTCCCTTCCTAAATCTTTTGGTTTATATTTTTTTTCACATACAAAAGAGTCCTAAAAGTCACCACAATTCGCCAAAGAAGAGGATACAACATTTGAATTGAAACGGATAAGTTTTTAGCAAAGTCGATCCAGAATGGGGTCGCTCCGACCACCGCTCTTCAAGTTTCCCTTCCAATATCTTTCGGTTTCTATTTTTTTTCACACACTAGAGAGTCCTAAAAGTCATCTCGATTCGTCAATAAAGATAATACGACTTTCGAATTCGACGAAAGATTTTTACCATTGTCGGTCCAGAATGGGGTCGCTCCAACCACCGCTCCTCAAGTATCCCTTCCGATTTCTTTCGGTGTATATTTTTTTTTACATACTAGATAGTCCTGAAAGTAATCACGATTAGTCAAAAAGCGTAAACGACCTTTGAATTGGACGAATGATTTTTACCAAATTCGGTCCAGAATGGGATAGCTCTGACCATAGCTCCTCAAGTTTCCCTTCCGATATCTTTCGGTTTATATTTTTTTTCGTATACTAAAGAGTCCTAAAAGTCATCACTATTGGTCAAAAAAAAGGATACGACCTTCGAATTGGACGAACGATTTTTACCAGAGTCGGTCCAGAATGGCGTCGCTCTGACCACTACTCCTCAAGTTTCCCTTCCGATATCTTTCGGTTTATATATTTTTTTTACATACTAGAGAGTCCCAAAAGTAATCACGATTAGCCAAAAAGCCGAAACGACCTTTGAATTGGTCGAATGATTTTTACCAAAGTCGGTCCAGAATGAGATCGCTCTGACCATAGCTCCTCAAGTTGCCCTTCCGATACCTTTCGGTTTGTATTTTTGTTCACATACTAGAGAGTCCTAAAAGTCATTATGATTCGTTAAAAAATAGGATACGACCTTCGAATTGAACGAAAGATTTTTACTAGAGTCGTTCCAGAATGGGGTCGCACCGACCACCGCTCCTCAAGTTTCCCTTCCGATATCCTTCGGTTTATATTTTTTTTTACATACTAGAGAGTCCTAAAAGTCATCACGGTTCGTCCAAAAATAGGATACGACCTTCGAATTGGACGATAGATTTTTACCAAATTCGGTCCGGAATGGGGTCGCTCTGGCCACCGCTCCTTGAAGTTTCCCTTCCTAAATCTTTTGGTTTATATTTTTTTTCACATACAAAAGAGTCCTAAAAGTCACCACAATTCGCAAAAGAAGAGGATACAACATTTGAATTGAAACGGATAAGTATTTAGCAAAGTCGATCCAGAATGGGGTCGCTCCGACCACCGCTCTACAAGTTTCCCTTCGGATATCTTTCGGTTTATATTTTTTTTCATATACTAAAGAGTCCTAAAAGTCATCACCATTCGTCAAAAAAAAGGATACGACCTTCGAATTGGACGAACGATTTTTACCAGAGTCGGTCCATAATGGCGTCGCTCTGACCACTGGTTCTCAAGTTTCCCTTCCTATATATTTCGGATTATATATTTTTTTACATACTAGAGAGTCCTAAAAGTCATTACTATTCGTTAAAAAAAAGGGTACGACCTTCGAATTGAACGAAAGATTTTTACTAGAGTCGTTCCAGAATGGGGTCGCACCGACCACCGCTCCTCAAGTTTCCCTTCCAATATCTTTCGTTTTATATTTTTTTTTACAAACAAAAGAGTCCTAAAAGTCACCACGATTCGCCAAAAAAGAGGATACGACCTCTGAATTGGATGAATGATTTTTTAGCAGAGACGTTCCAGAATGGGGTCGCACCGACCACCACTCCTCAAGTTTCCCTTCCGATATCTTTCGGTTTATATTTTTTTTACATACTAGAGAGTCCTAAAAGTAATCACGATTAGCCAAAAAGCGGAAACGACCTTTGAATTGGACGAATGATTTTTACCAAAGTCGGTCCAGAATGGGATAGCTCTGACCATAGCTCCTCAAGCTTCCCTTCCGATATCTTTCGGTTTATATTTTTTTTTACATACTAGAGAGTCCTAAAAGTCATCGCGATTCGCCAAAAAAGAGAATACCACCTTTGAATTGGACGAATGATTTTTTACCAAATTCGGTCCGGAATGGGGTCGCTCTGACCACCGCTCCTCAAGTTTCCCTACCGATATCTTTCGGTTTATATTTTTTTTTTACATACTAGAGAGTCTCAAAAGTAATCACGATTAGCCAAAAAGCGGAAGCGACCTTTGAATTGGACGAATGATTTTTACCATAGTCGGTCCAGAATGAGATCGCTCTGACCATAGCTCCTCAAGTTTCCCTTCCGATATCTTTCGGTTTCTATTTTTTTTCACATACTAGAGAGTTCTAAAAGTCATTATGATTCGTTAAAAAATAGGATACGACCTTCGAATTGAACGAACGATTTTTACTAGAGTCGTTCCAGAATGAGGTCGAACCGACCACCGCTCCTCAAGTTTCCCTTCCGATATCCTTCGTTTTATATATTTTTTTACATACTAGAGAGTCCTAAAAGTCATCCCGATTCGTCAAAAAAGAGGATACCACCTTCCAATTTAACGAAAGATTTTCACTATTATCGTTCCGGAATGGGGTCGCTCTGACCACCGCTCCTCAAGTTTCCCTTCCGATATATTTCTGTTTATATTTTTTTTACATACTAGAGAGTCCTAAAAGTCATCACGGTTCGTCAAAAAAAAAGAAACCACCGTCGAACTGAACGAAAGATTTTCACTAGTGTCGGTCCGGAATGGGGTCGCTCTGACCACCGCTCCTCAAGTTTCCCTACCGATATCTTTCGGTTTATATTTTTTTTCACATACTAGAGAGTCCCAAAAGTAATCACGATTAGCCAAAAAGCGGAAGCGACCTTTGAATTGGACGAATGATTTTTACCATAGTCGGTCCAGAATGAGATCGCTCTGACCATAGCTCCTCAAGTTGCCCTTCCGATACCTTTCGGTTTGTATTTTTGTTCACATACTAGAGAGTCCTAAAAGTCATTATGATTCGTTAAAAAATAGGTTACGACCTTCGAATTGAACGAAAGATTTTTACTAGAGTCGTTCCAGAATGGGGTCGGACCGACCACCGCTCCTCAAGTTTCCCTTCCGATATCCTTCGGTTTATATATTTTTTTACATACTAGAGAGTCCTACAAGTCATCACGGTTCGTCAAAAAAAAAGAAACCACCTTCGAACTGAACGAAAGATTTTCACTATTGTCGGTCCGGAATGGGGTCGGTCTGACCACCGCTCCTCAAGTTTCCCTTCCGATATCTTTCGGTTTATATTTTTTTATACATACTAGAGAGTCCTAAAAGTCACCACGATTCGCCAAAAAAGAGGAGTCTACCTTTGAATTGGATGGATAATTTTTTAGCAAAGTCGATCCAGAATGGGGTCGCTCCCACCACCGATATTCAAGCTTCCATTCCGATATCTTTCGGTTTAGATTTTTTTTTTACATACTAAAGAGTCCTAAAAGTCACCACGATTCGCCAAAAAAGAGGATACGACTTTTGAATTGGACGTATGCTTTTTTAGCAAAGTCGGTCAAGAATGGGGTCGCTCCGACCACCGCTCTTCAAGTTTCCCTTCCGATATCTTTTGGTTTATATTTTTTTCACATACTAAAGAGTCCTAAAAGTCACCACGATTCGCCAAAAAAGAGGAGACGACCTTTGAATTGGATGGATAATTTTTTAGCAAAGTCGATCCAGAATGGGGTCGCTCCGACCACCGCTCTTCAAGTTTCCATTCCGATATCTTTCGGTTTAGATTTTTTTATTACATACTAAAGAGTCCTAAAAGTCACCACTATTCGCCAAAAAAGAGGATACGACCTTTGAATTGGACGTATGATTTTTTAGCAAAGTCGGTCCAGAATGGCGTCGCTCCGACCACCGCTCTTCAAGTTTCCCTTCCGATATCTTTCGGTTTATATTTTTTTTATAATACTAAACAGTCCTAAAAATCAGCACGATTCGCCAAAAAAGAGGATACGACCTTTGAATGTGATGGATAATTTTTTAGCAAAGTCGATGCAGAACGGGGTCGCTCCGACCACTGCTCCTCGAGTTTCCCTTCCGATATCTTTCGGATTATATTTTTTTTTACATACTAGAGAGTCCTAAAAGTCATCACGATTCGTTAAAAAAGAGGATACGACCTTCGAATTGAACGAAAGATTTTTACTAGAGTCGTTCCAGAATGGGGTCGCACCGACCACCGCTCCTCAAGTTTCCCTTCCGATATCTTTCGGTTTATATTTTTGTTTACATACTAAAGAGTCCTAAAAGTCACGACGATTCGCCAAAATAAAGGATACGACCTTTGAATTGGACGAATAATTTTTTACCAAAGTCGGTCCAGAATGGGGTCACTCTGACCACCGCTCCGCAAGTTTCCCTTCCGATATCTTTCGGTTTATATATTTTTTTACATACTAGAGAGTCCTAAAAGTCATCACGATTCGTAAAAAAAGAGAATACGACCTTCGAATTGAACGAAAGATTTTCACTAGAGTCGGTCCGGAATGGGGTCGCTCTGACCACCGCTCCTCAAGTTTCCCTTCCGATATCTTTCGGTTTATATTTTCTTTCACATACTACGGAGTCCCAAAAGTCACCACGATTCGCCAAAAAACAGGATACGACCTTTGAATTGGACGAATGATTTTTTAGCAAAGTCGGTCCAGAATGGGGTCGCTTCAACCACCGCTCCTCAAGTTTCCCTTCCGATATCTTTCGGTTTATATTTTTTGTTACATACTAGAGAGTCCTAAAAGTAATCACGATTAGCCAAAAAGCGGAAACGACCTTTGAATTGGACGAATGATTTTTACCAAAGTCGGTCCAGAATAGGGTCGCTCTGACCACAGCTCCTCAAGTTTGCCATCCGATATCTTTTGGTTTATATATTTTTTTACATACTGGAGAGTCCTAAAAGTCATCACGATTCGCCAAAAAAGAGGATACCACCTTTGATTTGGACGAATGATTTTTTTCCCAATTCGGTCCGGAATGGGGTCGCTCTGACCAGCGCTCCTCAAGTTTCCCTTCCGAAATCTTTCGGTTTCTATTTTTCTTTACATACTAGATAGTCCCAAAAGCCACCACGATTCGTCCAAAAAGAGGATACGACCTTCGAATTGGACGAAAGATTTTTACCAAATTCGGTCCGGAATAGGGTCGCTCTGACCACCGCTCCTCAAGTTTCCCTTCCTAAATCTTTCGGTTTATATTTTTTTTCACATATTGGAGAGTCCTTAAAGTCACTACAATTCGACTAAGAAGAGGATACAACATTTGAATTGGACGGATAAGTTTTTAGCAAAGTCGATCCAGAATGGGGTCGCTCCGACCACCGCTCTACAAGTTTCCCTTCGGATATCTATCGGTTTATATTTTTTTTCATATACTAAAGAGTCCTAAAAGTCATCACCATTCGTCAAAAAAAAGGATACGACCTTCGAATTGGACGAACGATTTTTACCAGAGTCGGTCCAGAATGGCGTCGCTGTGACCACTGGTTCTTAAGTTTCCCTTCCTATATATTTCGGATTATATATTTTTTACATACTAGAGAGTCCTAAAAGTCATTACTATTCGTTAAGAAAAAGGGTACGACCTTCGAATTAAACGAAAGATTTTTACTAGAGTCGTTCCAGAATGGGGTCGCACCGACCAGCACTCCTCAAGTTTCCCTTCCGATATCTTTCGGTTTATATTTTTTTTACATACTAGAGAGTCCTAAAAGTAATCACGATTAGCCAAAAAGCGGAAACGACCTTTGAATTGGACGAATGATTTTTACCAAAGTCGGTCCAGAATGGGATAGCTCTGACCATAGCTCCTCAAGCTTCCCTTCCGATATCTTTCGGTTTATATTTTTTTTTACATACTAGAGAGTCCTAAAAGTCATGGCGATTCGCCAAAAAAGAGGATACCACCTTTGAATTGGACGAATGATTTTTTACCAAATTCGGTCCGGAATGGGGTCGCTCTGACCACCGCTCCTCAAGTTTCCCTACCGATATCTTTCGGTTTATATTTTTTTTTACATACTAGAGAGTCCCAAAAGTAATCACGATTAGCCAAAAAGCGGAAGCGAGCTTTGAATTGGACGAATGATTTTTACCATAGTCGGTCCAGAATGAGATCGCTCTCACCATAACTCCTCAAGTTTCCCTTCCGATATCTTTCGGTTTGTATTTTTTTTCACATACTAGAGAGTTCTAAAAGTCATTATGATTCGTTAAAAAATAGGATACGACCTTCGAATTGAACGAAAGATTTTTACTAGAGTCGTTCCAGAATGGGGTCGAACCGACCACCGCTCCTCAAGTTTCCCTTCCGATATCCTTCGGTTTATATATTTTTTTACATACTAGAGAGTCCTAAAAGTCATCCCGATTCGTCAAAAAAGAGGATACCACCTTCGAATTTAACGAACGATTTTCACTAGTGTCGTTCCGGAATGGGGTCGCTCTGACCACCGCTCCTCAAGTTTCCCTTCCGATATATTTCTGTTTATATTTTTCTTTACATACTCGATAGTCCCAAAAGCGATCACGATTCGTCCAAAAATAGGATACGACCTTCGAATTGGACGAAAGATTTTTACCAAATTCGGTCCGGAATGGGGTCGCTCTGGCCACCGCTCCTGAAGTTTCCCTTCCTAAATCTTTTGGTTTATATTTTTTTTCACATACAATAGAGTCCTAAAAGACACCAGAATTCGCCAAAGAAGAGGATACAACATTTGAATTGAAACGGATAAGTTTTTAGCAAAGTCGATCCAGAATGGGGTCGCTCCGACCACCGCTCTTCAAGTTTCCCTTCGGATATCTTTCGGTTTATATTTTTTTTTGTATACTAAAGAGTCCTAAAAGTCATCACTATTGGTCAAAAAAAAGGATACGACCTTCGAATTGGACGAACGATTTTTACCAGAGTCGGTCCAGAATGGCGTCGCTCTGACCACTACTCCTCAAGTTTCCCTTCCGATATCTTTCGGATTATATTTTTTTTTACATACTAGAGAGTCCTAAAAATCATTACTATTCGTTAAAAAAGAGGATACGACATTCGAATTGAACGAAAGATTTTTACTAGAGTCGTTCCAGAATGGGGTCGCACCGACCACCGCTCCTCAAGTTTCCCTTCCAATATCTTTCGTTTTATATTTTTTTTTACAAACTAAAGAGTCCTAAAAGTCACCACGATTCGCCAAAAAAGAGGATACGACCTCTGAATTGGACGAATGATTTTTTAGCAGAGTCGTTCCTGAATGGGGTCGCACCGACCACCACTTCTCAAGTTTCCCTTCCGATATCTTTCGGTTTATATTTTTTTTACATACTAGAGAGTCCTAAAAGTAATCACGATTAGCCAAAAAGCGGAACCGACCTTTGAATTGGACGAATGATTTTTACCAAAGTCGGTCCAGAATAGGATAGCTCTGACCATAGCTCCTCAAGCTTCCCTTCCGATATCTTTCGGTTTATATATTTTTTTACATACTAGAGAGTCCTAAAAGTCATCACGATTCGCCAAGAAAGAGGATACCACCTTTGAATTGGACGAATGATTTTTTACCAAATTTGGTCCGGAATGGGGTCGCTCTGACCACCGCTCCTCAAGTTTCCCTTCCGATATCTTTCGGTTTATATTTTTTTTTTTTACATACTAGAGAGTCCCAAAAGTAATCATGATTAGCCAAAAAGCGGAAACGACCTTTGAATTGGACGAATGATTTTTACCAAAGTCGGTCCAGAATGAGATCGCTCTGACCATATCTCCTCAAGTTTCCCTTCCGATATCTTCCGGTTTGTATTTTGTTTCACATACTAGAGAGTTCTAAAATTCATTAAGATTCGTTAAAAAATAGGATACGACCTTCGAATTGAACGAAAGATTTTTACTAGAGTCGTTCCAGAATGGAGTCGAACCGACCACCGCTCCTCAAGTTTCCCTTCCGATATCCTTCGGTTTATATATTTTTTTACATTCTAGAGAGTCCTAAAAGTCATCCCGATTCGTCAAAAAAGAGGATACCACCTTCGAATTTAACAAAAGATTTTCACTAGTGTCGTTCCGGAATGGGGTCGCTCTGACCACCGCTCCTCAAGTTTCCCTTCCGATATATTTCTGTTTATATTTTTTTTACATACTAGAGAGTCCTAAAAGTCATCACGGTTCGCCAAAAAAGAGGATACCACCTCTGAATTGGGCGAATGATTTTTAACCAAATTCGGTCCGGAATGGGGTCGCTCTGACCACCGCTCCTCAAGTTTCCCTTCCAATATCTTTCGTTTTATATTTTTTTTTACAAACTAAAGAGTCCTAAAAGTCACCACGATTCGCCAAAAAAGAGGATACGACCTCTGAATTGGACGAATGATTTTTTAGCAAAGTCGGTCCAGAATGGGGTCGCTCCGACTACCGCTCTTCAAGTTTCCCTTCCAATATCTTTCGGTTTCTATTTTTTTTCACACACTAGAGAGTCCTAAAAGTCATCTCGATTCGTCAATAAAGATAATACGACTTTCGAATTCGACGAAAGATTTTTACCAGTGTCGGTCCAGAATGGGGTCGCTCCAACCACCGCTCCTCAAGTATCCCTTGCGATTTCTTTCGGTGTATATTTTTTTTACATACTAGATAGTCCTAAAAGTAATCACGATTAGCCAAAAAGCCGAAACGACCTTTGAATTGGACGAATGATTTTTACCAAAGTCGGTCCAGAATGGGATAGCTCTGACCATAGCTCCTCAAGTTTCCTTTCCGATATCTTTCGGTTTATATTTTTTTTTACATACTATAGAGTCCTAAAAGTCATCACGATTCGCCAAAAAAGAGGATACCACCTTTGAATTGGACGAATGATTTTTTACCAAATTCGGTCCGGAATGGGGTCGCTCTGACCACCGCTCCTCAAGTTTCCCTTCCGATATCTTTCGGTTTATATTTTTTTTTTACATACTAGAGAGTCCCAAAAGTAATCACGATTAGCCAAAAAGCGGGAACGACCTTTGAATTGGACGAATGATTTTTACCAAAGTCGGTCCAGAATGAGATCGCTCTGACCATATCTCCTCAAGTTTCCCTTCCGATATCTTTCGGTTTGTATTTTTTTTCACATACTAGAGAGTTCTAAAAGTCATTATGATTCGTTAAAAAATAGGATACGACCTTCGAATTGAACGAAAGATTTTTACTAGAGTCGTTCCAGAATGGGGTCGAATCGACCACCGCTCCTCAAGTTTCCCTTCCGATATCCTTCGGTTTATATATTTTTTTACATACTAGAGAGTCCTAAAAGTCATCCCGATTCGTCAAAAAAGAGGATACCACCTTCGAATTTAACGAAAGATTTTCACTAGTGTCGTTCCGGAATGGGGTCGCTCTGACCACCGCTCCTCAAGTTTCCCTTCCGATATATTTCTGTTTATATTTTTTTTACATACTAGAGAGTCCTAAAAGTCATCACGGTTCGCCAAAAAAGAGGATACCACCTCTGAATTGGGCGAATGATTTTTAACCACATTCGGTCCGGAATGGGGTCGATCTGACCACCGCTCCTCAAGTTTCCCTTCCGATATCTTTCGGTTTCTATTTTTCTTTACATACTAGATAGTCCCAAAAGCCATCACGATTCGTCCAAAAATAGGATACTACCTTCGAATTGGACGAAAGATTTTTACCAAATTCGGTCCGGAATGGGGACGCTCTGGCCACCGCTCCTGAATTTTCCTTTCCTAAATCTTTTGGTTTATATTTTTTTTCACATACAAAAGAGTCCTAAAAGTCACCACAATTCGCCAAAGAAGAGGATACAACATTTGAATTGGACGGATAAGTTTTTAGCAAAGTCGATCCAGAATGGGGTCGCTCCGACCACCGCTATTCAAGTTTCCCTTCGGATATCTTTCGGTTTATATTTTTTTTCGTATACTAAAGAGTCCTAAAAGTCATCACTATTGGTCAAAAAAAAGGATACGACCTTCGAATTGGACGAATGATTTTTTACCAAATTCGGTCCGGAATGGGGTCGCTCTGACCACCGCTCCTCAAGTTTCCCTTCCAATATCTTTCGTTTTATATTTTTTTTTACAAACTAAAGAGTCCTAAAAGTCACCACGATTCGCCAAAAAAGAGGATACGACCTCTGAATTGGACGAATGATTTTTTAGCAGAGTCGTTCCAGAATGGGGTCGCACCGACCACCACTCCTCAAGTTTCCCTTCCGATATCTTTCGGTTTATATTTTTTTTACATACTAGAGAGTCCTAAAAGTAATCACGATTAGCCAAAAAGCGGAAACGACCTTTGAATTGGACGAATGATTTTTACCAAAGTCGGTCCAGAATGGGATAGATCTGACCATAGCTCCTCAAGCTTCCCTTCCGATATCTTTCGGTTTGTATTTTTTTTCACATACTAGAGAGTTCTAAAAGTCATTATGATTCGTTAAAAAATAGGATACGACCTTCGAATTGAACGAATGATTTTTACTAGAGTCGTTCCAGAATGGGGTCGAACCGACCACCGCTCCTCAAGTTTCCCTTCCGATATCCTTCGGTTTATATATTTTTTTACATACTAGAGAGTCCTAAAAGTCATCCCTATTCGTCAAAAAAGAGGATACCACCTTCGAATTTAACGAAAGATTTTCACTAGTGTCGTTCCGGAATGGAGTCGCTCTGACAACCGCGCCTCAAGTTTCCCTTCCGATATATTTCTGTTTATATTTTTTTTACATACTAGAGAGTCCTAAAAGTCATCACGGTTTGCCAAAAAAGAGGATACCACCTCTGAATTGGACGAATGATTTTTAACCAAATTCGGTCCGGAATGGGGTCGCTCTGACCACCGCTCCTTAAGATTCCCTTCCGATATCTTTCGGTTTCTATTTTTCTTTACATACTCGATAGTCCCAAAAGCCATCACGATTCGTCCAAAAATAGGATACGACCTTCGAATTGGACGAAAGATTTTTACCAAATTCGGTCCGGAATGGGGTCGCTCTGGCCACCGCTCCTGAAGTTTCCCTTCCTAAATCTTTTGGTTTATATTTTTTTTCACATACAAAAGTGTCCTAAAAGTCACCACAATTCGCCAAAGAAGAGGATACAACATTTGAATTGGACGGATAAATTTTTACCAAAGTCGATCCAGAATGGGGTCGCTCTTCAAATTTCCCTTCGGATATCTTTCGGTTTATATTTATTTTCGTATACTAAAGAGTCCTAAAAGTCATCACTATTGGTCAAAAAAAAGGATACGACCTTCGAATTGGACGAACGATTTTTACCAGAGTCGGTCCAGAATGGCGTCGCTCTGACCACTGGTTATCAAGTTTCCCTTCCTATATATTTCGGATTATATATTTTTTTACATACTAGAGAGTCCTAAAAGTCATTACTATTCGTTAAAAAAAAGGGTACGACCTTCGAATTGTACGAAAGATTTTTACTAGAGTCGTTCCAGAATGGGGTCGCACCGACCACCGCTCCTCAAGTTTCCCTTCCAATATCTTTCGTTTTATATTTTTTTTTACAAACTAAAGAGTCCTAAAAGTCACCACGATTCGCCAAAAAAGAGGATACGACCTCTGAATTGGACGAATGATTTTTTAGCAGAGTCGTTCCAGAATGGGGTCGCACCGACCACCACTCCTCAAGTTTCCCTTCCGATATCGTTCGGTTTATATTTTTTTTACATACTAGAGAGTCCTAAAAGTAATCACGATTAGCCAAAAAGCGGAAACGACCTTTGAATTGGACGAATGATTTTTACCAAAGTCGGTCCAGAATGGGATAGCTCTGACCATAGCTCCTCAAGCTTCCCTTCCGATATCTTTCGGTTTGTATTTTTTTTCACATACTAGAGAGTTCTAAAAGTCATTATGATTCGTTAAAAAATAGGATACGACCTTCGAATTGAACGAAAGATTTTTACTAGAGTCGTTCCAGAATGGGGTCGAACCGACCACCGCTCCTCAAGTTTCCCTTCCGATATCCTTCGGTTTATATATTTTTTTACATCCTAGAGAGTCCTAAAAGTCATCCCGATTCGTCAAAAAAGAGGATACCACCTTCGAATTTAACGAAAGATTTTCACTAGTGTCGTTCCGGAATGGGGTCGCTCTGACCACCGCTCCTCAAGTTTCCCTTCCGATATATTTCTGTTTATATTTTTTTTACATACTAGAGAGTCCTAAAAGTCATCACGGTTTGCCAAAAAAGAGGATACCACCTCTGAATTGGACGAATGATTTTTAACCAAATTCGGTCCGGAATGGGGTCGCTCTGACCACCGCTCCTCAAGTTTCCCTTCCGATATCTTTCGGTTTCTATTTTTCTTTACATACTCGATAGTCCCAAAAGCCATCACGATTCGTCCAAAAATAGGATACGACCTTCGAATTGGACGAAAGATTTTTACCAAATTCGGTCCGGAATGGGGTCGCTCTGGCCACCGCTCCTAAAGTTTCCCTTCCTAAATCTTTTGGTTTATATTTTTTTTCACATACAAAAGAGTCCTAAAAGTCACCACAATTCGCCAAAGAAGAGGATACAACATTTGAATTGAAACGGATAAGTTTTTAGCAAAGTCGATCCAGAATGGGGTCGCTCCGACCACCGCTCTTCAAGTTTCCCTTCAGATATCTTTCGGTTTATATTTTTTTTCGTATACTAAAGAGTCCTAAAAGTCATCACTGTTGGTCAAAAAAAAAGGATACGAACTTCGAATTGGACGAACGATTTTTACCAGAGTCGGTCTAGAATGGCGTCGCTCTGACCACTACTCCTCAAGTTTCCCTTCCGATATCTTTCGGATTATATTTTTTTTTACTTACTAGAGAGTCCTAAAAATCATTACTATTCGTTAAAAAAGAGGATACGACGTTCGATTTGAACGAAAGATTTTTACTAGAGTCGTTCCAGAATGGGGTCGCACCGACCACCGCTCCTCAAGTTTCCCTTCCGATATCTTTCGGTTTATATTTTTTTTTTTACATACTAGAGAGTCCCAAAAGTAATCACGGTTAGCCAAAAAGCGGAAACGACCTTTGAATTGGACGAATGATTTTTACCAAAGTCGGTCCAGAATGAGATCGCTCTGACCATATCTCCTCAAGTTTCCCTTCCGATATCTTTCGGTTTGTATTTTTTTTCACATACTAGAGAGTTCTAAAAGTCATTATGATTCGTTAAAAGATAGGATACGACCTTCGAATTGAACGAAAGATTTATACTAGAGTCGTTCCAGAATGGGGTCGAACCGACCACCGCTCCTCAAGTTTCCCTCCCGATATCCTTCGGTTTATATATTTTTTTACATACTAGAGAGTCCTAAAAGTCATCCCGATTCGTCAAAAAAGAGGATACCTCCTTCGAAATTAACGAAAGATTTTCACTAGTGTCGTTCCGGAATGGGGTCGCTCTGACCACCGCTCCTCAAGTTTCACATCCGATATATTTCGGTTTATATATTTTTTACATACTAGAGAGTCCTAAAAGTCACCACGATTTGCCAAAAAGCGGAAACGACCTTTGAATTGGACGAATGATTTTTACCAAATTCGGTCCAGAATGGAATATCTCTGACCATAGCTCCTCAAGGTTCCCTTCCGATATCTATCGGTTCGTATTGTTTTCACATACTAGAGAGTCCTAAAAGTCATCATGATTCGTTAAAAAAGAGGATACGACCTTTGAATTGGACGAATAATTTTTTACTAAAGTCCTTCCAGAATAGGGTCACTCTGTCCACCGCTCCGCAAGTTTCCCTTTCGATATCTTTCAGTTTATATATTTTTTCACATACTAGAAAGTCCTAAACCAATCACGATTAGCCAAAAAGCGGAAACGACCTTTGAATTGGACGAATGATTTTTTACCAAAGTCGGTCCAGAATGGGATAGCTCTGACCATAGCTCCTCAAGTTTCCCTTCCGATATCTTTCGGTTTATATATTTTTTTACATACTAGAGAGTCCAAAAAGTCATCACGATTGGCCAAAAAAGAGGATACCACCTTTGAATTGGACGAATAATTTTTTACCAAATTCGGTCCGGAATGGGGTCGATCTGACCACCGCTCCTCAAGTTTCCCTTCCGATATGTTTCGGTATATATTTTTTTTCACATACTAAAGAGTCCCAAAAGTCACCACGATTCACCGAAAAAGAGGATACGACCTTTGAATTGGACGAATGATTTGTTAGCAAAGTCGGTCCAGAATGGGGTCGCTCCGACTACCGCTCTTCAAGTATCCCTTCCAATATCTTTCGGTTTCTATTTTTTTTCACACACTAGAGAGTCCTAAAAGTCATCTCGATTCGTCAATAAAGATACGACTTTCGAATTGGACGAAAGATTTTTACCAGTGTCGGTCCAGAGTGGGGTCGCTCCAACCACCGCTCCTCAAGTATCCCTTCCGATTTCTTTCGGTGTATATTTTTTTTTACATACTAGATAGTCCTGAAAGTAATCACGATTAGCCAAAAAGCGGAAACGACCTTTGAATTGGACGAATGATTTTTACCAAAGTTGGTCCAGAATGGGATAACTCTGACCATAGCTCCTCAAGTTTCCCTTCCGATATCTTTCGGTTTATATTTTTTTTTACATACTATAGAGTCCTAAAAGTCACCACGATTCGCCAAAAAAGAGGATACCACCTTTGAATTGGACGAATGATTTTTTACCAAATTCGGTCCGGAATGGGGTCGCTCTGACCACCGCTCCTCAAGTTTCCCTTCCGATATCTTTCGGTTTATATATTTTTTTTACATACTAGAGAGTCCCAAAAGTAATCAGGATTAGCCAAAAAGCGGAAACGACCTTTGAATTGGACGAATGATTTTTACCAAAGTCGGTCCAGAATGAGATCGCTCTGACCATAGCTCCTCAAGTTTCCCTTCCGATATCCTTCGGTTTATATTTTTTTTTACATACTAGAGAGTCCTAAAAGTCATCACGGTTCGTCAAAAAAAAAGAAACCACCTTCGAACTGAACGAAAGATTTTCACTAGTGTCGGTCCGGAATGGGGTCGGTCTGACCACCGCTACTCAAGTTTCCCTTCCGATATCTTCCGGTTTATATTTTTTTATACATACTAGAGAGTCCTAAAAGTCACCACGATTCGCCAAAAAAGAGGAGTCGACCTTTGAATTGGATGGATAATTTTTTAGCAAAGTCGATCCAGAATGGGGTCGCTCCCACCACCGATATTCAAGTTTCCATTCCGATATCTTTCTGTTTAGATTTTTTTTTACATACTAAAGAGTCCTAAAAGTCACCACGATTCGCCAAAAAAGAGGAGACGACCTTTGAATTGGATGGATAATTTTTTAGCAAAGTCGGTCCAGAATGGCGTCGCTCCGACCACCGCTCTTCAAGTTTCCCTTCCGATATCTTTCGGTTTATATTTTTTTTCTAATACTAAACAGTCCTAAAAGTCACCACGATTCGCCAAAAAAGAGGATACGACCTTTGAATCTGATGGATAATTTTTTAGCACAGTCGATGCAGAACTTGGTCGTTCCGACCACCGCTCTTCAAGTTTCCCTTCCGATATCTTTTGGTTTATATTTTTTTTCATATACTAAAGAGTTCTAAAAGTAATTACCATTCGTCAAAAAAAAGGATACGACCTTCGACTTGGACCAACGATTTTTACCAGAGTCGGTACAGAATGGCGTCGCTCTGACCACTGCTCCTCGAGTTTCCCTTCCGATATCTTTCGGATTATATTTTTTTTTACATACTAGAGAGTCCTAAAAGTCATCACAATTCGTCAAAAAAGAGGATAGACCTTCGAATTGAACGAAAGATTTTCACTGGAGTCGGTCCGGAATGGGGTCGCTCTGACCACCGTTCTTCAAGTTTCCCTTCCGATGCCTTTCGGTTTATATTTTCTTTCACATACTAAGGAGTCCCAAAAGTCCCCACGATTCGCCAAAAAAGAGGATACGACCTTTGAATCTGATGGATAATTTTTTAGCAAAGTCGATGCAGAACGGGGTCGCTCGGACCACTGCTCCTCGAGTTTCCCTTCCGATATCTTTCGGATTATATTTTTTTTTACATACTAGAGAGTCCTAAAAGTCATCACGATTCGTTAAAAAAGAGGATACGACCTTCGAATTGAACGAAAGATTTTTACTAGCGTCGTTCCAGAATGGGGTCGCACCGACCACCGCTCCTCAAGTGTCCCTTCCGATATCTTTCGGTTTATATTTTTGTTTACATACTAAAGAGTCCTAAAAGTCACCACGATTCGCCAAAATAAAGGATACGACCTTTGAATTGGACGAATAATTTTTTACTAAAGTCGGTCCAGAATGGGGTCACTCTGACCACCGCTCCGCAAGTATCCCTTCCGATATCTTTCGGTTTATATATTTTTTTACATACTAGAGAGTCCTAAAAGTCATCACGATTCGTCAAAAAAGAGGATACGACCTTCGAATTGAACGAAAGATTTTCACTAGAGTCGGTCCGGAATGGGGTCGCTCTGACCACCGCTCCTCAAGTTTCCCTTCCGATATCTTTCGGTTTATATTTTCTTTCACATACTAAGGAGACCCAAAAGTCACCACGATTCGCCAAAAAAGAGGATACGACCTTTGAATTGGACGAATGATTTTTTAGGAAAGTCGGTCCAGAATGGGGTCGCTTCAACCACCGCTCCTCAAGTTTCCCTTCCGATATCATTCGGTTTATATTTTTTGTTACATACTAGAGAGTCCTAAAAGTAATCACGATTAGCCAAAAAGCGGAAACGACCTTTGAATTGGACGAATGATTTTTACCAATGTCGGTCCAGAATAGGGTCGGTCTGCCCACAGCTCCTCAAGTTTGCCTTCCGATATCTTTTGGTTTATATATTTTTTAACATACTAGAGAGTCCTAAAAGTCATCACGATTCGCCAAAAAAGAGGATGCCACCTTTGAATTGGACGAAAGATTTTTTTCCCAATTCGGTCCGGAATGGGGTCGCTCTGACCACCGCTCCTCAAGTTTCCCTTCCGAAATCTTTCGGTTCCTATTTTTCTTTACATACTAGATAGTCCCAAAAGCCACCACGATTCGTCCAAAAAGAGGATACGACCTTCGAATTGGACGAAAGATTTTTACCAAATTCGGTCCGGAATGGGGTCGCTCTGACCACCGCTCCTCAAGTTTCCCTTCCTAAATCTTTCGGTTTATATTTTTTTTCACATACTGAAGAGTCCTTAAAGTCACCACAATTCGACAAAGAAGAGGATACAACATTTGAATTGGACGGATAAGTTTTTAGCAAAGTCGATCCAGAATGGGGTCGCTCCGACCACCGCTCTACAAGTTTCCCTTCGGATATCTTTCGGTTTATATATTTTTTCATACACTAAAGAGTCCTAAAAGTCATCACCATTCGTCAAAAAAAAGGATACGACCTTCGAATTGGACGAACGATTTTTACCAGAGTCGGTCCAGAATGGCGTCGCTCTGACCACTGGTTCTCAAGTTGCCCTTCCGATATCTTTCGGATTATATTTTTTTTTACATACTAGAGAGTCCTAAAAGTCATTACTATTCTTTAAAAAAAAGGGTACGACCTTCGAATTGAACGAAAGATTTTTACTAGAGTCGTTCCAGAATGGGGTCGCACCAACCACCGCTCCACAAGTTTCTCTTCCAATATCTTTCGGTTTATATTTTTTTTTACAAACTAAAGAGTCCTAAAAGTCACCACGATTTGCCAAAATGCGGAAACGACCTTTGAATTGGACGAATGATTTTTACAAAATTCGGTCCAGAATGGAATATCTCTGACCATAGCTCCTCAAGGTTCCCTTCCGATATCTTTCGGTTTGTATTTTTTTCACATACTAGAGAGTCCTAAAAGTCATCATGATTCGTTAAAAAAGAGGATACGACCTTTGAATTGGACGAATAATTTTTTACTAAAGTCCGTCCAGAATGGGGTCACTCTGTCCACCGCTCCGCAAGTTTCCCTTTCGATATCTTTCAGTTTATATATTTTTTCAAATACTAGAGAGTCCTTAACCAATCACGATTAGCCAAAAAGCGGAAACGACCTTTGAATTGGACGAATGATTTTTAACAAAGTCGGTCCAGAATGGGATAGCTCTGACCATAGCTCCTCAAGTTTCCCTTCCGATATCTTTCGGTTTATATATTTTTTTACATACTAGAGAGTCCAAAAAGTCATCACGATTAGCCAAAAAAGAGGATACGACCTTTGAATTGGACGAATGATTTTTTAGCAAAGTCGGTCCAGAATGGGGTCGCTCCGACTACCGCTCTTCAAGTTTCCCTTCCAATATCTTTCGGTTTCTATTTTTTTTCACACAATAGAGAGTCCTAAAAGTCATCTCGATTCGTCAATAAAGATAATACGACTTTCGAATTGGACGAAAGATTTTTACGAGTGTCGGTCCAGAATGGGGTCGCTCCAACCACCGCTCCTCAAGTATCCCTTCCGATTTCTTTCGGTGGATATTTTTTTTTACATACTAGATAGTCCCAAAAGTAATTACGATTAGCCAAAAAGGGAAACGACCTTTGAATTGGGC
This sequence comes from Oxytorus armatus, assembly GCA_958009045.1. Lineage (NCBI taxonomy): Eukaryota > Metazoa > Arthropoda > Insecta > Hymenoptera > Ichneumonidae > Oxytorus > Oxytorus armatus. The sequence continues at coordinate 6,280,842 of OY253747.1, read as the reverse complement.
GAATGATTTTTACCAAAGTCGGTCCAGAATGAGATCGCTCTGACCATAGCTCCTCAAGTTTCCCTTCCGATATCTTTCGGTTTGTATTTTTTTTCACATACTAGAGAGCCCTAAAAGTCATTATGATTCGTTAAAAAATAGGATTCGACCTTCGAATTGAACGAAAGATTTTTACTAGAGTCGTTCCAGAATGGGGTCGCACCGACCACCGCTCATCAAGTTTCCCTTCCGATATCCTTCGGTTTATATATTTTTTTAGATACTAGAGAGTCCTTAAAGTCATCCCGATTCGTCAAAAAAGAGGATACCACCTTCGAATTTAACGAAAAATTTTCACTAGTGTCGGTCCAGAATGGGGTCACTCTGACCACCGCTCCGCGAGTTTCCCTTTCGATATCTTTCGGTTTATATATTTTCATACATACTAGAGAGTCCTAATAGTCATCACGATTCTTCAAAAAAGAGGATACCACCTTCGAATTTAACGAAAGATTTTCACTAGTGTCGGTCCGGTATGAGGTCGCTCTGACCACCGCTCCTTAAGTTTCCCTTCCGACATATTTCGGTTTATATTTTTTTTACATACTAGGGAGTCCTAAAAGTCATCATGATTCGCCAAAAAAGAGGATACCACCTCTGAATTGGACGAATGATTTTTTACCAAATTCGGTCCAGAATGGGGTCGCTCCGACCACCGCTCTTCAAGTTTATCTTCCAATATCTTACGGTTTCTATTTTTTTTCAGACACTAGAGAGCCCTAAAAGTCATCACGATACGTCAATAAAGATAATAAGACCTTCGAATTGGACGAAAGATTTTTAGCAGTGTCGGTCCGGAATGGGGTCGGTCTGACCACCGCTCCGCAAGTTTCCCTTCCGATATCTTTCGGTTTATGAATTTTTTTACATACTAGAGAGTCCTAAAAGTCATCACGATTCGTCAAAAAAGAGGATACGACCTTCGAATTGAACTAAAGATTTTCACTAGTGTCGGTCCGGAATGGGGTCGCTCTGACGACCGCTCCTCAAGTTTCCCTTCCGATATCATTCGGTTTATATTTGTTTTCGCATACTAAAGAGTCCCAAAAGTCACCACGATTCGCCAAAAAAGAGGAGACGACCTTTGAATTGGATGGATAATTTTTTAGCAAAGTCGATCCAGTATGGGGTCGCTCCGACCACCGCTCTTCAAGTTTCCATTCCGATATCTTTCGGTTTATATTTTTTTTCACATACTAAAGAGTCCTAAAAGTCACCACGATTCGCCAAAAAAGAGGATACGATCTTTGAATTGGACGGATAATTTTTCAGCTAATTCGATCCAGAATGGGGTCGCACCGACCACCGCTCCTCAAGTTTCCCTTCCAATATCTATCGGTTTATATTTTTTTTTACAAACTAAAGAGTCCTAAAAGTCACTACGATTCGCCAAAAAAGAGGATACGACCTCTGAATTGGACGAATGATTTTTTAGCAGAGTCGTTCCAGAATGGGGTCGCCCCGACCACCACTCCTCAAGTTTCCCTTCCGATATCTTTCGGTTTATATTTTTTGTTACATACTAGAGAGTCCTAAAAGTAATCACGATTAGCCAAAAAGCGGAATCGACCATTGAATTGGACGGATGATTTTTACCAATGTCGGTCCAGAATGGGATAACTCCGACCACCGCTCTTCAAGTTTGCCTTCCAATATCTTTCGGTTTCTATTTTTTTTCAGACACTAGAGAGCCCTAAAAGTCATCACGATTCGTCAATAAAGATAATACGACCTTCGAATTGGACGAAAGATTTTTACCAGTGTCGGTCCAGAATGGGTTAGCTCCAACCACCGCTCCTCAAGTGTCCCTTCCGATATCTTTCGGTTCATATTTTTTTTTGACATACTAGAGAGTCCCAAAAGTAATCACGATTAGCCAAAAAGCGGAAACGACCTTTGAATTGGACGAATGATTTTTACCAATTTCGGTCCAGAATGAGATCGCTCTGACCATAGCTCCTCAAGTTTCCCTACCAAGAACTTTCGGTTTATATTTTTTTTTACAAACTAAAGAGTCCTAAAAGTCACCACGATTCGCCAAAAAAGAGGATACGACCTCTTAATTGGACGAATGATTTTTTAGCAGAGTCGTTCCAGAATGGGGTCGCACCGACCACCACTCCTCAAGTTTCCCGTCCGATATCTTTCGCTTTATATTTTTTTTTACATACTAGAGAGTCCTAAAAGTAATCACGATTAGCCAAAAAGCGGAAACGACCTTTGAGTTGGACGAATGATTTTTACCAAATTCGGTCCAGAATGGGATATCTCTGACCATAGCTCCTTAAGGTTCCCTTCCGATATCTTTGGGTTTGTATTTTTTTTCACATACTAGAGAGCCCTAAAAGTCATTATAATTCGTTAAAAAATAGGATACGACCTTCGAATTGAACGAAAGATTTTTACTAGAGTCGTTCCAGAATGGGGTCACACCGACCACCACTCCTCAAGTTTCCCTTCCAATATGTTTCGGTTTATATTATTTTTTACAAACTAAAGAGTCCTAAAAGTCACCACGATTCGCCAAAAAAGAGGATACGACCTCTTAATTGGACGAATGATTTTTTAGCAGAGTCGTTCCAGAATGGGGTCGCACCGACGACCACTCCTCAAGTTTCCCTTCCGATATCTTTCGGTATATATTTTTTTTTACATACTAGAGTGTCCTAATAGTAATCACGATTATCCAAAAAGCTGAAACGACTTTTTAGTTCGACGAATGATTTTTACCAAATTCGGTCCAGAATGGGATAGCTCTGACCATAGCTCCTTAAGGTTCCCTTCCGATATATTTCGGTTTTTATTTTTTTCACATACTAGAGAGTCCTAAAAGTCATCATGATTCGTTAAAAAAGAGGATACGACCTTCGAATTGAACGAAAGATTTTTACTAGAGTCGATGCAGAATGGGGTCGCACCGACCACAGCTCCTCAAGTTTCCCTTCCGATATCTTTAGGTTTATTTTTTTTTTTCATACTAAAGAGTCCTAAAAGTCACCACGATTCGCCTAAAAAGCGGATACTACCTTTGAATGGACGAATCATTTTTTACTAAAGTCGGTCCAGAATGGGTTCACTCTGACCACCGCTCCGCGAGTTTCCCATTCGATATCTTTCGGTTTATATATTTTCATACATACTAGAGAGTCCTAATAGTCATCACGATTCTTCGAAAAAGAGGATACCACCTTCGAATTTAACGAAAGATTTTCACTAGTGTCGGTCCGGAATGGGGTCGCTCTGACCACCGCTCCTCAAGTTTCACATCCGATATATTTCGGTTTATATATTTTTTACATACTAGAGAGTCCTAAAAGTCATCACGATTCGCCAAAAAAGAGGATACCACCTCTGAATTGGACGAATGATTTTTTACCAAATTCGGTCCGGAATGGGGTCGCTCTGACCACCGCTCCTCAAGTTTCCCTTCCGAGATCTTTCGGTTTCTATTTTTCTTTACATACTAGATAGTCCCAAAAGCCATCATGATTCGTCCAAAAAGAGGCTACGACCTTCGAATTGGACGAAAGATTTTTACCAAATTCGGTCCGGAATGGGGTCGCTCTGACCACCGCTCCTCAAGTTTCCCTTCCTAAATCTTTCGGTTTATATATTTTTTCACATACTAAAGAGTCCTTAAAGTCACCACAATTCGACAAAGAAGAGGATACAACATTTGAATTGGACGGATAAATTTTTAGCAACGTCGATCCAGAATGGGGTCGCTCCGACCACCGCTCTTCAAGTTTCCCTTCGGATATCTTTCGGTTTATATTTTTTTTCATATACTAAAGAGTCCTAAAAGTCATCACCATTCGTCAAAAAAAAGGATACGACCTTCGAATTGGACGAACGATTTTTACCAGAGTCGGTCCAGAATGGCGTCGCTCTGACCACTGGTTCTGAAGTTTCCCTTCCGATATCTTTCGGATTATATTTTTGTTTACATACTAGAGAGTCCTAAAAGTCATTACTATTCTTTAAAAAAAAGGGTACGACCTTCGAATTGAACGAAAGATTTTTACTAGAGTTGTTCCAGAATGGGGTCGCACCGACCACCGCTCCTCAAGTTTCCCTTCCAATATCTTTCAGTTTATATTTTTTTTCACGAACTAAAGAGTCCTAAAAGTCACCACGATTCGCTAAAAAAGAGGATACGACCTCTGAATTGGACGAATGATTTTTTAGCAGAGTCATTCCAGAATGGGGTCGCACCGACCACCATTCCTCAAGTGTCCCTTCCGATATCTTTCGGTTTATATTTTTTTTACATACTAGAGAGTCCTAAAAGTAATCACGATCAGCCAAAAAGCGGAAACGACCTTTGAATTGGACGAATGATTTTTACCAAAGTCGGTCCAGAATGGGATAACTCTGACCATAGCTCTTCAAGTTTCCCTTCCGATATCTTTCGGTTTATATTTTTTTCACATACTAAAGAGTCCTAAAAGTCTTTACCATTCGTCTAACAAAAGATACGACCTTTGAATTGGACGAATGATTTTTTAGCAAAGTCGGTCCAGAATGGGGTCGCTCCAACCACCGCTCCTCAAGTTTCCCTTCCGATATCTTTCGGTTTATATTTTTTTTTACATACTAGAGAGTCCCAAAAGTAATCACGATTAGCCAAAAAGCGGTAACGACCTTTGAATTGGACGAATGATTTTTACCAAAGTCGGACCAGAATAGGATCGCTCTGACCACAGCTCCTCAAGTTGCTCTTCCGATATCTTTTGGTTTATATATTTTTTTACATACTAGAGAGTCCTTAAAGATACCACCTTCGAATTGAACGAAAGATTTTCACTAGAGTCGGTCCGGAATGGGGTCGCTCTGACCACCGCTCCTCAAGTTTCCCTTCCGATATCTTTCAGTTTCTATTTTTTTCACATACTAGAGAATCCCAAAAGTCACCACGATTCGCCAAAATAGAGGATACGACCTTTGAATTGGACGAATGATTTTTTACCAAATTCGGTCCGGAATGGGGTCGCTCTGATCAGCGTTCCTCAAGTTTCCCTTCCTAAATCTTTCCGTTTATATTTTTTTTCACATACTAAAGAGTCCTAAAAGTCACCACCATTCGCCAAAAAAGAGGATACGACCTTTGAATTGGACGGATAATTTTTTAGCAAAGTCGATCCAGAATAGGGTCGCACCGACCACCACTCTTCACGTTTCCCATCCGATATCTTTCGGTTTCTATTTTTTTTCACATACTAACGAGTCCTAAAATTCATTACCATTCATCTGAAAAAAGGATACGACCTTTGAATTGGACGAATGATTTTTTAGCAAAGTCGTTCCAGAATGGGGTCGCTGTGACCCGAGCTCCTCAAGTTTCCCTTCCGATATCTTTCGGTTTATATACTTTTTCACATACTACAAAGTCCCAAAAGTAATCACGATTGGCCGAAAAGCGGAAACGACCTTCGAATTGGACGAAAGATTTTTACCAAAGTCGGTCCAGAATGGGGTCGCTCCGACCACCGCTCTTCAAGTTTGCTTTCCAATATCTTCCGGTTTCTATTTTTTTTCAGACACTAGAGAGCCCTAAAAGTCATCACGATTCGTCAATAAAGATAATTCGACCTTCGAATTGGACGAAAGATTTTTACCAGTGTCGGTCCAGAATGGGTTAGCTCCAACCACCGCTCCTCAAGTGTCCCTTCCGATATCTTTCGGTTTATATTTTTTTTTTACATACTAGAGAGTCCCAAAAGTAATCACGATTGGCCGAAAAGCGTAAACGACCTTCGAATTGGACGAAAGATTTTTACCAAAGTCGGTCCAGAATGGGGTCGCTCCGACCACCGCTCTTCAAGTTTATCTTCCAATATCTTTCGGTTTCCATTTTTTTTCAGAGACTAGAGAGCCCTAAAAGTCATCACGATACGTCAATAAAGATAATACGACCTTCGAATTGGACGAAAGATTTTTAGCAGTGTCGGTCCGGAATGGGGTCGGCCTGACCACCGCTCCGCAAGTTTCCCTTCCGATATCTTTCGGTTTATATATTTTTTTACATACTAGAGAGTCCTAAAAGTCATCACGATTCGTCAAAAAAGAGGATACGACCTTCGAAATGAACGAAAGATTTTCACTTGTGTCGGTCCGGAATGGGGTCGCTCTGACGACCGCTCCTCAAGTTTCCACTCCGATACCTTTCGGTTTATATTTTTTTTTACAAACTAAAGAGTCCTAAAATTCACCACGATTCGCCAAAAAAGAGGATACGACCTTTGAATTGGACGAATAATTTTTTACTAAAGTCGGTCCAGAATGGGGTGACTCTGACCACCCCTCCGCAAGTTTCCCTTTCGATATCTTTCGGTTTATATATTTTTTTACATACTAGAGAGTCCTTAAAGTCATCACGATTCGTCAAAAAAGAGGATACCACCTTCGAATTGAACGAAAGATTTTCACTAGTGTCGGTCCGGAATGGGGTCGGTGTGACCACCGCTCCTCAAGTTTCCCTTCCGATATCTTACGGTTTATATTTTTTTTACATACTAGAGAGTAATAAAAGTCATCACGATTCGCCAAAAAAGAGGATACCACCTCTGAATTAGACGAATGATTTTTTACCAAATTCGGTCCGGAATGGGGTCGCTCTGACCACCGCTCCTCAAGTTTCCCTTCCGATATCTTTCGGTTTATATTTTTCTTCACATACTAAAGAGTCCCAGAAGTCACCACGATTGGCCGAAAAAGAGGATAAGACCTTTGAATTGGACGAATGATTTTTTAGCAAAGTCCGTCTAGAATGGGGTCGCTCTGACCCACGCTCCTCACGTTTCCCTTCCGATATCTTTCCGTTTCTATATTTTTTCACATACTAAAGAGTCCTAAAAGTCATTACCATTCGTCTAAAAAAAGATACGACCTTTGAATTGGACGAATGATTTTTTAGCAAAGTCGGTCCAGAATGGGGTTGCTCCAACCACCGCTCCTCAAGTTTCCCTTCCGATATTTTTCGGATTTTTTTTTTTTACATACTAGAGAGTCCCAAAAGTAATCACGATTACCCAAAAAGCGGAAACGACCTTTGAATTGGACGCATGATTTTTACCAAAGTCGGTCCAGAATAGGGTCGCTCTGACCACAGCTCCTCAAGTTTCCCTTCCGACATCTTTTGGTTCACATATTTTTTTACATACTAGAGAATCCTTAAAGTCATCACGATTCTTTAAAAAAGAGGATACCACCTTCGAATTGAACGAAAGATTTTCACTATTTTCACGTTTCCCATCCGATATCTTCCGGTTTATATTTTTTTTCACATACTAACGAGTCCTAAAATTCATTACCATTCGTCTGAAAAAAGGATACGACCTTTGAATTGGACGAATTATTTTTTAGCAAAGTCGTTCCAGAATGGGGTCGCTCTGACCCGAGCTCCTCAAGTTTCACTTCCGATATCTTTCGGTTTATATTTTTTTTCACATACTAGAAAGTCCCAAAAGTAATCACGATTGGTCAAAAAGCGGAAACGACATTCGAATTGGACGAAAGATTTTTAAAAAAGGCGGTCCAGAATGGGGTCGCTCCGACCACCGCTCCTCAACTTTGCCTTCCAATATCTTCCGGTTTCTATTTTTTTTCAGACACTAGAGAGCCCTAAAAGTCATCACGATTCGTCAATAAAGATAATACGACATTCGAATTCGACGAAAGATTTTTACCAGTGTCGGTCCAGAATGGGTTCGCACCAACCACCGCTCCTCAAGTTTCGCTTCCGATATCTTTCGGTTTATATTTTTTTTTACGTACTAGAGAGTCCCAAAAGTAATCACGATTAGCCAAAAAGCGGAAACTACCTTTGAATTGGACGAAAGATTTTCACTAGTGTCGGTCCGGAATGGGCCGGTCTGACCACCGCTCCTCGAGTTTCCCTTCCGATATCATTCGGTTTATATTTTTTTTTACATACTAGAGAGTCCTAGAAGTAATCACGATTCGCCAAAAAAGAGGATACCACCTTTGAATTGGACGAATGATTTTTTACCCAATTCGGTCCGGAATGGGGTCGCTGTGACCACCGCTTCTCAAGTTTCCCTTCCGATATCTTTCGGTTTCTATTTTTCTTTACATACTAGATAGTCCCAAAAGCCATCACGATTAGTCCAAAAAGAGGATACGACCTTCGAATTGGACGAAAGATTTTTACCAAATTCGGTCCGGAATGGGGTCCCTCTGACCACCGCTCCTCAAGTTTCCCTTCCTAAATCTTTCGGTTTAGATTTTTTTTTTACATACTAGAGAGTCCTAAAAGTCACCACGATTCGCCAAAAAAGAGGAGACGACCTTTGAATTGGATGGATAATTTTTTAGCAAAGTCGATCCAGAATGGGGTCGCTCCGACCACCGTTCTTCAAGTTTCCCTTCCGATATCTTTCGGTTTATATTTTTTTCAAATAGTAAAGAGTCATAAATGTCACGACGATTCGCCAAAAAAGAGGATACGACCTTTGAATAGGACGAATGATTTTTTACCAAATTCGGTCCGGAATGGGGTCGGTCTGACCACCGCTCCTCAAGTTTCCCTTCCGATATCTATCGGTTTATATTTTTTTTTACTTACTAGAGAGTCCCAAAAGAAATCACGATTACCCAAAAAGCGGAAACGACCTTCGAATTGGACGAATGATTTTTACCAAATTCGATCCAGAATGAGATCGCTCTGACCATAGCTCCTCAAGTTTCCCTTCCGATATCTTTCGGTTTATATTTTTTTTTACATAATAGAGAGTCCCAAAAGTAATCACGATTAGCCGCAAAGCGGAAACGACCTTTGAATTGGACGAATGATTTTTACCAAATTCGATCCAGAATGAGATCGCTCTGACCATAGCTCCTCAAGTTTCCCTTCCAATATCTTTCGGTTTGTGTTTTTTTTTCACATACTAGAGAGTTCTAAAAGTCATTATGATTCGTTAAAAAATAGCATACGACCTTCGAATTGAACGAAAGATTTTTACTAGAGTCGTTCCAGAATGGGGTCGCACCGACCACCGCTCCTCGAGTTTCCCTTCCAATATCCTTCTGTTTATATTTTTTTTTACATACTAGAGAGTCCTAAAAGTCATCCCGATTCGTCAAAAAAGAGGATACCACCTTCGAATTTAACGAAACATTTTCACTAGTGTCGGTCCGGAATGGGGTCGCTCTGACCACCGCTCCTCAAGTTTCCCTTCCGATAACTTTCGGTTTATATTTTTTATACATACTAGAGAGTCCTAAAACTCATCACGATTCGCCAAAAAATAGGATACCACCTTTGAATTGGACGAATGATTTTTTAGCAAAGTCGGTCAAGAATGGCGTGGCTCCGACCACCGCTCTTCAAGTTTCCCTTCCGATATCTTTCGGTTTATATTTTTTTCACATACTAAAGAGTCCTAAAAGTCACCGCGATTAGCCAAAAAAGAGGAGACGACCTTCGAATTGGATGGATAATTTTTTAGCAAAGTCGTTCCAGAATGGGGTCGCTCTGTCCCGAGCTCCTCAAGTTTCACTTCCGATATCTTTCGGTTTATATTTTTTTTCACATACTAGAAAGTCCCAAAAGTAATCAGGATTGGCCAAAAAGCGAAACGACCTTCGAATTGGACGAAAGATTTTTACCAAAGTCGGTCCAGAATGGGGTCGCTCCGACCACCGCTCTTCAAGTTTGCCTTCCAATATCTTTCGGTTTCTATTTTTTTTCAGACACTAGAGTGCCCTAAAAGTCATCACGATTCGTCAATAAAGATAATACGACCTTCGAATTGGACGAAAGATTTTTACCAGTGTCGGTCCAGAATGGGTTCGCTCCAACCACCGCTCCTCAAGTTTCCCTTCCGATTTCTTTCGGTTTATATTTTTTTTTTTCATACTAGAGAGTCCCAAAAGTAATCACGATTAGCCAAAAAGCGGAAACGACCTCTGAATTGGACGAATGATTTTTACCAATGTCGGTCCAGAATGAGATCGCTCTGATCATAGCTCCTCAAGTTTCCCTTCCGATATCTTTCGGTTTATATTTTTTTTCACGTACTAGAGAGCCCTAAAAGTCATTATAATTCGTTAAAAAATAGGATACGACCTTCGAATTGAACGAAAGATTTTCACTAGTGTCGATCCGGAATGGGGTCGGTCTGACCACCGCTCCTCAAGTTTCCCTTCCGATATCTTTCGGTTTATATTTTTTTATACATACTAGAGAGTCCTAAAAGTCATCACGATTCGTCAAAAAAGAGGATACGACCTTCGAATGGAACGAAAGATTTTCACTAGTGTCGGTCCGGAATGGGGTCGCTCTGACGACCGCTCCTCAAGTTTCCCTTCCGATATCATTCGGTTTATATTTGTTTTCACATACTAAAGAGTCCCAAAATTCACCACGATTCGCCGAAAAAGAGGATACGACCTTTGAATTGGACGAATGATTTTTTAGCAAAGTCCGTCTAGAATGGGGTCGCTCTGACCCGCGCTCCTCACGTTTCCCTTCCGATATCTTTCGGTTTATATTTTTTTTCACATACTATAGAGTCCTAAAAGTCATTACCATTCGTCTATAAAAAGATACGACCTTTGAATTGGACGAATGATTTTTTAGCAAAGTCGGTCCAGAATGGGGTCGCTCTGACCCGCGCTCCTCAAGTTTCCCTTCCGATATCTTTCGGTTTATATTTTTTTTCACATACTAGAAAGTCCCAACAATAATCACGATTGGCCAAAAAGCGGAAACGACCTTCGAATTGGACGAAAGATTTTTACCAAAGTCGGTCCAGAATGGGGCCGCTCCGACCACCGCTCTTCAAGTTTGCCTTCCAACATCATTCGGTTTCTATTTTTTTTTCAGATACTAGAGAGCCCTAAAAGTCATCACGAATCGTCAATAAAGATAATACGACCTTCGAATTGGACGAAAGATTTTTACCAGTGTCGGTCCAGAATGGGTTCGCTCCAACCATCGCTCCTCAAGTTTCCCTTCCGATATCTTTCGGTTTATATATTTTTTCACATACTAAAGAGCCCCGAAAGTCACCACGAATCGCCAAAAAAGAGGATACGACCTTTGAATTGGACGAATGATTTTTTACAAAATTCGGTCCGGAATCGGGTCGCTCTGACCACCGCTCCTCAAGTTTCCCTTCCTAAATCTTTCTTTTTATTTTTTTTTTCACATACTAAAGAGTCCTAAAAGTCATTACCATTCGTCTAAAAAAAGGATACGACCTTTGAATTGGACGAATGATTTTTTAGCAAAGTCGGTTCAGAATGGGGTCGCTCTGACCCGCGCTCCTCAAGTTTCCCTTCCGATATCTTTCGGTTTATATTTTTTTTCACATACTAGAAAGTCCGAACAGTAATCACGATTGGCCAAAAAGCGGAAACGACCTTCGAATTGGACGAAAGATTTTTACCAAAGTCGGTCCAGAATGGGGCCGCTCTGACCATAGCTCCTCAAGTTTCCCTTCCGATATCTTTCGGTTTATATATTTTTTTACATACTGGAGAGTCCTAAAATTCATCACGTTTCCTCAAAAAAGAGCATACCACCTTCGAATTGAACGAACGATTTTCACTAGAGTCGGTCCGGAATGGGGTCGGTCTGACCACCGCTCCTCAAGTTTCCGTTCCGATATCTTTCGGTTTATATATTTTTTTACATACTGGAGAGTCCTAAAATTCATCACGATTCGTCAAAAAAGAGGATACCACCTTCGAATTGAACGAAAGATTTTCACTAGAGTCGGTCCGGAATGGGGTCGGTCTGACCACCGCTCCTCAAGTTTCCCTTCCGATATCTTTCGGTTTATATTTTTTTTCACATACTAGAAAGTCCGAAAAGTAATCACGATTTGCCAAAAAGCGGAAACCCGTTCGAATTGGACGAAAGATTTTTACCTAAGTCGGTCCAGAATGGGGTCGCTCCAACCACCGCTCCTCAAGTATCCCTTCCGATATCTTTCGGTTCATATATTTTTTTACATACTAGAGAGTCCTAAAAGTCATCTCCATTCGCCAAAAAAGAGGATACCACCTTTGAATTGGACGAATTATTTTTTACCAAATTCGGTCCGGAATGGGGACGCTCTGACCACCGCTCCTCAAGTTTCCCTTCGTAAATCTTTCCGTTTATATTTTTTTTCACATACTGTAGAGTCCTAAAAGTCATTACCATTCGTCTAAAAAAAGGATACGACCTTTCAATTGGACGAATGATTTTTTAGCATAGTCGTTCCAGAATGGCGTCGCTCTGACCCGCGCTCCTCAAGTTTACCTTCCGATATCTTTCGGTTTATATTTTTTTTCACATACTAGAAAGTCCCAAAAGTAATCACGATTTGTCAAAAATCGGAAACGACCTTCGAATTGGGCGAATGATTTTTACCAAAGTCGGTCCAGAATAGGGTCGCTCCGACCACCGCCCTTCAAGTTTCCCTACCAATATCTTTCGGTTTCTATTTTTTTTCAGACACTAGAGAGACCTAAAAGTCATCACGATTCGTTAATAAAGATAATACCACCTTCGAATTGAACGAAAGATTTTCACTAGTGTCGGTCCGGAATGGGGTCGGTCTGACCACCGCTCCTCAAGTTTCCCTTCCGATATCTTTCGGTTTATATTTTTTTTTACATACTAGAAAGTCCTAAAAGTCATCACGATTCACCAAAAAAGAGGATACGACCTTCGAATTGGACGAAAAATTTTTACCAGTGTCGGTCCAGAATGGGGTCACTCTGACCACCGCTCCGCAAGTTTCCCTTTCGTTATCTTTCGGTTTATATATTCTTTTACATACTAGAGAGTGCTAAAAGTCATCACGATTCGCCAAAAAATAGGATACCACCTTTGAATTGGACGAATGATTTTTTAGCAAAGTCGGTCAAGAATGGGGTCGCTCCGACCACCGCTCCTCAAGTTTCCCTTCCGATATGTTTCGGTTTCTATTTTTCTTTACATACTAGATAGTCCCAAAAGTCACCACGATTCGCCGAAAAAGAGGTTACCACCTTTGAATTGGACGAATGATTTTTTAGCAAAGTCGGTCCAGAATGGGGTCGCTCTGACCACCGCTCCTCAAGTTTCCCTTCCTAAATCTTTCCGTTTATATTTTTTTCACATACTAAAGAGTCTTAAAAGTCACCACGATTCGCGAAAAAAGAGGATACGACCTTTGAATTGGACGGATAGATTTTTAGCAAAGTCGATCCAGGATCGGGTCGCTCCGACCACCGCCCTTCAAGTTTCCCTACCAATATCTTTCGGTTTCTATTTTTTTTCAGACACTAGAGAGACCTAAAAGTCATCACGATTCGTTAATAAAGATAATACCACCTTCGAATTGGACGAATGATTTTTTAGCAAAGTCGGTCAAGAATGGGGTCGCTCCGACCACCGCTCTTCAAGTTTCCCTTCCGATATCTTTCGGTTTATATTTTTTTCACATACTAAAGAGTCCTAAAAGTCACCACGATTCGCCAAAAAAGAGGAGACGACCTTTGAATTGGATGGATAATTTTTTAGCCAAGTCGATCCAGAATGGGGTCGCTCCGACTACCGCTCCTCAAGTTTCCCTTCCAGTATCTTTCGGTTTATATTTTTTTTTTACATACTAGAGAGTCCTAGAAGTAATCACGATTCGCCAAAAAAGAGGATACGACCTTCGAATTGGACGAAAAATTTTTACCAGTGTCGGTCCAGAATGGGGTCACTCTGACCACCGCTCCGCAAGTTTCCCTTTCGTTATCTTTCGGTTTATATATTCTTTTACATACTAGAGAGTGCTAAAAGTCATCACGATTCGCCAAAAAATAGGATACCACCTTTGAATTGGACGAATGATTTTTTAGCAAAGTCGGTCAAGAATGGGGTCGCTCCGACCACCGCTCCTCAAGTTTCCCTTCCGATATGTTTCGGTTTCTATTTTTCTTTACATACTAGATAGTCCCAAAAGCCATCACGATTCGTCCAAAAAGCGGATACGACCTTCGAATTGGACGATAGATTTTTACCAAATTCGGTCCGGGATGGGGTCGGTCTGACCACCGCTCCTCAAGTTTCCCTTCCGATATCTTTCGCTTTATATTTTTTTTTACATACTAGAGAGTCCTTAAAGTCATCACGATTCGTCAAAAAAGAGGATACCACCTTCGAATTGAACGAAAGTTTTTCACTAGTGTCGGTCCGGAATGGGGTCGGTGTGACCACCAATCCTCAAGTTTCCCTTCCGATATCTTACGGTTTATATTTTTTTTACATACTAGAGAGTAATAAAAGTCATCACGATTCGCCAAAAAAGAGGATACCACCATTGAATTGGACGAATCATTTTCTACCAAATTCGGTCCGAAATGGGGTCGCTCTGACCAACGCTCCTCAAGTTTCCCTTCCGATATCTTTCGGTTTATTTTTTTTTTCACATACTAAAGAGTCCCAAAAGTCACCACGATTCGCCGAAAAAGAGGATACGACCTTTGAATTGGACGAATGATTTTTTAGCACAGTCCGTCTAGATCGGGGTCGCTCTGACTCGCGCTCCTCACGTTTCCCTTCCGATATCTTTCGGTTTATATTTTTTTTCACATACTAAAGAGTCCTAAAAGTCATTACCATTCGTCTAAAAAAAGATACGACCTTTGAATTGGACGAATGATTTTTTAGCAAAGTCGGTCCAGAATGGGGTCGCTCCAACCACCGCTCCTCAAGTTTCCCTTCCGATATCTTTCGGTTTATATTTTTTTTCACATACTAGAAAGTCCTAAAAGTCATCACGATTCATCAAAAAAGAGGAGACCACCTTCGAATTGAACGAAAGATTTTCACTAGTGTCGGTCCGGAATGGGGTCGGTCTGACCGCCGCTCCTCAAGTTTCCCTTCCGATATCTTTCGGTTTATACTTTTTTTTACATACTAGAGAGTCCCAAAAGTAATCACCATTACCCAAAAAGCGGAAACGACCTTTGATTTGGACGAATGATTTTTACCAAAGTCGGTCCAGAATAGCGTCGCTCTGACCACAGCTCCTCAAATTTCCCTTCCGATATCTTTTGGTT
The DNA here is from genome assembly GCA_958009045.1 of Oxytorus armatus. Taxonomy (NCBI): domain Eukaryota; kingdom Metazoa; phylum Arthropoda; class Insecta; order Hymenoptera; family Ichneumonidae; genus Oxytorus; species Oxytorus armatus. The sequence continues at coordinate 6,265,752 of OY253747.1, read as the reverse complement.
TATATATTTTTTTACATACTAGAGAGTCCTTAAAGTCATCACGATTCTTCAAAAAAGAGGATACCACCTTCGAATTGAACGAAAGATTTTCACTAGTGTCGGTCCGGAATGGGGTAGCTCTGACCACCGCTCCTCAAGTTTCCCTTCCTAAATCTTTCCGTTTATATTTTTTTTCACATACTAAAGAGTCCTAAAAGTCACCACCATTCGCCAAAAAACAGGATACGACCTTTGAATTGGACGGATAATTTTTTAGCAAAGTCGATCCAGAATGGGGTCGCACCGACCACCGCTCTTCACGTTTCTCATCCGATATCTTTCGGTTTATATTTTTTTTCACATACTAACGAGTCCTAAAATTCATTACCATTCGTCTGAAAAAAGGATACGACCTTTGAATTCGACGAATGATTTTTTACCAAATTCGGTCCGGAATGGGGTCGCTCTGACTACCGCTCCTCAACTTTCCCTTCCTAAATCATTCCGTTTATATTTTTATTCACATACTAAAGAGTCCTAAAAGTCACCACGATTCCCCAAAAAAGAGGATACGAACTTTGAATTGGACGGATAATTTTTTAGCAAAGTCGATCCAAAATGGGGTCGCACCACCACCGCTCTTCACGTTTCCCATCCGATATCTTTCGGTTTATATTTTTTTTCACACACTAACGAGTCTTAAAATTCATTACCATTCGTCTGAAAAAAGGATACGACCTTTCAATTGGACGAATAATTTTTTAGCAAAGTCGTTCCAGAATGGGGTCGCTCTGACCCGAGCTCCTCAAGTTTCACTTCCGATATCTTTCGGTTTATATTTTTTTTCACATACTAGAAAGTCCCAAATGTAATCACGATTGGCCAAAAAGCGGAAACGACCTTCGAATTGGACGAAAGATTTTTACCAATGTCGGTCCAGAATGGGGTCGCTCCGACCACCGCTGTTCAAGTTTGCCTTCCAATATCTTCCGGTTTCAATTTTTTTTCAGACACTAGAGAGCCCTAAAAGTCATCACGATTCGTCAATAAAGATAATACGACCTTCGAATTGGACGAAAGATTTTTACCAATGTCGGTCCAGAATGGGTTCGCTCCAACCACCGCTCCTCAAGTTTCCCTTCCGATATCTTTCGGTTTATATTTCTTTTTACATACTAGAGAGTCCCAAAAGTAATCACGATTAGCCAAAAAGCGGAAACGACCTTTGAATTGGACGAATGATTTTTACCAATGTCGGTCCAGAATAGGGTCGATCTGACCACAGCTCCTCAAGTTTGCCTTCCGATATCTTTTGGTTTATATATTTTTTTACATACTAAAGAGTCCTAAAAGTCATCACGATTCGTCAAAAAAGAGGATACCACCTTCGAATTGAACGAAAGATTTTCAGTAGTGTCGGTCCGGATTGGGGTCGGTCTGACCACCGCTCGTCAAGTTTCCCTTCCGATATCTTTCGGTTTATACTTTTTTTACATACTAGAGAGTCCTAAAAGTATTCACGATACGCCAAAAAAGAGGATACCACCTTTGAATTGGACGAATGATTTTTTACCCAATTCGGTCCGGAATGGGGTCGCTCTGACCACCGCTCCTCAAGTTTCCCTTCCGATATCTTTCGGTTGCTATTTTTCTTTACATACTAGATAGTCCCAAAAGCCATCACGATTCGTCTAAAAAGAGGATAAGACCTTCGAATTGGACGAAAGATTTTTACCAAATTCGGTCCGGAATGGGGTCGCTCTGACCAGCGCTCCTCAAGTTTCCCTTCCTAAATGTTTCGGTTTATATATTTTTTCACATCCTAAAGAGTCCTTAAAGTCACCACAATTCGACAAAGAAGAGGATACAACATTTGAATTGGACCGATAAGTTTTTAGCAAATTCGATCCTGAATGGGGTCGCTCCGACCACCGCTCTTCAAGTTTCCCTTCGGATATATTTCGGTTTATATTTTTTTTCATATACTAAAGAGTCCTAAAAGTCATCACCATTCGTCTGAAAAAAGGATACGACCTTTCAATTGGACGAATAATTTTTTAGCAAAGTCGTTCCAGAATGGGGTCGCTCTGACCCGAGCTCCTCAAGTTTCCCTTCCGATATCTTTCGGTTTATATTTTTTTTTACATACTAGAGAGTCCTAAAAGTCATTACTGTTCGTTAAAAGAAAGCGTACGACCTTCGAATTGAACGAAAGATTTTTACTAGAGTCGTTCCAGAATGGGGTCGCACCGACCACCGCTCCTCAAGTTTCCCTTCCAATATCTTTCGGTTTATATTTTTTTTTACAAACTAAAGAGTCCTAAAAGTCACCACGATTCGCCAAAAAAGAGGATACGACCTCTGAATTGGACGAATGATTTTTTAACAGAGTCGTTCCAGAATGGGGTCGCACCGACCACCACTCCTCAAGTTTCCCTTCCGATATCTTTCGGTTTATATTTTTTTTTACATACTAGAGAGCCCTAAAAGTAATCACGATTAGCCAAAAAGCGGAAACGACCTTTAAATTGGACGAATGATTTTTACCAAAGTCGGTCCAGAATGGGATAGCTCTGACCGACCTTCGAATTGAACGAAAGATTTTTACTAGAGTCGTTCCAGAATGGGGTCGCACCGACCACCGCTCCTCAAGTTTCCCTTCCAATATCTTTCGGCTTATATTTTTTTTTACAAACTAAAGAGTCCTAAAAGTCACCACGATTCGCCAAAAAAGAGGATACGACCTCTGAATTGGACGAATGATTTTTTAACAGAGTCGTTCCAGAATGGGGTCGCACCGACCACCACTCCTCAAGTTTCCCTTCCGATATCTTTCGGTTTATATTTTTTTACATACTAGAGAGTCCTAAAAGTAATCACGATTAGCCAAAAAGCGGAAACGACCTTTGAATTGGACGAATGGTTTTACCAAACTCGGTCCAGAATGAGATCGCTCTGACCATAGCTCCTCAAGTTTCCCTTCCAATATCTATCGGTTTGTATTTTTTTTCACATACTAGAGAGTTCTAAAAGTCGTTATGATTCGTTAAAAAATAGGATACGACCTTTCAATTGGACGAATGATTTTTTAGCAAAGTCGTTCCAGAATGGGGTCGCTCTGACCCGAGCTCCTCAAGTTTCACTGCCGATATCTTTCGGTTTATATTCTTTTTCACATACTAGAAAGTCTCAAATGTAATCACGATTGGCCAAAAAGCGGAAACGACCTTCGAATTGGACGAAAGATTTTTACCAATGTCGGTCCAGAATGGGGTCGCTCCGACCACCGCTGTTCAAGTTTGCCTTCCAATATCTTCCGGTTTCTATTTTTTTCCAGACACTAGAGAGCCCTAAAAGTCATCACGATTCGTCAATAAAGATAATACGACCTTCGAATTGGACGAAAGATTTTTACCAGTGTCGGTCCAGAATGGGTTCGCTCCAACCACCGCTCCTCAAATTTCCCTTCTGATATCTTTCGGTTTATATTTTTTTTTACATACTAGAGAGTCCCAAAAGTAATCACGATTAGCCAAAAAGCGGAAACGACCTTTGAATTGGACGAATGATTTTTACCAATGTCGGTCCAGAATAGGGTCGATCTGACCACAGCTCCTCAAGTTTGCCTTCCGATATCTTTTGGTTTATATATTTTTTTACATACTAGAGAGTCCTAAAAGTCATCACGATTCGTCAAAAAAGAGGATACCACCTTCGAATTGAACGAAAGATTTTCACTAGTGTCGGTCCGGATTGGGGTCGGTCTGACCACAGCTCCTCCAGTTTCCCTTCCGATATCTTTCGGTTTATATTTTTTTTACATACTAGAGAGTCCTAAAAGTAATCACGATTCGCCAAAAAAGAGGATACCACCTTTGAATTGGACTAATGATTTTTTACCCAATTCGGTCCGGAATGGGGTCGCTCTGACCACCGCTCCTCAAGTTTCCCTTCCGATATCTTTCGGTTGCTATTTTTCTTTACATACTAGATAGTCCCAAAAGCCATCACCATTCGTCCAAAAAGAGGATAAGACCTTCGAATTGGACGAAAGATTTTTACCAAATTCGGTCCGGAATGGGGTCGCTCTGACCAGCGCTCCTCAAGTTTCCCTTCCTAAATCTTTCGGTTTATATATTTTTTCACATACTAAAGAGTCCTTAAAGTCACCACAATTCGACAAAGACGAGGATACAACATTTGAATTGGACGGATAAGTTTTTAGCAAAGTCGATCCTGAATGGGGTCGCACCGACCACCGCTCCTCAAGTTTCCCTTCCGATATCTTTAGGTTTATATTTTTCTACATACTAAAGAGTCCTAAAAGTCACCACGATTCGCCAAAAAAGAGTATAAGACCCTTGAATTGGACGAATAATTTTTTACTGAAGTCGGTCCAGAATGGGGTTACTCTGATCACCGCTCCGCAAGTTTCGCTTTCGATATCTTTCGGTTTATATATTTTTTTACATACTAGAGAGTCCTAAAAGTCATCACGATTCGTCAAAAAAGAGGATACCACCTTCGAATTGAACGAAATATTTTCACTAGTGTCGGTCGGGAATGGGGTCGGTCTGACGACCGCTCCTCAAGTTTCCCTTTCGATATCTTACGGTTTATATTTTTTTACATACTAGAGAGTCCTTAAAGTCATCACGATTCGCCAAAAAAGAGGATACCACCTTTGAATTGGACGAATGATTTTTTACCAATTTCGGTCCGGAATGGGGTCGCTCTGACCCGCGCTCCTCAAGTTTCCCTTCCGACATCTTTCGGTTCATATTTTTTTTCACATACTAGAAAGTCTCAAAAGTAATCACGATTTGACAAAAAGCGGAAACCACCTTCGAATTGGACCAAAGATTTTTCCCAATGTCGGTCCAGAATGAGGTCGCTCCGACCACCCCTCTTCAAGTTTCTCTTCCAATATCTTTCGGTTTCTATTTTTTCTCACACACTAGAGAGTCCTAAAAGTCATCACGATTCGTCAATAAAGATAATACGACCTTCGAATTGGACGAAAGATTTTTACCAGTGTCGGTCCAGAATGGGGTCGCTCTGACCACCGCTCCACAAGTTTCCCTTTCGATATCTTTCGGTTTATATATTTTTTTACATACTAGAGAGTAATAAAAGTCATCACGATTAGGCAAAAAAGAGGATACCACCTTTGAATTGGACGAATGATTTTTTACCAAATTCGGTCCGGAATGGGGTCGCTCTGACCACCGCTCCTCAAGTTTCCCTTCTTAAATCTTTCCGTTTATATTTTTATTCACATACTAAAGAGTCCTAAAAGTCACCACGATTCGCCAAAAAAAAAGGATACGACCTTTGAATTGTACGGATAATTTTTTAGCAAAGTCGATCCAGAATGGGGTCACACCGACCACCGCTGTTCACGTTTCCCATCCGATATCTTTCGGTTTATATTTTTTATCACATACTAACGAGTCCTAAAATTCATTACCATTCGTCTGAAAAAAGGATACGACCTTTGAATTGGACGAATGATTTTTTAGCAAAGTCGTTCCACAATGGGGTCGCTCTGACCCGAGCTCCTCAAGTTTCACTTCCGATATCTTTCGGTTTATATTTTTTTTCACATACTAGAAAGTCCCAAAAGTAATCAGGATTGGCCAAAAAGCGGAAACGACCTTCGATTTGGATGAAAGATTTTTACCAAAGTCGGTCCAGAATGAGGTCGCTCCGACCACCGCTCTTCAAGTTTGCCTTCCAATATCTTTGGTTTCCTATGTTTTTTCAGACACTAGAGAGCCCTAAAAGTCATCACGATTCGTCAATAAAGATAATACGACGTTCGAATTGGACGAAAGATTTTTACCAGTGTCGGTCCAGAATGGGTTCACTCCAACCGCCACTCCTCAAGTTTCCCTTCCGATATTTTTCGGTTTATATGTTTTTTTTACATACTAGAGAGTCCCAAAAGTAATCACGATTAGCCAAAAAGCGGAAACGACCTTTGAATTCGACGAATGATTTTTAGCAATGTCGGTCCAGAATGAGATGGTTCTGACCATAGCTCCTCAAGTTTCCGTTCCGATATCTTTCTGTTTATATTTTTTTTCACATACTAGAAAGTCCCAAAAGTAATCAGGATTGGCCAAACAGCGGAAACGACCTTCGAATTGGATGAAAGATTTTTACCAAAGTCGGTCCAGAATGAGGTCGCTCCGACCACCACTCTTCAAGTTTGCCTTCCAATATCTTTCGTTTCCTATGTTTTTTCAGACACTAGAGAGCCCTAAAAGTCATCACGATTCGTCAATAAAGATAATACGACGTTCGAATTGGACGAAAGATTTTTACCAGTGTCGGTCCAGAATGGGTTCGCTCCAACCACCGCTCCTCAAGTTTCCCTTCCGATGTCTTTCGGTTTATATATTTTATCACATACTAAAGAGCCCCAAAAGTCACCACGATTCGCCAAAAAAGAGGATACGACCTTTGAATTGGACGAATGATTTTTTACCAAATTCAGTCCGGGATCGGGTCGCTCTGACCACCGCTCCTGAAGTTTCCCTTCCTAAATCTTTCTTTTTATTTATTTTTTCACATACTAAAGAGTCCTAAAAGTCATTACCATTCGTCTAAAAAAAGGATACGAACTTTGAATTGGTCGAATGATTTTTTAGCATAGTCGTTCCAGAATGGGGTCGCTCTGACCCGCGCACCTCAAGTTTCCCTTCCGATATCTTCCGGTTTATATTTTTTTTCACATACTAGAAAGTCCCAACAGTAATCACGATTGGCCAAAAAGCGGAAACGACCTTCGAATTGGACGAAAGATTTCTACCAAAGTCGGTCCAGAATGGGGCCGCTCTGACCATAGCTCCTCAAGTTTCCCTTCCGATATCTTTCGGTTTATATATTTTTTTACATACTGGAGAGTCCTAAAATTCATCACGTTTCGTCAAAAAAGAGGATACCACCTTCGAATTGAACAAAAGATCTTCACTATAGTCGGTCCGGAATGGGGTCGGTCTGACCACCGCTCCTCAAGTATCCCTTCCGATAGCTTTCGGTTCATATATTTTTTTACATACTAGAGAGTCCTAAAAGTCATCACAATTCGTCAAAAAAGAGGATACTACCTTCGAATTGAACGAAAGATTTTCACTGGTGTCGGTCCGGAATGGGGTCGGTCTGACCACCGCTCCTCAAGTTTCCCTTCCGATATCTTTCGGTTTATATTCTTTTTTACATACTAGAGAGTCCTAAAAGTCATCACGATTCGCCAAAAAAGAGGATACCACCTTTGAATTGGACGAATGATTTTTTACCAAATTCTGTCCGGAATGGGGTCGGTCTGACCACCGCTCCTCAAGTTTCACTTCCGATATCTTTCGGTTTATATTCTTTTTTACACACTAGAAAGTCCCAAAAGTAATCACGATTTGTCAAAAATCGGAAACAACCTTCGAATTGGACGAAAGATTTTTACCAAAGACGGTCCAGAATGGGGTCGCTCCGACCACCGCCCTTCAAGTTTCCCTATCAATATCTTTCGGTTTCTATTTTTTTTCAGTCACTAGAGAGACCTAAATGTCATCACGATTCGTTAATAAAGATAATACGACCTTCGAATTGGACGAAAGATTTTTACGAGTGTCGGTCCAGAATGGGGTCGCACCGACCACCGCTCCTCAAGTTTCCCTTCCGATATCTTTAGGTTCATATTTTTTTTTACATACTAGAGAGTCCTAAAAGTCATCACGGTTCGTCAAAAAAGAGGATACCACCTTCGAATTGAACGAAAGATTTTCACTAGTGTCGGTCCGGAATGGGGTCGGTCTGACCACCGCTCCTCAAGTTTCCCTTCCGATATCTTTCGGTTTATATTTTTTTTTACATACTAGAGAGTCCTAAAAGTCATCACGATTCGCCAAAAAAGAGGATACCACCTTTGAATTGAACGAATGTTTTTTTACCAATTTCGGTCCGGAATGGGGTCGCTCTGACCACCGCTACTCAAGTTTCCCTTCCGATATCTTTCGGTTTATATATTTTTTCACATACTAAAGAGTCCGAAAAGTCACCACGATTCGCCGAAAAAGAGGATACGACCTTTGAATTGGACGAATGATTTTTTAGCAAAGTCGGTCCAGAATGGGGTCGCTCTGACCGGCGCTCCTCCAGTTTCCCTTCCGATATCTTTCGGTTTATATTTTTTTTCACATACCAGAAAGTCCCGAAAGTAATTACGATTTGCCAAAAAGCGGAAACGACCTTCGAATTGGACGAAAGATTTTTTCCAATGTCGGTCCAGAATGGGGTCGCTCCGACCACCGCTCTTCAAGTTTCCCTTCCAATATCTTTCGGTTTCTATTTTTTTTCACCCACGAGAGAGTCCTAAAAGTGATCACGATTCGTCAATAAAGATAACACGACCTTCGAATTGGACGGAACATTTTTACCAGTGTCGGTCCAGAATGGGGTCGCTCTGACCATAGCTCCTCAAGTTTCCCTTCCGATATCTTTCGGTTTGTATTTTTGTCACATACTAGAGAGTCCTAAAAGTCATTATTATTCGTTAAAAAATAGGATACGAACTTCGAATTGAACGAAAGATTTTTACTAGCGTCGTTCCAGAATGGGGTCGCACCGACCACCGCTCCACAAGTTTCTCTTCAGATATTTTTAGGTTTATATTTTTTTTTACATACTGAATAGTCCTAAAATTCACCCCGATTCGCCAAAAAAGAGGATACGACCTTTTAATTGGACGTATAAATTTTTACTAAAGTCGTTCCAGAACGGGGTCACAGTGACCACCGCTCCGCAAGTTTACCTTTCGATATCTTTCGGTTTATATATTTTTTTACATACTAGAGAGTCCTAAAAGTCATCACGATTCGTCAAAAAAGAGGATACCACCTTCCAATTTAACGAAAGATTTTCACTAGTGTCGGTCCGGAATGGGGTCGGTCTGACCACCGCTCCTCAAGTTTCCCTTCCGATATCTTTCGGTTTATATTTTTTTATACATACTAGAGAGTCCTAAAAGTCATCATGATTCGCCAAAAAAGAGGATACTACATTTGAATTTGACGTATGATTTTTTAGCAAAGTCGGCCAAGAATGGGGTCGCTCCGACCACCGCTCTTCAAGTTTCCCTACCGATATCTTTCGGTTTATATTTTTTTTCATATACTAAAGAGTCCTAAAAATCATCACCATTCGCCAAAAAAGAGGATACGACCTTTGAATTGGACGAATAATTTTTTACTAAAGTCGGTTCAGAATAGGGTCGCTCTGACCACAGCTCCTCAAGTTTCCCTTCCGATATCTTTTGGTTTATATTTTTACTTAACATACTAGAGAGTACTAAAAGTCATCACGATTCGTCAAAAAAGAGGATACCACCTTCGAATTGAACGAAAGATTTTCACTAGAGTCAGTCCGGAATGGGGTCGCTCTGACCACCGCTCTTCAAGTTTCCCTTCCGATATCTTTCGGATTATATTTTTTTTTACATACTAGAGAGTCCTAAAAGTCATTACTATTCGTTAAAAAAGAGGATTCGACATTCGAATCGAACGAACGATTTTTACTAGAGTCGTTCCAGAATGGGGTCGCACCGACCTCCGCTCCTCAAGTTTCGCTTCCAATATCTTTCGGTTTATATTTTTTTTTACATACTAAAGAGTCCTAAAACTCACCAAGATTTGCCAAAAAAGAGGATACGACCTTTGAATTGGACGAATAAATTTTTACTAAACTCGGTCCAGAATGGGGTCACTGTGACCTCCGCTCCGCAAGTTTCCCTTTCGATATCTTCCGGTTTATATATTTTTACACATACTAGAGAGTCCTAAAAGTCATTATGATTCGTTAAAAAATAGGATACGACCTGCGAATTGAACGAAAGGTTTTTACTAGAGGCGTTCCAGAATTGGGTCGCACCGTCCACCGCTCCCCAAGTTTCCCTTCCGATATCTTTACGTTTATATTTTTTTTACATACGAAAGAGTCCTAAAAGTCATCACGATTCGTCAAAAAAGAGGATACCACCTTCGAATTGAACGAAAGATTTTCACTAGAGTCAGTCCGGAATGGGGTCGCTCTGACCACCGCTCTTCAAGTTTCCCTTCCGATATCTTTCGGATTATATTTTTTTTTACATACTAGAGAGTCCTAAAAGTCATTACTATTCGTTAAAAAAGAGGATTCGACATTCGAATCGAACGAACGATTTTTACTAGAGTCGTTCCAGAATGGGGTCGCACCGACCACCGCTCCTCAAGTTTCCCTTCCAATATCTTTCGGTTTATATTTTTTTTTACATACTAAAGAGTCCTAAAACTCACCACGATTTGCCAAAAAAGAGGATACGACCTTTGAATTGGACGAATAATTTTTTACTAAAGTCGGTCCAGAATGGGGTCACTCTGACCACCGCTCCGCAAGTTTCCCTTTCGATATCTTTCGGGTTATATATTTTTACACATACTAGAGAGTCCTAAAAGTCATTATGATTCGTTAAAAAATAGGATACGACCTTCGAATTGAACGAAAGGTTTTTACTAGAGGCGTTCCAGAATTGGGTCGCACCGTCCACCGCTCCCCAAGTTTCCCTTCCGATATCTTTACGTTTATATTTTTTTTACATACGAAAGAGTCCTAAAAGTCACCACGATTTGCCAAAAAAGAGGATACGACATTTGAATTGGACGAATAATTTTTTACTAAAGTCGGTCCAGAATGGGGTCACTCTGACCACCGCTCCTCAAGTTTCCCTTTCGATATCTTTCGGTTTATATATTGTTTTACATACTAGAGAGTCCTAAAAGTCATCACGCTTCGTCAAAAAAGAGGATACCACCTTCGAATTGAACGAAAGATTTTCACTAGTGTCGGTCCGGAATTGGGTCGGTCTGACCAGCGCTCCTCAAGTTTCCCTTCCGATATCTTTTGGTTTATATTTTTTTATATATACTAGAGAGTCCTAAAAGTCATCATGATTCGCCAAAAAAGAGGATACTACATTTGAATTAGACGAATGATTTTTTAGCATAGTCGGCCGAGAATGGGGTCGCTCCGACCACCGCTCTTCAAGTTTCCCTTCCGATATCTTTCGGTTTATATTTTTTTCACATACTAAAGAGTCCTAAAAGTCACCACGATTTGCCAAAAAAGAGGCGACGACCTTTGAATTGGATGGATAATTTTTTAGCAAAGTCGGTCCAGAATGGCGTCGCTCTGACCACTGCTCCTCAAGTTTCCCTTCCGATATCTTTCGGATTATATTTTTTTTTACATACTATACAGTCCTAAAAGGCATAAAGATTCGTTAAAAAAGAGGATACGACCTTCGAATTGAATGAAAGATTTTTACTAGCGTCGTTGCAGAATGGGGTCGCACCGACCACCGTTCCTCAAGTTTCCCTTCCGATATCTTTAGGTTTATATTTTTTTTTACATACTAAAGAGTCCTAAAAGTCGTTACGATTCGCCAAAAAAGAGGATACGACGTTTGAATTGCATGGATAATTTTTTAGCCAAGTCGATCCAGAATGGGGTCGCTCCGACCACCGCTCTTCACGTTTCCCTTCCGATATCTTTCGGTTTATATTTTTTTTACATACTAGAGAGTCCCAAAAGTAATCACGATTAGCCAAAAAGCGGAAACGACCTTTGAATTGGTCGAATGATTTTTACGAAAGTCGGTCCAGAATGGGTGAGCTCTGACCATAGCTCCTCAAGTTTCCATTCCGATATCTTTAGGTTTATATTTTTTTTTACATACTAAAGAGTCCTGAAAATCATCACCATTCGCCAAAAAAGAGGATACGACGTTTGAATTGGACGAATAATTTTTTACTAAAGTCGGTCCGGAATGGGGTCACTCCGACCACCGCTCTTCAAGTTTCCCTTCCGATATCTTTCGGTTTATATTTTTTTCACATACTAAAGAGTCCTAAAAGTCACCACGATTTGCCAAAAAAGAGGCGACGACCTTTGAATTGGATGGATAATTTTTTAGCAAAGTCGGTCCAGAATGGCGTCGCTCTGACCACTGCTCCTCAAGTTTCCCTTCCGATATCTTTCGGATTATATTTTTTTTACATACTATACAGTCCTAAAAGGCATAAAGATTCGTTAAAAAAGAGGATACGACCTTCGAATTGAATGAAAGATTTTTACTAGCGTCGTTGCAGAATGGGGTCGCACCGACCACCGTTCCTCAAGTTTCCCTTCCGATATCTTTAGGTTTATATTTTTTTTTACATACTAAAGAGTCCTAAAAGCCATCACGATTCGTCAAAAAAGAGGATACGACCTTCGAATTGAACGAAAGATTTTCACTAGGGTCGGGCCGGAATGGGGTCGCTCTGACCACCGCTCCTCAAGTTTCCCTTCCGATATCTTTCGGTTTATATTTTCTTTCGCATACTAAAGAGTCCCAACAGTCACCACGATTCGCCAAAAAAGAGGATACGACCTTTGAATTGGACGAATGATTTTTTAGCAAAGTCGGTCTAGAATGGGGTCGCTCCAACCACCGCTCCTCCAGTTTCCCTTCCGATATCTTTCGGTTTATATTTTTTTTACATACTAGAGAGTCCCGAAAGTAATCACGATTAGCCAAAAAGCGGAAACGACCTTTGAATTGGACGAATGATTTTTACGAAATTCGGTCCAGAATGGGATAGATCTGACCATAGCTCCTCAAGTTGCCATTCCGATATCTTTCGGTTTGTATTTTTTTTCACATACTAGAGAGCCCTAAAAATCATTATGATTCGTTAAAAAATAGGATACGACCTTCGAATTGAATGAAAGATTTTTACTAGAGTCGTTCCAGAATGGGGTCGCACCGACCACCGCTCCTCAAGTTTCCGTTCCGATATCTTTCGGTTTATATTTCTGTATACATACTAAAGAGTCCTAAAAGTCACCGTGATTCGCCAAAACAGAGGATACGACCTTTGAATTGGACGAATAATTTTTTACTAAAGTCGGTCCAGAATCGGGTCACTCTGACCACCGCCCCGCATGTGTCCCTTCCGATATCTTTCGATTTATATATTTTTTTACATACTAGAGAGTCCTAAAAGTCATCACGATTCGTCAAAAAAGAGGATACGACCTTCGAAAAGAACGAAAGATTTTCACTAGAGTCGGGCCGGAATGGGGTCGATCTGACCACCGCTCCTCAAGTTTCCCTTCCTATATCTTTCGGTTTATATTTTCTTTCACATACTAAAGAGTCCCAACAGTCACCACGATTCGCCAAAAAAGAGGATACGACCTTTGAATTGGACGAATGATTTTTTTGCAAAGTCGGTCCAGAATGGGGTCGCTCCAACCACCGCTCCTCAAGTTTGCCTACCGAAATCTTTCGGTTTATATTTTTTTTTACATACTCGAGAGTCCCAAAAGTAATGACGATTAGTCAAAAAGCGAAAACGACTTTTGAATGGGACGAATGATTTTTACCAAAGTCGGTCCAGAATAGGGTCGCTCTGACCACAGCTCCTCAAGTTTCCCTTCCGATATCTTTTAGTTTATATATATTTTTACATACTAGAGAGTCCTAAAAGTTATTACGATTCGTCAAAAAAGAGGATACCACCTTTGAATTGAACGAAAGATTTTCACTAGAGTCGGTCCGGAATGGGGTCGCTCTGACCACCGCTCCTCAAGTTTCCCTTCCGAAATCTTTCAGTTTCTATTTTTTTCACATACTAGAGAGTCCCAAAAGTCACCACGATTCGCCAAAAAAGAGGATACGACTTTTGAATTGGACGAATGATTTTTACCAAAGTCGGTCCAGAATAGGGTCGCTCCAACCACCGCTCCTAAAGTTTCCCTTCCGATATCTTTCGGTTTATATTTTTTTTTACATACTAGAGAGTCCCAGAAGTGATCACGATTAGCCAAAAAGCAGAAACGAGCTTTGAATTGGACGAATGATTTTTACCAGTGTCGGTCCAGAATGGGTTCGCTCCAACGACCGCTCCTCAAGTTTCCCTTCCGATATCTTTCGGTTTATATATTTTTTTACATACTAGAGAGTCCGAACAGTATTCACGATTAGCCAAAAAGCGGAAACGACTTTTGAGTTGGACGAATGATTTATACCAGTGTCGGTCCAGAATGGGTTCGCTCCAACCACCGCTCCTCAAGTTTCCCTTCCGCTATCTTTCGGTTTATATTTTTTTTTACATACTAGAGAGTCCCAAAAGTAATCACGATTAGCCAAAAAGCGGAAACGACCTTTGAATTAGAAGAACGATTTTTACCAAAGTCGGTCCAGAATGAGATCGCTCTGACCATAGCTCCTCAAGTTTCCCTTCCGATATCATTCGGTTTGTATTTTTTTTCACATACTAGAGAGTCCTAGAAGTCATTATGATTCGTTAAAAAATAGGATACGACCTTCGAATTGAACGAAAGGTTTTTACTAGCGTCGTTCAAGAGTGGGGTCGCATCGACCACCGCTCCTCAAGTTTCCCTTACGATATCTTTAGGTTTATATTTTTTTACATACTAAAGAGTCCTAAAAGTCACCACGATTCGCCAAAAAAGAGGATACGACCTTTGAATTGGACGCATAATTTTTTACTAAAGTCGGTCGAGAAAGGGGTCACACTGACCACCGCTCCGCAAGTTTCCCTTTCGATATCTTTCGGTTTATATATTTTTTTACATACTATAGAGTCCTAAAAGTCATCACGATCCGTCAAAAAAGAGGATACCACCTTCGAATTTAACGAAAGATTTTCTCTAGTGTCGGTCCGGAATGGGGTCGCTCTGACCACCGCTCCTCAAGTTTTCCTTCCGATATCTTTCGGTTTATATATTTTTTTACATAGTAGAGGGTCCTAAAAGTGAGCACGCTTCGTCAAAAAAGAGGATACCACCTTCGAATTGAACGAAAGATTTTCACTAGTGTCGGTCCGGAATGGGGTCAGTCTGACCACCGCTCCACAAGTTTCCCTTCCGATATCTTTCGGTTTATATTTTTTTATACATACTAGAGAGTCCTAAAAGTCATGATGATTCGCCAAAAAAGAGGATACCACCTTTGAATTAGACGAATGATTTTGTAGCAAAGTCGGTCAAGAATGGGGTCGCTCCGACCACCGCTTTTCAAGTATCCCTTCCGATATCTTTCGGTTTATATTTTTTTTACATACTGGAGAGTCCTAAAAGTCATCATGATTCGCCAAAAAAGAGGATACCACCTTTGAATCGGACGAATGATTTTTTACCAAATTCGGTCCGGAATGGGGTCGCTCTGACCACCACTCCTCAAGTTTCCCTTCCGATATCTTTATGTTTATATTTTTTTACATATTAAAGAGTCCTAAAAGTCACCACGATTTGCCAAAATAGAGGATACCACCTTCGAATTGAACGAAAGATTTTCACTAGAGTCGGTCCGGAATGGGGTCGATCTGACCACCGCTTGTCAAGTTTCCCTTCCGATATCTTTCGCTTTATATTTTCTTTTACATACTAGAGAGTCCCAAAAGTAAGCACGATTAGCTAAAAAGCGGAAACGACCTTTGAATTGGACGAATGATTTTTACCAAAGTCGGTCCAGAATGAGATCGCTCTGACCATAGCTCCTCAAGTTTCCCTTCCGATATCTTTCGGTTTGTATTTATGTTCACATACTAGAGAGCCCTAAAAGTCATTATGATTCGTTCAAAAATAGGATACGACCTTCGAATTGAAAGAAAGATTTTTACTACAGTCGTTCCAGAATGGGGTCGCACCGATCACCGCTCCTCAAGTTTCGCTTCCGATATCTTTCAGTTTCTATTTTTTTCACATACAAGAGAGTCCCAAAAGTCACCAAGATTCGCCAAAAAAGAGGATACGACCTTTGAATTGGATGGATAATTTTTTAGCAAGGTCGTTCCAGAATGGGGTCGCTCCGACCACCGCTCTTCAAGTTTCCGTACCGATATCTTTCGGTTTATATTTTTTGTCACATACTAAAGGGTCCTAAAAGTCACCACGATTTGCCAAAAAAGAGGATACGACCTTTGAATTGGATGGATAATTTTTTATCAAAGTCGATCCACAATGGGGTCGCTCCGACCACCGCTCTTCAAGTTTCCCTTCCGATATCTTTATATTTTTTTTCATATACTAAAGAGTCCTAAAAGTCATCGCCATTCGTCAAAAAAAAGGATACGACCATCGAAATGGACTAACGATTTTTACCAGAGTCGGTCCAGAATGGCGTCGCTCTGACCACTGCTCCTCAAGTTTCCCTTCTGATATCTTTCGGATTACATGTTTTTTTACATACTAGAGAGTCCTAAAAGTCATCACGATTCGTTAAAAAAAAGGATACGACCTTCGAATTGGACGAAAGATTTTTACCAGTGTCGGTCCAGAATGGAGTCGCTCCAACCACTGCTCCTCAAGTATCCCTTCCGATATCGTTCGGTTTATATTTTCTTTTACATACTAGAGAGTCCCAAAAGTAATCACGATTACCCAAAAAGCGGAAACGACCTTTGAATTGGACGAATGATTTTTACCAACGTCGGTCCAGAATGAGATCGCTCTGACCATAGCTCCTCAAGTTTCCGTACCGATATCTTTCGGTTTGTATTTTTGTTCACATACTAGAGAGCCCTAAAAGTCATTATGATTCGTGCAAAAATAGGATACGACCTTCGAATTGAAAGAAAGATTTTTACTAGAGTCGTTCCAGATTGGGGTCGCACCGACCACCGCTCCTCAAGTTTCCCTTCCAACATCTTTCGGTTTATATTGTTTTTACAAACTAAAGAGTCCTAAAAGTAATCACGATTAGCCAAAAAGCGGAAACGACCTTTGAATTGAACGAATGATTTTTACCAAAGTCGGTCCAGAATGAGATCGCTCTGACCATAGCTCCTCAAGTGTCCCTTCCGATATCTTTCGGTTTGTATTTTTTTTCACATACTAGAGAGTCCTAAAAGTCATTATGATTCGTTAAAAAATATGATACGACCTTCGAATTCAACGAAAGATTTTTACTAGCGTCGTTCCAGAATGGGGTCGCACCGACCACCACTCCTCAAGTTTCCCTTCCGATATCTTTATGTTCATATTTTTTTACATATTAAAGAGTCCTAAAAGTCACGACGATTTGCCAAAATAGAGGATACGGCCTTTGAATTGGACGAATAATTTTTTACTAAAGTCGGTCCAGAATGGGGTTACTCTGACCACCGCTCCGCAAGTTTCCCTTTCGATATCTTTCGGTTTATATATTTTTTTACATACTAGAGTGTCCGACAAGTCATCACGATTCGTCAAAAAAGAGGATACCACCTTCGAATTGAACGAAAGATTTTCACTAGTGTCGGTCCGGAATGGGGTCGGTCTGACCACCGCTACTCAAGTTTCCCTTCCGATATCTTTCGGTTTATATTTTTTTTCACATACTAAAGAGTCCCAAAAGTCACCACGATTCGCCCAAAAAGAGGATACGACCTTTGAATTGGACGAATGATTTTTCAGCAAAGTCGGTCCAGAATGAGATCGCTCTGACCATAGCTCCTCAAGTTTCCGTACCGATATCTTTCGGTTTGTATTTTTGTTCACATACTAGAGAGCCCTAAAAGTCATTATGATTCGTGCAAAAATAGGATACGACCTTCGAATTGAAAGAAAGATTTTTACTAGAGTCGTTTCAGAATGGGGTCGCACCGACCACCGCTCCTCAAGTTTCGCTTCCGATATCTTTCAGTTTCTATTTTTTTCACATACTAGACAGTCCCAAAAGTCACCAAGATTCGTCAAAAAAAAGGATACGACCTTTGAATTGGACGGATAATTTTTTAGCAAAGTCGATCCAGAATGGGTTCGCACCGACCACCGCTCTTCACGTTTCCCTTCCGATGTCTTTCGGTTTATATATTTTTTCACATACTAAAGAGTCCTAAAAGTAGTTACCATTCGTCTAAAAAAATGATACGACCTTTGAATTGGACGAATGATTTTTTAGCAAAGTCGTTCCAGAATGGTGTCGCTCTGACCCGCGCTCCTCAAGTTTCCCTTCCGATATCTTTCGGTTTATATTTTTTTTCATATACTAGAAAGTCCCAAAAGTATTCACGATTGGCCAAAAACCGGAAACGACCTTCGAATAGAACGAACGATTTTTACTAGTGTCGTTCCAGAATGGGGACGCACCGACCACCGCTCCTCAAGTTTCCCTCCCGATATCTTTCGGTTTTTATTTTTTTTCACATACTAGAGAGTCCTAAAAGTCATTATGATTCGTTAAAAAAAAGGATACGACCTACGAATTGAACGAAAGATTTTTACTAGCGTCGTTCCAGAATGGGGTCGCACCGACCACCACTCCTCAAGTTTCCCTTCCGATATCATTATGTTCATATTTTTTTACATATTAAAGAGTCCTAAAAGTCACCACGATTTGCCAAAAAGCGGAAACGACCTTTGAATTGGACGAATGATTTTTACCAATGTCGGTCCAGAATGAGATCGCTCTGACCATAGCTCCTCAAGTTTCCCTTTCGATATCTTTCGGTTTATATATTTTTTTACAAACTAGAGTGTCCGACAAGACATCACGATTCGTCAAAAAAGAGGATACCACCTTCGAATTGAACGAAAGATTTTCACTAGTGTCGGTCCGGCATGGGGTCGGTCTGACCACCGCTCCTAAAGTTTCCCTTCCGATATCTTTCGGTTTATATTTTTTTCACATACTAAAGAGTCCCAAAAGTCACCACGATTCGCCGAAAAAGAGGATACGACCTTTGAATTGGACGAATGATTTTTCAGCAAAGTCGGTCCAGAATAGGGTCAATCTGACCACCGCTCCTCAAGTTTCCCTTTCGATATCTTTCGGTTTATATATTTTTTTACATACTAGAGAGTCCTAAAAGTCATCGGGATTCGTCAAAAAAGAGGATACCACCTTCGAATTTAACGAAAGATATTCACTAGTGTCGGTCCGAATGGAGTTGCTCTGACCACCGCTCCTCAAGTTTCCCTTCCGATATCTTTCGGTTTATATTTTTTTTACATACTAGAGAGTCCTGAAAGTCTTCACGATTCCCCAAAAAAGAGGATACCACCTCCGAATTGGAAGAATAATTTTTTACCAAATTCGGTCCGGAATGGGGTCGCTCTGACCACCGCTCCTCAAGTTTCCCTTCCGATACCTTTCGGTTTCTATTTTTGTTTACATACTAGATAGTCCCAAAAGCCATCACGATTCGTCCAAAAAGAGGATACGACCTTCGAATTGGACGAACGATTTTTACCAAATTCGGTCCGGAATGGGGTCGCTCTCACTACCGCTCCTCAAGTTTCCCTTCATAAATCTTTCGGTTTATATTCTTTTTCACATACTAAAGACTCCTAGAAGTCACCACAATTCGCCCAAAAAGAGGATACCACATTTGAATTGGACGAATGATTTTTTACCAAATTCGTTCCGGAATGGGGTCGCTCTGACCAGGGCTCCTCAAGTTTCCATTCCGATATCTTTCGGGTTATATTTTTTTTCACATACTAGAAATTCCCAAAAGTAATCACGATTTGCCAAAAAACGGAAACGACCGTCGAATTGGAAACAAGATTTTTACCAAAGCCGGTCCAGAATGGGGTCGCTCCGACTACCGCTCCTCAAGTTTCCCTTCCGATATTTTTATGTTTACATTTTTTTTTACATACTGAAGCGTCCTAAAAGTCACCCCGATTCGCCAAATAAGAGGATACGACCTTTGAATTGGACGAATAATTTTTTACTAAAGTCGGTCCAGAATGGGGTCGCTCCAACCACCGCTCCTCAAGTTTCCCTTCCGATATCTTTTGGTTTATATATTTTTTTACATACTAGAGAGTCCTAAAAGTCATCACGATTCGTCAAAAAAGAGGATACCACCTTCGAATTGAACGAAAGATTTTCACTAGAGTCGGTCCGGAATGGGGTCGCTCTGATCACCGATCCTCAAGTTTCCCTTCCGATATCTTTCAGTTTCTATTTTTTTCACATACTAGAGAGTCCCAAAAGTCACCACGATTCGCCAAAAAAGAGGATACGACCTTTGAATTGGACGGATAATTTTCTAGCAAAGTCGATCCAGAATGGATTCGCACCGACCACCGCTCTTCACGTTTCCCTTCCGATATCTTTCTGTTTATATTTTTTTTCACATACTAAAGAGTCCTAAAAGTAGTTACCATACGTCTAAAAAAATGATACGACCTTTGAATGAGACGAATGATTTTTTAGCAAAGTCGTTCCAGAATGGGGTCGCTCTGACCCGCGCTCCTCAAGTTTCCCTTCCGATATCTTTCGGTTTATATTTTTTTTCACATACTAGAAAGTCCCAAAAGTAATCACGAATGGCCAAAAAGCGGAAACGACCTTCGAATTGATCGAACGATTTTTACTAGAGTCGTTCCAGAATGGGGTCGCACCGACCACCGGTCCTCAAGTTTCCCTTCCAACAGCTTTCGGTTTATATTGTTTTTACAAACTAAAGAGTCCTAAAAGTAATCACGATTAGCCAAAAAGCGGAAACGACCTTTGAATTGGACGAATGATTTTTACCAAAGTCGGTCCAGAATGAGATCGCTCTCACCATAGCTCCTCAAGTGTCCCTTCCGATATCTTTCGGTTTGTATTTTTTTTCACATACTAGAGAGTCCTAAAAGTCATTATGATTCGTTAAATAATATCATACGACCTTCGAATTCAACGAAAGATTTTTACTAGCGTCGTTCCAGAATGGGGTCGCACCGACCACCACTCCTCAAGTTTCCCTTCCGATATCTTTATGTTCATATTTTTTTACATATTAAAGAGTCCTAAAAGTCACGACGATTTGCCAAAATAGAGGATACGACCTTTGAATTGGACGAATAATTTTTTACTAAAGTCGGTCCAGAATGGGGTTACTCTGACCACCGCTCCGCAACTTTCCCTTTCGATATCTTTCGGTTTATATATTTTTTTACATACTAGAGTGTCCGACAAGTCATCACGATTCGTCAAAAAAGAGGATACCACCTTCGAATTGAACGAAAGATTTTCACTAGTGTCGGTCCGGAATGGGGTCGGTCTGACCACCGCTACTCAAGTTTCCCTTCCGATATCTTTCGGTTTATATTTTTTTTCACATACTAAAGAGTCCCAAAAGGCACCACGATTCACCCAAAAAGAGGATACGACCTTTGAATTGGACGAATGATTTTTCAGCAAAGTCGGTCCAGAATGGGGTCACTCTGACCACCGCTCCTCAAGTTTCCCTTTCGATATCTTTCGGTTCATATATTTTTTTACATACTAGAGAGTCCTATAAGTCATCAGGATTCGTCAAAAAAGAGGATACCACCTTCGAATTTAACGAAAGATATTCACTAGTGTCGGTCCGGAATGGAGTCGCTCTGACCACCGCTCCTCAAGTTTCCTTTCCGATATCTTTCGGTTTATATTTTTTTTACATACTAGAGAGTCCTAAAAGTCATCACGATTCCCCAAAAAAGAGGATACCACCTCTGAATTGGACGAATAATTTTTTACCAAATCCGGTCCGGAATGGGGTCGCTCTGACCACCGCTCCTCAAGTTTCCCTTCCGATATCTTTCGGTTTCTATTTTTCTATACATACTAGTTAGTCCCAAAAGCCATCACGATTCATCCAAAAAGAGGATACCACCTTCGAATTGAACGAAAGATTTTTACCAAATTCGGTCCGGAATGGGGTCGCTCTCACTACCGCTCCTCAAGTTTCCCTTCCTAAATCTTTCGGTTTATATTTTTTTTCAGATACTAAAGACTCATAAAAGTCACCACAAATCGCCAAAAAAGAGGATACCACATTTGAATTGGACGAATGATTTTTTACCAAATTCGGTCCGGAATGGGGTCGCTCTGACCCGCGCTCCTCAAGTTTCCCTTCCGATTTCTTTCAGGTTATTTTTTTTTCACATACTAGAAAGTCCCAAAAGTAATTACGATTTGCCAAAAAACAGAAACGACCGTCGAATTGGAAACAAGATTTTTACCAAAGCCGGTCCAGAATGGGGTCGCTCCGACCACCGCTCTTCAAGTTTCCCTTCCAATATCTTTCGGTTTCTTTTTTTTTCACACACTAGAGCGTCCTAAAAGTCATCACGATTCGTCAATAAAGATAATACGACCTTCGAATTGGAAGAAAAATTTTTACCAGTGTCGGTCCAGAATGGGGTCGCTCCAACCATCGCTCCTCAAGTATCCCTTCCGATATCGTTCGGTTCATATTTTTTTTTTACATACTCGAGAGTCCCCAAAGTAATCACGATTAGCCAAAAAGCGGAAACGACCTTTGAATTGGACGAATGATTTTTCCCAACGTCGGTCCAGAATGAGATCGCTCTGACCATAGCTCCTCAAGTTTCCCTTCCGATATCTTTCGGTTTGTATTTTTTTTCACATATTAGAGAGCCCTAAAAGTCATTATGATTCGTTAAAAAATAGGATACGACCTTCGAATTGAACGAAAGATTTTTACTACAGTCGTTCCAGAATGGGGTCGCACCGACTACCGCTCCTCAAGTTTCCCTTCCGATATTTTTATGTTTATATTTTTTTTTACATACTGAAGTGTCCTAAAAGTCACCCCGATTCGCCAAATAAGAGGATACGACCTTTGAATTGGACGAATAATTTTTTACTAAAGTCGGTCCAGTATGGGGTCACTCTGACCACCGCTCCTCAAGTTTCCCTTCCGATATCTTTCGGTTTGTATTTTTTTTCACATACTAGAGAGTCCTAAAAGTCATCACGATTCGTCAAAAAAGAGGATACCACCTTCGAATTTAACGAAAGATATTCACTACTGTCTGTCCGGAATGGAGTCGCTCTGACCACCGCTCCTCAAGTTTCCCTTCCGATATCTTTCGGTTTATATTTTTTTTACATACTAGAGAGTCCTAAAAGTCATCAGGATTCCCCAAAAAAGAGGATACCACCTCTGAATTGGACGAATAATTTTTTACCAAATTCGTTCCGGAATGGGGTCGCTCTGACCACCGGTCCTCAAGTTTCCCTTCCGATATCATTCGGTTTCTATTTTTCTTTACATACTAGATAGTCCCAAAAGCCATCACAATTCGTCCAAAAAGAGGATACGACCTTCGAATTGGACGAAAGATTTTTACCAAATTCGTTCCGGAATGGGGTCGCTCTGACCACCGCTCCTCAAGTTTCCCTTCCGATATTTTTAGGTTTATATATTTTTTTACATACTAAAGAGTCCTAAAAGTCACCACGAATTGCCAAAAAAGAGGATACGACCTTTGAATTGGACGAATAATTTTTTACTAAAGTCGGTCCAGAATGGGGTCACTCTGACCACCGCTCCGCAAGTTTCCCTTTCGATATCTTTCGGTTTATATATTTTTTTACATACTAGAGACTCCTAAAAGTCATCACGATTCGTCAAAAAAGAGGATACCACCTTCGAATTGAACGAAAGATTTTCACTAGTGTCGGTCCGGAATGGGGTCGGTCTGACCACCGCTCCTCAAGTTTCCCTTCCGATATCTTTCGGTTTATATTTTTTTATACATACTAGAGAGTCCCAAAAGTTATCACAATTCGCCAAAAAAGAGGATACCACCTTTGAATTGGACGAATGATTTTTTAGCAAAGTCGGTCCAGAATGGGGTCGCTCCGACCACCGCTCTTCAAGTTTCCCTTCCGATATCTTTCGGTTTATATTTTTTTTCATATACTAAAGAGTCCTAAAAGTCATCAGCATGCGTCAAAAAAAAGGATTCGACCTTCGAATTGGACGAACGATTTTTACCAGAGTCGGTCCAGAATGGCGTCGCTCTGACAACTGCTCCTTAAGTTTCCCTTCCGAAATCTTTCGGATTATATAATTTTTTACATACTAGAGAGTCCTAAAAGTCATCACGATTCGTTAAAAAAGAGGATACGACCTTGGAATTGAACGAAAGATTTTCACTAGAGTCGGTCCGGAATGGGGTCGCTCTGACCGCCGCTCCTCAAGTTTCCCTTCCGATATCTTTTGGTTTATATATTTTTTTACATAGTAGAGAGTCCTAAAAGTCATCACAATTCGTCAAAAAAGAGGATACACCTTCGAATTGGACGAAAGATTTTCACTAGAGTCGGTCCGGAATGGGGTCGCTCTGATCACCGCTCCTCAAGTTTCCCTTCCGATATCTTTCGGTTTATATTTTCTTTCACATACTATAGAGTCCCAAAAGTCACCTCGATTCGCCAAAAAAGAGGATACGACCTTTGAATTGGTCGAATGATTTTTTAGCAAAGTCGGTCCAGATTGGGGTCGATCCAATCACCGGTCCTCAAGTTTCCCTTCCGATATCTTTCGGTTTATATTTTTTTTTACATACTAGAGAGTCCCAAAAGTAAGCACGATTAGCCAAAAAGCGGAAACGACCTTTGAATTGGACGAATCATTTTTTAGCAAAGTCGGTCCAGAATACGGTCACTCTGACCACCGCTCCGCAAGTTTCCCTTTCGATATCTTTCGGTTAATATATTTTTTTACATACTAGAGAGTCCTAAAAGTCATCACGGTTCGTCAAAAAAGAGGATACCACCTTCAAATTGAACGAAAGATTTTCACTAGTATCATTCCGGAATGGGGTCGGTCTGACCACCGCTCCTCAAGTTTCCCTTCCGATATCTTTCGGTTTATATTTTTTTATACATACTAGAGAGTCCTAAAAGTCATCACGATTCGCCAAAAAAGAGGATACCACCTTTGAATTAGACGAATGATTTTTTAGCAAAGTCGGTCAAGAATGGGGTCGCTCCGACCACCGCTCTTCAAGTTTCCCTTCCGATATCTTTCGGTTTATATTTTTTTCACATACTAAAGTGTCCCAAAAGTCACCACGATTCGCCAAAAAAGAGGATACGACCTTTGAATTGGACGAATGATTTTTTAGCAAAGTCGGTCCAGAATGGGGTCGCTCCAACCACCGCTCCTCAAGTTTCCCTTCCGATATCTTTCGGTTTATATTTTTTTTACATACTAGAGAGTCCCGAAAGTAAGCACGATTAGTCAAAAATCGGAAACGACCTTTGAATTGGACGAATGATTTTTACCAAAGTCGGTTCAGAATAGTGTCGCTCTGACCACAGCTCCTCAAGTTTCCCTTCCGATATCTTTTGGTTTATATCTTTTTTTACATACTAGAGAGTCCTAAAAGTCATCACGATTCATCAAAAAAGAGGATACACCTTCGAATTGGACGAAAGATTTTCACTAGAGTCGTTCCGGAATGGGGTCGCTCTGACCACCGGTCCTCAAGTTTCCCTTCCCATATCTTTCGGTTTATATATTTTTTCACATACTATAGAGTCCCAAAAGTCACCACGATTCGCCAAAAAAGAGGATACGACGTTTGAATTGGACGAATGATTTTTTAGCAAAGTCGGTCCAGAATGGGGTCGATCCAATCACCGCTCCTCAAGTTTCCCTTCCGATATCTTTCGGTTTATATTTTTTTTTACATACTAGAGAGTCCCAAAAGTAAGCACGATTAGCCAAAAAGCGGAAACGACATTTGAATTGGACGAATGATTTTTTACCAAAGTCGGTTCAGAATAGTGTCGCTCTGACCACAGCTCCTCAAGTTTTCCTACCGATATCTTTTGGTTTATATATTTTTTTACATACTAGAGAGTCCTTAAAGTCATCACGATTCGTCAAAAAAGAGCATACACCTTCGAATTGGACGAAAGATTTTCACTAGAGTCGGTCCGGAATGGGGTCGCTCTGACCACTGCTCCTCAAGTTTCCCTTCCGATATCTTTCGGTTTATATTTTCTTTCACATACTATAGAGTCCCAAAAGTCACCACGATTCGCCAAAAAAGAGGATACGACCTTTGAATTGGACGAATGATTTTTTAACAAAGTCGGTCCAGAATGGGGTCGATCCTATCACCGCTCCTCAAGTTTCCCTTCCGATATCTTTCGGTTTATATATTTTTTTACATACTAGAGAGTCCCAAAAGTAAGCACGATTAGCCAAAAAGCGGAAACGACCTTTGAATTGGACGAATGATTTTTACCAAAGTCGGTTCAGAATAGTGTCGCTCTGACCACAGCTCCTCAAGTTTTCCTACCGATATCTTTTGGTTTATATATTTTTTTACATACTAGAGAGTCCTTAAAGTCATCACGATTCGTCAAAAAAGAGCATACACCTTCGAATTGGACGAAAGATTTTCACTAGAGTCGGTCCGGAATGGGGTCGCTCTGACCACCGCTCCTCAAGTTTCCCTTCCGATATCTTTCGGTTTATATTTTTTTTACATACTAGAGAGTCCCGAAAGTAAGCCCGATTAGTCAAAAAGCGGAAACGACCTTTGAATTGGACGAATAATTTTTACTATAGTCGGTCCAGAATGGGGTCATTCTGACCACCGCTCCACAAGTTTCCCTTCCGATATCTTTCGGTTTATATATTTTTTTACATACTAGATAGTCCTAAAAGTCATCACGATTCGTCAAAAAAGAGCATACGACCTTCGAATTGAACGAAAGATTTTCACTAGATTCGGGCCGTAATGGGGTCGCTCTGACCACCGCTCCTCAAGTTTCCCTTCCTATATCTTTCGGTTTATATTTTCTTTCACATACTAAAGAGTCCCAAAAGTCACCACAATTCGCCAAAAAAGAGGATACGACCTTTGAATTGGACGAATGATTTTTTAGCAAAGTCGGTCCAGAATGGGGTCGCTCCAAACACCGCTCCTCAAGTTTGCCTTCCGATATCTTTCGGTTTATATTTTTTTTTACATTCTAGAGAGTCCCAAAAGTAAGCACGATTAGCCAAAAAGCGGAAACGACCTTTGAATTGGACGAATGATTTTTTACCAAAGTCGGTTCAGAATAGGGTCGCTCTGACCACAGCTCCTCAAGTTTCCCTTCCGTTATCTTTTGGTTTATATATTTTTTTACATACTAGAGAGTCCTAAAATCCATCACGATTCGTCAAAAAAGCGGATACCACCTTCGAATTGAACGAAAGATTTTCACTAGAGTCGGTCCGGAATGGGGTCGCTCTGACCACCGCTCTTCAAGTTTCCCTTCCGATATCTTTAGGTTTATATTTTTTTTACATACTAAAGAGTCCTAAAAGTCACCACGATTTGCCAAAAAAGAGGATACGACCTTTGAATTGGACGAATAATTTTTTACTAAAGTCGGTCCAGAATGGGGTCACTTTGACCACCGCTCCGCAAGTTTCCCTTTCGATATCTTTCGGCTTATATATTTTTTCACATACTAGAGAGTCCTAAAAGTCATTATGATTCGTTAAAAAATAGGATACGACCTTCGAATTGGACGAAAGATTTTTACTAGAGGCGTTCCAGAATTGGGTCGTACCGTCCACCGCTCCCCAAATTTCCCTTCCGATATCTTTAGGTTTATATATTTTTTTCGATACTAAAGAGTCCTAAAGTCACCACGATTTGCCAAAGAAGAGGATACGACCTTTGAATTGGCCGAATAATTTTTTACTAAAGTCGGTCCAGAATGGGGTCGCTCCAACCACCGCTCCTCTAGTATCCCTTCCGATATCTTTCGGTTTATATTTTTTTTTACATACTAGAGAGTCCCAAAAGTAAGCACGATTAGCCAAAAAGCGGAAACGACCTTTGACTTGGACGAATAATTAATTACTAAAATCGGTCCAGAATGGGGTCGGTCTGACCACCGCTCCTCAAGTTTCCCTTCCGATATCTTTCGGTTTATATTTTTTTATACATACTAGAATGTCCTAACAGTTCTCACGATTGGCCAAAAAAGAGGATAACAACTTTGAATTAGACGAATGATTTTTTAGCAAAGTCGGTCTAGAATTGGGTCGCTCCGACCACCGCTCTTCAAGTTTCCCTTCCGATATGTTTCGGTTTATATATTTTTCACATACTAAAGATTCCTAAAAGTCACCACGATTCGCCAGAAAAGAGGATACGACCTTTGAATTGGACGAATAATTTATACTATAGTCGGTCCAGAATGGGGTCACTCTGACCACCGCTCCACAAGTTTCCCTTCCGATATCTTTCGGTTTATATATTTTTTTACATACTAGAGAGTCCTAAAAGTCATCACGATTCGTCAAAAAAGAGCATACGACCTTCGAATTGAACGAAAGATTTTCACTAGATTCGGGCCGGAATGGGGTCGCTCTGACCACCGCTCCTCAAGTTTCCCTTCCGATATCTTTCGGTTTATATTTTCTTTCACATACTAAAGAGTGCCAAAAGTCACCCCGATTCGCCAAAAAAGAGGATACGACCTTTGAATTGGACGAATGATTTTTTAGCAAAGTCGGTCCAGAATGGGGTCGATCCAATCACCGCTCCTCAAGTTTCCCTTCCGATATCTTTCGGTTTATATTTTTTTTTACATACTAGAGAGTCCCAAAAGTAAGCACGATTAGTCAAAAAGCGGAAACGACCTTTGAATTGGACGAATGATTTTTTAGCATAGTCGGTCCAGAATGGGGTCACTCTGACCACCGCTCCGCAAGTTTCCCTTTCGATATCTTCGGTTTATATATTTTTTTACATACTAGAGAGTCCTAAAAGTCATCACGCTTCGTCGAAAAAGAGGATACCACGTTCGAATTGAACGAAAGATTTTCACTAGTGTCATTCCGGAATGGGGTCGGTCTGACCACCGCTCCTCAAGTTTCCCTTCCGATATCTTTCCGTTTATATTTTTTTATACATACTAGAGAGTCCTAAAAGTCATCACGATTCGCCAAAAAAGAGGATACCACCTTTGAATTAGACGAATGATTTTTTAGCAAAGTTGGTCAAGAATGGGGTCGCTCCGACCACCGCTCTTCAAGTTTCCCTTCCGATATCTTTCGGATTATTTTTTTTTTTACATACTAGAGAGTCCTCAAAGTCATCACGATTCGTTAAAAAGAGGATACGACCTTCGAATTGAACGAAAGATTTTTACTATATTCGTTCCAGAATGTGGTCGCACCGACCACCGCTCCTCAAGTTTCCCTTCCGATATATTTAGGTTTATATTTTTTTTACATACTAAAGAGTCCTAAAAGTCACCACGATTTGCCAAAAAAGAGGATACGACCTTTGAATTGGACTAATAATTTTTCACTAAAGTCGGTCCAGAATGGGGTCACTCTGACCACCGCTCCGCAAGTTTCCCTTTCGATATCTTTCGGTTTATATATTTTTTCACATACTAGAGAGTCCTAAAAGTCATTATAATTCGTTAAGAAATAGGATACGACCTTCGAATTGGACGAAAGATTTTTACTAGAGGCGTTCCAGAATTGGGTCGCACCGTCCACCGCTCCCCAAGTTTCCCTTCCGATATATTTAGTTTTATATTTTTTTTACATACTAAAGAGTCCTAAAAGTCACCACGATTTGCCAAAAAAGAGGATACGACCTTTGAATTGGACGAGAAATTTTTTACTAAAGTCGGTCCAGAATGGGGTCGCACCAACCACCGCTCCTCAAGTATCCCTTCCGATATCTTTCGGTTTATATTTTTTTTTACATACTACAGAGTCCCAAAAGTAAGCACGATTAGCCAAAAAGCGGAAACGACCTTTGAATTGGACGAATGATTTTTACCAATGTCGGTTCAGAATAGGGTCGCTCTGACCACAGCTCCTCAGGTTCCCCTTCCGATATCGTTTGGTTTATATATTTTTTTACATACTAGAGAATCCAAAAAGTCATCACGATTCGTCAAAAAATAGGATACCACCTTCGAATTGAACGAAAGATTTTCACTAGTGTCGGTCCGGAATGGGGTCGGTCTGACCACCGCTCCTCAAGTTTCCCTTCCGATATCTTTCGGTTTATATTTTTTTATACATACTAGAGAGCCCTAAAAGTCATTATGATTTGTTAAAAAATAGGATACGACCTTCGAATTGAACGAAAGATTTTTACTACAGTCGTTCCAGAATGGGGTCGCACCGACTACCGCTCCTCAAGTTTCCCTTCGGATATTTTTAGGATTATATTTTTTTTTACATACTGAAGAGTCCTAAAAGTCACCCCGATTCGCCAAATAAGAGGATACGACCTTTGAATTGGACGAATAATTATTTACTAAAGTCGGTCAAGAATGGGGTCGCTCCGACCACCGCTCTTCAAGTTTCCCTTCCGATATGTTTCGGTTTATACATTTTTCACATACTAAAGATTCCTAAAAGTCACCACGATTTGCCAAAAAAGAGGAGACGACCTTTGAATTGGACGAATGATTTTTTAGCAAAGACGGTCCAGAATAGGGTCACTCTGATCACCGCTCCGCAAGTTTCCCTTTCGATATCTTTCGGTATATATATTTTTTTACATACTAGAGAGTCCTAAAAGTCATCACGCTTCGTCGAAAAAGAGGATACCACCTTCGAATTGAACGAAAGGTTTCACTAGTGTCGGTCCGGAATGGGGTCGCTCTGACCACCGCTCCTCAAGTTTCCCTTCCGATATCTTTCGGTTTATATTTTTTTTTACATACTAGAGAGTCCCAAAAGTAAGCACGATTAGCCAAAAAGCGGAAACGACCTTTGAATTGGACGAATGATTTTTTAGCAAAGTCGGTCCAGAATGGGGTCACTCTGATCACCGCTCCGCAAGTTTCCCTTTCGATATCTTTCGGTATATATATTTTTTTATATACTAGAGAGTCCTAAAAGTCATCACGCTTCGTCGAAAAAGAGGATACCACCTTCGAATTGAACGAAAGATTTTCACTAGTGTCGGTCCGGAATGGGGTCGGTCTGACCACCGCTCCTCAAGTTTCCCTTCCGACATCTTACGGATTATATTTTTTTTTTCATACTAGAGAGTCCTAAAAGTCATCACGATTCATTGAAAAGAGGATACGACCTTCGAATTGAACGAAAGATTTTTACTATAGTCGTTCCAGAATGGGGTCGCACCGACCACCGCTCTTCAAGTTTCCCTTCCGATATCTTTCGGTTTATATTTTTATTTACATACTAAAGAGTCCTAAAAGTCACCACGATTTGCCAAAAAAAATGATACGACCTTTGAATTGGACGAATAATTTTTACTATAGTCGGTCCAGAACGGGGTCACTCTGACCACCGCTCCACAAGTTTCCCTTCCGATATATTTCGGTTTATATATTTTTTTACATACTAGACAGTCCTAAAAGTCATTCCGATTCGTCAAAAAAGAGCATACGACCTTCGAATTGAACGAAAGATTTTCACTAGATTCGGGCCGGAATGGGGTCGCTCTGACCATCGCTCCTCAAGTTTCCCTTCCGATATCTTTCGGTTTATAGTTTCTTTCACATACTAAAGAGTCCCAAAGGTCACCACGATTCGCCATAAAAGAGGAAACGACCTTTGAATTGGACGAATGATTTTTTAGCAAAGTCGGTCCAGAATGGGGTCGATCCAATCACCGCTCCTCAAGTTTCCCTTCCGATATCTTTCGGTTTATATTTTTTTTTACATACTAGAGAGTCCCAAAAGTAAGCACAATTAGCCAAAATGCCGAAACGACCTTTGAATTGGACGAATGATTTTTTAGCAAAGTCGTTCCAGAATGGGGTCACTCCGATCACCGCTCCGCAAGTTTGCCTTCCGATATCTTTCTGTTTATATTTTTTTATACATACTAGAGAGTCCTAAAAGTCATCACGATTCGCCAAAAAAGAGGATACCACCTTTGAATTAGACGAATGATTTTTTAGTAAACTCGGTCCAGAATGGGTTCGCTCCGACCACCGCTCTTCAAGTTTCCCTTCCGATATCTTTCGGTTTATATTTTTCTCACATACGAAAGAGTCCTAAAAGTCACCCCGATTTGCCAAAAATGAGGGGACGACCTTTGAATTGGATGTATAATTTTTTAGCAAAGTCGATCCAGAATGGGGTCGCTACGACCACCGCTCTTCAAGTTTCCCTCCCGATATCTTTCGGTTTATATTTTTTTCACATACTAAAGAGTCCCAAAGGTCACCACGATTCGCCATAAAAGAGGAAACGACCTTTGAATTGGACGAATGATTTTTTAGCAAAGTCGGTCCAGAATGGGGTCGATCCAATCACCGCTCCTCAAGTTTCCCTTCCGATATCTTTCGGGTTATATTTTTTTTCATATACTAAAGATTCCTGAAAGTCATCACCATTCATCAAAAAAAACGATACGACCTTCGAATTGGACGAACGATTTTTACCAGCGTCGGTCCAGAATGGCGTCGCTCTAACCACTGCTCCTCAAGTTTCCCTTCCGATATCTTTCGGATTATATTTTTTTTACATACTAGAGAGTAGCTAAAAGTCATCACGATTCGTTAAAAAGAGGATACGACCTTCGAATTGAACGAAAGATTTTTACTATAGTCGTTCCAGAATGGGGTCGCACCGACCACCGCTCCTCAAGTTTCCCTTCCGATATCTTTCGGTTTATATTTTTTTTACATACTAGAGAGTCCCGAAAGTAAGCCCGATTAGTCAAAAAGCGGAAACGACCTTTGAATTGGACGAATGATTTTTACCAAAGTCGGTTCAGAATAGTGTCGCTCTGACCACAGCTCCTCAAGTTTTCCTACCGATATCTTTTGGTTTATATATTTTTTTACATACTAGAGAGTCCTTAAAGTCATCACGATTCGTCAAAAAAGAGCATACACCTTCGAATTGGACGAAAGATTTTCACTAGAGTCGGTCCGGAATGGGGTCGCTCTGACCACTGCTCCTCAAGTTTCCCTTCCGATATCTTTCGGTTTATATTTTCTTTCACATACTATAGAGTCCCAAAAGTCACCACGATTCGCCAAAAAAGAGGATACGACCTTTGAATTGGACGAATGATTTTTTAGCAAAGTCGGTCCAGAATGGGGTCGATCCTATCACCGCTCCTCAAGTTTCCCTTCCGATATCTTTCGGTTTATATATTTTTTTACATACTAGAGAGTCCCAAAAGTAAGCACGATTAGCCAAAAAGCGGAAACGACCTTTGAATTGGACGAATGATTTTTTACCAAAGTCGGTTCAGAATAGGGTCGCTCTGACCACAGCTCCTCAAGTTTCCCTTCCGTTATCTTTTGGTTTATATATTTTTTTACATACTAGAGAGTCCTAAAAGTCATCACGATTCGTCAAAAAATAGGATACCACCTTCGCATTGAACGAAAGATTTTCACTAGAGTCGGTCCGGAATGGGGTCGCTCTGACCACCGCTCCTCAAGTTTCCCTTCCGATATCTTTAGGTTTATATATTTTTTTACATACTAAAGAGTCCTAAAAGTCACCACGATTTGCCAAAAAAGAGGATACGACCTTTGAATTGGACGAATAATTTTTTACTAAAGTCGGTCCAGAATGGGGTCACTCTGACCACCGCTCCGCAAGTTTCCCTTTCGATATCTTTCGGTTTATATATTTTTTCACATACTAGAGAGTCCTAAAATTCATTA
The DNA here is from genome assembly GCA_958009045.1 of Oxytorus armatus. Taxonomy (NCBI): domain Eukaryota; kingdom Metazoa; phylum Arthropoda; class Insecta; order Hymenoptera; family Ichneumonidae; genus Oxytorus; species Oxytorus armatus. Next base: position 6,232,298 of record OY253747.1, on the reverse strand, counting down.
TGATTCGTTAAAAAATAGGATACGACCTTCAAATTGGACGAAAGATTTTTACTAGAGGCGTTCCAGAATTGGGTCGCACCGTCCACCGCTCCCCAAATTTCCCTTCCGATATCTTTAGGTTTATATATATTTTTCGATACTAAAGAGTCGTAAAGTCACCACGATTTGCCAAAAAAGAGGATACGACCTTTGAATTGGCCGAATAATTTTTTACTAAAGTCGGTCCAGAATGGGGTCGCTCCAACCACCGCTCCTCAAGTATCCCTTCCGATATCTTTCGGTTTATATTTTTTTTTACATACTAGAGAGTCCCAAAAGTAAGCACGATTAGCCAAAAAGCGGAAACGACCTTTGAATCGGACGAATGATTTTTACCAATGTCGGTTCAGAATAGGGTCGCTTTGACCACAGCTCCTCAAGTTTCCCTTCCGATATCTTTTGGTTTATATATTTTTTTACATACTAGAGAGTCCATAAAGTCATCACGATTCGTCAAAAAAGAGGATACCACCTTCGAATTGAACGAAATATTTTCACTAGTGTCGGTCCGGAATGGGGTCGGTCTGACCACCGCTCCTTAAGTTTCCCTTCCGATATCTTTCGGATTATATTTTTTTTACATACTAGAGAGTCCTAAAAGTCATCACGATTCGTTAAAAAGAGGATACGACCTTCGAATTGAACGAAAGATTTTTACTATAGTGTTTCCAGAATGGGGTCGCACCGACCACCGCTCCTCAAGTTTCCCTTCCGATATCTTTCGGTTTATATTTTTATTTACATACTAAAGAGTCTAAAAGTCACCACGATTTGCCAAAAAAGAGGATACGATCTTTGAATTGGACGAATAATTTTTACTATAGTCGGTCCAGAATGGGGTCATTCTGACCACCGCTCCACAAGTTTCCCTTCCGATATCTTTCGGTTTATATATTTTTTTACATACTAGATAGTCCTAAAAGTCATCACGATTCGTCGAAAAAGAGCATACGACCTTCGAATTGAACGAAAGATTTTCACTAGATTCGGGCCGTAATGGGGTCGCTCTGACCACCGCTCCTCAAGTTTCCCTTCCTATATCTTTCGGATTATATTTTTTTTACATACTAGAGAGTAGCTAAAAGTCATCACGATTCGTTAAAAAGAGGATACGACCTTCGAATTGAACGAAAGATTTTTACTATAGTCGTTCCAGAATGGGGTCGCACCGACCACCGCTCCTCAAGTTTCCCTTCCGATATCTTTCGGTTTATATTTTTATTCACATACTAAAGAGTCTAAAAGTCACCACGATTTGCCAAAAAAGAGGATACGACCTTGAATTGGACGAATAATTTTTACTATAGTCGGTCCAGAATGGGGTCACTCTGACCACCGCTCCTCAAGTTTCCCTTCCGATATCTTTCGGTTTATATTTTTTTTACATACTAGAGAGTCCCGAAAGTAAGCCCGATTAGTCAAAAAGCGGAAACGACCTTTGAATTGGACGAATGATTTTTACCAAAGTCGGTTCAGAATAGTGTCGCTCTGACCACAGCTCCTCAAGTTTTCCTACCGATATCTTTTGGTTTATATATTTTTTTACATACTAGAGAGTCCTTAAAGTCATCACGATTCGTCAAAAAAGAGCATACACCTTCGAATTGGACGAAAGATTTTCACTAGAGTCGGTCCGGAATGGGGTCGCTCTGACCACTGCTCCTCAAGTTTCCCTTCCGATATCTTTCGGTTTATATTTTCTTTCACATACTATAGAGTCCCAAAAGTCACCACGATTCGCCAAAAAAGAGGATACGACCTTTGAATTGGACGAATGATTTTTTAACAAAGTCGGTCCAGAATGGGGTCGATCCTATCACCGCTCCTCAAGTTTCCCTTCCGATATCTTTCGGTTTATATATTTTTTTACATACTAGAGAGTCCCAAAAGTAAGCACGATTAGCCAAAAAGCGGAAACGACCTTTGAATTGGACGAATGATTTTTACCAAAGTCGGTTCAGAATAGTGTCGCTCTGACCACAGCTCCTCAAGTTTTCCTACCGATATCTTTTGGTTTATATATTTTTTTACATACTAGAGAGTCCTTAAAGTCATCACGATTCGTCAAAAAAGAGCATACACCTTCGAATTGGACGAAAGATTTTCACTAGAGTCGGTCCGGAATGGGGTCGCTCTGACCACCGCTCCTCAAGTTTCCCTTCCGATATCTTTCGGTTTATATTTTTTTTACATACTAGAGAGTCCCGAAAGTAAGCCCGATTAGTCAAAAAGCGGAAACGACCTTTGAATTGGACGAATAATTTTTACTATAGTCGGTCCAGAATGGGGTCATTCTGACCACCGCTCCACAAGTTTCCCTTCCGATATCTTTCGGTTTATATATTTTTTTACATACTAGATAGTCCTAAAAGTCATCACGATTCGTCAAAAAAGAGCATACGACCTTCGAATTGAACGAAAGATTTTCACTAGATTCGGGCCGTAATGGGGTCGCTCTGACCACCGCTCCTCAAGTTTCCCTTCCTATATCTTTCGGTTTATATTTTCTTTCACATACTAAAGAGTCCCAAAAGTCACCACGATTCGCCAAAAAAGAGGATACGACCTTTGAATTGGACGAATGATTTTTTAGCAAAGTCGGTCCAGAATGGGGTCGCTCCAAACACCGCTCCTCAAGTTTGCCTTCCGATATCTTTCGGTTTATATTTTTTTTTACATTCTAGAGAGTCCCAAAAGTAAGCACGATTAGCCAAAAAGCGGAAACGACCTTTGAATTGGACGAATGATTTTTTACCAAAGTCGGTTCAGAATAGGGTCGCTCTGACCACAGCTCCTCAAGTTTCCCTTCCGTTATCTTTTGGTTTATATATTTTTTTACATACTAGAGAGTCCTAAAATCCATCACGATTCGTCAAAAAAGCGGATACCACCTTCGAATTGAACGAAAGATTTTCACTAGAGTCGGTCCGGAATGGGGTCGCTCTGACCACCGCTCTTCAAGTTTCCCTTCCGATATCTTTAGGTTTATATTTTTTTTACATACTAAAGAGTCCTAAAAGTCACCACGATTTGCCAAAAAAGAGGATACGACCTTTGAATTGGACGAATAATTTTTTACTAAAGTCGGTCCAGAATGGGGTCACTTTGACCACCGCTCCGCAAGTTTCCCTTTCGATATCTTTCGGCTTATATATTTTTTCACATACTAGAGAGTCCTAAAAGTCATTATGATTCGTTAAAAAATAGGATACGACCTTCGAATTGGACGAAAGATTTTTACTAGAGGCGTTCCAGAATTGGGTCGTACCGTCCACCGCTCCCCAAATTTCCCTTCCGATATCTTTAGGTTTATATATTTTTTTCGATACTAAAGAGTCCTAAAGTCACCACGATTTGCCAAAGAAGAGGATACGACCTTTGAATTGGCCGAATAATTTTTTACTAAAGTCGGTCCAGAATGGGGTCGCTCCAACCACCGCTCCTCTAGTATCCCTTCCGATATCTTTCGGTTTATATTTTTTTTTACATACTAGAGAGTCCCAAAAGTAAGCACGATTAGCCAAAAAGCGGAAACGACCTTTGACTTGGACGAATAATTAATTACTAAAATCGGTCCAGAATGGGGTCGGTCTGACCACCGCTCCTCAAGTTTCCCTTCCGATATCTTTCGGTTTATATTTTTTTATACATACTAGAATGTCCTAACAGTTCTCACGATTGGCCAAAAAAGAGGATAACAACTTTGAATTAGACGAATGATTTTTTAGCAAAGTCGGTCTAGAATTGGGTCGCTCCGACCACCGCTCTTCAAGTTTCCCTTCCGATATGTTTCGGTTTATATATTTTTCACATACTAAAGATTCCTAAAAGTCACCACGATTCGCCAGAAAAGAGGATACGACCTTTGAATTGGACGAATAATTTATACTATAGTCGGTCCAGAATGGGGTCACTCTGACCACCGCTCCACAAGTTTCCCTTCCGATATCTTTCGGTTTATATATTTTTTTACATACTAGAGAGTCCTAAAAGTCATCACGATTCGTCAAAAAAGAGCATACGACCTTCGAATTGAACGAAAGATTTTCACTAGATTCGGGCCGGAATGGGGTCGCTCTGACCACCGCTCCTCAAGTTTCCCTTCCGATATCTTTCGGTTTATATTTTCTTTCACATACTAAAGAGTGCCAAAAGTCACCCCGATTCGCCAAAAAAGAGGATACGACCTTTGAATTGGACGAATGATTTTTTAGCAAAGTCGGTCCAGAATGGGGTCGATCCAATCACCGCTCCTCAAGTTTCCCTTCCGATATCTTTCGGTTTATATTTTTTTCTACATACTAGAGAGTCCCAAAAGTAAGCACGATTAGTCAAAAAGCGGAAACGACCTTTGAATTGGACGAATGATTTTTTAGCATAGTCGGTCCAGAATGGGGTCACTCTGACCACCGCTCCGCAAGTTTCCCTTTCGATATCTTCGGTTTATATATTTTTTTACATACTAGAGAGTCCTAAAAGTCATCACGCTTCGTCGAAAAAGAGGATACCACGTTCGAATTGAACGAAAGATTTTCACTAGTGTCATTCCGGAATGGGGTCGGTCTGACCACCGCTCCTCAAGTTTCCCTTCCGATATCTTTCCGTTTATATTTTTTTATACATACTAGAGAGTCCTAAAAGTCATCACGATTCGCCAAAAAAGAGGATACCACCTTTGAATTAGACGAATGATTTTTTAGCAAAGTTGGTCAAGAATGGGGTCGCTCCGACCACCGCTCTTCAAGTTTCCCTTCCGATATCTTTCGGATTATTTTTTTTTTTACATACTAGAGAGTCCTCAAAGTCATCACGATTCGTTAAAAAGAGGATACGACCTTCGAATTGAACGAAAGATTTTTACTATATTCGTTCCAGAATGTGGTCGCACCGACCACCGCTCCTCAAGTTTCCCTTCCGATATATTTAGGTTTATATTTTTTTTACATACTAAAGAGTCCTAAAAGTCACCACGATTTGCCAAAAAAGAGGATACGACCTTTGAATTGGACTAATAATTTTTCACTAAAGTCGGTCCAGAATGGGGTCACTCTGACCACCGCTCCGCAAGTTTCCCTTTCGATATCTTTCGGTTTATATATTTTTTCACATACTAGAGAGTCCTAAAAGTCATTATAATTCGTTAAGAAATAGGATACGACCTTCGAATTGGACGAAAGATTTTTACTAGAGGCGTTCCAGAATTGGGTCGCACCGTCCACCGCTCCCCAAGTTTCCCTTCCGATATATTTAGTTTTATATTTTTTTTACATACTAAAGAGTCCTAAAAGTCACCACGATTTGCCAAAAAAGAGGATACGACCTTTGAATTGGACGAGAAATTTTTTACTAAAGTCGGTCCAGAATGGGGTCGCACCAACCACCGCTCCTCAAGTATCCCTTCCGATATCTTTCGGTTTATATTTTTTTTTACATACTACAGAGTCCCAAAAGTAAGCACGATTAGCCAAAAAGCGGAAACGACCTTTGAATTGGACGAATGATTTTTACCAATGTCGGTTCAGAATAGGGTCGCTCTGACCACAGCTCCTCAGGTTCCCCTTCCGATATCGTTTGGTTTATATATTTTTTTACATACTAGAGAATCCAAAAAGTCATCACGATTCGTCAAAAAATAGGATACCACCTTCGAATTGAACGAAAGATTTTCACTAGTGTCGGTCCGGAATGGGGTCGGTCTGACCACCGCTCCTCAAGTTTCCCTTCCGATATCTTTCGGTTTATATTTTTTTATACATACTAGAGAGCCCTAAAAGTCATTATGATTTGTTAAAAAATAGGATACGACCTTCGAATTGAACGAAAGATTTTTACTACAGTCGTTCCAGAATGGGGTCGCACCGACTACCGCTCCTCAAGTTTCCCTTCGGATATTTTTAGGATTATATTTTTTTTTACATACTGAAGAGTCCTAAAAGTCACCCCGATTCGCCAAATAAGAGGATACGACCTTTGAATTGGACGAATAATTATTTACTAAAGTCGGTCAAGAATGGGGTCGCTCCGACCACCGCTCTTCAAGTTTCCCTTCCGATATGTTTCGGTTTATACATTTTTCACATACTAAAGATTCCTAAAAGTCACCACGATTTGCCAAAAAAGAGGAGACGACCTTTGAATTGGACGAATGATTTTTTAGCAAAGACGGTCCAGAATAGGGTCACTCTGATCACCGCTCCGCAAGTTTCCCTTTCGATATCTTTCGGTATATATATTTTTTTACATACTAGAGAGTCCTAAAAGTCATCACGCTTCGTCGAAAAAGAGGATACCACCTTCGAATTGAACGAAAGGTTTCACTAGTGTCGGTCCGGAATGGGGTCGCTCTGACCACCGCTCCTCAAGTTTCCCTTCCGATATCTTTCGGTTTATATTTTTTTTTACATACTAGAGAGTCCCAAAAGTAAGCACGATTAGCCAAAAAGCGGAAACGACCTTTGAATTGGACGAATGATTTTTTAGCAAAGTCGGTCCAGAATGGGGTCACTCTGATCACCGCTCCGCAAGTTTCCCTTTCGATATCTTTCGGTATATATATTTTTTTATATACTAGAGAGTCCTAAAAGTCATCACGCTTCGTCGAAAAAGAGGATACCACCTTCGAATTGAACGAAAGATTTTCACTAGTGTCGGTCCGGAATGGGGTCGGTCTGACCACCGCTCCTCAAGTTTCCCTTCCGACATCTTACGGATTATATTTTTTTTTTCATACTAGAGAGTCCTAAAAGTCATCACGATTCATTGAAAAGAGGATACGACCTTCGAATTGAACGAAAGATTTTTACTATAGTCGTTCCAGAATGGGGTCGCACCGACCACCGCTCTTCAAGTTTCCCTTCCGATATCTTTCGGTTTATATTTTTATTTACATACTAAAGAGTCCTAAAAGTCACCACGATTTGCCAAAAAAAATGATACGACCTTTGAATTGGACGAATAATTTTTACTATAGTCGGTCCAGAACGGGGTCACTCTGACCACCGCTCCACAAGTTTCCCTTCCGATATATTTCGGTTTATATATTTTTTTACATACTAGACAGTCCTAAAAGTCATTCCGATTCGTCAAAAAAGAGCATACGACCTTCGAATTGAACGAAAGATTTTCACTAGATTCGGGCCGGAATGGGGTCGCTCTGACCATCGCTCCTCAAGTTTCCCTTCCGATATCTTTCGGTTTATAGTTTCTTTCACATACTAAAGAGTCCCAAAGGTCACCACGATTCGCCATAAAAGAGGAAACGACCTTTGAATTGGACGAATGATTTTTTAGCAAAGTCGGTCCAGAATGGGGTCGATCCAATCACCGCTCCTCAAGTTTCCCTTCCGATATCTTTCGGTTTATATTTTTTTTTACATACTAGAGAGTCCCAAAAGTAAGCACAATTAGCCAAAATGCCGAAACGACCTTTGAATTGGACGAATGATTTTTTAGCAAAGTCGTTCCAGAATGGGGTCACTCCGATCACCGCTCCGCAAGTTTGCCTTCCGATATCTTTCTGTTTATATTTTTTTATACATACTAGAGAGTCCTAAAAGTCATCACGATTCGCCAAAAAAGAGGATACCACCTTTGAATTAGACGAATGATTTTTTAGTAAACTCGGTCCAGAATGGGTTCGCTCCGACCACCGCTCTTCAAGTTTCCCTTCCGATATCTTTCGGTTTATATTTTTCTCACATACGAAAGAGTCCTAAAAGTCACCCCGATTTGCCAAAAATGAGGGGACGACCTTTGAATTGGATGTATAATTTTTTAGCAAAGTCGATCCAGAATGGGGTCGCTACGACCACCGCTCTTCAAGTTTCCCTCCCGATATCTTTCGGTTTATATTTTTTTCACATACTAAAGAGTCCTAAAAGTCACCACGATTCGCCAAAAAAGAGGATACGACCTTTGAATTGGATGGATAATTTTTTAGCAAAGTCGATCCAGAATGAGGTCGCTCCGACCACGGCTCTTCAAGTTTCCCTTCCGATATCTTTCGGGTTATATTTTTTTTCATATACTAAAGAGTCCTAAAAGTCATCACCATTCGTCAAAAAAATCGATACGACCTTCGAATTGGACGAACGATTTTTACCAGAGTCGGTCCAGAATGGCGTCGCTCTAACCACTGCTCCTCAAGTTTCCCTTCCGATATCTTTCGGATTATATTTTTTTTACATACTAGAGAGTCCTAAAAGTCATCACGATTCGTTAAAAAGAGGATACGACCTTCGAATTGAACGAAAGATTTTAACTATAGTCGTTTCAGAATGGGGTCGGACCGACCACCGCTCCTCAAGTTTCCCTTCCGATATCGTTCAGTTTATATTTTTATTTACATACTAAAGAGTCCTAAAAGTCACCACGATTTGCCAAAAAAAGAGGATACGACCTTTGAATTGGACGGATAATTTTTACTATAGTCGGTCCAGAACGGGGTGACTCTGACCACCGCTCCACAAGTTTCCCTTCCGATATCTTTCGGTTTATATATTTTTTTACATACTAGACAGTCCTAAAAGTCATTACGATTCGTCAAAAAAGAGCATACGAGCTTCGAATTGAACGAAAGATTTTCACTAGATTCGGGCCCGAATGGGGTCGCTCTGACCATCGCTCCTCAAGTTTCCCTTCCGATATCTTTCGGTTTATAGTTTCTTTCACATACTAAAGAGTCCCAAAGGTCACCACGATTCGCCAAAAAAGAGGATACGACCTTTGAATTGGACGAATGATTTGTTAGCAAAGTCGGTCCAGAATGGGGTCGATCCAATCACCGCTCCTCAAGTTTCCCTTCCGATATCTTTCGGTTTATATTTTTTTTTACATACTAGAGAGTCCCAAAAGTAAGCACAATTAGCCAAACAGCGGAAACGACCTTTGAATTGGACGAATGATTTTTTAGCAAAGTCGGTCCAGAATGGGGTCACTCTGATCACCGCTCCGCAAGTTTCCCTTCCGTTATCTTTTGGTTTATATATTTTTTTACATACTAGAGAGTCCTAAAAGTCATCACGATTCGTCAAAAAAGAGGATACCACCTTCGAATTGAACGAAAGATTTTCACTAGTGTCGGTCCGGAATGGGGTCGCTCTGACCACCGCTCCTCAAGTTTCCCTTCCGATATCTTTAGGTTTATATTTTTTTTTACATACTAAAGAGTCCTAAAAGTCACCACGATTTACCAAAAAAGAGGATACGACCTTTGAATTGGACGAATAGTTTTTACTATAGTCGGTCCAGAATGGGGTCACTCTGACCACCGCTCCACAAGTTTCCCTTCCGATATCTTTCGGTTTATATTTTTTTTTACATACTAGAGAGTCCCAAAAGTAAGCACAATTAGCCAAACAGCGGAAACGACCTTTGAATTGGACGAATGATTTTTTAGCAAAGTCGGTCCAGAATGGGGTCACTCTGATCACCGCTCCGCAAGTTTCCCTTCCGTTATCTTTTGGTTTATATATTTTTTTACATACTAGAGAGTCCTAAAAGTCATCACGATTCGTCAAAAAAGAGCATACGACCTTCGAATTGAACGAAAGATTTTCACTAGATTCGAGCCGGAATGGGGTCGCTCTGACCACCGCTCCTCAAGTTTCCCTTCCGATATCTTTCGCTTTATATTTTGTTTCACATACTAAAGAGTCCCAAAAGTCACCACGATTCGCCAAAAAAGAGGGTACGACTTTTGAATTGGACGAATGATTTTTTAGCAAAGTCGGTCCAGAATGGGGTTTATATTTTTTTTACATACTAGAGAGTCCCGAAAGTAAGCACGATTAGTCAAAAAGCGGAAAAGACCTTTGAATTGGACGAATGATTTTTCCAAAGTCGGTTCAGAATAGTGTCGCTCTGACCACAGCTCCTCAAGTTTCCCTTCCGATATCTTTTGGTTTATATATTTTTTTACATACTAGAGAGTCCTAAAAGTCATCATGATTCGTCAAAAAAGAGGATACCACCTTCGAATTGAACGAAAGATTTTCACTAGAGTCGGTCCGGAATGGGGTCGCTCTGACCACCGCTCCTCAAGTTTCCCTTCCGATATCTTTAGGTTTATATTTTTTTTTACATACTAAAGAGTACTAAAAGTCACCACGATTTGCCAAAAAAGAGGATACGACCTTTGAATTGGACGAATAATTTTTTACTAAAGTCGGTCCAGAATGGGGTCGCTCCAACCACCGCTCCTCAAGTATCCCTTCCGATATCTTTCGGTTTATATTTTTTTTACATACTAGAGAGTCCCAGAAGTAAGCACGATTAGCCAAAAAGCGGAAACGACCTTTGAATTGGACGAATGATTTGTACCACTGTCGGTTCAGAATAGGGTCGCTCTGACCACAGCTCCTCAAGTTTCCCTTCCGATATCTTTTGGGTTATATATTATTTTACATACTAGAGAGTCCAAAAAGTCATCACGATTTGTCAAAAAAGAGGATACCACCTTCGAATTGAACGAAAGATTTTCACTAGTGTCGGTCCGGAATGGGGTCGGTCTGACCACCGCTCCTCAAGTTTCCCTTCCGATATCTTTCGGTTTATATTTTTTTATACATACTAGAGAGCCCTAAAAGTCATTATGATTCGTTAAAAAATAGGATACGAGCTTCGAATTGAACGAAAGATTTTTACTACAGTCGTTCCAGAATGGGGTCGCACCGACTACCGCTCCTCAAGTTTCCCTTCGGATATTTTTAGGATTATATTGTTTTTTACATACTGAAGAGTCCTAAAAGTCACCCCGATTCGCCAAATAAGAGGATACGACCTTTGAATTGGACGAATAATTATTTACTAAAGTCGGTCCAGAATGGGGTCGGTCTGACCACCGCTCCTCAAGTTTCCCTTCCGATATCTTTAGGTTTATATATTTTTTCACATACTAAAGAGTCCCAAAAGTCACCACGATTCGCCGAAAAAGAGGATACGACCTTTGAATTAGACGAATGATTTTTTAGCAAAGTCGGTCCAGAATGGGGTCGCTCTGACCCACGCTCCTCAAGTTTCCCTTCCGATATCTTTCGGTTTATATATTTTTTCACATACTAGAAAGTCCCAAAAGTAATCAGGATTAGCCAAAAAGCGGAAACGACCTTTGAATTGGACGAATGATTTTTACCAAAGTCGGTCCAGAATGACATCGCTCTGACCATAGCTTCTCACGTTTCCCTTCCGATATCTTTCGGTTTGTATTTTTATTCACATACTAGAGAGCCCTAAAAGTCGTTATGATTCGTTAAAAAATAGGATACGACCTTCGAATTGAACGAAAGATTTTTAATAGAGTCGTTCCAGAATGGGGTCGCACTGACCACCGCTCCTCAAGTTTCCCTTCCGATATTTTTAGGTTTATATTTTTTTTTACATACTGAAGAGTCCTAATAGTCACCCCGAATCGCCAAAAAAGAGGATACCACCTTTGAATTGGACGAATGATTTTTTAGCAAAGTCGATCCAGAATGGGGTCGCTCTGACCACCGCTCCTCAAGTTTCCCTTCCGATATCTTTCAGTTTCTATTTTTTTCACATACTAGAGAGTCCCAAAAGTCACCACGATTCGCCAAAAAAGAGGATACCACCTTTGAATTGGACGAATGATTTTTTAGCAAAGTCGGTCCAGAATGGCGTCGCTCTGACAACTGCTCCTCAAGTTTCCCTTCCGATATCTTTCGGATTATATATTTTTTTATATACTACAGAGTCCTAAAAGTCATCACGATTCGTTAAAAAAGAGGATACGACCTTCGAATTGAACGAAAGATTTTCACTAGTGTCGGTCCGGAATGGGGTCGCTCTGACCACCGCTCCTCAAGTTTCCCTTCCGATATCTTTCGGTTTATATTTTCTTTCACATACTAAAGAGTCCCAAAAGTTACCACGATTCGCTAAAAAAGAGGATGCGACCTTTGAATTGGACGAATGATTTTTTAGCAAAGTCGGTCCAGAATGGGGTCGCTCCGACCACCGCTCTTCAAGTTTCCCTTCCAATATCTTTCGGTTTATATTTTTTTTTACATACTAGAGAGTCCCAAAAGTAATCACGATTAGCCAAAAAGCGGAAACGACTTTTGAATTGGACGAATGATTTTTACCAAAGTCGGTCCAGAATAGGGTCGCTCCAACCACCGCTCCTCAAGTTTCCCTTCCGATATCTTTCGGTTTATATTTTCTTTCACATACTAAAGAGTCCCAAAAGTCACCACGATTCGCTAAAAAAGAGGATACCTTTGTATTGGACGAATGATTTTTTAGCAAAGTCGGTCCACAATGGGGTCGCTCCAACCACCCGCTCCTCAAGTTTCCCTTCCGATATCTTTCGGTTTATAATTTTTTTTTACATACTAGAGAGTCCCGAAAGTAATCACGATTAGCCAAAAAGCGGAACGACCTTTGAATTGGACGAATGATTTTTACCACGGTCGGTCCAGAATGAGATCGCTCTGACCATAGCTCCTCACGTTTCCCTTCCGATATCTTTCGGTTTGTATTTTTTTTCACATACTAGAGAGCCCTACAAGTCATTATGATTCGTTAAAAAATAGGATACGACGTTCCAATTGAACGAAAGATTTTTACTAGAGTCGTTTCAGAATGGGGTCGCACCGACCACCGCTCCTCAAGTTTCCCTTCCGATATTTTTAGGTTTATATTTTTTTTTACATACTGAAGAGTTCTAAAAGTCACCCCGATTCGCCAAAAAAGAGGATACGATCTTCGAATTGAACGAAAGATTTTCACTAGCGTCGGTCCGGAATGGAGTCGCTCTGACCACCGCTCCTCAAGTTTCCCTTCCTAAATCTTTCGGTTTATATTTTTTTTCATATACTAAAGAGTCCTAAAAGTCATCACGATTCGTCATTAAAGATAACACGACCTTCGAATTAGACGAAAGATTTTTACCAGTGTCGGTCCAGAATTGGTTCGCTCCAACCACCGCTCCGCAAGTTTCCCTTCCGATATCTTTCAGTTTCTATTTTTTTCACATACTAGAGAGTCCTAAAAGTCACCCCGATTTGCCAAAAAAGAGGAGACGACCTTTGAATTGGATGGATAATTTTTTAGCAAAGTCGATCCAGAATGGGGTCGCTCCGACCACCCGCTCTTCAATTTTCCCTTCCGATATCTTTCGGTTTATATTTTTTTCACATACTAAAGAGTCCTAAAAGTCACCCCGATTCGCCAAAAAAGAGGAGACGACCTTTGAATTGGATGGATAATTTTTTAGCAAAGTCGATCCAGAATGGGGTCGGTCCGACCACCCGCTCTTCAATTTTCCCTTCCGATATCTTTCGGTTTATATTTTTTTTCACATACTAAAGAGTCCTAAAAGTCACCACGATTCGCCAAAGAAGAGGATACGACCTTTGAATTAGATGGATAATTTTTTAGCATAGTCGATCCAGAATGGGGTCGCTCCGACCACCGCTCTTCAAGTTTCCCTTTCGATATCTTTCGGGTTATATTATTTTTTATATACTAAAGAGTCCTAAAAGTCATCACCATTCGTCAAAAAAAACGATACGACCTTCGAATTGGACGAACGATTTTTACCAGCGTCGGTCCAGAATGGCGTCGCTCTGACCACTGCTCCTCAAGTTTCCCTTCCGATATCTTTCGGATTATATTGTTTATTACATACTAGAGAGTCCTAAAAGTCATCACGATTCGTTAAAAAGAGGATACGACCTTCGAATTGAACGAAAGATTTTTACTAGAGTCGTTCCAGAATGGTGTCGCACCGACCACCGCTCCTCAAGTTTCCCTTCCGATATCTTTCGGTTTATATTTTTATTTACATACGAAAGAGTCCTAAAAGTCACCACGATTTGCCAAAAAAGAGGATACGACCTTTGAATTGGACGAATAATTTTTTACTGAAGTCGGTGCAGAATGGGGTCACTCTGACCACCGCTCCACAAGTTTCCCTTCCGATATCTTTCGGTTTATATATTTTTTTACATACTAGAGAGTCCTAAAAGTCATCACGATTCGTCAAAAAAGAGCATACGACCTTCGAATTGAACGAAAGATTTTCACTAGATTCGGGCCGGAATGAGGTCGGTCCAACCACCGCTCCTCAATTTTCCCTTCCGATTTATATTTCTTTCGGTTTATATTTTTTTTACATACTGGAGAGTCCCAAAAGTAATCACGATTAGCCAAAAAGCGGAAACGACTTTTGAATTGGACGAATGATTTTTACCAAAGTCGGACCAGAATAGGGTCGCTCTTACCACAGCTCCTCAAGTTTCCCTTCCGATATCTTTTGGTTTATATATTTTTTTACATACTAGAGAGTCCTAAAAGTTATCACGACTCGTCAAAAAAGAGGATACCACCTTCGAATTGAACGAAAGATTTTCACTAGTGTCGGTCCGGAATGGGGTCGGTCTGACCACCGCTCCTCAAGTTTCCCTTCCGATATCTTTCGGTTTATATTTTTTTATACATACTAGAGAGCCCTAAAAATCATTATGATTCGTTAAAAAATAGGATACGACTTTCGAATTGAACGAAAGATTTTTACTAGAGTCGTTCCAGAATGGTGTCGCACCGACCACCGCTCCTCAAGTTTCCCTTCCGATATCTTTCGGTTTATATTTTTATTTACATACGAAAGAATCCTAAAAGTCACCACGATTTGCCAAAAAAGAGGATACGACCTTTGAATTGGACGAATAATTTTTTACTGAAGTCGGTGCAGAATGGGGTCACTCTGACCACCGCTCCACAAGTTTCCCTTCCGATATCTTTCGGTTTATATATTTTTTTACATACTAGAGAGTCCTAAAAGTCATCACGATTCGTCAAAAAAGAGCATACGACCTTCGAATTGAACGAAAGATTTTCACTAGATTCGGGCCGGAATGGGGTCGCTCTGACCACCGCTCCTCAAGTTTCCCTTCCGATATCTTTCGGTTTATATTTTTTTTACATACTAAAGAGTCCTAAAAGTCACCACGATTTGCCAAAAAAGAGGATACGACCTTTGAATTGGACGAATAATTTTTTACTAAAGTCGGTCCAGAATGGGGTCACTTTGACCACCGCTCCGCAAGTTTCCCTTTCGATATCTTTCGGCTTATATATTTTTTCACATACTAGAGAGTCCTAAAAGTCATTATGATTCGTTAAAAAATAGGATACGACCTTCGAATTGGACGAAAGATTTTTACTAGAGGCGTTCCAGAATTGGGTCGTACCGTCCACCGCTCCCCAAATTTCCCTTCCGATATCTTTAGGTTTATATATTTTTTTCGATACTAAAGAGTCCTAAAGTCACCACGATTTGCCAAAGAAGAGGATACGACCTTTGAATTGGCCGAATAATTTTTTACTAAAGTCGGTCCAGAATGGGGTCGCTCCAACCACCGCTCCTCTAGTATCCCTTCCGATATCTTTCGGTTTATATTTTTTTTTACATACTAGAGAGTCCCAAAAGTAAGCACGATTAGCCAAAAAGCGGAAACGACCTTTGACTTGGACGAATAATTAATTACTAAAATCGGTCCAGAATGGGGTCGGTCTGACCACCGCTCCTCAAGTTTCCCTTCCGATATCTTTCGGTTTATATTTTTTTATACATACTAGAATGTCCTAACAGTTCTCACGATTGGCCAAAAAAGAGGATAACAACTTTGAATTAGACGAATGATTTTTTAGCAAAGTCGGTCTAGAATTGGGTCGCTCCGACCACCGCTCTTCAAGTTTCCCTTCCGATATGTTTCGGTTTATATATTTTTCACATACTAAAGATTCCTAAAAGTCACCACGATTCGCCAGAAAAGAGGATACGACCTTTGAATTGGACGAATAATTTATACTATAGTCGGTCCAGAATGGGGTCACTCTGACCACCGCTCCACAAGTTTCCCTTCCGATATCTTTCGGTTTATATATTTTTTTACATACTAGAGAGTCCTAAAAGTCATCACGATTCGTCAAAAAAGAGCATACGACCTTCGAATTGAACGAAAGATTTTCACTAGATTCGGGCCGGAATGGGGTCGCTCTGACCACCGCTCCTCAAGTTTCCCTTCCGATATCTTTCGGTTTATATTTTCTTTCACATACTAAAGAGTGCCAAAAGTCACCCCGATTCGCCAAAAAAGAGGATACGACCTTTGAATTGGACGAATGATTTTTTAGCAAAGTCGGTCCAGAATGGGGTCGATCCAATCACCGCTCCTCAAGTTTCCCTTCCGATATCTTTCGGTTTATATTTTTTTCTACATACTAGAGAGTCCCAAAAGTAAGCACGATTAGTCAAAAAGCGGAAACGACCTTTGAATTGGACGAATGATTTTTTAGCATAGTCGGTCCAGAATGGGGTCACTCTGACCACCGCTCCGCAAGTTTCCCTTTCGATATCTTCGGTTTATATATTTTTTTACATACTAGAGAGTCCTAAAAGTCATCACGCTTCGTCGAAAAAGAGGATACCACGTTCGAATTGAACGAAAGATTTTCACTAGTGTCATTCCGGAATGGGGTCGGTCTGACCACCGCTCCTCAAGTTTCCCTTCCGATATCTTTCCGTTTATATTTTTTTATACATACTAGAGAGTCCTAAAAGTCATCACGATTCGCCAAAAAAGAGGATACCACCTTTGAATTAGACGAATGATTTTTTAGCAAAGTTGGTCAAGAATGGGGTCGCTCCGACCACCGCTCTTCAAGTTTCCCTTCCGATATCTTTCGGATTATTTTTTTTTTTACATACTAGAGAGTCCTCAAAGTCATCACGATTCGTTAAAAAGAGGATACGACCTTCGAATTGAACGAAAGATTTTTACTATATTCGTTCCAGAATGTGGTCGCACCGACCACCGCTCCTCAAGTTTCCCTTCCGATATATTTAGGTTTATATTTTTTTTACATACTAAAGAGTCCTAAAAGTCACCACGATTTGCCAAAAAAGAGGATACGACCTTTGAATTGGACTAATAATTTTTCACTAAAGTCGGTCCAGAATGGGGTCACTCTGACCACCGCTCCGCAAGTTTCCCTTTCGATATCTTTCGGTTTATATATTTTTTCACATACTAGAGAGTCCTAAAAGTCATTATAATTCGTTAAGAAATAGGATACGACCTTCGAATTGGACGAAAGATTTTTACTAGAGGCGTTCCAGAATTGGGTCGCACCGTCCACCGCTCCCCAAGTTTCCCTTCCGATATATTTAGTTTTATATTTTTTTTACATACTAAAGAGTCCTAAAAGTCACCACGATTTGCCAAAAAAGAGGATACGACCTTTGAATTGGACGAGAAATTTTTTACTAAAGTCGGTCCAGAATGGGGTCGCACCAACCACCGCTCCTCAAGTATCCCTTCCGATATCTTTCGGTTTATATTTTTTTTTACATACTACAGAGTCCCAAAAGTAAGCACGATTAGCCAAAAAGCGGAAACGACCTTTGAATTGGACGAATGATTTTTACCAATGTCGGTTCAGAATAGGGTCGCTCTGACCACAGCTCCTCAGGTTCCCCTTCCGATATCGTTTGGTTTATATATTTTTTTACATACTAGAGAATCCAAAAAGTCATCACGATTCGTCAAAAAATAGGATACCACCTTCGAATTGAACGAAAGATTTTCACTAGTGTCGGTCCGGAATGGGGTCGGTCTGACCACCGCTCCTCAAGTTTCCCTTCCGATATCTTTCGGTTTATATTTTTTTATACATACTAGAGAGCCCTAAAAGTCATTATGATTTGTTAAAAAATAGGATACGACCTTCGAATTGAACGAAAGATTTTTACTACAGTCGTTCCAGAATGGGGTCGCACCGACTACCGCTCCTCAAGTTTCCCTTCGGATATTTTTAGGATTATATTTTTTTTTACATACTGAAGAGTCCTAAAAGTCACCCCGATTCGCCAAATAAGAGGATACGACCTTTGAATTGGACGAATAATTATTTACTAAAGTCGGTCAAGAATGGGGTCGCTCCGACCACCGCTCTTCAAGTTTCCCTTCCGATATGTTTCGGTTTATACATTTTTCACATACTAAAGATTCCTAAAAGTCACCACGATTTGCCAAAAAAGAGGAGACGACCTTTGAATTGGACGAATGATTTTTTAGCAAAGACGGTCCAGAATAGGGTCACTCTGATCACCGCTCCGCAAGTTTCCCTTTCGATATCTTTCGGTATATATATTTTTTTACATACTAGAGAGTCCTAAAAGTCATCACGCTTCGTCGAAAAAGAGGATACCACCTTCGAATTGAACGAAAGGTTTCACTAGTGTCGGTCCGGAATGGGGTCGCTCTGACCACCGCTCCTCAAGTTTCCCTTCCGATATCTTTCGGTTTATATTTTTTTTTACATACTAGAGAGTCCCAAAAGTAAGCACGATTAGCCAAAAAGCGGAAACGACCTTTGAATTGGACGAATGATTTTTTAGCAAAGTCGGTCCAGAATGGGGTCACTCTGATCACCGCTCCGCAAGTTTCCCTTTCGATATCTTTCGGTATATATATTTTTTTATATACTAGAGAGTCCTAAAAGTCATCACGCTTCGTCGAAAAAGAGGATACCACCTTCGAATTGAACGAAAGATTTTCACTAGTGTCGGTCCGGAATGGGGTCGGTCTGACCACCGCTCCTCAAGTTTCCCTTCCGACATCTTACGGATTATATTTTTTTTTTCATACTAGAGAGTCCTAAAAGTCATCACGATTCATTGAAAAGAGGATACGACCTTCGAATTGAACGAAAGATTTTTACTATAGTCGTTCCAGAATGGGGTCGCACCGACCACCGCTCTTCAAGTTTCCCTTCCGATATCTTTCGGTTTATATTTTTATTTACATACTAAAGAGTCCTAAAAGTCACCACGATTTGCCAAAAAAAATGATACGACCTTTGAATTGGACGAATAATTTTTACTATAGTCGGTCCAGAACGGGGTCACTCTGACCACCGCTCCACAAGTTTCCCTTCCGATATATTTCGGTTTATATATTTTTTTACATACTAGACAGTCCTAAAAGTCATTCCGATTCGTCAAAAAAGAGCATACGACCTTCGAATTGAACGAAAGATTTTCACTAGATTCGGGCCGGAATGGGGTCGCTCTGACCATCGCTCCTCAAGTTTCCCTTCCGATATCTTTCGGTTTATAGTTTCTTTCACATACTAAAGAGTCCCAAAGGTCACCACGATTCGCCATAAAAGAGGAAACGACCTTTGAATTGGACGAATGATTTTTTAGCAAAGTCGGTCCAGAATGGGGTCGATCCAATCACCGCTCCTCAAGTTTCCCTTCCGATATCTTTCGGTTTATATTTTTTTTTACATACTAGAGAGTCCCAAAAGTAAGCACAATTAGCCAAAATGCCGAAACGACCTTTGAATTGGACGAATGATTTTTTAGCAAAGTCGTTCCAGAATGGGGTCACTCCGATCACCGCTCCGCAAGTTTGCCTTCCGATATCTTTCTGTTTATATTTTTTTATACATACTAGAGAGTCCTAAAAGTCATCACGATTCGCCAAAAAAGAGGATACCACCTTTGAATTAGACGAATGATTTTTTAGTAAACTCGGTCCAGAATGGGTTCGCTCCGACCACCGCTCTTCAAGTTTCCCTTCCGATATCTTTCGGTTTATATTTTTCTCACATACGAAAGAGTCCTAAAAGTCACCCCGATTTGCCAAAAATGAGGGGACGACCTTTGAATTGGATGTATAATTTTTTAGCAAAGTCGATCCAGAATGGGGTCGCTACGACCACCGCTCTTCAAGTTTCCCTCCCGATATCTTTCGGTTTATATTTTTTTCACATACTAAAGAGTCCTAAAAGTCACCACGATTCGCCAAAAAAGAGGATACGACCTTTGAATTGGATGGATAATTTTTTAGCAAAGTCGATCCAGAATGAGGTCGCTCCGACCACGGCTCTTCAAGTTTCCCTTCCGATATCTTTCGGGTTATATTTTTTTTCATATACTAAAGAGTCCTAAAAGTCATCACCATTCGTCAAAAAAATCGATACGACCTTCGAATTGGACGAACGATTTTTACCAGAGTCGGTCCAGAATGGCGTCGCTCTAACCACTGCTCCTCAAGTTTCCCTTCCGATATCTTTCGGATTATATTTTTTTTACATACTAGAGAGTCCTAAAAGTCATCACGATTCGTTAAAAAGAGGATACGACCTTCGAATTGAACGAAAGATTTTAACTATAGTCGTTTCAGAATGGGGTCGGACCGACCACCGCTCCTCAAGTTTCCCTTCCGATATCGTTCAGTTTATATTTTTATTTACATACTAAAGAGTCCTAAAAGTCACCACGATTTGCCAAAAAAAGAGGATACGACCTTTGAATTGGACGGATAATTTTTACTATAGTCGGTCCAGAACGGGGTGACTCTGACCACCGCTCCACAAGTTTCCCTTCCGATATCTTTCGGTTTATATATTTTTTTACATACTAGACAGTCCTAAAAGTCATTACGATTCGTCAAAAAAGAGCATACGAGCTTCGAATTGAACGAAAGATTTTCACTAGATTCGGGCCCGAATGGGGTCGCTCTGACCATCGCTCCTCAAGTTTCCCTTCCGATATCTTTCGGTTTATAGTTTCTTTCACATACTAAAGAGTCCCAAAGGTCACCACGATTCGCCAAAAAAGAGGATACGACCTTTGAATTGGACGAATGATTTGTTAGCAAAGTCGGTCCAGAATGGGGTCGATCCAATCACCGCTCCTCAAGTTTCCCTTCCGATATCTTTCGGTTTATATTTTTTTTTACATACTAGAGAGTCCCAAAAGTAAGCACAATTAGCCAAACAGCGGAAACGACCTTTGAATTGGACGAATGATTTTTTAGCAAAGTCGGTCCAGAATGGGGTCACTCTGATCACCGCTCCGCAAGTTTCCCTTCCGTTATCTTTTGGTTTATATATTTTTTTACATACTAGAGAGTCCTAAAAGTCATCACGATTCGTCAAAAAAGAGGATACCACCTTCGAATTGAACGAAAGATTTTCACTAGTGTCGGTCCGGAATGGGGTCGCTCTGACCACCGCTCCTCAAGTTTCCCTTCCGATATCTTTAGGTTTATATTTTTTTTTACATACTAAAGAGTCCTAAAAGTCACCACGATTTACCAAAAAAGAGGATACGACCTTTGAATTGGACGAATAGTTTTTACTATAGTCGGTCCAGAATGGGGTCACTCTGACCACCGCTCCACAAGTTTCCCTTCCGATATCTTTCGGTTTATATTTTTTTTTACATACTAGAGAGTCCCAAAAGTAAGCACAATTAGCCAAACAGCGGAAACGACCTTTGAATTGGACGAATGATTTTTTAGCAAAGTCGGTCCAGAATGGGGTCACTCTGATCACCGCTCCGCAAGTTTCCCTTCCGTTATCTTTTGGTTTATATATTTTTTTACATACTAGAGAGTCCTAAAAGTCATCACGATTCGTCAAAAAAGAGCATACGACCTTCGAATTGAACGAAAGATTTTCACTAGATTCGAGCCGGAATGGGGTCGCTCTGACCACCGCTCCTCAAGTTTCCCTTCCGATATCTTTCGCTTTATATTTTGTTTCACATACTAAAGAGTCCCAAAAGTCACCACGATTCGCCAAAAAAGAGGGTACGACTTTTGAATTGGACGAATGATTTTTTAGCAAAGTCGGTCCAGAATGGGGTTTATATTTTTTTTACATACTAGAGAGTCCCGAAAGTAAGCACGATTAGTCAAAAAGCGGAAAAGACCTTTGAATTGGACGAATGATTTTTCCAAAGTCGGTTCAGAATAGTGTCGCTCTGACCACAGCTCCTCAAGTTTCCCTTCCGATATCTTTTGGTTTATATATTTTTTTACATACTAGAGAGTCCTAAAAGTCATCATGATTCGTCAAAAAAGAGGATACCACCTTCGAATTGAACGAAAGATTTTCACTAGAGTCGGTCCGGAATGGGGTCGCTCTGACCACCGCTCCTCAAGTTTCCCTTCCGATATCTTTAGGTTTATATTTTTTTTTACATACTAAAGAGTACTAAAAGTCACCACGATTTGCCAAAAAAGAGGATACGACCTTTGAATTGGACGAATAATTTTTTACTAAAGTCGGTCCAGAATGGGGTCGCTCCAACCACCGCTCCTCAAGTATCCCTTCCGATATCTTTCGGTTTATATTTTTTTTACATACTAGAGAGTCCCAGAAGTAAGCACGATTAGCCAAAAAGCGGAAACGACCTTTGAATTGGACGAATGATTTGTACCACTGTCGGTTCAGAATAGGGTCGCTCTGACCACAGCTCCTCAAGTTTCCCTTCCGATATCTTTTGGGTTATATATTATTTTACATACTAGAGAGTCCAAAAAGTCATCACGATTTGTCAAAAAAGAGGATACCACCTTCGAATTGAACGAAAGATTTTCACTAGTGTCGGTCCGGAATGGGGTCGGTCTGACCACCGCTCCTCAAGTTTCCCTTCCGATATCTTTCGGTTTATATTTTTTTATACATACTAGAGAGCCCTAAAAGTCATTATGATTCGTTAAAAAATAGGATACGAGCTTCGAATTGAACGAAAGATTTTTACTACAGTCGTTCCAGAATGGGGTCGCACCGACTACCGCTCCTCAAGTTTCCCTTCGGATATTTTTAGGATTATATTGTTTTTTACATACTGAAGAGTCCTAAAAGTCACCCCGATTCGCCAAATAAGAGGATACGACCTTTGAATTGGACGAATAATTATTTACTAAAGTCGGTCCAGAATGGGGTCGGTCTGACCACCGCTCCTCAAGTTTCCCTTCCGATATCTTTAGGTTTATATATTTTTTCACATACTAAAGAGTCCCAAAAGTCACCACGATTCGCCGAAAAAGAGGATACGACCTTTGAATTAGACGAATGATTTTTTAGCAAAGTCGGTCCAGAATGGGGTCGCTCTGACCCACGCTCCTCAAGTTTCCCTTCCGATATCTTTCGGTTTATATATTTTTTCACATACTAGAAAGTCCCAAAAGTAATCAGGATTAGCCAAAAAGCGGAAACGACCTTTGAATTGGACGAATGATTTTTACCAAAGTCGGTCCAGAATGACATCGCTCTGACCATAGCTTCTCACGTTTCCCTTCCGATATCTTTCGGTTTGTATTTTTATTCACATACTAGAGAGCCCTAAAAGTCGTTATGATTCGTTAAAAAATAGGATACGACCTTCGAATTGAACGAAAGATTTTTAATAGAGTCGTTCCAGAATGGGGTCGCACTGACCACCGCTCCTCAAGTTTCCCTTCCGATATTTTTAGGTTTATATTTTTTTTTACATACTGAAGAGTCCTAATAGTCACCCCGAATCGCCAAAAAAGAGGATACCACCTTTGAATTGGACGAATGATTTTTTAGCAAAGTCGATCCAGAATGGGGTCGCTCTGACCACCGCTCCTCAAGTTTCCCTTCCGATATCTTTCAGTTTCTATTTTTTTCACATACTAGAGAGTCCCAAAAGTCACCACGATTCGCCAAAAAAGAGGATACCACCTTTGAATTGGACGAATGATTTTTTAGCAAAGTCGGTCCAGAATGGCGTCGCTCTGACAACTGCTCCTCAAGTTTCCCTTCCGATATCTTTCGGATTATATATTTTTTTATATACTACAGAGTCCTAAAAGTCATCACGATTCGTTAAAAAAGAGGATACGACCTTCGAATTGAACGAAAGATTTTCACTAGTGTCGGTCCGGAATGGGGTCGCTCTGACCACCGCTCCTCAAGTTTCCCTTCCGATATCTTTCGGTTTATATTTTCTTTCACATACTAAAGAGTCCCAAAAGTTACCACGATTCGCTAAAAAAGAGGATGCGACCTTTGAATTGGACGAATGATTTTTTAGCAAAGTCGGTCCAGAATGGGGTCGCTCCGACCACCGCTCTTCAAGTTTCCCTTCCAATATCTTTCGGTTTATATTTTTTTTTACATACTAGAGAGTCCCAAAAGTAATCACGATTAGCCAAAAAGCGGAAACGACTTTTGAATTGGACGAATGATTTTTACCAAAGTCGGTCCAGAATAGGGTCGCTCCAACCACCGCTCCTCAAGTTTCCCTTCCGATATCTTTCGGTTTATATTTTCTTTCACATACTAAAGAGTCCCAAAAGTCACCACGATTCGCTAAAAAAGAGGATACCTTTGTATTGGACGAATGATTTTTTAGCAAAGTCGGTCCACAATGGGGTCGCTCCAACCACCCGCTCCTCAAGTTTCCCTTCCGATATCTTTCGGTTTATAATTTTTTTTTACATACTAGAGAGTCCCGAAAGTAATCACGATTAGCCAAAAAGCGGAACGACCTTTGAATTGGACGAATGATTTTTACCACGGTCGGTCCAGAATGAGATCGCTCTGACCATAGCTCCTCACGTTTCCCTTCCGATATCTTTCGGTTTGTATTTTTTTTCACATACTAGAGAGCCCTACAAGTCATTATGATTCGTTAAAAAATAGGATACGACGTTCCAATTGAACGAAAGATTTTTACTAGAGTCGTTTCAGAATGGGGTCGCACCGACCACCGCTCCTCAAGTTTCCCTTCCGATATTTTTAGGTTTATATTTTTTTTTACATACTGAAGAGTTCTAAAAGTCACCCCGATTCGCCAAAAAAGAGGATACGATCTTCGAATTGAACGAAAGATTTTCACTAGCGTCGGTCCGGAATGGAGTCGCTCTGACCACCGCTCCTCAAGTTTCCCTTCCTAAATCTTTCGGTTTATATTTTTTTTCATATACTAAAGAGTCCTAAAAGTCATCACGATTCGTCATTAAAGATAACACGACCTTCGAATTAGACGAAAGATTTTTACCAGTGTCGGTCCAGAATTGGTTCGCTCCAACCACCGCTCCGCAAGTTTCCCTTCCGATATCTTTCAGTTTCTATTTTTTTCACATACTAGAGAGTCCTAAAAGTCACCCCGATTTGCCAAAAAAGAGGAGACGACCTTTGAATTGGATGGATAATTTTTTAGCAAAGTCGATCCAGAATGGGGTCGCTCCGACCACCCGCTCTTCAATTTTCCCTTCCGATATCTTTCGGTTTATATTTTTTTCACATACTAAAGAGTCCTAAAAGTCACCCCGATTCGCCAAAAAAGAGGAGACGACCTTTGAATTGGATGGATAATTTTTTAGCAAAGTCGATCCAGAATGGGGTCGGTCCGACCACCCGCTCTTCAATTTTCCCTTCCGATATCTTTCGGTTTATATTTTTTTTCACATACTAAAGAGTCCTAAAAGTCACCACGATTCGCCAAAGAAGAGGATACGACCTTTGAATTAGATGGATAATTTTTTAGCATAGTCGATCCAGAATGGGGTCGCTCCGACCACCGCTCTTCAAGTTTCCCTTTCGATATCTTTCGGGTTATATTATTTTTTATATACTAAAGAGTCCTAAAAGTCATCACCATTCGTCAAAAAAAACGATACGACCTTCGAATTGGACGAACGATTTTTACCAGCGTCGGTCCAGAATGGCGTCGCTCTGACCACTGCTCCTCAAGTTTCCCTTCCGATATCTTTCGGATTATATTGTTTATTACATACTAGAGAGTCCTAAAAGTCATCACGATTCGTTAAAAAGAGGATACGACCTTCGAATTGAACGAAAGATTTTTACTAGAGTCGTTCCAGAATGGTGTCGCACCGACCACCGCTCCTCAAGTTTCCCTTCCGATATCTTTCGGTTTATATTTTTATTTACATACGAAAGAGTCCTAAAAGTCACCACGATTTGCCAAAAAAGAGGATACGACCTTTGAATTGGACGAATAATTTTTTACTGAAGTCGGTGCAGAATGGGGTCACTCTGACCACCGCTCCACAAGTTTCCCTTCCGATATCTTTCGGTTTATATATTTTTTTACATACTAGAGAGTCCTAAAAGTCATCACGATTCGTCAAAAAAGAGCATACGACCTTCGAATTGAACGAAAGATTTTCACTAGATTCGGGCCGGAATGAGGTCGGTCCAACCACCGCTCCTCAATTTTCCCTTCCGATTTATATTTCTTTCGGTTTATATTTTTTTTACATACTGGAGAGTCCCAAAAGTAATCACGATTAGCCAAAAAGCGGAAACGACTTTTGAATTGGACGAATGATTTTTACCAAAGTCGGACCAGAATAGGGTCGCTCTTACCACAGCTCCTCAAGTTTCCCTTCCGATATCTTTTGGTTTATATATTTTTTTACATACTAGAGAGTCCTAAAAGTTATCACGACTCGTCAAAAAAGAGGATACCACCTTCGAATTGAACGAAAGATTTTCACTAGTGTCGGTCCGGAATGGGGTCGGTCTGACCACCGCTCCTCAAGTTTCCCTTCCGATATCTTTCGGTTTATATTTTTTTATACATACTAGAGAGCCCTAAAAATCATTATGATTCGTTAAAAAATAGGATACGACTTTCGAATTGAACGAAAGATTTTTACTAGAGTCGTTCCAGAATGGTGTCGCACCGACCACCGCTCCTCAAGTTTCCCTTCCGATATCTTTCGGTTTATATTTTTATTTACATACGAAAGAATCCTAAAAGTCACCACGATTTGCCAAAAAAGAGGATACGACCTTTGAATTGGACGAATAATTTTTTACTGAAGTCGGTGCAGAATGGGGTCACTCTGACCACCGCTCCACAAGTTTCCCTTCCGATATCTTTCGGTTTATATATTTTTTTACATACTAGAGAGTCCTAAAAGTCATCACGATTCGTCAAAAAAGAGCATACGACCTTCGAATTGAACGAAAGATTTTCACTAGATTCGGGCCGGAATGGGGTCGCTCTGACCACCGCTCCTCAAGTTTCCCTTCCGATATCTTTCGGTTTACATTTTCTTTCACATACTAAAGAGTCCCAAAAGTCACCACGATTCGCCAAAAAAGAGGATACGACCTTTGAATTGGACGGGTGATTTTTTAGCAAAGTCGGTCCAGAATGAGGTCGGTCCAACCACCGCTCCTCAATTTTCCCTTCCGATATCTTTCGGTTTATATTTTTTTTTACATACTGGAGAGTCCCAAAAGTAATCACGATTAGCCAAAAAGCGGAAACGACTTTTGAATTGGACGAATGATTTTTACCAAAGTCGGACCAGAATAGGGTCGCTCTTACCACAGCTCCTCAATTTTCCCTTCCGATATCTTTTGGTTTATATATTTTTTTACATACTAGAGAGTCCTAAAAGTTATCACGACTCGTCAAAAAAGAGGATACCACCTTCGAATTGAACGAAAGATTTTCACTAGTGTCGGTCCGGAATGGGGTCGGTCTGACCACCGCTCCTCAAGTTTCCCTTCCGATATCTTTCGGTTTATATTTTTTTATACATACTAGAGAGCCCTAAAAATCATTATGATTCGTTAAAAAATAGGATACGACTTTCGAATTGAACGAAAGATTTTTACTAGAGTCGTTCCAGAATGGTGTCGCACCGACCACCGCTCCTCAAGTTTCCCTTCCGATATCTTTCGGTTTATATTTTTATTTACATACGAAAGAGTCCCAAAAGTCACCACGATTCGCCAAAAAAGAGGATACGACCTTTGAATTGGACGGGTGATTTTTTAGCAAAGTCGGTCCAGAATGAGGTCGGTCCAACCACCGCTCCTCAATTTTCCCTTCCGATATCTTTCGGTTTATATTTTTTTTTACATACTGGAGAGTCCCAAAAGTAATCACGATTAGCCAAAAAGCGGAAACGACTTTTGAATTGGACGAATGATTTTTACCAAAGGCGGACCAGAATAGGGTCGCTCTTACCACCGCTCCTCAAGTTTCCCTTCCGATATCTTTCGGTTTATATTTTCTATCACATACTAAAGAGTCCCAAAAGTCACCACGATTCGCCTAAAAAGAGGATACCACCTTTGATTGGACGAATGATTTTTTACCAAATTCGGTCCGGAATGGGGTCGCTCTGACCACCGCTCCTCAAGTTTCTCTTCCTATATCTTTCGATTTATATATTCTTTCACATACTAAAGAGTCCCAAAAGTCACCACGATTCACCGAAAAAGAGGATACGACCTTTGAATTGGACGAATGATTTTTTAGCAAAGTCGGTCCAGAATGGGGTCGCTCTGACCCGCGCTCCTCAAGTTTCCCTTCCGATATCTTTCGGTTTATATTTTTTTTTACATACTAGAAAGTCCCAAAAGTAATCACGATTTGCCAAAAAGCGGAAACGCCCTTCGAATTGGACGAAAGATTTTTACCAAAGCCGGTCCAGAATGGGGTCGCTCCGACCTCCACCGCTCTTCAAGTTTCCCTTCCAATATCTTTCGGTTTCTATTTTTTTTCACACACTAGAGAGTCCTAAAAGTCATAGCGATTCGTCAATAAAGATAATACGACCTTCGAATTGGACGAAAGATTGTTACCAGTGTCGGTCCAGAATGGGGTCGCTCCAACCACCGCTCTTCAAGTATCGTTTCCGATATCGTTCGGTTTATATATTTTTTTCCATACTAGAGAGTCCCAAAAGTAATCACAATTAGCCAAAAAGCGGAAACGAGCTTTGAATTGGACGAATGATTTTTACCAAAGTCGGTCCAGAATGAGATCGTTCTGACCATAGCTCCTCACGTTTCCCTTCCGATATCTTTCGGTTTGTATTTTTTTCCACATACTAGAGAGAGCCCTAAAAGTCATTATGATTCGTTAAAAAATAGGATACGACCTTCGAATTGAACGAAAGATTTTTACTAGAGTCGTTCCAGAATGGGGTCGCACCGACCACCGCTCCTCAAGGTTCCCTTCCGATATTTTTAGGTTTATATTTTTTTTTACATACTAAAGAGTCCTAAAATTCACCCCGATTCGCCAAAGAAGAGGATACCACCTTTGAATTGGACGAATGATTTTTTAGCAAAGTCGGTCCAGAATGGGGTCGCTCCAACCACCGCTCCTCAAGTATCCCTTCGGATATCTTTCGGTTTATATTTTTTTTTACATACTAGAGAGTCCCAGAAGTAAGCACGATTAGCCAAAAAGCGGAAACGACCTTTGAATTGGACGAATGATTTGTACCACTGTCGGTTCAGAATAGGGTCGCTCTGACCACAGCTCCTCAAGTTTCCCTTCCGATATCTTTTGGTTTATATATTTTTTTACATAATAGAGAGTCCAAAAAGTCATCACGATTTGTCAAAAAAGAGGATACCCCCTTCGAATTGAACGAAAGATTTTCACTAGTGTCGGTCCGGAATGGGGTCGGTCTGACCACCGCTCCTCAAGTTTCCCTTCCGATATCTTTCGGTTTATATTTTTTTATACATACTAGAGAGCCCTAAAAATCATTATGATTCGTTAAAAAATAGGATACGACCTTCGAATTGAACGAAAGATTTTTACTACAGTCGTTCCAGAATGGGGTCGCACCGACTACCGCTCCTCAAGTTTCCCTTCGGATATTTTTAGGATTATATTGTTTTTTACATACTGAAGGGTCCTAAAAGTCACCCCGATTCGCCAAATAAGAGGATACGACCTTTGAATTGGACGAATATTTATTTACTAAAGTCGGTCCAGAATGGGGTCGGTCTGACCACCGCTCCTCAAGTTTCCCTTCCGATATCTTTAGGTTTATATTTTTTTTTACATACTAAAGAGTCCTAAAAGTCACCACGATTTGCCAAAAAAGAGGATACGACCTTTGAATTGCACGAATAATTTTTACTATAGTCGGTCCAGAATGGGGTCACTCTGACCACCGCTCCACAAGTTTCCCTTCCGATATCTTTCGGTTTATATATTTTTTTACATACTAGAGACTCCTAAAAGTCATCACGATTCGTCAAAAAAGAGCATACGACCTTCGAATTGAACGAAAGATTTTCACTAGATTCGGGCCGGAATGGGGTCGCTCTGATCACCGCTCCTCAAGTTTCCCTTCCGATATCTTTCGGTTTATATTTTCTTTCACATACTAAAGAGTCCCAAAAGTCATCACGATTCGCCAAAAAAGAGGATACGACCTTTGAATTGGACGAATGATTTTTTAGCAAAGTCGGTCCAGAATGGGGTCGCACCAACTATCGCTCCTCAAGTTTCCCTTCCGATATCTTTTGGTTTATATATTTTTTTACATACTAGAGAGTCCCAAAAGTAAGCACGATTAGCCAAAAAGCGGAAACGACCTTTGAATTGGACGAATGATTTTTTACCAAAGTCGGTTCAGAATAGGCTCGCTCTGACCACAGCTCCTCAAATTTCCCTTCCGTTATATTTTGGTTTATATATTTTTTTACATACTAGAGAGTCCTAAAAGTCATCATGATTCGTCAAAAAAGAGGATACCACCTTCGAATTGAACGAAAGATTTTCACTAGTGTCGGTCCGGAATGGGGTCCCTCTGACCACCGCTCCTCAAGTTTCCCTTCCGATATCTTTAGGTTTATATTTTTTTTTACATACTAAAGAGTCCTAAAAGTCACCACGATTTGCCAAAAAAGAGGATACGACCTTTGAATTGGACGAATAATTTTTTACTAAAGTCGATCCAGAATGGCGTCACTCTGACCACCGCTCCGCAAGTTTCCCTTTCGATATGTTTCGGTTTATATATTTTTTCACATACTAGAGAGTCCTAAAAGTCATTATGATTCGTTAAAAAATAGGATACGACCTTCGAATTGGACGAAAGATTTTTACTAGAGGCGTTCCAGAATTGGGTCGCACCGTCCACCGCTCCCCAAGTTTCCCTTCCGATATCTTTAGGTTTATATTTTTTTTTCGATACTAAAGAGTCCTAAAGTCACCACGATTTGCCAAAAAAGAGGATACGACCTTTGAATTGGACGAATAATTTTTTACTAAAGTCGGTCCAAAATGGGGTCGCTCCAACCACCGCTCCTCAAGTATCCCTTCCGATATCTTTCGGTTTATATATTTTTTTACATACTAGAGAGTCCAAAAAGTCATCACGATTTGTCAAAAAAGAGGATACCACCTTCGAATTGAACGAAAGATTTTCACTAGTGTCGGTCCGGAATGGGGTCGGTCTGACCACCGCTCCTCAAGTTTCCCTTCCGATATCATTCGGTTTATATTTTTTTATACATACTAGAGAGCTCTAAAAGTCATTATAATTCGTTAAAAAATATGATACGACCTTCGAATTGAACGAAAGATTTTTACTACAGTCGTTCCAGAATGGGGTCGCACCGACTACCGCTCCTCAAGTTTCCCTTCGGATATTTTTAGGATTATATTGTTTTTTACATACTGAAGGGTCCTAAAAGTCACCCCGATTCGCCAAATAAGAGGATACGACCTTTGAATTGGACGAATATTTATTTACTAAAGTCGGTCCAGAATGGGGTCGGTCTGACCACCGCTCCTCAAGTTTCCCTTCCGATATCTTTAGGTTTATATTTTTTTTTACATACTAAAGAGTCCTAAAAGTCACCACGATTTGCCAAAAAAGAGGATACGACCTTTGAATTGCACGAATAATTTTTACTATAGTCGGTCCAGAATGGGGTCACTCTGACCACCGCTCCACAAGATTCCCTTCCGATATCTTTCGGTTTATATATTTTTTTACATACTAGAGACTCCTAAAAGTCATCACGATTCGTCAAAAAAGAGCATACGACCTTCGAATTGAACGAAAGATTTTCACTAGATTCGGGCCGGAATGGGGTCGCTCTGATCACCGCTCCTCAAGTTTCCCTTCCGATATCTTTCGGTTTATATTTTCTTTCACATACTAAAGAGTCCCAAAAGTCATCACGATTCGCCAAAAAAGAGGATACGACCTTTGAATTGGACGAATGATTTTTTAGCAAAGTCGGTCCAGAATGGGGTCGCACCAACTATCGCTCCTCAAGTTTCCCTTCCGATATCTTTTGGTTTATATATTTTTTTACATACTAGAGAGTCCCAAAAGTAAGCACGATTAGCCAAAAAGCGGAAACGACCTTTGAATTGGACGAATGATTTTTTACCAAAGTCGGTTCAGAATAGGCTCGCTCTGACCACAGCTCCTCAAATTTCCCTTCCGTTATATTTTGGTTTATATATTTTTTTACATACTAGAGAGTCCTAAAAGTCATCATGATTCGTCAAAAAAGAGGATACCACCTTCGAATTGAACGAAAGATTTTCACTAGTGTCGGTCCGGAATGGGGTCCCTCTGACCACCGCTCCTCAAGTTTCCCTTCCGATATCTTTAGGTTTATATTTTTTTTACATACTAAAGAGTCCTAAAAGTCACCACGATTTGCCAAAAAAGAGGATACGACCTTTGAATTGGACGAATAATTTTTTACTAAAGTCGATCCAGAATGGCGTCACTCTGACCACCGCTCCGCAAGTTTCCCTTTCGATATGTTTCGGTTTATATATTTTTTCACATACTAGAGAGTCCTAAAAGTCATTATGATTCGTTAAAAAATAGGATACGACCTTCGAATTGGACGAAAGATTTTTACTAGAGGCGTTCCAGAATTGGGTCGCACTGTCCACCGTTCCCCAAGTTTCCCTTCCGATATCTTTAGGTTTATATTTTTTTTTCGATACTAAAGAGTCCTAAAGTCACCACGATTTGCCAAAAAAGAGGATACGACCTTTGAATTGGACGAATAATTTTTTACTAAAGTCGGTCCAAAATGGGGTCGCTCCAACCACCGCTCCTCAAGTATCCCTTCCGATATCTTTCGGTTTATATATTTTTTTACATACTAGAGAGTCCAAAAAGTCATCACGATTTGTCAAAAAAGAGGATACCACCTTCGAATTGAACGAAAGATTTTCACTAGTGTCGGTCCGGAATGGGGTCGGTCTGACCACCGCTCCTCAAGTTTCCCTTCCGATATCATTCGGTTTATATTTTTTTATACATACTAGAGAGCTCTAAAAGTCATTATAATTCGTTAAAAAATATGATACGACCTTCGAATTGAACGAAAGATTTTTACTACAGTCGTTCCAGAATGGGGTCGCACCGACTGACGCTCCTCAAGTTTCCCTTCGGATATTTTTAGGATTATATTTTTTTTTACATACTGAAGAGTCCTAAAAGTCACCCCGATTCGCCAAATAAGAGGATACGACCTTTGAATTGGACGAATAATTATTTACTAAAGTCGGTCCAGAATGGGGTCGGTCTGACCATCGCTCCTCAAGTTTCCCTTCCGACAGCTTTCGGTTTATATTTTTTTATACATACTAGAGAGTCCTAAAAGTTCTCACGATTCGCCAAAAAAGAGGATACCAACTTTGAATTAGACGAATGATTTTTTAGCAAAGTCGGTCAAGAATGGGGTCGCTCCGACCACCGCTCTTCAAGTTTCCCTTCCGATATGTTTCGGTTTATATTTTTTTCACATACTAAACATTCCTAAAAGTCACCACGATTTGCCAAAAAA
The DNA here is from genome assembly GCA_958009045.1 of Oxytorus armatus. Lineage (NCBI taxonomy): Eukaryota > Metazoa > Arthropoda > Insecta > Hymenoptera > Ichneumonidae > Oxytorus > Oxytorus armatus. The sequence goes on along the minus strand of OY253747.1, from coordinate 6,198,833 downwards.
GAGGAGACGACGTTCGAATTGGACGAATGATTTTTTAGCAAAGTCGGTCCAGAATGGGGTCACTCTGATCACCGCTCCGCAAGTTTCCCTTTCGATATCTTTCGGTATATATATTTTTTTACATACTAGAGAGTCCTAAAAGTCATCACGCTTCGTCGAAAAAGAGGATACCACCTTCGAATTGAACGAAAGATTTTCACTAGTGTCGGTCCGGAATGGGGTCGCTCTGACCACCGCTCCTCAAGTTTCCCTTCCGATATTTTTAGGTTTATATTTTTTTTTACATACTGAAGAGTCCTAATAGTCACCCCGAATCGCCAAAAAAGAGGATACCACCTTTGAATTGGACGAATGATTTTTTAGCAAAGTCGGTCCAGAATGGCGTCGCTCTGACAACTGCTCCTCAAGTTTCCCTTCCGATATCTTTCGGATTATATATTTTTTTATATACTACAGAGTCCTAAAAGTCATCACGATTCGTTAAAAAAGAGGATACGACCTTCGAATTGAACGAAAGATTTTCTCTAGTGTCGGTCCGGAATGGGGTCGCTCTGACCACCGCTCCTCAAGTTTCCCTTCCGATATCTTTCGGTTTATATTTTCTTTCACATACTAAAGAGTCCCAAAAGTTACCACGATTCGCTAAAAAAGAGGATACTACCTTTGAATTGGACGAATGATTTTTTAGCAAAGTCGGTCCAGAATGGGGTCGCTCCGACCACCGCTCTTCAAGTTTCCCTTCCAATATCTTTCGGTTTATATTTTTTTTTACATACTAGAGAGTCCCAAAAGTAATCACGATTAGCCAAAAAGCGGAAACGACTTTTGAATTGGACGAATGATTTTTACCAAAGTCGGTCCAAAATAGGGTCGCTCCAACCACCGCTCCTCAAGTTTCCCTTCCGATATCTTTCGGTTTATATTTTCTTTCACATACTAAAGAGTCCCAAAAGTCACCACGATTCGCTAAAAAAGAGGATACCTTTGTATTGGACGAATGATTTTGTAGCAAAGTCGGTCCACAATGGGGTCGCTCCAACCACCCGCTCCTCAAGTTTCCCTTCCGATATCTTTCGGTTTATAATTTTTTTTTACATACTAGAGAGTCCCGAAAGTAATCACGATTAGCCAAAAAGCGGAACGACCTTTGAATTGGACGAATGATTTTTACCACGGTCGGTCCAGAATGAGATCGCTCTGACCATAGCTCCTCACGTTTCCCTTCCGATATCTTTCGGTTTGTATTTTTTTCCACATACTAGAGAGCCCTAAAAGTCATTATGATTCGTTAAAAAATAGGATACGACCTTCGAATTGAACGAAAGATTTTTAATAGAGTCGTTCCAGAATGGGGTCGCACTGACCACCGCTCCTCAAGTTTCCCTTCCGATATCTTTAGGTTTGTATTTTTTTTTACATACTAAAGAGTGTTAAAAGTCACCACGATTTCCCAAAAAAGAGGATACGACCTTTGAATTGGACGAATAATTTTTTACTAAATTCGGTCCAGAATGGGGTCACTCTGACCACCGCTCCTCAAGTTTCCCTTCGGATATCTTTCGGTTTATATTTTTTTTCACATACTAGAAAGTCCCAAAAGTAATCACGATTAGCCAAAAAGCGGAAACGACCTTTGAATTGGACGAATGATTTTTACCAATGTCGGTCCAGAATGAGATCGCTCTGACCATAGCTCCTGACGTTTCCCTTCCGATATCTTTCGGTTTGTATTTTTTTTCACATACTAGAGAGCCCTAAAAGTCATCACGATTCGTTAAAAAGAGGATACGACCTTCGAATTGAACGAAAGATTTTCACTAGTGTCGGTCCGGAATGGGGTCGCTCTGACCACCGCTCCTCAAGTTTCCCTTCCGATATCTTTCGGTTTATATTTTTTTTCACATACTAGAAAGTCCCAAAAGTAATCTCGATTTGCCAAAAAGCGGAAACGACCTTCGAATTGGACGAAAGATTTTTACCAATGTCGGTCCAGAATGGAGTCGCTCCAACCACCGCTCTTCAAGTTTCCCTTCCGATATCTTTCGGGTTATATTTTTTTTCATATACTAAAGAGTCCTAAGAGTCATCGTCATTCATCAAAAAAAACGATACGACCTTCGAATTGGACGAACGATTTTTACCAGCGTCGGTCCAGAATGGCGTCGCTCTGACCACTGCTCCTCAAGATTCCCTTCCGATATCTTTCGGATTATATTTTTTTTACATACTAGAGAGTCCTAAATGTCATCACGATTCGTTAAAAAGAGGATACGACCTTCGAATTGAACGAAACATTTTTACTAGAGTCGTTCCAGTATGGGGTCGCACCGACCACCCCTCCTCAAGTTTCCCTTCCGATATCTTTCGGTTTAGATTTTTTTTCACATACTCGAAAGTCCCAAAAGTAATCACGATTTGCCAAAAAGCGGAAACGACCTTCGAATTGGACGAAAGATTTTTACCAAAGCCGGTCCAGAATGGGGTCACTCTGACCACCGCTCCGCAAGTTTCCCTTTCGATATCTTTCGGTTTATATATTTTTTTACATACTAGAGAGTCCTAAAAGTTATCACGCTTCGTCGAAAAAGAGGATACCACCTTCGAATAGAACGAAAGATGTTCACTAGTGTCGGTCCGGAATGGGGTCGGTCTGACCACCGCTCCTCAAGTTTCCCTTCCGATATCTTTCGGTTGATATTTTTTTATACGTACTAGAGAGCCCTAAAAGTCATTATGATTCGTTAAAAAATAGGATACGACCTTCGAATTGAACGAAAGATTTTTACAACAGTCGTTCCAGAATGGGGTCGCACCGACTACCGCTCCTCAAGTTTCCCTTCCGATATTTTTAGGTTTATATTTTTTTTTACATACTGAAGAGTCCTAAAAGTCACCCCGATTCGCCAAATAAGAGGATACGACCTTTGAATTGGACGAATAATTATTTACTAAAGTCGGTCCAGAATGGGGTCGGTCTGACCACCGCTCCTCAAGTTTCCCTTCCGATATCTTTAGGTTCATATTTTTTTTTACATACTAAAGAGTCCTAAAAGTCACCACGATTTGCCAAAAAAGAGGATACGACCTTTGAATTGCACGAATAATTTTTACTATAGTCGGTCCAGAATGGGGTCACTCTGACCACCGCTCCACAAGTTTCCCTTCCGATATCTTTCGGTTTATATATTTTTTTACATACTAGAGACTCCTAAAAGTCATCACGATTCGTCAAAAAAGAGCATACGACCTTCGAATTGAACGAAAGATTTTCACTAGATTCGGGCCGGAATGGGGTCGCTCTGATCACCGCTCCTCAAGTTTCCCTTCCGATATCTTTCGGTTTATATTTTCTTTCACATACTAAAGAGTCCCAAAAGTCATCACGATTCGCCAAAAAAGAGGATACGACCTTTGAATTGGACGAATGATTTTTTAGCAAAGTCGGTCCAGAATGGGGTCGCACCAACTATCGCTCCTCAAGTTTCCCTTCCGATATCTTTTGGTTTATATATTTTTTTACATACTAGAGAGTCCCAAAAGTAAGCACGATTAGCCAAAAAGCGGAAACGACCTTTGAATTGGACGAATGATTTTTTACCAAAGTCGGTTCAGAATAGGCTCGCTCTGACCACAGCTCCTCAAGTTTCCCTTCCGTTATATTTTGGTTAATATATTTTTTTACATACTAGAGAGTCCTAAAAGTCATCATGATTCGTCAAAAAAGAGGATACCACCTTCGAATTGAACGAAAGATTTTCACTAGTGTCGGTCCGGAATGGGGTCCCTCTGACCACCGCTCCTCAAGTTTCCCTTCCGATATCGTTAGGTTTATATTTTTTTTTACATACTAAAGAGTCCTAAAAGTCACCACGATTTGCCAAAAAAGAGGATACGACCTTTGAATTGGACGAATAATTTTTTACTAAAGTCGATCCAGAATGGCGTCACTCTGACCACCGCTCCGCAAGTTTCCCTTTCGATATGTTTCGGTTTATATATTTTTTCACATACTAGAGAGTCCTAAAAGTCATTATGATTCGTTAAAAAATAGGATACGACCTTCGAATTGGACGAAAGATTTTTACTAGAGGCGTTCCAGAATTGGGTCGCACCGTCCACCGCTCCCCAAGTTTCCCTTCCGATATCTTTAGGTTTATATTTTTTTTTCGATACTAAAGAGTCCTAAAGTCACCACGATTTGCCAAAAAAGAGGATACGACCTTTGAATTGCACGAATAATTTTTTACTAAAGTCGGTCCAAAATGGGGTCGCTCCAACCACCGCTCCTCAAGTATCCCTTCCGATATCTTTCGGTTTATATATTTTTTTACATACTAGAGAGTCCAAAAAGTCATCACGATTTGTCAAAAAAGAGGATACCACCTTCGAATTGAACGAAAGATTTTCACTAGTGTCGGTCCGGAATGGGGTCGGTCTGACCACCGCTCCTCAAGTTTCCCTTCCGATATCATTCGGTTTATATTTTTTTATACATACTAGAGAGCTCTAAAAGTCATTATAATTCGTTAAAAAATAGGATACGACCTTCGAATTGAACGAAAGATTTTTACTACAGTCGTTCCAGAATGGGGTCGCACCGACTGACGCTCCTCAAGTTTCCCTTCGGATATTTTTAGGATTATATTTTTTTTTACATACTGAAGAGTCCTAAAAGTCACCCCGATTCGCCAAATAAGAGGATACGACCTTTGAATTGGACGAATAATTATTTACTAAAGTCGGTCCAGAATGGGGTCGGTCTGACCATCGCTCCTCAAGTTTCCCTTCCGACAGCTTTCGGTTTATATTTTTTTATACATACTAGAGAGTCCTAAAAGTTCTCACGATTCGCCAAAAAAGAGGATACCAACTTTGAATTAGACGAATGATTTTTTGGCAAAGTCGGTCAAGAATGGGGTCGCTCCGACCACCGCTCTTCAAGTTTCCCTTCCGATATGTTTCGGTTTATATTTTTTTCACATACTAAACATTCCTAAAAGTCACCACGATTTGCCAAAAAAGAGGAGACGACGTTCGAATTGGACGAATGATTTTTTAGCAAAGTCGGTCCAGAATGGGGTCACTCTGATCACCGCTCCGCAAGTTTCCCTTTCGATATCTTTCGGTATATATATTTTTTTACATACTAGAGAGTCCTAAAAGTCATCACGCTTCGTCGAAAAAGAGGATACCACCTTCGAATTGAACGAAAGATTTTCACTAGTGTCGGTCCGGACCATTCCGGACCGACACTAGTGAAAATCTTTCGTGAGCGGCGGTCTTGAGGAGCGGTGGTCAGACCGATCCCATGGTCGGTCTGACCACCGCTCCTCAAGTTTCCCTTTCGATATCTTTCGGTTTATACTTTTTTATACATACTAGAGAGTCCTAAAAGTCATCACGATTCGCCAAAAAAGAGGATACAACCTTTGAATTGAATGAAAGATTTTCACTAGCGTCGGTCCGGAATGGGGTCGCTCTGACCACCGCTCCTCAAGTTTCCCTTCCGATATCTTTAGGTTTATATTTTTTTTTACATACTAAAGAGTCCTAAAAGTCACCACGTTTTGCCAAAAAAGAGGATACGACCTTTGAAGTGAACGAATAATTTTTTTACTAAAGTCGGTCCAGAATGGGGTCACCACGATTTGCCAAAGAGTCCGGAATGGGGTCGCTCTGACCACCGCTCCTCAAGTTTCCCTTCCGATATTTTTAGGTTTATATTTTTTTTTACATACTGAAGAGTCCTGATAGTCACCCCGAATCGCCAAAAAAGAGGATACCACCTTTGAATTGGACGAATGATTTTTTAGCAAAGTCGGTCCAGAATGGCGTCGCTCTGACAACTGCTCCTCAAGTTTCCCTTCCGATATCTTTCGGATTATATATTTTTTTATATACTACAGAGTCCTAAAAGTCATCACGATTCGTTAAAAAAGAGGATACGACCTTCGAATTGAACGAAAGATTTTCTCTAGTGTCGGTCCGGAATGGGGTCGCTCTGACCACCGCTCCTCAAGTTTCCCTTCCGATATCTTTCGGTTTATATTTTCTTTCACATACTAAAGAGTCCCAAAAGTTACCACGATTCGCTAAAAAAGAGGATACGACCTTTGAATTGGACGAATGATTTTTTAGCAAAGTCGGTCCAGAATGGGGTCGCTCCGACCACCGCTCTTCAAGTTTCCCTTCCAATATCTTTCGGTTTATATATTTTTTTACATACTAGAGAGTCCCAAAAGTAATCACGATTAGCCAAAAAGCGGAAACGACTTTTGAATTGGACGAATGATTTTTACCAAAGTCGGTCCAGAATAGGGTCGCTCCAACCACCGCTCCTCAAGTTTCCCTTCCGATATCTTTCGGTTTATATTTTCTTTCACATACTAAAGAGTCCCAAAAGTCACCACGATTCGCTAAAAAAGAGGATACCTTTGTATTGGACGAATGATTTTGTAGCAAAGTCGGTCCACAATGGGGTCGCTCCAACCACCCGCTCCTCAAGTTTCCCTTCCGATATCTTTCGGTTTATAATTTTTTTTTACATACTAGAGAGTCCCGAAAGTAATCACGATTAGCCAAAAAGCGGAACGACCTTTGAATTGGACGACTGATTTTTACCACGGTCGGTCCAGAATGAGATCGCTCTGACCATAGCTCCTCACGTTTCCCTTCCGATATCTTTCGGTTTGTATTTTTTTCCACATACTAGAGAGCCCTAAAAGTCATTATGATTCGTTAAAAAATAGGATACGACCTTCGAATTGAACGAAAGATTTTTAATAGAGTCGTTCCAGAATGGGGTCGCACTGACCACCGCTCCTCAAGTTTCCCTTCCGATATTTTTAGGTTTATATTTTTTTTTACATACTGAAGAGTCCTAAAAGTCACCCCGAATCGCCAAAAAAGAGGATACCACCTTTGAATTGGACGAATAATTTTTTAGCAAAGTCGATCCAGAATGGGGTCACTCTGACCACCGCTCCTCAAGTTTCCCTTCCGATATCTTTCGGTTTATATTTTTTTTCACATACTAGAAAGTCCCAAAAGTAATCTCGATTTGCCAAAAAGCGGAAACGACCTTCGAATTGGACGAAAGATTTTTACCAATGTCGGTCCAGAATGGGGTCGCTCCAACCACCGCTCTTCAAGTTTCCCTTCCGATATCTTTCGGGTTATATTTTTTTTCATATACTAAAGAGTCCTAAGAGTCATCGTCATTCATCAAAAAAAACGATACGACCTTCGAATTGGACGAACGATTTTTACCAGCGTCGGTCCAGAATGGCGTCGCTCTGACCACTGCTCCTCAAGATTCCCTTCCGATATCTTTCGGATTATATTTTTTTTACATACTAGAGAGTCCTAAATGTCATCACGATTCGTTAAAAAGAGGATACGACCTTCGAATTGAACGAAACATTTTTACTAGAGTCGTTCCAGTATGGGGTCGCACCGACCACCGCTCCTCAAGATTCCCTTCCGATATCTTTCGGATTATATTTTTTTTACATACTAGAGAGTCCTAAATGTCATCACGATTCATTAAAAAGAGGATACGACCTTCGAATTGAACGAAACATTTTTACTAGAGTCGTTCCAGTATGGGGTCGCACCGACCACCCCTCCTCAAGTTTCCCTTCCGATATCTTTCGGTTTAGATTTTTTTTCACATACTCGAAAGTCCCAAAAGTAATCACGATTTGCCAAAAAGCGGAAACGACCTTCGAATTGGACGAAAGATTTTTACCAAAGCCGGTCCAGAATGGGGTCACTCTGACCACCGCTCCGCAAGTTTCCCTTTCGATATCTTTTGGTTTATATATTTTTTTACATACTAGAGAGTCCTAAAAGTTATCACGCTTCGTCGAAAAAGAGGATACCACCTTCGAATAGAACGAAAGATTTTCACTAGTGTCGGTCCGGAATGGGGTCGGTCTGACCACCGCTCGTCAAGTTTCCCTTCCGATATCTTTCGGTTGATATTTTTTTATACGTACTAGAGAGCCCTAAAAGTCATTATGATTCGTTAAAAAATAGGATACGACCTTCGAATTGAACGAAAGATTTTTACAACAGTCGTTCCAGAATGGGGTCGCACCGACTACCGCTCCTCAAGTTTCCCTTCCGATATTTTTAGGTTTATATTTTTTTTTACATACTGAAGAGTCCTAAAAGTCACCCCGATTCGCCAAATAAGAGGATACGACCTTTGAATTGGACGAATAATTTTTTACTAAAGTCGGTCCAGAATGGGGTCACTCTGACCATCGCTCCTCAAGTTTCCCTTCCGATATCTTTCGGTTTATATTTTTTTTCACATACTAGAAAGTCCCAAAAGTAATCTCGATTTGCCAAAAAGGGGAAACGACCTTCGAATTGGACGAAAGATTTTTACCAAAGTCGGTCCAGAATGGGGTCGCTCTGACCACCGCTCCGCAAGTTTCCCTTTCGATATCGTTCGGTTTATATATTTTTTTACATACTAGAGAGTCCTAAAAGTTATCACGCTTCGTCGAAAAAGAGGATACCACCTTCGAATAGAACGAAAGATTTTCACTAGTGTCGGTCCGGAATGGGGTCGGTCTGACCACCGCTCCTCAAGTTTCCCTTCCGATATCTTTAGGTTTATATTTTTTTATACATACTAGAGAGTCCTAAAAGTCATCACGATTCGCCAAAAAAGAGGATACCACCTTTGAATTAGCCGAATGATTTTTGAGCAAAGTCGGTCAAGAATGGGGTCGCTCCGACCACCGCTCTTCAAGTTTCCCTTCCGATATCTTTCGGTTTATATTTATTTCACATAGTAAAGAGTCCTTTGAATTGGATGGATAATTTTTTAGCAAAGTCGATCCAGAATGGGGTCGCTCCGACCACCGCTCTTCAAGTTTCCCTTCCGACATCTTTCGGTTTATATTTTTTTTCATATAACAAAGAGTCCTAAAAGTCACCACCATTCGCCAAAAAAGAGGATACGACCTTTGAATTGGATGGATAATTTTTTAGCAAAGTCGATCCAGAATGGGGTCGCTCCGACCACCGCTCTTCAAGTTTCCCTTCCGATATCTTTCGGGTTATATTTTTTTTCATATACTAAAGAGTCCTAAAATTCATCACCATTCGTCAAAAAAAACGATACGACCTTCGAATTGGACGAACAATTTTTACCAGCGTCGGTGCAGAATGGCGTCGCTCTGACCACCGCTCCGCAAGTTTCCCTTTCGATATCTTTCGGTTTATATATTTTTTCACATACTAGAGAGTCCTAAAAGTCATTATGATTCGTTAAAAACAAGGATACGACCTTCGAATTGAACGAAAGATTTTTACTAGAGGCGTTCCAGAATAGGGTCGCACCGTCCACCGCTCCTCAAGTTTCCCTTCCGATATCTTTAGGTTCATATTTTTTTTTACATACTAGAGAGTCCCAAAAGTAATCACGATTAGCCAAAAAGCGGAAACGACTTTTGAATTGGACGAATGATTTTTACCAAAGTCGGTCCAGAATAGGGTCGCTCCAACCACCGCTCCTCAAGTTTCCCTTCCGATATCTTTCGGTTTATATTTTCTTTCACATACTAAAGAGTCCCAAAAGTCACCACGATTCGCTAAAAAAGAGGATACCTTTGTATTGGACGAATGATTTTGTAGCAAAGTCGGTCCACAATGGGGTCGCTCCAACCACCCGCTCCTCAAGTTTCCCTTCCGATATCTTTCGGTTTATAATTTTTTTTTACATACTAGAGAGTCCCGAAAGTAATCACGATTAGCCAAAAAGCGGAACGACCTTTGAATTGGACGAATGATTTTTACCACGGTCGGTCCAGAATGAGATCGCTCTGACCATAGCTCCTCACGTTTCCCTTCCGATATCTTTCGGTTTGTATTTTTCTTCACATACTAGAGAGCCCTACAAGTCATTATGATTCGTTAAAAAATAGGATACGACGTTCGAATTGAACGAAAGATTTTTACTAGAGTCGTTTCAGAATGGGGTCGCACCGACCACCGCTCCTCAAGTTTCCCTTCCGATATTTTTAGGTTTATATTTTTTTTTACATACTGAAGAGTCCTAAAAGTCACCCCGATTCGCCAAAAAAGAGGATACAATCTTCGAATTGAACGAAAGATTTTCACTAGCGTCGGTCCGGAATGGAGTTGCTCTGACCACCGCTCCTCAAGTTTCCCTTCCTAAATCTTTTGGTTTATATTTTTTTTCATATACTAAAGAGTCCTAAAAGTCATCACGATTCGTCATTAAAGATAATACGACCTTCGAATTAGACGAAAGATTTTTACCAGTGTCGGTCCAGAATGGGTTCGCTCCAACCACCGCTCCGCAAGTTTCCCTTCCGATATCTTTCAGTTTCTATTTTTTTCACATACTAGAGAGTCCCAAAAGTAACCACGATTCGCCAAAAAAGAGGATACGACCTTTGAATTAGACGAATGATTTTTTAGCAAAGTCGGTCAAGAATGGGGTCGCTCCGACCACCGCTCTTCAAGTTTCCCTTCCGATATCTTTCGGTTTATATTTTTTTCACATACTAAAGAGTCCTAAAAGTCACCACGATTTGCCAAAAAAGAGGAGACGACCTTTGAATTGGATGGATAATTTTTTAGCATAGTCGATCCAGAATGGGGTCGCTCCGACCACCCGCTCTTCAATTTTCCCTTCCGATATCTTTCGGTTTATATTTTTTTTCACATACTAAAGAGTCCTAAAAGTCACCACGATTCGCCAAAGAAGAGGATACGACCTTTGAATTAGATGGATAATTTTTTAGCATAGTCGATCCAGAATGGGGTCGCTCCGACCACCGCTCTTCAAGTTTCCCTTTCGATATCTTTCGGGATATATTTTTTTTCATATACTAAAGAGTCCTAAAAGTCATCACCATTCGTCAAAAAAAACGATACGACCTTCGAATTGGACGAACGATTTTTACCAGCGTCGGTCCAGAATGGCGTCGCTCTGACCACTGCTCCTCAAGTTTCCCTTCCGATATCTTTCGGATTATATTGTTTATTACATACTAGAGAGTCCTAAAAGTCATCACGATTCGTTAAAAAGAGGATACGACCTTCGAATTGAACGAAAGATTTTTACTAGAGTCGTTCCAGAATGGTGTCGCACCGACCACCGCTCCTCAAGTTTCCCTTCCGATATCTTTCGGTTTATATTTTTATTTACATACGAAAGAGTCCTAAAAGTCACCACGATTTGCCAAAAAAGAGGATACGACCTTTGAATTGGACGAATAATTTTTTACTGAAGTCGGTGCAGAATGGGGTCACTCTGACCACCGCTCCACAAGTTTCCCTTCCGATATCTTTCGGTTTATATATTTTTTTACATACTAGAGAGTCCTAAAAGTCATCACGATTCGTCAAAAAAGAGCATACGACCTTCGAATTGAACGAAAGATTTTCACTAGATTCGGGCCGGAATGGGGTCGCTCTGACCACCGCTCCTCAAGTTTCCCTTCCGATATCTTTCGGTTTACATTTTCTTTCACATACTAAAGAGTCCCAAAAGTCACCACCATTCGCCAAAAAAGAGGATACGACCTTTGATTGGACGAATGATTTTTTAGCAAAGTCGGTCCAGAATGGGGTCGCTCTGACCCGCGCTCCTCAAGTTTCCCTTCCGATATCTTTCGGTTTATATTTTTTTTTACATACTAGAAAGTCCCAAAAGTAATCACGATTTGCCAAAAAGCGGAAACGCCCTTCGAATTGGACGAAAGATTTTTACCAAAGCCGGTCCAGAATGGGGTCGCTCCGACCAACACCGCTCTTCAAGTTTCCCTTCCAATATCTTTGGGTTTCTATTTTTTTCACACACTAGAGAGTCCTAAAAGTCATAGGGATTCGTCAATAAAGATAATACGACCTTCGAATTGGACGAAAGATTGTTACCAGTGTCGGTCCAGAATGGGGTCGCTCCAACCACCGCTCCTCAAGTATCGTTTCCGATATCGTTCGGTTTATATTTTTTTTTCCATACTAGAGAGTCCCAAAAGTAATCACGATTAGCCAAAAAGCGGAAACGAGCTTTGAATTGGACGAATGATTTTTACCAAAGTCGGTCCAGAATGAGATCGTTCTGACCATAGCTCCTCACGTTTCCCTTCCGATATCTTTCGGTTTGTATTTTTTTCCACATACTAGAGAGCCCTAAAAGTCATTATGATTCATTAAAAAATAGGATACGACCTTCGAATTGAACGAAAGATTTTTAATAGAGTCGTTCCAGAATGGGGTCGCTCTGACCACCGCTCCTCAAGTTTCCCTTCCGATATTTTTAGGTTTATATTTTTTTTTACATACTGAAGAGTCCTCAAAGTCACCCCGAATCGCCAAAAAAGAGGATACCACCTTTGAATTGGACGAATAATTTTTTAGCAAAGTCGATCCAGAATGGGGTCGCTCTGACCACCGCTCCTCAAGTTTCCCTTCCGATATCTTTCAGTTTCTATTTTTTTCTCATACTAGAGAGTCCCGAAGGCACCACGATTCGCCAAAAAAGAGGATACCACCTTTAAATTGGACGAATGATTTTTTAGCAAAGTCGGTCCAGAATGGCGTCGCTCTGACAACTGCTCCTCAAGTTTCCCTTCCGATGTCTTTCGGATTATATATTTTTTTATATACTAGAGAGTCCTAAAAGTCATCACGATTCGTTAAAAAAGAGGATACGACCTTCGAATTGAACGAAAGATTTTCACTAGTGTCGGTCCGGAATGGGGTCGCTCTGACCACCGCTCCTCAAGTTTCCCTTCCGATATCATTAGGTTTGTATTTTTTTTTACATACTAAAGAGTGTTAAAAGTCACCCCGATTTCCCAAAAAAGAGGATACGACCTTTGAATTGGACGAATAATTTTTTACTAAATTCGGTCCAGAATGGGGTCACTCTGACCACCGCTCCTCAAGTTTCCCTTCCGATATCTTTCGGTTTATATTTTTTTTCACATACTAGAAAGTCCCAAAAGTAATCACGATTAGCCAAAAAGCGGAAACGACCTTTGAATTGGACGATTGATTTTTACCAATGTCGGTCCACAATGAGATCGCTCTGACCATAGCTCCTGACGTTTCCCTTCCGATATCTTTCGGTTTGTATTTTTTTTCACATACTAGAGAGCCCTAAAAGTCATCACGATTCGTTAAAAAGAGGATACGACCTTCGAATTGAACGAAAGATTTTCACTAGTGTCGGTCCGGAATGGGGTCGCTCTGACCACCGCTCCTCAAGTTTCCCTTCCGATATCTTTAGGTTTGTATTTTTTTTTACATACTAAAGAGTGTTAAAAGTCACCACGATTTCCCAAAAAAGAGGATACGACCTTTGAATTGGACGAATAATTTTTTACTAAAGTCGGTCCAGAATGGGGTCACTCTGACCACCGCTCCTCAAGTTTCCCTTCCGATATCTTTCGGTTTATATTTTTTTTCACATACTAGAAAGTCCCAAAAGTAATCTCGATTTGCCAAAAAGCGGAAACGACCTTCGAATTGGACGAAAGATTTTTACCAATGTCGGTCCAGAATGGGGTCGCTCCAACCACCGCTCTTCAAGTTTCCCTTCCGATATCTTTCGGGTTATATTTTTTTTCATATACTAAAGAGTCCTAAGAGTCATCGTCATTCATCAAAAAAAACGATACGACCTTCGAATTGGACGAACGATTTTTACCAGCGTCGGTCCAGAATGGCGTCGCTCTGACCACTGCTCCTCAAGATTCCCTTCCGATATCTTTCGGATTATATTTTTTTTACATACTAGAGAGTCCTAAATGTCATCACGATTCGTTAAAAAGAGGATACGACCTTCGAATTGAACGAAACATTTTTACTAGAGTCGTTCCAGTATAGGGTCGCACCGACCACCGCTCCTCAAGATTCCCTTCCGATATCTTTCGGATTATATTTTTTTTACATACTAGAGAGTCCTAAATGTCATCACGATTCGTTAAAAAGAGGATACGACCTTCGAATTGAACGAAACATTTTTACTAGAGTCGTTCCAGTATGGGGTCGCACCGACCACCGCTCCTCAAGATTCCCTTCCGATATCTTTCGGATTATATTTTTTTTACATACTAGAGAGTCCTAAATGTCATCACGATTCATTAAAAAGAGGATACGACCTTCGAATTGAACGAAACATTTTTACTAGAGTCGTTCCAGTATGGGGTCGCACCGACCACCCCTCCTCAAGTTTCCCTTCCGATATCTTTCGGTTTAGATTTTTTTTCACATACTCGAAAGTCCCAAAAGTAATCACGATTTGCCAAAAAGCGGAAACGACCTTCGAATTGGACGAAAGATTTTTACCAAAGCCGGTCCAGAATGGGGTCACTCTGACCACCGCTCCGCAAGTTTCCCTTTCGATATCTTTCGGTTTATATATTTTTTCACATACTAGAGAGTCCTAAAAGTCATTATGATTCGTTAAAAAATAGGATACGACTTCGAATTGAACGAAAGATTTTTACTAGAGGCGTTCCAGGATTGGGTCGCACCGTCCACCGCTCCTCAAGTTTCCCTTCCGATATCTTTAGGTTCATATTTTTTTTTACATACTGAAGCGTCCTAAGGTCACCACGATTTGCCAAAAAAGAGGATACGACCTTTGAATTGGACGAATAATTTTTTACTAAAGTCGGTCCAGAATGGGGTCACTCTGACCACCGCTCCGCAAGTTTCCCTTCCGATATCTTTCGGTTTATATTTTTTTTTACATACTAGAGAGTCCCAAAAGTAAGCACGATTAGCCAAAAGCGGAAACGTCCTTTGAATTGGACGAATGATTTTTACCAAAGTCGGTTCAGAATAGTGTCGCTCTGACACATATATTATATATTTTTTTAATACTAGAGAGTCCTAAAAGTCATCACGATTCGTCAAAAAAAAGGATACACCTTCGAATTGAACGAAAGATTTTCACTAGTGTCGGTCCGGAAAGGGGTCGGTCTGACCAACGCTCCTCAAGTTTCCCTTCCGATATCTTTCGGTTGATATTTTTTTATACGGACTAGAGAGCCCTAAAAGTCATTATGATTCGTTAAAAAATAGGATACGACCTTCGAATTGAACGAAAGATTTTTACAACAGTCGTTCCAGAATGGGGTCGCACCGACTACCGCTCCTCAAGTTTCCCTTCCGATATTTTTAGGTTTATATTTTTTTTTACATACTGAAGAGTCCTAAAAGTCACCCCGATTCGCCAAATAAGAGGATACGACCTTTGAATTGGACGAATAATTTTTTACTAAAGTCGGTCCAGAATGGGGTCACTCTGACCATCGCTCCTCAAGTTTCCCTTCCGATATCTTTCGGTTTATATTTTTTTTCACATACAAGAAAGTCCCAAAAGTAATCTCGATTTGCCAAAAAGCGGAAACGACCTTCGAATTGGACGAAAGATTTTTACCAAAGTCGGTCCAGAATGGGGTCGCGCTGACCACCGCTCCGCAAGTTTCCCTTTCGATATCTTTCGGTTTATATATTTTTTTACATACTAGAGAGTCCTAAAAGTTATCACGCTTCGTCGAAAAAGAGGATACCACCTTCGAATAGAACGAAAGATTTTCACTAGTGTCGGTCCGGAATGGGGTCGGTCTGACCACCGCTCCTCAAGTTTCCCTTCCGATATCTTTCGGTTGATATTTTTTTATACGTACTAGAGAGCCCTAAAAGTCATTATGATTCGTTAAAAAATAGGATACGACCTTCGAATTGAACGAAAGATTTTTACAACAGTCGTTCCAGAATGGGGTCGCACCGACTACCGCTCCTCAAGTTTCCCTTCCGATATTTTTAGGTTTATATTTTTTTTTACATACTGAAGAGTCCTAAAAGTCACCCCGATTCGCCAAATAAGAGGATACGACCTTTGAATTGGACGAATAATTTTTTACTAAAGTCGGTCCAGAATGGGGTCACTCTGACCACCGCTCCTCAAGTTTCCCTTCCTAAATCTTTCGGTTTATATTTTTTTTCATATACTAAAGAGTCCTAAGAGTCATCGTCATTCGTCAAAAAAAACGATACGACCTTCGAATTGGACGAACGATTTTTACCAGCGTCGGTCCGGAATGGGGTCGGTCTGACCACCGCTCCTCAAGTTTCCCTTCCGATATCTATAGGTTTATATTTTTTTATACATACTAGAGAGTCCTAAAAGTCATCACGATTCGCCAAAAAAGAGGATACCACCTTTGAATTAGCCGAATGATTTTTGAGCAAAGTCGGTCAAGAATGGGGTCGCTCCGACCACCGCTCTTCAAGTTTCCCTTCCGATATCTTTCGGTTTATATTTTTTTCACATAGTAAAGAGTCCTTTGAATTGGATGGATAATTTTTTAGCGAAGTCGATCCAGAATGGGGTCGCTCCGACCACCGCTCTTCAAGTTTCCCTTCCGACATCTTTCGGTTTATATTTTTTTTCACATAACAAAGAGTCCTGAAAGTCACCACCATTCGCCAAAAAAGAGGATACGACCTTTGAATTGGATGGATAATTTTTTAGCAAAGTCGATCCAGAATGGGGTCGCTCCGACCACCGCTCTTCAAGTTTACCTTCCGATATCTTTCGGGTTATATTTTTTTTCATA
This sequence comes from Oxytorus armatus, assembly GCA_958009045.1. NCBI lineage: Eukaryota > Metazoa > Arthropoda > Insecta > Hymenoptera > Ichneumonidae > Oxytorus > Oxytorus armatus. The sequence goes on along the minus strand of OY253747.1, from coordinate 6,182,205 downwards.
TACTAAAGAGTCCTAAAATTCATCACCATTGGTCAAAAAAAACGATACGACCTTCGAATTGGACGAACAATTTTTACCAGCGTCTGTCCAGAATGGCGTCGCTCTGACCACTGCTCCTCAAGATTCCCTTCCGATATCTTTCGGATTATATTTTTTTTACATACTAGAGAGTCCTAAATGTCATCACGATTCGTTAAAAAGAGGATACGACCTTCGAATTGAACGAAACATTTTTACTACAGTCGTTCCAGTATGGGGTCGCTCTGACCACCGCTCAGCAAGTTTCCCTTTCGATATCTTTCGGTTTATATATTTTTTCACATACTAGAGAGTCCTAAAAGTCATTATGATTCGTTAAAAAATAGGATACGACCTTCGAATTGAACGAAAGATTTTTACTAGAGGCGTTCCAGAATTGGGTCGCACCGTCCACCGCTCCTCAAGTTTCCCTTCCGATATCTTTAGGTTCATATTTTTTTTTACATACTGAAGCGTCCTAAGGTCACCACGCTTTGCCAAAAAAGAGGATACGACCTTTGAATTGGACGAATAATTTTTTACTAAAGTCGGTCCAGAATGGGGTCATTCTGACCACCGCTCCGCAAGTTTCCCTTCCGATATCTTTCGGTTTATATTTTTTTTTACATACTAGAGAGTCCCAAAAGTAAGCACGATTAGCCAAAAGCGGAAACGTCCTTTGAACTGGACGAATGATTTTTACCAAAGTCGGTTCAGAATAGTGTCGCTCTGACACATATATTATATATTTTTTTAATACTAGAGAGTCCTAAAAGTCATCACGATTCGTCAAAAAAGAGGATACACCTTCGAATTGAACAAAAGATTTTCACTAGTGTCGGTCCGGAAAGGGGTCGGTCTGACCACCGCTCCTCAAGTTTCCCTTCCGATATCTTTCGGTTGATATTTTTTTATACGTACTAGAGAGCCCTAAAAGTCATTATGATTCGTTAAAAAATAGGATACGACCTTCGAATTGAACGAAAGATTTTTACTACAGTCGTTCCAGAATGGGGTCGCACCGACTACCGCTCCTCAAGTTTCCCTTCCAATCGTTTTAGGTTTATATTTTTTTTTACATACTGAAGAGTCCTAAATGTCACCCCGATTCGCCAAATAAGAGGATACGACCTTTGAATTGGACGAATAATTTTTTACTAAAGTCGGTCCAGAATGGGGACACTCTGCCCACCGCTCCACAAGTTTCCCTTTCAATATCTTTCGGTTTATATATTTTTTTACATACTAGAGACTCCTAAAAGTCATCACGCTTCGTCAAAAAAGAGGATACCACCTTCGAATTGAACGAAAGATTTTCACTAGTGTCGGTCCGGAATGGGGTCGCTCTGACCCCCGCTCCTCAAGTTTCCCTTCCGATATCTTTCGGTTTATATTTTTTTCACATACTAACGAGTCCTAAAAGTCACCAGGATTCGCCAAAAAAGAGTATACGACCTTCGAATTGAACGAAAGATTTTCACTAGAGTCGGTCCGGAATGGGGTCGCTCTGACCACCGCTCTTCAAGTTTCCCTTCCGATATCTTTCGGGTTATATATTTTTTCATATACTAAAGAGTCCCAAAAGTCATCACGATTCGTTAAAAAGAGGATACGACCTTCGAATTAAACGAAAGATTTTCACTAGTGTCGGTCCGGAATGGGGTCGATCTGACCACCGCTCCTCAAGTTTCCCTTCCGATATCTTTAGGTTTGTATTTTTTTTTACATACTAAAGAGTCCCAAAAGTCACCGCGATTCGCCAAAAAAGAGGATACGACCTTTGAATTGGACGAATGATTTTTTAGCAAAGTCGGTCCGGAATGGGGTCGCTATGACCACCGCTCTTCAAGTTTCCCTTCCGATATCTTTCGGTTTATATTTTCTTTCACATACTAAAGAGTACCAAAAGTCACCGCGATTCGCCAAAAAAGAGGATACGACCTTTGAATTGGATGGATAATTTTTTAGCAAAGTCGATCCAGATTGGGGTCGCTCCGAACACCGCTCTTCAAGTTTCCCTTCCGATATCTTTCGGGTTATATTTTTTTTCATATACTAAAGAGTCCTAAAAGTCATCACGATTCGTTAAAAAGAGGATACGACCTTCGAATTGAACGAAAGATTTTCACTAGTGTCGGTCCGGAATGGGGTCGCTCTGACCACCGCTCCTCAAGTTTCCCTTCCGATATCTTTAGGTACATATTTTTTTTTAAATACTAAAGAGTCTTAAAAGTCACCACGATTTGCCAAAAAAGAGGATACGACCTTTGAATTGGACGAAAATTTTTTTACTAAAGTCGGTCCAGAATGGGGTCACTCTGACCACCGCTCCTCAAGTTTCACTTCCGATATCTTTCGGTTTATATTTTTTTTCACATACTAGAAAGTCCCAAAAGTAATCACGATTTGCCAAAAAGCGGAAACGACCTTCGAATTGGACGAAAGATTTTTACCAAAGCCGGTCCAGAATGGGGTCGCTCCGACCACCGCTCTTCAAGTTTCCCTTCCAATATCTTTCGGTTTCTATTTTTTTTCACACACTAGAGAGTCCTAAAAGTCATCAGGATTCGTCGATAAAGATAATACGACCTTCGAATTGGACGAAAGATTTTTACCAGTGTCGGTCCAGAATGGGGTCGCTCCAACCACCGCTCGTCAAGTATCCTTTCCGATATCGTTCGGTTTATATTTTTTTTTACATACTAGAGAGTCCCAAAAGTAATCATGATTAGCCAAAAAGCGGAAACGACCTTGGGATTGGACGAATGATTTTTACCAAAGTCGGTCCAGAATGAGATCGCTCTGACCATAACTCCTCACGTTTCCCTTCCGATATCTTTCGGTTTGTATTTTTTTTCACATACTAGAGAGCCCTACAAGTCATTATGATTCGTTAAAAAATAGGATACGACCTTCGAATTCAACGAAAGATTTTTGCTAGAGTCGTTCTAGAATGGGGTCGCACCGACCACCGCTCCTCAAGTTTCCCTTCCGATATTTTTAGGTTTATATTTTTTTTTACATACTAGATAGTCCTAAAAGTCACCCCGATTCGCCAAATAAGAGGATACGACCTTTGAATTGGACGAATAATTTTTTACTAAAGTCGGTCCAGAATGGGGTCACTCTGACGACCGATCCGCAAGTTTCCCTTTCGATATCTTTCGGTTTATATATTTTTTTACATACTAGAGACTCCTAAAAGTCATCACGCTTTATCAACAAAGAGGATACCACCTTCGAATTGAACGAAAGATTTTCACTAGTGTCGGTCCGGAATGGGGTCGGTCTGAACCCCGCTCCTCATGTTTTCCATCCGATATCTTTCGGTTTGTATTTTTTTATACATACTAGAGAGTCCTAAAAGTCATCACGATTCGCCAAAAAAGAGGATAGCACCTTTGAATTAGACGAATGATTTTTTAGCAAAGTCGGTCAAGAATGGGGTCGCTCCGACCACCGCTCTTCAAGTTTCCCTTCCGATATCTTTCGGTTTATATTTTTTTACACATACTAAAGAGTACTAAAAGTCACCACCATTCGCCAAAAAAGATGATACGACCTTCGAATTGGATGGATAATTTTTTAGCAAAGTCGATCCAGAATGGGGTCGCTCCGACCACCGCTCTTCAAGTTTGCCTTCTGATATCTCTCGGGTTATATTTTTTTTCATATAATAAAGAGTCCTAAAAGTCATCACCATTCGTCAAAAAAAAACGATACGACCTTCGAATTGGACGAACAATTTTTACCAGCGTCGGTCCAGAATGGCGTCGGTCTGACCCCCGCTCCTCAAGTTTCCCTTCCGATATCTTTCGTTTTATATTTTTTTCACATACTAAAGAGTCCTAAAAGTCACCAGGATTCGCCAAAAAAGAGGATACGACCTTCGAATTGAACTAAAGATTTTCACTAGAGTCGGTCCGGATTGGGGTCGCTCTGAACACCGCTCTTCAAGTTTCCCTTCCGATATCTTTCGGTTTATATTTTCTTTCACATACTAAAGAGTCCCAAAAGTCACCACGATTCGCCAAAAAAGAGGATACGACCTTTGAATTGGACGAACGATTTTTTAGCAAAGTCGGTCCGGAATGGGGTCGCTCTGACCACCGCTCTTCAAGTTTCCCTTCCGATATCTTTCGGGTTATATTTTTTTTCATATACTAAAGAGTCCTAAAAGTCATCACGATTCGTTGAAAAGAGGATACGACCTTCGAATTGAACGAAAGATTTTCACTAGTGTCGGTCCGGAATGGGGCCGCTCTGACCACCGCTCCTCAAGTTTCCCTTCCGATATCTTTAGGTTTGTATTTTTTTTTACATACTAAAGAGTGTTAAAAGTCACCAAGATTTCCCAAAAAAGAGGATACGACCTTTGAATTGGCCGAATAATTTTTTACTAAAGTCGGTCCAGAATGGGGTCACTCTGACCACCGCTCCTCAAGTTTCCCTTCCGATATCTTTCGGTTTATATTTTTTTTCACATACAAGAAAGTCCCAAAAGTAATCGCGATTTGCCAAAAAGCGGAAACGACATTCGAATTGGACGAAAGATTTTTACCAAAGTCGGTCCAGAATGGGGTCGCTCCAACCACCTCTCTTCAAGTTTCCCTTCCGATATCTTTCGGGTTATATTTTTTTTCATATACTAAAGAGTCCTAAGAGTCATCGTCATTCGTCAAAAAAAACGATACGACCTTCGAATTGGACGAACGATTTTTACCAGCGTCGGTCCAGAATGGCGTCGCTCTGACCACTGCTCCTCAAGAATCCCTTCCGATATCTTTCGGATTATATTTTTTTTACATACTAGAGAGTCCTAAATGTCATCATGATTCGTTAAAAAGAGGATACGACCTTCGAATTGAACGAAACATTTTTACTACAGTCGTTCCAGTATGGGGTCGCACCGACCACCGCTCCTCAAGTTTCCCTTCCGATATCTTTCGGTTTAGATTTTTTTTCACATACTCGAAAGTCCCAAAAGTAATCACGATTTGCCAAAAAGCGGAAACCACCTTCGAATTGGACGAAAGATTTTTACCAAAGCCGATCCAGAATGGGGTCGCTCCGACCACCGCTCTTCAAGTTTCCCTTCCAATATCTTTCGGTTTCTATTTTTTTTCACATACTAAAGAGTCCTAAAAGTCACCACGATTTGCCAAACAAGAGGAGACGACCTTTGAATTGGACGAATAATTTTTTAGCAAAGTCGGTCCAGAATGGGGTCACTCTGACCACCGCTCCGCAAGTTTCCCTTTCGATATCTTTCAGTTTATATATTTTTTTACATACTAGAGAGTCCTAAAAGTTATCACGCTTCGTCGAAAAAGAGGATACCACCTTCGAATAGAACGAAAGATTTTCACTAATGTCGGTCCGGAATGGGGTCGGTCTGACCACCGCTCCTCAAGTTTCCCTTCCGATATCTATAGGTTTATATTTTTTTATACATACTAGAGAGTCCTAAAAGTCATCACGATTCGCCAAAAAAGAGGATACCACCTTTGAATTAGCCGAATGATTTTTGAGCAAAGTCGGTCAAGAATGGGGTCGCTCCGACCACCGCTCTTCAAGTTTCCCTTCCGATATCTTTCGGTTTATATTTTTTTCACATAGTAAAGAGTCCTTTGAATTGGATGGATAATTTTTTAGCGAAGTCGATCCAGAATGGGTTCGCTCCGAACACCGCTCTTCAAGTTTCCCTTCCGACATCTTTCGGTTTATATTTTTTTTCACATAACAAAGAGTCCTGAAAGTCACCACCATTCGCCAAAAAAGAGGATACGACCTTTGAATTGGATGGATAATTTTTTAGCAAAGTCGATCCAGAATGGGGTCGCTCCGACCACCGCTCTTCAAGTTTACCTTCCGATATCTTTCGGGTTATATTTTTTTTCATATACTAAAGAGTCCTAAAATTCATCACCATTGGTCAAAAAAAACGATACGACCTTCGAATTGGACGAACAATTTTTACCAGCGTCTGTCCAGAATGGCGTCGCTCTGACCACCGCTCCGCAAGTTTCCCTTTCGATATCTTTCGGTTTATATATTTTTTCACATACTAGAGAGTCCTAAAAGTCATCATGATTCGTTAAAAAATAGGATACGACCTTCGAATTGAACGAAAGATTTTTACTAGAGGCGTTCCAGAATTGGGTCGCACCGTCCACCGCTCCTCAAGTTTCCCTTCCGATATCTTTAGGTTCATATTTTTTTTTACATATTGAAGCGTCCTAAGGTCACCACGCTTTGCCAAAAAAGAGGATACGACCTTTGAATTGGACGAATAATTTTTTACTAAAGTCGGTCCAGAATGGGGTCACTCTGACCACCGCTCCGCAAGTTTCCCTTCCGATATCTTTCGGTTTATATTTTTTTTTACATACTAGAGAGTCCCAAAAGTAAGCACGATTAGCCAAAAGCGGAAACGTCGTTTGAATTGGACGAATGATTTTTACCAAAGTCGGTTCAGAATAGTGTCGCTCTGACACATATATTATATATTTTTTTAATACTAGAGAGTCCTAAAAGTCATCACGATTCGTCAAAAAAGAGGATACACCTTCGAATTGAACAAAAGATTTTCACTAGTGTCGGTCCGGAAAGGGGTCGGTCTGACCACCGCTCCTCAAGTTTCCCTTCCGATATCTTTCGGTTGATATTTTTTTATACGTACTAGAGAGCCCTAAAAGTCATTATGATTCGTTAAAAAATAGGATACGACCTTCGAATTGAACGAAAGATTTTTACTACAGTCGTTCCAGAATGGGGTCGCACCGACCACCGCTCCTCAAGTTTCCCTTCCGATATTTTTAGGTTTATATTTTTTTTTACATACTGAAGAGTCCTAAATGTCACCCCGATTCGCCAAATAAAAGGATACGACCTTTGAATTGGACGAATAATTTTTTACTAAAGTCGGTCCAGAATGGGGTCACTCTGACGACCGATCCGCAAGTTTCCCTTTCGATATCTTTCGGTTTATATATTTTTTTACATACTAGAGACTCCTAAAAGTCATCACGCTTTATCAACAAAGAGGATACCACCTTCGAATTGAACGAAAGATTTTCACTAGTGTCGGTCCGGAATGGGGTCGGTCTGAACCCCGCTCCTCATGTTTCCCATCCGATATCTTTCGGTTTGTATTTTTTTATACATACTAGAGAGTCCTAAAAGTCATCACGATTCGCCAAAAAAGAGGATAGCACCTTTGAATTAGACGAATGATTTTTTAGCAAAGTCGGTCAAGAATGGGGTCGCTCCGACCACCGCTCTTCAAGTTTCCCTTCCGATATCTTTCGGTTTATATTTTTTTACACATACTAAAGAGTACTAAAAGTCACCACCATTCGCCAAAAAAGATGATACGACCTTCGAATTGGATGGATAATTTTTTAGCAAAGTCGATCCAGAATGGGGTCGCTCCGACCACCGCTCTTCAAGATTGCCTTCTGATATCTCTCGGGTTATATTTTTTTTCATATAATAAAGAGTCCTAAAAGTCATCACCATTCGTCAAAAAAAAACGATACGACCTTCGAATTGGACGAACAATTTTTACCAGCGTCGGTCCAGAATGGCGTCGCTCTGACCACCGCTCCGCAAGTTTCCCTTTCGATATCTTTCGGTTTATATATTTTTTCACATACTAGAGAGTCCTAAAAGTCATTATGATTCGTTAAAAAATAGGATACGACCTTCGAATTGAACGAAAGATTTTTACTAGAGGCGTTCCAGAATTGGGTCGCACCGTCCACCGCTCCTCAAGTTTCCCTTCGGATATCTTTAGGTTCATATTTTTTTTTACATACTAAAGCGTCCTAAGGTCACCACGATTTGCCAAAAAAGATGATACGACCTTTGAATTGGACGAATAATTTTTTACTAAAGTCGGTCCAGAATGGGGTCACTCTGACCACCGCTCCGCAAGTTTCCCTTCCGATATCTTTCGGTTTATATTTTTTTTTTACATACTAGAGAGTCCCAAAAGAAAGCAGGATTAGTCAAAAGCGGAAACGTCATTTGAATTGGACGAATGATTTTTACCAAAGTCGGTTCAGAATAGTGTCGCTCTGACACATATATTATATATTTTTTTAATACTAGAGAGTCCTAAACGTCATCACGATTCGTCAAAAAAGAGGATACACCTTCGAATTGAACGAAAGATTTTCACTAGTGTCGGTCCGGAATGGGGTCGGTCTGACCCCCGCTCCTCAAGTTTCCCTTCCGATATCTTTCGGTTTATATTTTTTTCACATACTAACGAGTCCTAAAAGGCACCAGGATTCGCCAAAAAAGAGGATACGACCTTCGAATTGAACGAAAGATTTTCACTAGAGTCGGTCCGGAATGGGGTCGCTCTGACCACCGCTCTTCAAGTTTCCCTTCCGATATCTTTCGGTTTATATTTTCTTTCACATACTAAAGAGTCCCAAAAGTTACCACGATTCGCTAAAAAAGAGGATACGACCTTTGAATTGGACGAATGATTTTATAGCAAAGTCGGTCCAGAATGGGGTCGCTCCAACCACCGCTCCTCAAGTTTCCCTTCCGATATCTTTCGGTTTATATATTTTTTTCACATACTAGAAAGTCCCAAAAGTAATCACGATTGGCCAAAAAGCGGAAACGACTTTTGAATTGGACGAATGATTTTTACCAATGTCGGTCCAGAATAGGGTCGCTCCAACCACCGCTCCTCAAGTTTCCCTTCCGATATCTTTCGGTTCATATATTCTTTCACATACTAAAGAGTCCCAAAAGTCACCACGATTCGCCAAAAAAGAGGATACGACCTTCGAATTGAACGAAAGATTTTCACTAGAGTCGGTCCGGAATGGGGTCGCTCTGACCACCGCTCTTCAAGTTTCCCTTCCGATATCTTTCGGTTTATATTTTTTTCACATACTAACGAGTCCTAAAAGTCACCAGGATTCGCCAAAAAAGAGGATACGACCTTCGAATTGAACGAAAGATTTTCACTAGAGTCGGTCCGGAATGGGGTCGCTCTGACCACCGCTCTTCAAGTTTCCCTTCCGATATCTTTCGGTTTATATTTTCTTTCACATACTAAAGAGTCCCAAAAGTCACCACGATTCGCCAAAAAAGAGGATACGACCTTTGAATTGGACGAATGATTTTTTAGCAAAGTCGGTCCGGAATGGGGTCGCTCTGACCACCGCTCTTCAAGTTTCCCTTCCGATATCTTTCGGGTTATATTTTTTTTCATATACTAAAGAGTCCTAAAAGTCATCACGATTCGTTAAAAAGAGGATACGACCTTCGAATTGAACGAAAGATTTTCACTAGTGTCGGTCCGGAATGGGGTCGCTCTGACCACCGCTCCTCAAATTTCCCTTCCGATATCTTTAGGTTTGTATTTTTTTTTACATACTAAAGAGTGTTAAAAGTCACCACGATTTCCCAAAAAAGAGGATACGACCTTTGAATTGGACGAATAATTTTTTACTAAAGTCGGTCCAGAATGGGGTCACTCTGACCACCGCTCCTCAAGTTTCCCTTCCGATATCTTTCGGTTTGTATTTTTTTTCACATACTAGAGAGCCCTACAAGTCATTATGATTCGTTAAAAAATAGGATACGACCTTCGAATTGAACGAAAGATTTTTGCTAGAGTCGTTCTAGAATGGGGTCGCACCGACCACCGCTCCTCAAGTTTCCCTTCCGATATTTTTAGGTTTATATTTTTTTTTACATACTGAAGAGTCCTAAATGTCACCCCGATTCGCCAAATAAAAGGATACGACCTTTGAATTGGACGAATAATTTTTTACTAAAGTCGGTCCAGAATGGGGTCACTCTGACGACCGATCCGCAAGTTTCCCTTTCGATATCTTTCGGTTTATATATTTTTTTACATACTAGAGACTCCTAAAAGTCATCACGCTTTATCAACAAAGAGGATACCACCTTCGAATTGAACGAAAGATTTTCACTAGTGTCGGTCCGGAATGGGGTCGGTCTGAACCCCGCTCCTCATGTTTCCCATCCGATATCTTTCGGTTTGTATTTTTTTATACATACTAGAGAGTCCTAAAAGTCATCACGATTCGCCAAAAAAGAGGATAGCACCTTTGAATTAGACGAATGATTTTTTAGCAAAGTCGGTCAAGAATGGGGTCGCTCCGACCACCGCTCTTCAAGTTTCCCTTCCGATATCTTTCGGTTTATATTTTTTTACACATACTAAAGAGTACTAAAAGTCACCACCATTCGCCAAAAAAGATGATACGACCTTCGAATTGGATGGATAATTTTTTAGCAAAGTCGATCCAGAATGGGGTCGCTCCGACCACCGCTCTTCAAGTTTGCCTTCTGATATCTCTCGGGTTATATTTTTTTTCATGTAATAAAGAGTCCTAAAAGTCATCACCATTCGTCAAAAAAAAACGATACGACCTTCGAATTGGACGAACAATTTTTACCAGCGTCGGTCCAGAATGGCGTCGCTCTGACCACCGCTCCGCAAGTTTCCCTTTCGATATCTTTTGGTTTATATATTTTTTCACATACTAGAGAGTCCTAAAAGTCATTATGATTCGTTAAAAAATAGGATACGACCTTCGAATTGAACGAAAGATTTTTACTAGAGGCGTTCCAGAATTGGGTCGTACCGTCCACCGCTCCTCAAGTTTCCCTTCGGATATCTTTAGGTTCATATTTTTTTTTACATACTAAAGCGTCCTAAGGTCACCACGATTTGCCAAAAAAGATGATACGACCTTTGAATTGGACGAATAATTTTTTACTAAAGTCGGTCCAGAATGGGGTCACTCTGACCACCGCTCCGCAAGTTTCCCTTCCGATATCTTTCGGTTTATATTTTTTTTTACATACTAGAGAGTCCCAAAAGAAAGCAGGATTAGTCAAAAGCGGAAACGTCATTTCAATTGGACGAATGATTTTTACCAAAGTCGGTTCAGAATAGTGTCGCTCTGACACATATATTATATATTTTTTTAATACTAGAGAGTCCTAAACGTCATCACGATTCGTCAAAAAAGAGGATACACCTTCGAATTGAACGAAAGATTTTCACTAGTGTCGGTCCGGAATGGGGTCGGTCTGACCCCCGCTCCTCAAGTTTCCCTTCCGATATCTTTCGGTTTATATTTTTTTCACATACTAACGAGTCCTAAAAGTCACCAGGATTCGCCAAAAAAGAGGATACGACCTTCGAATTGAACGAAAGATTTTCACTAGAGTCGGTCCGGAATGGGGTCGCTCTGACCACCGCTCTTCAAGTTTCCCTTCCGATATCTTTCGGTTTATATTTTCTTTCACATACTAAAGAGTCCCAAAAGTTACCACGATTCGCTAAAAAAGAGGATACGACCTTTGAATTGGACGAATGATTTTATAGCAAAGTCGGTCCAGAATGGGGTCGCTCCAACCACCGCTCCTCAAGTTTCCCTTCCGATATCTTTCGGTTTATATATTTTTTTCACATACTAGAAAGTCCCAAAAGTAATCACGATTGGCCAAAAAGCGGAAACGACTTTTGAATTGGACGAATGATTTTTACCAATGTCGGTCCAGAATAGGGTCGCTCCAACCACCGCTCCTCAAGTTTCCCTTCCGATATCTTTCGGTTCATATATTCTTTCACATACTAAAGAGTCCCAAAAGTCACCACGATTCGCCAAAAAAGAGGATACGACCTTCGAATTGAACGAAAGATTTTCACTAGAGTCGGTCCGGAATGGGGTCGCTCTGACCACCGCTCTTCAAGTTTCCCTTCCGATATCTTTCGGTTTATATTTTTTTCACATACTAACGAGTCCTAAAAGTCACCAGGATTCGCCAAAAAAGAGGATACGACCTTCGAATTGAACGAAAGATTTTCACTAGAGTCGGTCCGGAATGGGGTCGCTCTGACCACCGCTCTTCAAGTTTCCCTTCCGATATCTTTCGGTTTATATTTTCTTTCACATACTAAAGAGTCCCAAAAGTCACCACGATTCGCCAAAAAAGAGGATACGACCATTGAATTGGACGAATGATTTTTTAGCAAAGTCGGTCCGGAATGGGGTCGCTCTGACCACCGCTCTTCAAGTTTCCCTTCCGATATCTTTCGGGTTATATTTTTTTTCATATACTAAAGAGTCCTAAAAGTCATCACGATTCGTTAAAAAGAGGATACGACCTTCGAATTGAACGAAAGATTTTCACTAGTGTCGGTCCGGAATGGGGTCGCTCTGACCACCGCTCCTCAAATTTCCCTTCCGATATCTTTAGGTTTGTATTTTTTTTTACATACTAAAGAGTGTTAAAAGTCACCACGATTTCCCAAAAAAGAGGATACGACCTTTGAATTGGACGAATAATTTTTTACTAAAGTCGGTCCAGAATGGGGTCACTCTGACCACCGCTCCTCAAGTTTCCCTTCCGATATCTTTCGTTTTATATTTTTTTTCACATACTAGAAAGTCCCAAAAGTAATCTCGATTTGCCAAAAAGCGGAAACGACCTTCGAATTGGACGAAAGATTTTTACCAAAGTCGGTCCAGAATGGGGTCGCTCCAACCACCGCTCTTCAAGTTTCCCTTCCGATATCTTTCGGGTTATATTTTTTTTCACATACTAAAGAGTCCTAAAAATCACCACGATTTGCCAAAAAAGAGGAGACGACCTTTGAATTGGACGAATAATTTTTTAGCAAAGTCGGTCCAGAATGGGGTCACTCTGACCACCGCTCCGCAAGTTTCCCTTTCGATATCTTTCGGTTTATATATTTTTTTACATACTAGAGAGTCCTAAAAGTTATCACGCTTCGTCGAAAAAGAGGATACCACCTTCGAATAGAACGAAAGATTTTGACTAGTGTCGGTCCGGAATGGGGTCGGTCTGACCACCGCTCCTCAAGTGTCCCTTCCGATATCTTTAGGTTTATATTCTTTTATACATACTAGAGAGTCCTAAAAGTCATCACGATTCGCCAAAAAAGAGGATACCACCTTTGAATTAGCCGAATGATTTTTGAGCAAAGTCGGTCAAGAATGGGGTCGCTCCGACCACCGCTCTTCAAGTTTCCCTTCCGATATCTTTCGGTTTATATTTTTTTCACATAGTAAAGAGTCATTTGAATTGGATGGATAATTTTTTAGCAAAGTCGATCCAGAATGGGGTCGCTCCGACCACCGCTCTTCAAGTTTCCCTTCCGACATCTTTCGGTTTATATTTATTTCACATACTAAAGAGTCCTAAAAGTCACCACGATTCGCCAAAAAAGAGGATACGACCTTTGAATTGGATGGATAATTTTTTAGCAAAGTCGATCCAGAATGGGGTGGATCCGACCACCGCTCTTCAAGTTTCCCTTCCGATATCTTTCGGGTTATATTTTTTTTCATATACTAAAGAGTCCTAAAAGTCATCACGATTCGTTAAAAAGAGGATACGACCTTTGAATTGGATGGATAATTTTTTAGCAAAGTCGATCCAGAATGGGGTCGCTCCGACCACCGCTCTTCAAGTTTCCCTTCCGATATCTTTCGGTTCATATTTTTTTTCACAAACTAAAGAGTCCTAAAAGTCACCACGATTCGCCAAAAAAGAGGATACGACCTTTGAATTGGATGGATAATTTTTTAGCAAAGTCGATCCAGAATGGGGTCGCTCCGACCACCGCTCTTCAAGTTTCCCTTCCGATATCTTTCGGTTCATATTTTTTTTCACATACTAAAGAGTCCTAAAAGTCACTACGATTTGCCAAAAAAGAGGGGTCCGACCTTTGAATTGGATGGATAATTTTTTAGCAAAGTCGATCCAGAATGAAGTCGCTCCGACCACGGCTCTTCAAGTTTCCCTTCCGATATCTTTCGGTTCATATTTTTTTTCACATACTAAAGAGTCCTAAAAGTCACCACGATTTGCCAAAAAAGAGGATACGACCTTTGAATTGGACGAATAATTTATTACTAAAGTCGATCCAGAATGGGGTCGGTCTGACCCCTGCTCCTCAAGTTTCCCTTCCGATATCTTTCGGTTTATATTTTTTTCACATACTAAAGAGTCCTAAAAGTCACCAGGATTCGCCAAAAAAGAGGATACGACCTTCGAATTGAACGAAAGATTTTCACTAGAGTCGGTCCGGAATGGGGTCGCTCTGACCACCGCTCCTCAAGTTTCCCGTCCGATATCTTTCGGTTTATATTTTCTTTCACATACTAAAGAGTCCCAAAAGTTACCACGATTCTTCAAAAAAGAGGATACGACCTTTGAATTGGACGAATGATTTTTACCAAAGTCGGTCCAGAATGAGTTCGCACTGACCATAGCTCCACACGTTTCCCTTCCGATATCTTTCGGTTTGTATTTTTTTTCACATACTAGAGAGCCCTAAAAGTCATTATGATTCGTTAAAAAATAGGATACGACCTTTGAATTGGACGAATGATTTTTTAGCAAAGTCGGTCCAGAATGGGGTCGCTCCAACCACCGCTCCTCAAGTTTCCCTTCCGATATTTTTAGGTTTATATTTTTTTTTACATACTGAAGAGTCCTAAAAGTCACCCCGATTCGCTAAAAAAGAGGATACGATCTTCGAATTGAACGAAAGATTTTCACTAGAGTGGGTCCGGAATGGTGTCGCTCTGACCATCGCTCCTCAAGTTTCCCTTCCTAAATCTTTCGGTTTATATTTGTTTTCATATACTAAAGAGTCCTAAAAGTCATCACGATTCGTCATTAAAGATAATACGACCTTCGAATTAGACGAAAGATTTTTACCAGTGTCGGTCCAGAATGGGTTCGCTCCAACCACCGCTCCGCAAGTTTCCCTTCCGATATCTTTCAGTTTCTATTTTTTTCACATACTAGAGAGTCCCAAAAGTAACCACGATTCGCCAAAAAAGAGGATACGACCTTTGAATTAGACGAATGATTTTTTAGCAAAGTCGGTCAAGAATGGGGTCGCTCCGACCACCGCTCTTCAAGTTTCCCTTCCGATATCTTTCGGTATATATTTTTTTTCACAAACTAAAGATTCCTAAAAGTCACCACGATTCGCCAAAGAAGAGGATACGACCTTTGAATTGGATGGATAATTTTTTAGCAAAGTCGATCCAGAATGGGGTCGCTCCGACCACCGCTCTTCAAGTTTCCCTTCCGATATCTTTCGGGTTATATTTTTTTTCATATACTAAAGAGTCCTAAAAGTCATCACCATTCGTCAAAAAAAACGATACGAACTTCGAATTGGACGAACGATTTTTACCAGCGTCGGTCCAGAATGGCGTCGCTCTGACCACTGCTCCTCAAGTTTCCCTTCCGATATCTTTCGGATTATATTGTTTTTTACATACTAGATAGTCCTAAAAGTCATCACGATTCGTTAAAAAGAGGATACGACCTTCGAATTGAAAGAAAGATTTTTACTAGAGTCGTTCCAGAATGGTGTCGCACCGACCACCGCTCCTCAAGTTTCCCTTCCGATATCTTTCGGTTTATATTTTTATTTACATACTAAAGAGTCCTAAAAGTCACCACGATTTGCCAAAAAAGAGGATACGATCTTTGAATTGGACGAATAATTTTTTACTGAAGTCGGTGCAGAATGGGGTCACTCTGACCACCGCTCCACAAGTTTCCCTTCCGATATCTTTCGGTTTATATATTTTTTTACATACTAGAGAGTCCTAAAAGTCATCACGATTCGTCAAAAAAGAGCATACGACCTTCGAATTGAACGAAAGATTTTCACTAGATTCGGCCCGGAATGGGGTCGCTCTGACCACCGCTCCTCAAGTTTCCCTTCCGATATCTTTCGGTTTACATTTTCTTCCACATACTAAAGAGTCCCAAAAGTCACCACGATTCGCCAAAAAAGAGGATACGACCTTTGAATTGGACGGGTGATTTTTTAGCAAAGTCGGTCCAGAATGAGGTCGGCCCAACCACCGCTCCTCAAGTTTCCCTTCCGATATCTTTCGGGTTATATTTTTTTTCATATACTAAAGAGTCCTAAAAGTCATCACGATTCGTTAAAAAGAGGATACGACCTTTGAATTGGATGGATAATTTTTTAGCAAAGTCGATCCAGAATGGGGTCGCTCCGACCACCGCTCTTCAAATTTCCCTTCCGATATCTTTCGGTTCATATTTTTTTTCACAAACTAAAGAGTCCTAAAAGTCACCACGATTCGCCAAAAAAGAGGATACGACCTTTGAATTGGATGGATAATTTTTTAGCAAAGTCGATCCAGAGTGGGGTCGCTCCGACCACCGCTCTTCAAGTTTCCCTTCCGATATCTTTCGGTTCATATTTTTTTTCACATACTAAAGAGTCCTAAAAGTCACCACGATTTGCCAAAAAAGAGGATACGACCTTTGAATTGGACGAATAATTTATTACTAAAGTCGATCCAGAATGGGGTCGGTCTGACCCCTGCTCCTCAAGTTTCCCTTCCGATATCTTTCGGTTTATATTTTTTTCACATACTAAAGAGTCCTAAAAGTCACCAGGATTCGCCAAAAAAGAGGATACGACCTTCGAATTGAACGAAAGATTTTCACTAGAGTCGGTCCGGAATGGGGTCGCTCTGACCACCGCTCCTCAAGTTTCCCGTCCGATATCTTTCGGTTTATTTTTTCTTTCACATACTAAAGAGTCCCAAAAGTTACCACGATTCTTCAAAAAAGAGGATACGACCTTTGAATTGGACGAATGATTTTTTAGCAAAGTCGGTCCAGAATGGGGTCGCTCCAACCACCGCTCCTCAAGTTTCCCTTCCAATATCTTTCGGTTTATATTTTTTTTTACATACTAGAGAGTCCCAAAAGTAAGCACGATCAGCCAAAAAGCGGAAACGACCTTTGAATTGGACCAATGATTTTTACCAAAGTCGGTTCAGAATAGGGTCGCTCTGACCAAAGCTGCTCAAGTTTCCCTTCCGATATCTTATGGTTTATATATTTTTTTACATACTAGAGAGTCCTAAAAGTCATCACGATTCGTCAAAAAAGAGGATACCACCTTCGAATTGAACGAAAGATTTTCACTAGAGTCGGTCCGGAATGGGGTCGCTCTGACCACCGCTCCTCAAGTTTCCCTTCCGATATCTTTAGGTTCATATATTTTTTCACATACTAGAGAGTCCTAAAAGTCATTATAATTCGTTAAAAAATAGGATACGACCTTCGAATTGAACGAAAGATTTTTACTAGAGGCGTTCCAGAATTGGGTCGCACCGTCCACCGCTCTTCAAGTTTCCCTTCCGATATCTTATGGTTTATATATTTTTTTACATACTAGAGAGTCCTAAAAGTCATCACGATTCGTCAAAAAAGAGGATACCACCTTCGAATTGAACGAAAGATTTTCACTAGAGTCGGTCCGGAATGGGGTCGCTCTGACCACCGCTCCTCAAGTTTCCCTTCCGATATCTTTAGGTTTATATTTTTTTTACATACTAAAGAGCCCTAAAAGTCACCACGATTTGCCAAAAAAGAGGATACGACCTTTGAATTGGACGAATAATTTTTTACTAAAGTCGGTCCAGAATGGGGTCACTCTGACCACCGCTCCTCAAGTATCCCTTCCGATATCGTTCGGTTTATATTTTTTTTTTACATACTAGAGAGTCCCAAAAGTAATCACGATTAGCCAAAAAGCGGAAACGACCTTTGAATTGGACGAATGATTTTTACCAAAGTCGGTCCAGAATGAGTTCGCTCTGACCATAGCTCCACACGTTTCCCTTCCGATATCTTTCGGTTTGTATTTTTTTTCACATACTAGAGAGCCCTAAAAGTCATTATGATTCGTTAAAAAATAGGGTACGACCTTTGAATTGGACGAATGATTTTTTAGCAACGTCGGTCCAGAATGGGGTCGCTCCAACCACAGCTCCTCAAGTTTCCCTTCCGATATCTTTCGGTTTATATTTTTTTTTACATACTAGAGAGTCCCAAAAGTAAGCACGATCAGCCAAAAAGCGGCAACGACCTTTGGATTGGACGAATGATTTTTACCAAAGTCGGTTCAGAATAGGGTCGCTCTGACCACAGCTGCTCAAGTTTGCCTTCCGATAGCTTTTCGTTTATATATTTTTTTACATACTAGACAGTCCTAAAAGTCATCACGATTCGTCAAAAAAGAGGATACCACCTTCGAATTGAACGAAAGATTTTCACTAGAGTCGGTCCGGAATGGGGTCGCTCTGACCACCGCTCCGCAAGTTTCCCTTTCGATATCTTTCGGTTTATATATTTTTTCACATACTAGAGATTCCTAAAAGTCATTATAATTCGTTAAAAAATAGGATACGACCTTCGAATTGAACGAAAGATTTTTACTAGAGGCGTTCCAGAATTGGGTCGCACCGTCCACCGCTCTTCAAGTTTCCCTTCCGATATCTTTAGGTTTATATTTTTTTTTAAATACTAAAGAGTCCTACAGTCACCAGGATTTGCCAAAAAAGAGGATACGACCTTTCAATTGGACGAATAATTTTTTACTAAAATCGGTCCACAATGGGGTCGCTCCAACCACCCGCTCCTCAAGTTTCCCTTCCGATATCTTTCGGTTTATATTTTTTTTCACATACTAAAGAGTTCCAAAAGTTACGACGATTCGCTAAAAAAGAGGATACGGCCTTTGAATTGGACGAATGATTTTTTAGCAAAGTCGGTCTAGAATGGGGTCGCTCTGACCCGCGCTCCTCAAGTTTCCCTTCCGATATGTTTCGGTTTATATTTTTTTTCACATACTAGAAAGTCCCAAAAGTAATCACGATTTGCCAAAAAGCGGAAACGACCTTCGAATTGGACGAATGATTTTTACGAAAGTCGGTCCAGAATGAGATCGCTCTGACCATAGCTCCACACGTTTCCCTTCCGATATCTTTCGGTTAGTATTTTTTTTCACATACTAGAGAGCCCTAAAAGTCATTATGATTCGTTAAAAAATAGGATACGACCTTCCAATTGAACGAAAGATTTTTACTAGAGTCGGTCCGGAATGGGGTCGCTCTGACCACCGCTCCTCAAGTTTCCCTTCCGATATCTTTCAGTTTCTATTTTTTTCACATACTAGAGAGTCCCAAAAGTCACCACGATTCGTCAAAAAAGAGGATACGACCTTTGAATGGGCCGAATGATTTTTTACCAAATTCGGTCCGGAATGGGGTCGCTCTGACCACCGCTCCTCAAGTTTCCCTTCCTAAATCTTTCCGTTTATATTTTTTTTCACATACTAAAGAGTCCTAAAAGTCACCACGATTCGCCAAAAAAGAGGATACGACCTTTGAATTGGATGGATAATTTTTTATCAAAGTCGATCCAGAATGGGGTAGCTCCGACCACCGCTCTTCACGTTTCCCTTCCGATATCTTTCGGTTTATATTTTTTTTCATATACTGAAGAGTCCTAAAAGTCATCACCATGTGTCAAAAAAAAGGATACGACCTTCGAATTGGACGAACGATTTTCACCAGTGTCGGTCCAGAATGGCGTCGCTCTGACAAATGCTCCTCAAGTTTCCCTTCCTATATCTTTCGGTTTATATATTTTTTCACATACTAAAGAGTCCCAAAATTCACCACGATTCGCCGAAAATGAGGATACGACCTTTGAATTGGACGAAAGATTTTCACTAGAGTCGGTCCGGAATGGGGTCGCTCTGACCACCGCTCCTCAAGTTTCCCTTCCGATATCTTTCGGTTTATATTTTCTTTCACATACTAAAGAGTCCCAAAAGTTACGACGATTCGCTAAAAAAGAGGATACGACCTTTGAATTGGACGAATGATTTTTTAGCAAAGCCGGTCCAGAATGGGGTCGCTCCGACCACCGCTCTTCAAGTTTCCCTTTCCATATCTTTCGGTTTATATATTTTTTTGTATACTACAGAGTCCTAAAAGTCATCACGATTCGTCAAAAAAGAGGATACCACCTTTGATTGCACGAATGATTTTTTACCAAATTCGGTCCGGACTGGGGTCGCTCTGACCACCGCTCCTCACGTTTCCCTTCCTATATCTTTCGGTTTATATTTTTTTTCACATACTAGAAAGTCCCAAAAGTAATCACGATTTGCCAAAAAGCGGAAACGACCTTCGAATTGGACGAAAGATTTTTACCAATGTCGGTCCAGAATGGGGTCGCTCCAACCACCGGTCCTCAAGTATCCCTTCCGATATCGTTCGGTTTATATTTTTTTTTACATACTAGAGAGTCCCAAAAGTAATTACGATTAGCCAAAAAGCGGAAACGACCTTTGAATTGGACGAATGATTTTTACGAACGTCGGTCCAGAATGAGATCGCTCTGACCATTGCTCCTCAAGTTTCCCTTCCGATATCCTTCGGTTTGTATTTTTCTTCACATAATAGAGAGCCCTAAAAGTCATTACGATTCGTTAAAAAATAGGATACGACCTTCGAATTGAACGAAAGATTTTTACTAGAGTCGTTCCAGAATGGGGTCGCACTGACCACCGCTCCTCAAGTTTCCCTTCCGATATTTTTAGGTTTATATTTTTTTTTACATACTGAAGAGTCCTAAAAGTCACCCCGATTCGATAAAAAAGAGGATACCACCTTTGAATTGGACGAATGATTTTTTAGCAAAGTCGGTCCAGAATGGGGTCGATCTGACCACCGCTCCTCAAGTTTCCCTTGCGATATCTTTCAGTTTCTATTTTGTTCACATACTACAGAGTCCCAAAAGTCACCACGATTCGCCAAAAAAGAGGATACGACCTTTGAATTGGACGAATGATTTTTTACCAAATTCGGTCCGGAATGGGGTCGATCTGACCACCGCTCCTCAAGTTTCCCTTCCTAAATCTTTCCGTTTATATTTTTTTTCACATACTACAGAGTCCTAAAAGTCACCACGATTCGCCAAAAAAGAGGATACGACCTTTGAATTGGATGGATAATTTTTTATCAAGTCGATCCAGAATGGGGTCGCTCCGACCACCGCTCTTCAAGTTTCCCTTCCGATATCTTTCGGTTTATATTTTTTTTCATATACTAAAGAGTCCGAAACTCATCACCATGTGTCAAAAAAAAGGATACGACCTTCGAATTGGACGAACGATTTTTACCAGAGTCGGTCCAGAATGGCGTCGCTCTGACAACTGCTCCTCAAATTTCCCTTCCTATATCTTTCGGTTTATATATTTTTTCACATACTAAAGAGTCCCAAAAGTCACCACGATTTGCCGAAAACGAGGATACGACCTTCGAATTGGACGAAAGTTTTTCACTAGTGTCGGTCCGGAATGGGGTCGCTCTGACCACCGCTCCTCAAGTTTCCCTTCCGATATCTTTCGGTTTATATTTTTTTTCACATACTAAAGAGTCCCAAAAGTTACGACGATTCGCTAAAAAAGAGGATACGACCTTTGAATTGGACGAATGATTTTTTAGCAAAGTCGGTCCAGAATGGGGTCGCTCCAACCACCGCTCCTCAAGTTTCCCTTCCGATATCTTTCGGTTTATATTTTTTTTTCACATACTAGAAAGTCCCAAAAGTAATCACGATTGGCCAAAAAGCGGAAACGACCTTAGAATTGGACGAAAGATTTTTACCAAAGCCGGTCCAGAATGTGGTCGCTCCGACCACCGCTCTTCAAGTTTGCCTTCCAATATCTTTAGGTTTATATTTTTTTTTACATACTAGAGAGTCCCAAAAGTAATCACGATTAGCCAAAAAGCGGAAATGACTTTTGAATTGGACGAATGATTTTTACCAAAGTCGGTCCAGAATAGGGTCGCTCTTACCACAGCTCCTCAAGTTTCCCTTCCGATATCTTTTGGTTAATATATTTTTTTACATACTAGAGAGTCCTAAAAGTCATCACGATTCGTCAAAAAAGAGTATACCACCTTCAAATTGAACGAAAGATTTTCACTAGAGTCGGTCCGGAATGGGGTCGCTCTAACCACCGCTCCTCAAGTTTCCCTGCCGATATCTTTCGGTTTATATTTTCTTTCACATACTAAAAAGTCCCAAAAGTCACCACGATTCGCTAAAAAAGAGGATACGACCTTTGAATTAGACGAATGATTTTTTAGCAAAGTCCACAGTGGGTCGCATAACAAGGTCCACAATGGGGTCGCTCCAACCACCCGCTCCTCAAGTTTCCCTTCCGATATGTTTCGGTTTATATTTTTTTTCACATACTAAAGAGTCCCAAAAGTTACGACGATTCGCTAAAAAAGAGGATACGACCTTTGAATTGGACGAATGATTTTTTAGCAAAGTCGGTCTAGAATGGGGTCGCTCTGACCCGCGCTCCTCAAGTTTCCCTTCCGATATGTTTCGGTTTATATTTTTTTTCACATACTAGAAAGTCCCAAAAGTAATCACGATTTGCCAAAAAGCGGAAACGACCTTCGAATTGGACGAATGATTTTTACGAAAGTCGGTCCAGAATGAGATCGCTCTGACCATAGCTCCACACGTTTCCCTTCCGATATCTTTCGGTTTGTATTTTTTTTCACATACTAGAGAGCCCTAAAAGTCATTATGATTCGTTAAAAAATAGGATACGACCTTCGAATTGAACGAAAGATTTTTACTAGAGTCGGTCCGGAATGGGGTCGCTCTGACCACCGCTCCTCAAGTTTCCCTTCCGATATCTTTCAGTTTCTATTTTTTTCACATACTAGAGAGTCCCAAAAGTCACCACGATTCGTCAAAAAAGAGGATACGACCTTTGAATGGGCCGAATGATTTTTTACCAAATTCGGTCCGGAATGGGGTCGCTCTGACCACCGCTCCTCAAGTTTCCCTTCCTAAATCTTTCCGTTTATATTTTTTTTCACATACTAAAGAGTCCTAAAAGTCACCACGATTCGCCAAAAAAGAGGATACGACCTTTGAATTGGATGGATAATTTTTTATCAAAGTCGATCCAGAATGGGGTAGCTCCGACCACCGCTCTTCACGTTTCCCTTCCGATATCTTTCGGTTTATATTTTTTTTCATATACTGAAGAGTCCTAAAAGTCATCACCATGTGTCAAAAAAAAGGATACGACCTTCGAATTGGACGAACGATTTTCACCAGTGTCGGTCCAGAATGGCGTCGCTCTGACAAATGCTCCTCAAGTTTCCCTTCCTATATCTTTCGGTTTATATATTTTTTCACATACTAAAGAGTCCCAAAATTCACCACGATTCGCCGAAAATGAGGATACGACCTTTGAATTGGACGAAAGATTTTCACTAGAGTCGGTCCGGAATGGGGTCGCTCTGACCACCGCTCCTCAAGTTTCCCTTCCGATATCTTTCGGTTTATATTTTCTTTCACATACTAAAGAGTCCCAAAAGTTACGACGATTCGCTAAAAAAGAGGATACGACCTTTGAATTGGACGAATGATTTTTTAGCAAAGCCGGTCCAGAATGGGGTCGCTCCGACCACCGCTCTTCAAGTTTCCTTTCCAATATCTTTCGGCTTATATTTTTTTTTACATACCAGAGAGTCCCAAAAGTAATCACGATTAGCCAAAAAGCGGAAACGACTTTTGAATTGGACGAATGATTTTTACCAAAGTCGGTCCAGAATAGGGTCGCTCTTACCACAGCTCCTCAAGTTTCCCTTCCGATATTTTTTGGTTAATATATTTTTTTACATACTAGAGAGTCCTAAAAGTCATCACGATTCGTCAAAAAAGAGGATACCACCTTCGAATTGAACGAAAGATTTTCACTAGAGTCGGTCCGGAATGGGGTCGCTCTAACCACCGCTCCTCAAGTTCCCCTTCCGATATCTTTAGGTTTATATTTTTTTTACATACAAAAGGGTCCTAAAAGTCACCACGATTTGCCAAAAAAGAGGATACGACCTTTAAATTGGACGAATGATTTTAACCAAAGTCGGTCCAGATTGAGATCGCTCTGACCATAGCTCCACACGTTTCCCTTCCGATATCTTTCGGTTTGTATTTTTTTTCACATACTAGAGAGCCCTAAAAGTCATTATGATTCGGTAAAAAATAGGATACAACCTTCGAATTGAACGAAAGATTTTTACTAGAGTCGTTCCAGAATGGGGTCGCACTGACCACCGCTCCTCAAGTTTCCCTTCCGATATTTTTAGGTTTATATTTTTTTTTACATACTGAAGAGTCCAAAAAGTCTCCCCGATTCGCCAAAAACGAGGATACCACATTTGAATTGGACGAATGATTTGTTACCAGAGTCGGACCAGAATAGGGTCGCTCTTACCACAGCTCCTCAAGTTTCCCTTCCGATATCTTTTGGTTTATATATTTTTTTACATACCCGAGAATCCCAAAAGTAAGCACGATCAGCCAAAAAGCGGAAACGACCTTTGAATTGGACGAATGATTTTTACCAAAGTCGGTTCAGAATAGGATCGCTCTGACCACAGCTGCTTAAGTTTCCCTTCCGATATCTTTTGGTTTATATATTTTTTTACATACTAGAGAGTCCGAAAAATTATCACGATTCATCAAAAAAGAGCTTACCACCTTCGAATTGAACGAAAGATTTTCAGTAGTGTCGGTCCGGAATGGGGTCGCTCTGACCACCGCTCCTCAAGTTTCCATTCCGATATCTTTCGGTTTATATTTTTTTCACATACTAAAGAGTCCTAAAAGTCACCAGGATTCGCCAAAAAAGAGGATACGACCTTCGAATTGAACGAAAGATTTTCACTAGAGTCGGTCCGGAATGGGGTCGCTCTGACCACCGCTCTTCAAGTTTCCCTTCCGATATCTTTCGGTTTATATTTTCTTTCACATACTAAAGAGTCCCAAAAGTCACCACGATTCGCCAAAAAAGAGGATACGACCTTTGAATTGGACGAATGGTTTTTTAGCAAAGTCGGTCCGGAATGGGGTCGCTCTGACCACCGCTCTTCAAGTTTCCCTTCCGATATTTTCGGGTTATATTTTTTTTCATATACTAAAGAGTCCTAAAAGTCATCACGATTCGTTAAAAAGAGGATACGACCTTCGAATTGAACGAAAGATTTTCACTAGTGTCGGTCCGGAATGGGGTCGCTCTGACCACCGCTCCTCAAGTTTCCCTTCCGATATCTGTAGGTTTGTATTTTTTTTTACATACTAAAGAGTGTTAAAAGTCACCACGATTTCCCAAAAAAGAGGATACGACCTTTGAATTGGACGAATAATTTTTTACTAAAGTCGGTCCAGAATGGGGTCGCTCCAACCACCGCTCCTCAAGTTTCCCTTCCGATATCTTTCGGTTTATATTTTTTTTCACATACTAGAAAGTCCTAAAAGTAATCTCGATTTGCCAAAAAGCGGAAACGACCTTCGAATTGGACGAAAGATTTTTACCAAAGTCGGTCCAGAATGGGGTCGCTCCAACCACCGCTCTTCAAGTTTCCCTTCCGATATCTTTCGGGTTATATTTTTTTTCATATACTAAAGAGTCCTAAGAGTCATCGTCATACGTCAAAAAAAACGATACGACCTTCGAATTGGACGAACGATTTTTACCAGCGTCGGTCCAGAATGGCGTCGCTCTGACCACTGCTCCTCAAGATTCCCTTCCGATATCTTTCGGATTATATTTTTTTTACATACTAGAGAGTCCTAAATGTCATCACGATTCGTTAAAAAGAGGATACGACCTTCGAATTGAACGAAACATTTTTACTAGAGTCGTTCCAGTATGGGGTCGCACCGACCACCGCTCCTCAAGTTTCCCTTCCGATATCTTTCGGTTTAGATTTTTTTTCACATACTCGAAAGTCCCAAAAGTAATCACGATTTGCCAAAAAGCGGAAGCGACCTTCGAATTGGACGAAAGATTTTTACCAAAGCCGGTCCAGAATGGGGTCGCTCCGACCACCGCTCTTCAAGTTTCCCTTCCAATATCTTTCGGTTTCTATTTTTTTTCACATACTAAAGAGTCCTAAAAGTCACCACGATTTGCCAAAAAAGAGGAGACCACCTTTGAATTAGCCGAATGATTTTTGAGCAAAGTCGGTCAAGAATGGGGTCGCTCCGACCACCGCTCTTCAAGTTTCCCTTCCGATATCTTTCGGTTCATATTTTTTTCACATAGTAAAGAGTCCTTTGAATTGGATGGATAATTTTTCAGCAAAGTCGATCCAGAATGGGGTCGCTCCGACCACCGCTCTTCAAGTTTCCCTTCCGACATCTTTCGGTTTATATTTTTTTTCACATAACAAAGAGTCCTAAAAGTCACCACCATTCGCCAAAAAAGAGGATACGACCTTTGAATTGGATGGATAATTTTTTAGCAAAGTCGATCCAGAATGGGGTCGCTCCGACCACCGCTCTTCAAGTTTCCCTTCCGATATCTTTCGGGTTATATTTTTTTTCATATACTAAAGAGTCCTAAAATTCATCACCATTCGTCAAAAAAAACGATACGACCTTCGAATTGGACGAACAATATTTACCAGCGTCGGTCCAGAATGGCGTCGCTCTGACCACCGCTCCGCAAGTTTCCCTTTCGATATCTTTCGGTTTATATATTTGTTCACATACTAAAGAGTCCTAAAAGTCATTATGATTCGTTAAAAAATAGGATACGACCTTCAAATTGAACGAAAGATTTTTAGTAGAGGCGTTCCAGAATGGGGTCGCTCCGACCACCGCTCTTCAAGTTTCCCTTCCGACATCTTTCGGTTTATATTTTTTTTCACATAACAAAGAGTCCTAAAAGTCACCACGATTCGCCAAAAAAGAGGATACGACCTTTGAATTGGACGACTGATTTTTTAGCAAAGTCGGTCAAGAATGGGGTCGCTCCGACCACCGCTCTTCAAGTTTCCCTTACGATATCTTTCGGTTTATATTTTTTTCACATACTAAAGAGTCCCAAAAGTCACCACGATTCGCCAAAAAAGAGGATACGACCTTTGAATTGGACGAATAATTTATACTATAGTCGGTCCAGAATGGGGTCACTCTGACCACCGATCCACAAGTTTCCCTTCCGATATCTTTCGGTTTATATATTTTTTTACATACTAGAGAGTCCTAAAAGTCATCACGATTCGTCAAAAAAGAGCATACGATCTTCGAATTGAACGAAAGATTTTCACTAGATTCGGGCCGGAATGGGGTCGCTCTGACCACCTCTCCGCAAGTTTCCCTTTCGATATCTTCGGTTTATATATTTTTTTACATACTAGAGAGTCCTAAAAGTCATCACGCTTCGTCGAAAAAGAGGATACCACCTTCGAATTGAACGAAAGATTTTCACTAGTGTCATTCCGGAATGGGGTCGGTCTGACCACCGCTCCTCAAGTTTCCCTTCCGATATCTTTCGGTTTATATTTTTTTATACATACTAGAGAGCCCTAAAAGTAATTATGATTCGTTAAAAAATAGGATACGGCCTTCGAATTGAACGAAAGATTTTTACTACAGTCGTTCCAGAATGGGGTCGCACCGACTACCGCTCCTCAAGTTTCCCTTCGGATATTTTTAGGATTATATTTTTTTTTACATACTGAAGAGTCCTAAAAGTCACCCCGATTCGCCAAAAAAGAGGATACGACGTTTGAATTGGACGAATGATTTTTTAGCAAAGTCGGTCAAGAATGGGGTCGCTCCGACCACCGCTCTTCAAGTTTCCCTTACGATATCTTTCGGTTAATATTTTTTTCACATACTAAAGAGTCCCAAAAGTCACCACGATTCGCCAAAAAAGAGGATACGACCTTTGAATTGGACGAATGAGTTTTTAGCAAAGTCGGTCAAGAATGGGGTCGCTCCGACCACCGCTCTTCAAGTTTCCCTTACGATATCTTTCGGTTAATATTTTTTTCACATACTAAAGAGTCCCAAAAGTCACCACGATTCGCCAAAAAGCGGAAACACCTTTGAATTGGACGAATGATTATTTAGCAAAGTCGATCCAGAATGGGGACGCTCCGACCACCGCTCTTCAAGTTTCCCTTCCGATATCTTTCGGGTTATATTTTTTTTCATATACTAAAGATTCCTGAAAGTCATCACCATTCATCAAAAAAAACGATACGACCTTCGAATTGGACGAACGATTTTTACCAGCGTCGGTCCAGAACGGCGTCGCTCTAACCACTGCTCCTCAAGTTTCCCTTTCGATATCTTTCGGTTTATATATTTGTTCACATACTAAAGAGTCCTAAAAGTCATTATGATTCGTTAAAAAATAGGATACGACCTTCAAATTGAACGAAAGATTTTTAGTAGAGGCGTTCCAGAATGGGGTCGCTCCGACCACCGCTCTTCAAGTTTCCCTTCCGACATCTTTCGGTTTATATTTTTTTTCACATAACAGAGAGTCCTAAAAGTCACCACGATTCGCCAAAAAAGAGGATACGACCTTTGAATTGGACGACTGATTTTTTAGCAAAGTCGGTCAAGAATGGGGTCGCTCCGACCACCGCTCTTCAAGTTTCCCTTACGATATCTTTCGGTTTATATTTTTTTCACATACTAAAGAGTCCCAAAAGTCACCACGATTCGCCAAAAAAGAGGATACGACCTTTGAATTGGACGAATAATTTATACTATAGTCGGTCCAGAATGGGGTCACTCTGACCACCGATCCACAAGTTTCCCTTCCGATATCTTTCGGTTTATATATTTTTTTACATACTAGAGAGTCCTAAAAGTCATCACGATTCGTCAAAAAAGAGCATACGATCTTCGAATTGAACGAAAGATTTTCACTAGATTCGGGCCGGAATGGGGTCGCTCTGACCACCTCTCCGCAAGTTTCCCTTTCGATATCTTCGGTTTATATATTTTTTTACATACTAGAGAGTCCTAAAAGTCATCACGCTTCGTCGAAAAAGAGGATACCACCTTCGAATTGAACGAAAGATTTTCACTAGTGTCATTCCGGAATGGGGTCGGTCTGACCACCGCTCCTCAAGTTTCCCTTCCGATATCTTTCGGTTTATATTTTTTTATACATACTAGAGAGCCCTAAAAGTAATTATGATTCGTTAAAAAATAGGATACGGCCTTCGAATTGAACGAAAGATTTTTACTACAGTCGTTCCAGAATGGGGTCGCACCGACTACCGCTCCTCAAGTTTCCCTTCGGATATTTTTAGGATTATATTTTTTTTTACATACTGAAGAGTCCTAAAAGTCACCCCGATTCGCCAAATAAGAGGATACGACCTTTGACTTGGACGAATAATTATTTACTAAAGGCGGTCCAGAATGGGGTCGGTCTGACCACCGCTCCTCAAGTTTCCCTTCCGATATCTTTCGGTTTATATTTTTTTATACATACTAGAGTGTCCTAAAAGTTCTCACGATTGGCCAAAAAAGAGGATAACAACTTTGAATTGGACGAATGAGTTTTTAGCAAAGTCGGTCAAGAATGGGGTCGCTCCGACCACCGCTCTTCAAGTTTCCCTTCCGATATATTTCGGTTTATATATTTTTCACATACTAAAGATTCCTAAAAGTCACCACGATTCGCCAAAAAAGAGGATACGACGTTTGAATTGGACGAATGATTTTTTAGCAAAGTCGGTCAAGAATGGGGTCGCTCCGACCACCGCTCTTCAAGTTTCCCTTACGATATCTTTCGGTTAATATTTTTTTCACATACTAAAGAGTCCCAAAAGTCACCACGATTCGCCAAAAAAGAGGATACGACCTTTGAATTGGACGAATGATTTTTTAGCAAAGTCGGTCCAGAATGGGGTCGATCCAATCACCGCTCCTCAAGTTTCCCTTCCGATATCTTTCGGTTTATATTTTTTTTTACATACTAGAGAGTCCCAAAAGTAAGCACGATTAGCCAAAAAGCGGAAACACCTTTGAATTGGACGAATGATTATTTAGCAAAGTCGATCCAGAATGGGGACGCTCCGACCACCGCTCTTCAAGTTTCCCTTCCGATATCTTTCGGGTTATATTTTTTTTCATATACTAAAGATTCCTGAAAGTCATCACCATTCATCAAAAAAAACGATACGACCTTCGAATTGGACGAACGATTTTTACCAGCGTCGGTCCAGAATGGCGTCGCTCTAACCACTGCTCCTCAAGTTTCCCTTCCGATATCTTTCGGATTATATTTTTTTTACATACTAGAGAGTCCTAAAAGTCATCACGATTCGTTAAAAAGAGGATACGACCTTCGAATTAAACGAAAGATTTTTACTATAGTCGTTCAGAATGGGGTCGCACCGACCACCGCTCCTCAAGTTTCCCTTCCGATATCTTTCGGTTTATATTTTTATTTACATACTAGAGAGTCCTAAAAGTCATCACGATTCGTCAAAAAAGAGCATACGATGTTCGAATTGAACGAAAGATTTTCACTAGATTCGGGCCGGAATGGGGTCGCTCTGACCACCGCTCCTCAAGTTTCCCTTCCGATGTCTTTCGGTTTATATTTTCTTTCACATACTAAAGAGTGCCAAAAGTCACCACGATTTGCCAAAAAAGAGGATACGACCTTTGAATTGGACGAATGGTTTTTTAGCAAAGTCGGTCCAGAATGGGGTCGATCCAATCACCGCTCCTCAAGTTTCCCTTCCGATATCTTTCGGTTTATATTTTTTTTTACATACTAGAGAGTCCCAAAAGTAAGCACGATTAGCCAAAAAGCGGAAACGACCTTTGAATTGGACGAATGATTTTTTAGCATAGTCGGTCCAGAATGGGGTCACTCTGACCACCTCTCCGCAAGTTTCCCTTTCGATATCTTCGGTTTATATATTTTTTTACATACTAGAGAGTCCTAAAAGTCATCACGCTTCGTCGAAAAAGAGGATACCACCTTCGAATTGAACGAAAGATTTTTACTATAGTCGTTCCAGAATGGGGTCGCACCGACCACCGCTCCTCAAGTTTCCTTTCCGATATCTTTCGGTTTATATTTTTATTCACATACTAAAGAGTCTAAAATTCACCACGATTTGCCAAAAAAGAGGATACGACCTTTGAATTGGACGAATAATTTTTACTATAGTCGGTCCAGAATGGGGTCACTCTGACCACCGCTCCACAAGTTTCCCTTCCGATATCTTTCGGTTTATATATTTTTTTACATACTAGAGAGTCCTAAAAGTCATCACGATTCGTCAAAAAAAAGCATACGACCTTCGAATTGAACAAAAGATTTTCACTAGATTCGGGCTGTAATGGGGTCGCTCTGACCACCGCTCCTCAAGTTTCCCTTCCTATATCTTTCGGTTTATATTTTCTTTCACATACTAAAGAGTCCCAAAAGTCACCACGATTCGCCAAAAAAGAGGATACGACCTTTGAATTGGACGAATGATTTTTTAGCAAAGTCGGTCCAGAATGGGGTCGCTCCAATCACCGCTCCTCAAGTTTCCCTTCCGATATCTTTCGGTTTATATTTTTTTTACATACTAGAGAGTCCCGAAAGTAAGCCCGATTAGTCAAAAAGCGGAAACGACCTTTGAATTGGACGAATGATTTTTACCAAAGTCGGTTCAGAATAGTGTCGCTCTGACCACAGCTCCTCAAGTTTTCCTACCGATATCTTTTGGTTTATATATTTTTTTACATACTAGAGAGTCCTTAAAGTCATCACGATTCGTCAAAAAAGAGCATACACCTTCGAATTGGACGAAATATTTTCACTAGAGTCGGTCCGGAATGGGGTCGCTCTGACCACTGCTCCTCAAGTTTCCCTTCCGATATCTTTCGGTTTATATTTTCTTTCACATACTATAGAGTCCCAAAAGTCACCACGATTCGCCAAAAAAGAGGATACGACCTTTGAATTGGACGAATGATTTTTTAGCAAAGTCGGTCCAGAATGGGGTCGATCCAATCACCGCTCCTCAAGTTTCCCTTCCGATATCTTTCGGTTTATATATTTTTTTAAATACTAGAGAGTCCCAAAAGTAAGCACGATTAGCCAAAAAGCGGAAACGACCTTTGAATTGGACGAATGATTTTTACCAATGTCGGTTCAGAATAGGGTCGCTTTGACCACAGCTCCTCAAGTTTCCCTTCCGATATCTTTTGGTTTATATATTTTTTTACATACTAGAG
The DNA here is from genome assembly GCA_958009045.1 of Oxytorus armatus. Taxonomy (NCBI): domain Eukaryota; kingdom Metazoa; phylum Arthropoda; class Insecta; order Hymenoptera; family Ichneumonidae; genus Oxytorus; species Oxytorus armatus. The sequence continues at coordinate 6,150,183 of OY253747.1, read as the reverse complement.
AGTCCATAAAGTCATCACGATTCGTCAAAAAAGAGGATACCACCTTCGAATTGAACGAAATATTTTCACTAGTGTCGGTCCGGAATGGGGTCGGTCTGACCACCGCTCCTTAAGTTTCCCTTCCGATATCTTTCGGTTTATATTTTTTTATACATACTAGAGAGCCCTAAAAGTCATTATGATTCGTTAAAAAATAGGATACGGCCTTCGAATTGAACGAAAGATTTTTACTACAGTCGTTCCAGAATGGGGTCGCACCGACTACCGCTCCTCAAGTTTCCCTTCGGATATTTTTAGGATTATATTTTTTTTTACATACTGAAGAGTCCTAAAAGTCACCCCGATTCGCCAAATAAGAGGATACGACCTTTGACTTGGACGAATAATTATTTACTAAAGGCGGTCCAGAATGGGGTCGGTCTGACCACCGCTCCTCAAGTTTCCCTTCCGATATCTTTCGGTTTATATTTTTTATACATACTAGAGGGTCCTAAAAGTTCTCACGATTGGCCAAAAAAGAGGATAACAACTTTGAATTGGACGAATGAGTTTTTAGCAAAGTCGGTCAAGAATGGGGTCGCTCCGACCACCGCTCTTCAAGTTTCCCTTCCGATATGTTTCGGTTTATATATTTTTCACATACTAAAGATTCCTAAAAGTCACCACGATTCGCCAAAAAAGAGGATACGACGTTTGAATTGGACGAATGATTTTTTAGCAAAGTCGGTCAAGAATGGGGTCGATCCAATCACCGCTCCTCAAGTTTCCCTTCCGATATCTTTCGGTTTATATTTTTTTTTACATACTAGAGAGTCCCAAAAGTAAGCACGATTAGCCAAAAAGCGGAAACACCTTTGAATTGGACGAATGATTTTTTAGCAAAGTCGATCCAGAATGGGGACGCTCCGACCACCGCTCTTCAAGTTTCCCTTCCGATATCTTTCGGGTTATATTTTTTTTCATATACTAAAGATTCCTGAAAGTCATCACCATTCATCAAAAAAAACGATACGACCTTCGAATTGGACGAACGATTTTTACCAGCGTCGGTCCAGAATGGCGTCGCTCTAACCACTGCTCCTCAAGTTTCCCTTCCGATATCTTTCGGATTATATTTTTTTTACATACTAGAGAGTCCTAAAAGTCATCACGATTCGTTAAAAAGAGGATACGACCTTCGAATTAAACGAAAGATTTTTACTATAGTCGTTCAGAATGGGGTCGCACCGACCACCGCTCCTCAAGTTTCCCTTCCGATATCTTTCGGTTTATATTTTTATTTACATACTAAAGAGTCTAAAAGTCACCACGATTTGCCAAAAAAGAGGATACGACCTTTGAATTGGACGAATAATTTTTACTATAGTCGGTCCAGAATGGGGTCATTCTGACCACCGCTCCACAAGTTTCCCTTCCGATATCTTTCGGTTTATATATTTTTTTACATACTAGATAGTCCTAAAAGTCATCACGATTCGTCAAAAAAGAGCATACGACCTTCGAATTGAACGAAAGATTTTCAATAGATTCGGGCCGTAATGGGGTCGCTCTGACCACCGCTCCTCAAGTTTCCCTTCCTATATCTTTCGGTTTATATTTTCTTTCACATACTAAAGAGTCCCAAAAGTCACCACGATTCGCCAAAAAAGAGGATACGACCTTTGAATTGGACGAATGATTCTTTAGCAAAGTCGGTCCAGAATGGGGTCGCTCCAACCACCGCTCCTCAAGTTTGCCTTCCGATATCTTTCGGTTTATATTTTTTTTACATACTAGAGAGTCCTAAAAGTCATCACGCTTCGTCGAAAAAGAGGATACCACCTTCGAATTGAACGAAAGATTTTCACTAGTGTCATTCCGGAATGGGGTCGGTCCGACCACCGCTCTTCAAGTTTCCCTTCCAATATCTTTCGGTTTCTATTTTTTTTCACATACTAAAGAGTCCTAAAAGTCACCACGATTTGCCAAAAAAGAGGAGACCACCTTTGAATTAGCCGAATGATTTTTGAGCAAAGTCGGTCAAGAATGGGGTCGCTCCGACCACCGCTCTTCAAGTTTCGCTTCCGATATCTTTCGGTTTATATTTTTTTCACATAGTAAAGAGTCCTTTGAATTGGATGGATAATTTTTTAGCAAAGTCGATCCAGAATGGGGTCGCTCCGACCACCGCTCTTCAAGTTTCCCTTCCGATATCTTTCGGGTTATATTTTTTTTCATATACTAAAGAGTCCTAAAATTCATCACCATTCGTCAAAAAAAACGATACGACCTTCGAATTGGACGAACAATTTTTACCAGCGTCGGTCCAGAATGGCGTCGCTCTGACCACCGCTCCGCAAGTTTCCCTTTCGATATCTTTCGGTTTATATATTTTTTCACATACTAAAGAGTCCTAAAAGTCATTATGATTAGTTAAAAAATAGGATACGACCTTCGAATTGAACGAAAGATTTTTAGTAGAGGCGTTCCAGAATGGGGTCGCTCCGACCACCGCTCTTCAAGTTTCCCTTCCGACATCTTTCGGTTTATATTTTTTTTCACATAACAAAGAGTCCTAAAAGTCACCACGATTCGCCAAAAAAGAGGATACGACCTTTGAATTGGTCGACTGATTTTTTAGCAAAGTCGGTCAAGAATGGGGTCGCTCCGACCACCGCTCTTCAAGTTTCCCTTACGATATCTTTCGGTTTATATTTTTTTCACAAACTAAAGAGCCCCAAAAGTCACCACGATTCGCCAAAAAAGAGGATACGACCTTTGAATTGTACGAATAATTTATACTATAGTCGGTCCAGAATGGGGTCACTCTGACCACCGATCCACAAGTTTCCCTTCCGATATCTTTCGGTTTATATATTTTTTTACATACTAGAGAGTCCTAAAAGTCATCACGATTCGTCAAAAAAGAGCATACGATCTTCGAATTGAACGAAAGATTTTCACTAGATTCGGGCCGGAATGGGGTCGCTCTGACCACCGCTCCTCAAGTTTCCCTTCCGATATCTTTCGGTTTATATTTTCTTTCACATACTAAAGAGTGCCAAAAGTCACCACGATTTGCCAAAAAAGAGGATACGACCTTTGAATTGGACGAATGGTTTTTTAGCAAAGTCGGTCCAGAATGGGGTCGATCCAATCACCGCTCCTCAAGTTTCCCTTCCGATATCTTTCGGTTTATATTTTTTTTCACATAACAAAGAGTCCTAAAAGTCACCACGATTCGCCAAAAAAGAGGATACGACCTTTGAATTGGTCGACTGATTTTTTAGCAAAGTCGGTCAAGAATGGGGTCGCTCCGACCACCGCTCTTCAAGTTTCCCTTACGATATCTTTCGGTTTATATTTTTTTCACAAACTAAAGAGTCCCAAAAGTAAGCACGATTAGCCAAAAAGCGGAAACGACCTTTGAATTGGACGAATGATTTTTTAGCATAGTCGGTCCAGAATGGTGTCACTCTGACCACCTCTCCGCAAGTTTCCCTTTCGATATCTTCGGTTTATATATTTTTTTACATACTAGAGAGTCCTAAAAGTCATCACGCTTCGTCGAAAAAGAGGATACCACCTTCGAATTGAACGAAAGATTTTCACTAGTGTCATTCCGGAATGGGGTCGGTCTGACCACCGCTCCTCAAGTTTCCCTTCCGATATCTTTCGGTTTATATTTTTTTATACATACTAGAGAGCCCTAAAAGTAATTATGATTCGTTAAAAAATAGGATACGGCCTTCGAATTGAACGAAAGATTTTTACTACAGTCGTTCCAGAATGGGGTCGCACCGACTACCGCTCCTCAAGTTTCCCTTCGGATATTTTTAGGATTATATTTTTTTTTACATACTGAAGAGTCCTAAAAGTCACCCCGATTCGCCAAATAAGAGGATACGACCTTTGACTTGGACGAATAATTATTTAGCAAAGTCGGTCCAGAATGGGGTCGCTCCAACCACCGCTCCTCAAGTTTGCCTTCCGATATCTTTCGGTTTATATTTTTTTTACATACTAGAGAGTCCTAAAAGTCATCACGCTTCGTCGAAAAAGAGGATACCACCTTCGAATTGAACGAAAGATTTTCACTAGTGTCATTCCGGAATGGGGTCGGTCCGACCACCGCTCTTCAAGTTTCGTTTCCGATATCTTTCGGTTTATATTTTTTTCACATAGTAAAGAGTCCTTTGAATTGGATGGATAATTTTTTAGCAAAGTCGATCCAGAATGGGGTCGCTCCGACCACCGCTCTTCAAGTTTCCCTTCCGATATCTTTCGGGTTATATTTTTTTTCATATACTAAAGAGTCCTAAAATTCATCACCATTCGTCAAAAAAAACGATACGACCTTCGAATTGGACGAACAATTTTTACCAGCGTCGGTCCAGAATGGCGTCGCTCTGACCACCGCTCCGCAAGTTTCCCTTTCGATATCTTTCGGTTTATATATTTTTTCACATACTAAAGAGTCCTAAAAGTCATTATGATTAGTTAAAAAATAGGATACGACCTTCGAATTGAACGAAAGATTTTTAGTAGAGGCGTTCCAGAATGGGGTCGCTCCGACCACCGCTCTTCAAGTTTCCCTTCCGACATCTTTCGGTTTATATTTTTTTTCACATAACAAAGAGTCCTAAAAGTCACCACGATTCGCCAAAAAAGAGGATACGACCTTTGAATTGGTCGACTGATTTTTTAGCAAAGTCGGTCAAGAATGGGGTCGCTCCGACCACCGCTCTTCAAGTTTCCCTTACGATATCTTTCGGTTTATATTTTTTTCACAAACTAAAGAGTCCCAAAAGTCACCACGATTCGCCAAAAAAGAGGACACGACCTTTGAATTGTACGAATAATTTATACTATAGTCGGTCCAGAATGGGGTCACTCTGACCACCGATCCACAAGTTTCCCTTCCGATATCTTTCGGTTTATATATTTTTTTACATACTAGAGAGTCCTAAAAGTCATCACGATTCGTCAAAAAAGAGCATACGATCTTCGAATTGAACGAAAGATTTTCACTAGATTCGGGCCGGAATGGGGTCGCTCTGACCACCGCTCCTCAAGTTTCCCTTCCGATATCTTTCGGTTTATATTTTCTTTCACATACTAAAGAGTGCCAAAAGTCACCACGATTTGCCAAAAAAGAGGATACGACCTTTGAATTGGACGAATGGTTTTTTAGCAAAGTCGGTCCAGAATGGGGTCGATCCAATCACCGCTCCTCAAGTTTCCCTTCCGATATCTTTCGGTTTATATTTTTTTTCACATAACAAAGAGTCCTAAAAGTCACCACGATTCGCCAAAAAAGAGGATACGACCTTTGAATTGGTCGACTGATTTTTTAGCAAAGTCGGTCAAGAATGGGGTCGCTCCGACCACCGCTCTTCAAGTTTCCCTTACGATATCTTTCGGTTTATATTTTTTTCACAAACTAAAGAGTCCCAAAAGTAAGCACGATTAGCCAAAAAGCGGAAACGACCTTTGAATTGGACGAATGATTTTTTAGCATAGTCGGTCCAGAATGGGGTCACTCTGACCACCTCTCCGCAAGTTTCCCTTTCGATATCTTCGGTTTATATATTTTTTTACATACTAGAGAGTCCTAAAAGTCATCACGCTTCGTCGAAAAAGAGGATACCACCTTCGAATTGAACGAAAGATTTTCACTAGTGTCATTCCGGAATGGGGTCGGTCTGACCACCGCTCCTCAAGTTTCCCTTCCGATATCTTTCGGTTTATATTTTTTTATACATACTAGAGAGCCCTAAAAGTAATTATGATTCGTTAAAAAATAGGATACGGCCTTCGAATTGAACGAAAGATTTTTACTAGAGGCGTTCCAGAATTGGGTCGCACCGTCCACCGCTCCCCAAATTTCCCTTCCGATATCTTTAGGTTTATATATTTTTTTCGATACTAAAGAGTCCTAAAGTCACCACGATTTGCCAAAAAAGAGGATACGACCTTTGAATTGGCCGAATAATTTTTTACTAAAGTCGGTGCAGAATGGGGTCGCTCCAACCACCGCTCCTCAAATATCCCTTCCGATATCTTTCGGTTTATATTTTTTTTTACATACTAGAGAGTCCCAAAAGTAAGCACGATTAGCCAAAAAGCGGAAACGACCTTTGAATTGGACGAATGATTTTTACCAATGTCGGTTCAGAATAGGGTCGCTTTGACCACAGCTCCTCAAGTTTCCCTTCCGATATCTTTTGGTTTATATATTTTTTTACATACTAGAGAGTCCAAAAAGTCATCACGATTCGTCAAAAAAGAGGATACCTCCTTCGAATTGAACGAAATATTTTCACTAGTGTCGGTCCGGAATGGGGTCGGTCTGACCACCGCTCCTCAAGTTTCCCTTCCGATATCTTTCGGTTTATATTTTTTTATACATACTAGCGTGTCCTAAAAGTTTTCACGATTGGCCAAAAAAGAGGATAACAACTTTGAATTAGACGAATGAGTTTTTAGCAAAGTCGGTCAAGAATGGGGTCGCTCCGACCACCGCTCTTCAAGTTTCCCTTCCGATATGTTTCGGTTTATATATTTTTCACATACTAAAGATTCCTAAAAGTCACCACGATTCCCCAAAAAAGAGGATACGACCTTTGAATTGGACGAATGATTTTTTAGCAAAGTCGGTCAAGAATGGGGTCGCTGCGACCACCGCTCTTCAAGTTTCCCTTACGATATCTTTCGGTTTATATTTTTTTCACATACTTAAGAGTCCCAAAAGTCACCACGATTCGCCAAAAAAGAGGATACGACCTTTGAATTGCACGAATGATTTTTTAGCAAAGTCGGTCCAGAATGGGGTCGATCCAATCACCGCTCCTAAAGTTTCCCTTCCGATATCTTTCGGTTTATATTTTTTTTACATACTAGAGAGTCCCAAAAGTAAGCACGATTAGCCAAAAAGCGGAAACACCTTTGAATTGGACGAATGATTTTTTAGCAAAGTCGATCCAGAATGGGGACGCTCCGACCACCGCTCTTCAAGTTTCCCTTCCGATATCTTTCGGGTTATATTTTTTTTCATATACTAAAGATTCCTGAAAGTCATCACCATTCATCAAAAAAAACGATACGACCTTCGAATTGGACGAACGATTTTTACCAGCGTCGGTCCAGAATGGCGTCGCTCTAACCACTGCTCCTCAAGTTTCCCTTCCGATATCTTTCGGATTATATTTTTTTTACATACTAGAGAGTAGCTAAAAGTCATCACGATTCGTTAAAAAGAGGATACGACCTTCGAATTGAACGAAAGATATTTACTATAGTGTTTCCAGAATGGGGTCGCACCGACCACCGCTCCTCAAGTTTCCCTTCCGATATCTTTCGGTTTATATTTTTATTTACATACTAAAGAGTCTAAAAGTCACCACGATTTGCCAAAAAAGAGGATACGATCTTTGAATTGGACGAATAATTTTTACTATAGTCGGTCCAGAATGGGGTCATTCTGACCACCGCTCCACAAGTTTCCCTTCCGATATCTTTCGGTTTATATATTTTTTTACATACTAGAGAGTCCTAAAAGTCATCACGATTCGTCAAAAAAGAGCATACGACCTTCGAATTGAACAAAAGATTTTCACTAGATTCGGGCCGTAATGGGGTCGCTCTGACCACCGCTCCTCAAGTTTCCCTTCCTATATCTTTCGGTTTATATTTTCTTTCACATACTAAAGAGTCCCAAAAGTCACCACGATTCGCCAAAAAAGAGGATACGACCTTTGAATTGGACGAATGATTTTTTAGCAAAGTCGGTCCAGAATGGGGTCGTTCCAACCACCGCTCCTCAAGTTTCCCTTCCGATATCTTTCGGTTTATATTTTTTTTACATACTAGAGAGTCCCGAAAGTAAGCCCGATTAGTCAAAAAGCGGAAACGACCTTTGAATTGGACGAATGATTTTTACCAAAGTCGGTTCAGAATAGTGTCGCTCTGACCACAGCTCCTCAAGTTTTCCTACCGATATCTTTTGGTTTATATATTTTTTTACATACTAGAGAGTCCTTAAAGTCATCACGATTCGTCAAAAAAGAGCATACACCTTCGAATTGGACGAAAGATTTTCACTAGCGTCGGTCCGGAATGGGGTCGCTCTGACCACTGCTCCTCAAGTTTCCCTTCCGATATCTTTCGGTTTATATTTTCTTTCACATACTCTAGAGTCCCAAAAGTCACCACGATTCGCCAAAAAAGAGGATACGACCTTTGAATTGGACGAATGATTTTTTAGCAAAGTCGGTCCAGAATGGGGTCGATCCAATCACCGCTCCTCAAGTTTCCCTTCCGATATCTTTCGGTTTATATTTTTTTTTACATACTAGAGAGTCCCAAAAGTAAGCACGATTAGCCAAAAAGCGGAAACGACCTTTGAATTGGACGAATGATTTTTACCAAGGTCGGTTCAGAATAGTGTCGCTCTGACCACAGCTCCTCAAGTTTTCCTATCGATATCTTTTGGTTTATATATTTTTTTACATACTAGAGAGTCCTAAAAGTCATCACGATTCGTCAAAAAAGAGGATACCAACTTTGAATTACAGACCGACCCCATTCTGGAATGGGGTCGGTCTGACCACCGGTCCTCAAGTTTCCCTTCCGATATCTTTAGGTTTATATTTTTTTATACATACTAGAGAGTCCTAAAAGTTCTCACGATTCGCCAAAAAAGAGGATACCAACTTTGAATTAGACGAATTATTTTTTAGCAAAGTCGGTCAAGAATGGGGTCGCTCCGACCACCGCTCTTCAAGTTTCCCTGCCGATATGTTTCGGTTTATATATTTTTCACATACTAAAGATTCCTAAAAGTCACCACGATTTGCCAAAAAAGAGGAGACGACCTTTGAATTGGACGAATGATTTTTTAGCAAAGTCGGTCCAGAATGGGGTCACTCTGATCACCGCTCCGCAAGTTTCCCTTTCGATATCTTTCGGTATATATATTTTTTTACATACTAGAGAGTCCTAAAAGTCATCACGCTTCGTCGAAAAAGAGGATACCACCTTCGAATTGAACGAAAGATTTTCACTAGTGTCGGTCCGGAATGGGGTCGCTCTGACCACCGCTCCTCAAGTTTCCCTTCCGATATCTTTCGGTTTATATTTTTTTTTACATACTAGAGAGTCCCAAAAGTAAGCACGATTAGCCAAAAAGCGGAAACGACCTTTGAATTGGACGAATGATTTTTTAGCAAAGTCGGTCCAGAATGGGGTCACTCTGATCACCGCTCCGCAAGTTTCCCTTTCGATATCTTTCGGTATATATATTTTTTTACATACTAGAGAGTCCTAAAAGTCATCACGCTTCGTCGAAAAAGACGATACCACCTTCGAATTGAACGAAAGATTTCCACTAGTGTCGGTCCGGAATGGGGTCGGTCTGACCACCGCTCCTCAAGTTTCCCTTCCGATATCTTACGGATTATATTTTTATTTACATACTAAAGAGTCCTAAAAGTCACCACGATTTGCCAAAAAAAAGGATACGACCTTTGAATTGGACGAATAATTTTTACTATAGTCGGTCCAGAACGGGGTCACTCTGACCACCGCTCCTCAAGTTTCCCTTCCGATATCTTACGGATTATATTTTTTTATACATACTAGAGAGTCCTAAAAGTCATCACGATTCGCCAAAAAAGAGGATACCACCTTCGAATTGAACGAAAGATTTTCACTAGTGTCGGTCCGGAATGGGGTCGCTCTGACCACCGCTCCTCAAGTTTCCCTTCCGATATCTTTAGGTTTATATTTTTTTATACATACTAGAGAGTCCTAAAAGTCATCACGATTCGCCAAAAAAGAGAATACCACCTTTGAATTAGACGAATGATTTTTTAGTAAACTCGGTCCAGAATGGGTTCGCTCCGACCACCGCTCTTCAAGTTTCCCTTCCGATATCTTTCGGTTTATATTTTTCTCACATACGAAAGAGTCCTAAAAGTCACCCCGATTTGCCAAAAATGAGGAGACGACCTTTGAATTGGATGTATAATTTTTTAGCAAAGTCGATCCAGAATGGGGTCGCTACGACCACCGCTCTTCAAGTTTCCCTTCCGATATCTTTCGGTTTATATTTTTTTCACATACTAAAGAGTCCTAGAAGTCACCACGATTCGCCAAAAAAGAGGATACGACCTTTGAATTGGATGGATAATTTTTTAGCAAAGTCGATCCAGAATGAGGTCGCTCTGACCACGGCTCTTCAAGTTTCCCTTCCGATATCTTTCGGGTTATATTTTTTTTCATATACTAAAGAGTCCTAAAAGTCATCACCATTCGTCAAAAAAAACGATACGACCTTCGAATTGGACGAACGATTTTTACCAGAGTCGGTCCAGAATGGCGTCGCTCTAACCACTGCTCCTCAAGTTTCCCTTCCGATATCTTTCGGATTATATTTTTTTTACATACTAGAGAGTCCCAAAAGTAAGCACAATTAGCCAAACAGCGGAAACGACCTTTGAATTGGACGAATGATTTTTTAGCAAAGTCGGTCCAGAATGGGGTCACTCTGATCACCGCTCCGCAAGTTTCCCTTCCGTTATCTTTTGGTTTATATATTTTTTTACATACTAGAGAGTCCTAAAAGTCATCACGATTCGTCAAAAAAGAGGATACCACCTTCGAATTGAACGAAAGATTTTCACTAGTGTCGGTCCGGAATGGGGTCGCTCTGACCACCGCTCCTCAAGTTTCCCTTCCGATATCTTTCGGTTTATATTTTGTTTCACATACTAAAGAGTCCCAAAAGTCACCACGATTCGCCAAAAAAGAGGATACGACCTTTGAATTGGACGAATGATTTGTTAGCAAAGTCGGTCCAGAATGGGGTCGATCCAATCACCGCTCCTCAAGTTTCCCTTCCGATATCTTTAGGTTTATATTTTTTTTTACATACTAAAGAGTCCTAAAAGTCACCACGATTTACCAAAAAAGAGGATACGACCTTTGAATTGGACGAATAATTTTTACTATAGTCGGTCCAGAATGGGGTCACTCTGACCACCGCTCCACAAGTTTCCCTTCCGATATCTTTCGGTTTATATATTTTTTTACATACTAGAGAGTCCTAAAAGTCATCACGATTCGTCAAAAAAGAGCATACGACCTTCGAATTGAACGAAAGATTTTCACTAGATTCGAGCCGGAATGGGGTCGCTCTGACCACCGCTCCTCAAGTTTCCCTTCCGATATCTTTCGGTTTATATTTTGTTTCACATACTAAAGAGTCCCAAAAGTCACCACGATTCGCCAAAAAAGAGGATACGACCTTTGAATTGGACGAATGATTTTTACCAAAGTCGGTTCAGAATAGTGTCGCTCTGACCACAGCTCCTCAAGTTTCCCTTCCGATATCTTTTGGTTTATATATTTTTTTACATACTAGAGAGTCCTAAAAGTCATCATGATTCGTCAAAAAAGAGGATACCACCTTCGAATTGAACGAAAGATTTTCACTAGAGTCGTTCCGGAATGGGGTCGCTCTGACCACCGCTCCTCAAGTTTCCCTTCCGATATCTTTAGGTTTATATTTTTTTTTAGATACTAAAGAGTCCTAAAAGTCACCACGATTTGCCAAAAAAGAGGATACGACCTTTGAATTGGACGAATAATTTTTTACTAAAGTCGATCGAGAATGGGGTCACTCTGACCACCGCTCCGAAAGTTTCCCTTTCGATATCTGTCGGTTTATATATTTTTTCACATACTAGAGAGTCCTAAAAGTCATTATGATTCGTTAAAAAATAGGATACGACCTTCGAATTGGACGAAAGATTTTTACTAGAGGCGTTCCAGAATTGGGTCGCACCGTCCACCGCTCCCCAAGTTTCCCTTCCAATATCTTTAGGTTTATATATTTTTTTTCGATACTAAAGAGTCCTAAAGTCACCACGATTTGCCAAAAAAGAGGATACGACCTTTGAATTGGACGAATAATTTTTTACTAAAGTCGGTCCAGAATGGGGTCGCTCCAACCACCGCTTCTCAAGTATCCCTTCCGATATCTTTCGGTTTATATTTTTTTTTACATACTAGAGTGTCCCAGAAGTAAGCACGATTAGCCAAAAAGCGGAAACGACCTTTGAATTGGACGAATGATTTGTACCACTGTCGGTCCGAAAAGGGGTCGGTCTGACCAACGCTCCTCAAGTTTCCCTTCCGATATCTTTCGGTTTATATTTTTTTATACATACTAGAGAGCCCTAAAAGTCATTATGATTCGTTAAAAAATAGGATACGACCTTCGAATTGAACCAAAGATTTTTACTACAGTCGTTCCAGAATGGGGTCGCACCGACTACCGCTCCTCAAGTTTCCCTTCGGATATTTTTAGGATTATATTGTTTTTTACATACTGAAGAGTCCTAAAAGTCACCCCGATTCGCCAAATAAGAAGATACGACCTTTGAATTGGACGAATAATTATTTACTAAAGTCGGTCCAGAATGGGGTCGGTCTGACCACCACTCCTCAAGTTTCCCTTCCGATATCTTTAGGTTTATATTTTTTTTTACATACTAAAGCGTCCTAAAAGTCACCATGATTCGCCAAAAAAGAGGATACGACCTTTGAATTGGACGAATAATTTTTACTATAGTCGGTCCAGAATGGGGTCACTCTGACCACCGCTCCACAAGTTTCCCTTCCGATATCTTTCTGTTTATATTTTTTTATACATACTAGAGAGTCCTAAAAGTCATCACGATTCGCCAAAAAAGAGGATAACACCTTTGAATTAGACGAATGATTTTTTAGTAAACTCGGTCCAGAATGGGTTCGCTCCGACCACCGCTCTTCAAGTTTCCCTTCCGATATCTTTCGGTTTATATTTTTCTCACATACGAAAGAGTCCTAAAAGTCATCACGATTCGCCAAAAAAGAGGATACGACCTTTGAATTGGACGAATGATTTTTTAGCAAAGTCGGTCCAGAATGGGGTTGCTCCAACTATCGCTCCTCAAGTTTCCCTTCCGATATCTTTCGTTTTATATTTTTTTTACATACTAGAGAGTCCCGAAAGTAAGCACGATTAGTCAAAAAGCGGAAACGACCTTTGAATTGGACGAATGATTTTTACCAAAGTCGGTTCAGAATAGTGTCGCTCTGACCACAGCTCCTCAAGTTTCCCTTCCGATATATTTTGGTTTATATATTTTTTTACATACTAGAGAGTCCTAAAAGTCATCACGATTCGTCAAAAAAGAGGATGCACCTTCGAATTGGACGAAAGATTTTCACTAGTGTCGGTCCGGAATGGGGTCGCTCTGACCACCGCTCCTCAAGTTTCCCTTCCGATATCTTTCGGTTTATATTTTCTTTCACATACTATAGAGTCCCAAAAGTCACCACGATTCGCTAAAAAAGAGGATACGACCTTTTAATTGGACGAATGATTTTTTAGCAAAGTCGGTCCAGAATCGGGTCGATCCAATCACCGCTCCTCAAGTTTCCCTTCCGATATCTTTCGGTTTATATTTTTTTTTACATACTAGAGAGTCCCAAAAGTAAGCACGATTAGCCAAAAAGCGGAAACGACCTTTGAATTGGACGAATGATTTTTTACCAAAGTCGGTTCAGAATAGGGTCGCTCTGACCACAGCTCCTCAAGTTTCCCTTCCGTTATATTTTGGTTTATATATTTTTTTACATACTAGAGAGTCCTAAAAGTCATCATGATTCGGCAAAAAAGAGGATACCACCTTCGAATTGAACGAAAGATTTTCACTAGAGTCGGTCCGGAATCGGGTCGCTCTGACCACCGCTCCTCAAGTTTCCCTTCCGATATCTTTAGGTTTATATTTTTTTTTCGATACTAAAGAGTCCTAAAGTCACCACGATTTGCCAAAAAAGAGGATACGACCTTTGAATTGGACGAATAATTTTTTACTAAAGTCGGTCCAGAATGGGGTCGCTTCAACCACCGCTCCTCAAGTATCCCTTCCGATATTTTTCGGTTTATATATTTTTTTACATACTAGAGAGTCCAAAAAGTCATCACGATTTGTCAAAAAAGAGGATACCACCTTCGAATTGAACGAAAGATTTTCACTAGTGTCGGTCCGGAATGGGGTCGGTCTGACCACCGCTCCTCAAGTTTCCCTTCCGATATCTTTCGGTTTATATTTTTTTATACATACTAGAGAGCTCTAAAAGTCATTATGATTCGTTAAAAAATAGGATACGACCTTCGAATTGAACGAAAGATTTTTACTACAGTCGTTCCAGAATGGGGTCGCACCGACTGACGCTCCTCAAGTTTCCCTTCCGACAGCTTTCGGTTTATATTTTTTTATACATACTAGAGAGTCCTAAAAGTTCTCAAGATTCGCCAAAAAAGAGGATACCAACTTTGAATTAGACGAATGATTTTTTAGCAAAGTCGGTCAAGAATGGGGTCGCTCCGACCACCGCTCTTCAAGTTTCCCTTCCGATATGTTTCGGTTTATATTTTTTTCACATACTAAACATTCCTAAAAGTCACCACGATTTGCCAAAAAAGAGGAGACGACCTTTGAATTGGACGAATGATTTTTTAGCAAAGGCGGTCCAGAATGGGGTCGCTCCGACCACCGCTCTTCAAGTTTCCCTTCCAATATCTATCGGTTTATATTTTTTTTTACATACTAGAGAGTCCCAAAAGTAATCACGATTAGCCAAAAAGCGGAAACGACTTTTGAATTGGACGAATGATTTTTACCAAAGTCGGTCCAGAATAGGGTCGCTCCAACCACCGCTCCTCAAGTTTCCCTTCCGATATCTTTCGGTTTATATTTTCTTTCACATACTAAAGAGTCCCAAAAGTCACCACGATTCGCTAAAAAAGAGGATACCTTTGTATTGGACGAATGATTTTTTAGCAAAGTCGGTCCACAATGGGGTCGCTCCAACCACCCGCTCCTCAAGTTTCCCTTCCGATATCTTTCGGTTTATAATTTTTTCTCACATACTAGAGAGCCCTACAAGTCATTATGATTCGTTAAAAAATAGGATACGACGTTCGAATTGAACGAAAGATTTTTACTAGAGTCGTTCCAGAATGGGGTCGCTCCGACCACCGCTCTTCAAGTTTCCCTTCCGATATCTTTCGGATTATATTTTTTTTCACATACTAAAGAGTCCTAAAAGTCACCACGATTCGCCAAAGAAGAGGATACGACCTTTGAATTAGATGGATAATTTTTTAGCATAGTCGATCCAGAATGGGGTCGCTCCGACCACCGCTCTTCAAGTTTCCCTTTCGATATGTTTCGGGTTATATTTTTTTTCATATACTAAAGAGTCCTAAAAGTCATCACCATTCGTCAAAAAAAACGATACGACCTTCGAATTGGACGAACGATTTTTGCCAGCGTCGGTCCAGAATGGCGTCGCTCTGACCACTGCTCCTCAAGTTTCCCTTCCGATATCTTTCGGATTATATTGTTTATTACATACTAGAGAGTCCTAAAAGTCATCACGATTCGTTAAAAAGAGGATACGACCTTCGAATTGAACGAAAGATTTTTACTAGAGTCGTTCCAGAATGGTGTCGCACCGACCACCGCTCCTCAAGTTTCCCTTCCGATATCTTTCGGTTTATATTTTTATTTACATACGAAAGAGTCCTAAAAGTCACCACGATTTGCCAAAAAGAGGTTACGACCTTTGAATTGGACGAATAATTTTTTACTGAGGTCGGTGCAGAATGGGGTCACTGTGACCACCGCTCCACAAGTTTCCCTTCCGATATCTTTCGGTTTATATATTTTTTTACATACTAGAGAGTCCTAAAAGTCATCACGATTCGTCAAAAAAGAGCATACGACCTTCGCATTGAACGAAAGATTTTCACTAGATTCGGGCCGGAATGGGGTCGCTCTGACCACCGCTCCACAAGTTTCCCTTCCGATATCTTTCGGTTTACATTTTCTTTCACATACTAAAGAGTCCCAAAAGTCACCACGATTCGCCAAAAAAGAGGATACGACCTTTGAATTGGACGGGTGATTTTTTAGCAAAGTCGGTCCAGAATGAGGTCGGTCCAACCACCGCTCCTCAAGTTTCCCTTCCGATATCTTTCGGCTTATATTTTTTTTTACATACTGGAGAGACCCAAAAGTAATCACGATTAGCCAAGAAGCGGAAACGACTTTTGAATTGGACGAATGATTTTTACCAAAGTCGGACCAGAATAGGGTCGCTCTTACCACAGCTCCTCAAGTTTCCCTTCCGATATCTTTTGGTTTATATATTTTTTTACATACTAGAGAGTCCTAAAAGTTATCACGACTCGTCAAAAAAGAGGATACCACCTTCGAATTGAACGAAAGATTTTCACTAGAGTCGGTCGGAATGGGGTCGCTCTGACCACCGCTCCTCAAGTTTCCCTTCCGATATCTTTCGGTTTATATTTACTATCACATACTAAAGAGTCCTAAAAGTCATCACGATTCGTTAAAAAAGAGGATACGACCTTCGAATTGAACGAAAGATTTTCACTAGTGTCGGTCCGGAATGGGGTCGCTCTGACCACCGCTCCTCAAGTTTCCCTTCCGATATCTTTAGGTTTGTATTTTTTTTTACATACTAAAGAGTGTTAAAAGTCACCACGATTTCCCAAAAAAGAGGATACGACCTTTGAATTGGACGAATAATTTTTTACTAAAGTCGGTCCAGAATGGGGTCACTCTGACCACCGCTCCTCAAGTTTCCCTTCCGATATCTTTCGGTTTATATTTTTTTTCACATACTAGAAAGTCCCAAAAGTAATCACGATTAGCCAAAAAGCGGAAACGACCTTTGAATTGGACGAATGATTTTTACCAAAGTCGGTCCTGAATGGGGTCGCTCCAACCACCGCTCTTCAAGTTTCCCTTCCGATATCTTTCGGGTTATATTTTTTTTCATATACTAAAGAGTCCTAAGAGTCATCGTCATTCGTCAAAAAAAACGATACGACCTTCGAATTGGACGAACGATTTTTACCAGCGTCGGTCCAGAATGGCGTCGCTCTGACCACTGCTCCTCAAGATTCCCTTCCGATATCTTTCGGATTATATTTTTTTTACATACTAGAGAGTCCTAAATGTCATCACGATTCGTTAAAAAGAGGATACGACCTTCGAATTGAACGAAACATTTTTACTAAAGTCGTTCCAGTATGGGGTCGCACCGACCACCGCTCCTCAAGATTCCCTTCCGATATCTTTCCGATTATATTTTTTTTACATACTGGAGAGTCCTAAATGTCATCACGATTCGTTAAAAAGAGGATACGACCTTCGAATTGAACGAAACATTTTTACTAGAGTCGTTCCAGTATGGGGTCCCACCGACCACCGCTCCTCAAGTTTCCCTTCCGATATCTTTCGGTTTAGATTTTTTTTCACATACTCGAAAGTCCCAAAAGTAATCACGATTTGCCAAAAAGCGGAAACGACCTTCGAATTGGACGAAAGATTTTTACCAAAGCCGGTCCAGAATGGGGTCGCTCCGACCACCGCTCTTCAAGTTTCCCTTCCAATATCTTTCGGTTTCTATTTTTTTTCACATACTGAAGAGTCCTAAAAGTCACCACGATTTGCCAAAAAAGAGGAGACGACCTTTGAATTGGACGAATAATTTTTTAGCAAAGTCGGTCCAGAATGGGGTCACTCTGACCACCGCTCAGCAAGTTTCCCTTCCGATATCTTTCGGGTTATATTTTTTTTCATATACTAAAGAGTCCTAAAAGTCATCACGATTCGTTAAAAAGAGGATACGACCTTCGAATTGAACGAAAGATTTTCACTAGTGTCGGTCCGGAATGGGGTCGCTCTGACCACCGCTCCTCAAGTTTCCCTTCCGATATCTTTAGGTACATATTTTTTTTTACATACTAAAGAGTCTTAAAAGTCACCACGATTTGCCAAAAAAGAGGATACGACCTTTGAATTGGACGAATAATTTTTTACTAAAGTCGGTCCAGAATGGGGTCACTCTGACCACCGCTCCTCAAGTTTCCCTTCCGATATCTTTCGGTTTATATTTTTTTTCACATACTAGAAAGTCCCAAAAGTAATCACGATTTGCCAAAAAGCGGAAACGACCTTCGAATTGGACGAAAGATTTTTACCAAAGCCGGTCCAGAATGGGGTCGCTCCGACCACCGCTCTTCAAGTTTCCCTTCCAATATCTTTCGGTTTCTATTTTTTTTCACACACTAGAGAGTCCTAAAAGTCATCACGATTCGTCAATAAAGATAATACGACCTTCGAATTGGACGAAAGATTTTTACCAGTGTCGGTCCAGAATGGGGTCGCTCCAACCACCGCTCGTCAAGTATCCTTTCCGATATCGTTCGGTTTATATTTTTTTTTTTACATACTAGAGAGTCCCAAAAGTAATCATGATTAGCCAAAAAGCGGAAACGACCTTGGGATTGGACGAATGATTTTTACCAAAGTCGGTCCAGAATGAGATCGCTCTGACCATAGCTCCTCACGTTTCCCTTCCGATATCTTTCGGTTTGTATTTTTTTTCACATACTAGAGAGCCCTACAAGTCATTATGATTCGTTAAAAAATAGGATACGACCTTCGAATTGAACGAAAGATTTTTACTACAGTCGTTCCAGAATGGGGTCGCACCGACTACCGCTCCTCAAGTTTCCCTTCCGATCTTTTTAGGTTTATATTTTTTTTTACATACTGAAGAGTCCTAAATGTCACCCCGATTCGCCAAATAAGAGGATAAGACCTTTGAATTAGACGAATAACTTTTTACTAAAGTCGGTCCAGAATGGGGTCAATCTGTCCACCGCTCCGCAAGTTTCCCTTCCGATATCTTTAGGTTTGAATTTTTTTTTACATACTAAAGAGTCCCAAAAGTCACCACGATTCGCCAAAAAAGAGGATACGACCTTTGAATTGGACGAATGATTTTTTAGCAAAGTCGGTCCGGAATGGGGTCGCTCTGACCCCCGCTCCTCAAGTTTCCCTTCCGATATCTTTCGGTTTATATTTTTATATACATACTGGAGAGTCCTCAAAGTCATCACAATTCGCCAAAAAAGAGGATAGCACCTTTGAATTAGACGAATGATTTTTTAGCAAAGTCGGTCAAGAATGGGTCCGCTCCGACCACCGCTCTTCAAGTTTCCCTTCCGATATCTTTCGGTTTATATTTATTTCACATACTAAAGAGTCCTAAGAGTAACCCCGATTTGCCAAAAAAGAGGAGACGACCTTTGAATTGGATGGATAATTTTTTAGCAAAGTCGATCGAGAATGGGGTGGATCCGACCACCGCTCTTCAAGTTCCCTTCCGATATCTTTCGGGTTATATTTTTTTTCATATACTAAAGAGTCCTAAAAGTCATCACGATACGTTAAAAAGAGGATACGACCTTCGAATTGAACGGAAGATTTTTACTAGTGACGTTCCAGAATGGGGTCGGTCTGACCACCGCTCCTCAAGTTTCCCTTCCGATATCTTTCGGTTTATATTTTTTTATACGTACTAGAGAGCCCTAAAAGTCATTGTGATTCGTTAAAAAATAGGATACGACCTTCGAATTGAACGAAAGATTTTTACTACAGTCGTTCCAGAATGGGGTCGCACCGACTACCGCTCCTCAAGTTTCCCTTCCGATATTTTTAGGTTTATATTTTTTTTACATACTGAAGAGTCCTAAAAGTCACCCCGATTCGCCAAATAAGAGGATACGACCTTTGAATTGGACGAATAATTTTTTACTAAAGTCGGTCCAGAATGGGGTCACTGTGACCACTGCTCCGCAAGTTTCCCTTTCAATATCTTTCGGTTTATATATTTTTTTACATACTAGAGACTCCTAAAAGTCATCACGCTTCGTCAAAAAAGAGGATACCACCTTCGAATTGAACGAAAGATTTTCACTAGTGTCGGTCCGGAATGGGGTCGGTCTGACTCCCGCTCCTCAAGTTTCCCTTCCGATATCTTTCGGTTTATATTGTTTTCACATACTAAAGAGACCCAAAAGTCACCACGATTCGCCAAAAAAGAGGATACGACCTTTGAATTGGACGAATAATTTTTTACTAAAGTCGGTCCAGAATGGGGTCACTCTGACCACCGCTCCTCAAGTTTCCCTTCCGATATCTTTCGGTTTATATTTTTTTCACATACTAGAAAGTCCCAAAAGTAATCACGATTTGCCAAAAAGCGGAAACGACCTTCGAATTGGACGAAAGATTTTTACCAAAGCCGGTCCAGAATGGGGTCGCTCCGACCACCGCTCTTCAAGTTTCCCTTCCAATATCTTTCGGTTTCTATTTTTTTTCACACACTAGAGAGTCCTAAAAGTCATCACGATTCGTCAATAAAGATAATACGACCTTCGAATTGGACGAAAGATTTTTACCAGTGTCGGTCCAGAATGGGGTCGCTCCAACCACCGCTCGTCAAGTATCCTTTCCGATATCGTTCGGTTTATATTTTTTTTTTTACATACTAGAGAGTCCCAAAAGTAATCATGATTAGCCAAAAAGCGGAAACGACCTTGGGATTGGACGAATGATTTTTACCAAAGTCGGTCCAGAATGAGATCGCTCTGACCATAGCTCCTCACGTTTCCCTTCCGATATCTTTCGGTTTGTATTTTTTTTCACATACTAGAGAGCCCTACAAGTCATTATGATTCGTTAAAAAATAGGATACGACCTTCGAATTGAACGAAAGATTTTTACTACAGTCGTTCCAGAATGGGGTCGCACCGACTACCGCTCCTCAAGTTTCCCTTCCGATCTTTTTAGGTTTATATTTTTTTTTACATACTGAAGAGTCCTAAATGTCACCCCGATTCGCCAAATAAGAGGATAAGACCTTTGAATTAGACGAATAACTTTTTACTAAAGTCGGTCCAGAATGGGGTCAATCTGTCCACCGCTCCGCAAGTTTCCCTTCCGATATCTTTAGGTTTGAATTTTTTTTTACATACTAAAGAGTCCCAAAAGTCACCACGATTCGCCAAAAAAGAGGATACGACCTTTGAATTGGACGAATGATTTTTTAGCAAAGTCGGTCCGGAATGGGGTCGCTCTGACCCCCGCTCCTCAAGTTTCCCTTCCGATATCTTTCGGTTTATATTTTTATATACATACTGGAGAGTCCTCAAAGTCATCACAATTCGCCAAAAAAGAGGATAGCACCTTTGAATTAGACGAATGATTTTTTAGCAAAGTCGGTCAAGAATGGGTCCGCTCCGACCACCGCTCTTCAAGTTTCCCTTCCGATATCTTTCGGTTTATATTTATTTCACATACTAAAGAGTCCTAAGAGTAACCCCGATTTGCCAAAAAAGAGGAGACGACCTTTGAATTGGATGGATAATTTTTTAGCAAAGTCGATCGAGAATGGGGTGGATCCGACCACCGCTCTTCAAGTTCCCTTCCGATATCTTTCGGGTTATATTTTTTTTCATATACTAAAGAGTCCTAAAAGTCATCACGATACGTTAAAAAGAGGATACGACCTTCGAATTGAACGGAAGATTTTTACTAGTGACGTTCCAGAATGGGGTCGCACCGACCACCGCTCCTCAAGTTTCACTTCCGATATCTTTCGGTTTATATTTTTATTTACATACTAAAGAGTCCTAAAAGTAACCAAGATTTGCCAAAAAAGAGGATACGACCTATGAATTGGACGAATGATTTTTTAGCAAAGTCGGTCCACAATGGGGTCGTTCCAACCACCCGCTCCTCACGTTTCCCTTCCGATATCTTTCGGTTTGTATTTTTTTTCACATACTAGAGAGCCCTAAAAATCATTATGATTCGTTAAAAAATAGGATACGACGTTCGAATTGAACGAAAGATTTTTACTAGAGACGTTCCAGAATGGGGTCGCACCGACCACCGCTCCTCAAGTTTCCCTTCCGATATTTTTAGGTTTATATTTTTTTTTACATACTGAAGAGTCCTAAAAGTCACCCCGATTCGCCAAAAAAGAGGATACGATCTTCGAATTGAACGAAAGATTTTCACTAGAGTCGGTCCGGAATGGGGTCGCTCTGACCACCGCTCCTCAAGTCTCCATTCCTAAATCTTTCGGTTTATATTTTTTTTCATATACTCAAGAGTCCTAAAAGTCATCACGATTCGTCATTAAAGATAATACGACCTTCGAATTAGACGAAAGATTTTTACCAGTGTCGGTCCAGAATGAGTTCGCTCCAACCACCGCTCCGCAAGTTTCCCTTCCGATATCTTTCAGTTTCTATTTTTTTCACATACTAGAGAGTCCCAAAAGTAACCACGATTCGCCAAAAAAGAGGATACGACCTTTGAATTAGACGAATGATTTTTTAGCAAAGTCGGTCCAGAATGGGGTCGCTCCAACCACCGCTCCTCAAGTTTCCCTTCCGATATCTTTCGGTTTATATTTTTTTTTCACATACTAGAAAGTCCCAAAAGTAATCACGATTGGCCAAAAAGCGGAAACGACCTTCGAATTGGACGAAAGGTTTTTACCAAAGCCGGTCCAGAATGGGGTCGCTCCGACCACCGCTCTTCAAGTTTCCCTTCCGATATCTTTCGGTTTATATTTTCTTTCACATACTAAAGAGTCCCGAAAGTCACCACGATTCGCTAAAAAAGAGGATACGACCTTTGTATTGGACGAATGATTTTTTAGCAAAGTCGGTCCACAATGGGGTCGTTCCAACCACCCGCTCCTCAAGTTTTCCTTCCGATATCTTTCGGTTTATATTTTTTTTTTACATACTAGAGAGTCCCGAAAGTAATCACGATTAGCCAAAAAGCGGAACGACCTTTGAATTGGACGAATGATTTTTACCACGGTCGGTCCAGAATGAGATCTCTCTGACCATAGCTCCTCACGTTTCCCTTCCGATAGCTTTCGGTTTGTATTTTTTTTCACATACTAGAGAGCCCTAAAAGTCATTATGATTCGTTAAAAAATAGGATACGACGTTCGAATTGAACGAAAGATTTTTACTGGAGACGTTCCAGAATGGGGTCGCACCGACCACCGCTCCTCA
The DNA here is from genome assembly GCA_958009045.1 of Oxytorus armatus. Lineage (NCBI taxonomy): Eukaryota > Metazoa > Arthropoda > Insecta > Hymenoptera > Ichneumonidae > Oxytorus > Oxytorus armatus. Next base: position 6,127,163 of record OY253747.1, on the reverse strand, counting down.
AGTTTCCCTTCCGATATCTTTCGGTTTAAATTTTTTTTCATATACTAAAGAGTCCTAAAAGTCATCACCATGTGTCAAAAAAAAGGATACGACCTTCGAATTGGACGAAAGATTTTTACCAGAGTCGGTCCAGAATGGCGTCGCTCTGACAACTGCTCCTCAAGTTTCCCTTCCTATATCTTTCGGTTTATATATTTTTTCACATACTAAAGAGTCCCAAAAGTCACCACGATTCGCCGGAAAAGAAGATACGACCTTTGAATTGGACGAATGATTTTTTAGCAAAGTCGGTCCAGGTCGTTTAGCAAGGTCGGATACGATCTTCGAATTGAACGAAAGATTTTCACTAGAGTCGGTCCGGAATGGTGTCGCTCTGACCACCGCTCCTCAAGTTTCCCTTCCTAAATCTTTCGGTTTATATTTGTTTTCATATACTAAAGAGTCCTAAAAGTCATCACGATTCGTCATTAAAGATAATACGACCTTCGAATTAGACGAAAGATTTTTACCAGTGTCGGTCCAGAATGGGTTCGCTCCAACCACCGCTCCGCAAGGTTCCCTTCCGATATCTTTCAGTTTCTATTTTTTTCACATACTAGAGAGTCCCAAAAGTAACCACGATTCGCCAAAAAAGAGGATACGACCTTTGAATTAGACGAATGATTTTTTAGCAAAGTCGGTCAAGAATGGGGTCGCTCCGACCACCGCTCTTCAAGTTTCCCTTCCGATATCTTTCGGTTTATATTTTTTTCACATACTAAAGAGTCCTAAAAGTCACCCCGATTTGCCAAAAAAGAGGAGACGACCTTTGAATTGGATGGATAATTTTTTAGCAAAGTCGGTCCAGAATGGGGTCGCTCCGACCACCGCTCTTCAAGTTTCCCTTCCGATATCTTTAGGTTTGTATTTTTTTTTACATCCTAAAGAGTGTTAAAAGTCACCACGATTTGCCAAAAAAGAGGATACGACCTTTGAATTGGACGAATAATTTTTTACTAAAGTCGGTCCAGAATGTGGTCACTCTGACCCGCGCTCCTCAAGTTTCCCTGCCGATATCTTTCGGTTTATATTTTTTTTACATACTAGAAAGTCCCAAAAGTAATCACGATTTGCCAAAAAGCGGAATCGCCCTTCGAATTGGACGAAAGATTTTTACCAAAGCCGGTCCAGAATGGGGTCGCTCCGACCACCACCGCTCTTCAAGTTTCCCTTCCAATATCTTTCGGTTTCTATTTTTTTTCACACACTAGAGAGTCCTAAAAGTCATAGCGGTACGTCAATAAAGATAATACGGACTTTGAATTGGACGAATGATTTTTACCAAAGTCGGTCCAGAATGAGATCGTTCTGACCATAGCTCCTCACGTTTCCCTTCCGATATCTTTCGGTTTGTATTTTTTTCCACATACTAGAGAGAGCCCTAAAAGTCATTATGATTCGTTAAAAAATAGGATACGACCTTCGAATTGAACGAAAGATTTTTACTAGAGTCGTTCCAGAATGGGGTCGCACCGACCACCGCTCCTCACGTTTCCCTTCCGATATTTTTAGGTTTATCTTTTTTTTTACATACTGAAGAGTCCTAAAAGTCACCCTGATTCGCCAAAAAAGAGGATACCACCTTTGAATTGGACGAATGATTTTTTAGCAAAGTCGGTCCAGAATGGGGTCGATCCAACCACCGCTCCTCAAGTTTCCCTTCAGATATCGTTTGGTTTATATATTTTTTTACATACTAGAGAGTCCTGAAAGTCATCACGATTCGTCAAAAAAGACGATACCACCTTCGAATTGAACGAAAGATTTTCACTAGAGTCGGTCCGGAATGGGGTCGCTCTGACCACCGCTCCTCAAGTTTCCCTTCCTAAATCTTTCCGTTTATATTTTTTTTCACATCCTTAAGAGTCCTCAAAGTCACTCCGATTCGCCAAAAAAGAGAATACGACCTTTGAATTGGATGGATAATTTTTTATCAAAGTCGATCCAGAATGGGGTCGCTCCGACCACCGCTCTTCAAGTTTCCCTTCCGATATATTTCGGTTTAAATTTTTTTTCATATACTAAAGAGTCCTAAAAGTCATCACCATGTGTCAAAAAAAAGGATACGACCTTCGAATTGGACGAAAGATTTTTACCAGGGTCGGTCCAGAATGGCGTCGCTCTGACAACTGCTCCTCAAGTTTCCCTTCCGATATCTTTCGGTTTATATATTTTTTCACATACTAGAAAGTCCCAAAAGTAATCACGATTAGCCAAAAAGCGGAAACGACCTTTGAATTGGACGAATGATTTTTACGAATGTCGGTCCAGAATGAGATCGCTCTGACCATAGCTCCTGACGTTTCCCTTCCGATATCTTTCGATTTGTATTTTGTTTCACATACTAGAGAGCCCTAAAAGTCATTATGATTCGTTAAAAAATAGGATACGACCTTCGAATTGAACGAAAGATTTTTAATAGAGTCGTTCCAGAATGGGGTCGCACTGACCACCGCTCCTCAAGTTTCCCTTCCGATATTTTTAGGTTTATCTTTTTTTTTACATACTGAAGAGTCCTAAAAGTCACCCCGAATCGCCAAAAAAGAGGATACCACCTTTGAATTGGACGAATGATTTTTTAGCAAAGTCGATCCAGAATGGGGTCGCTCTGACCACCGCTCCTCAAGTTTCCCTTCCGATATCTTTCAGTTTCTATTTTTTTCTCATACTAGAGAGTCCCAAAGGCACCACGATTCGCCAAAAAAGAGGATACCACCTTTGAATTGGACGAATGATTTTTTAGCATAGTCGGTCAAGAATGGCGTCGCTCTGACAACTGCTCCTCGAGTTTCCCTTCCGATATCTTTCGGATTATATTTTTTTTTATATACTAGAGAGTCCTAAAAGTCATCACGATTCGTTAAAAAAGAGGATACGACCTTCGAATTGAACGAAACATTTTCACTAGTGTCGGTCCGGAATGGGGTCGCTGTGACCACCGCTCCTCAAGTTTCCCTTCCGATATCTTTCGGTTTATATTTTCTTTCACATACTAAAGAGTCCCAGAAGTTACCACGATTCGCTAAAAAAGAGGATACGACCTTTGAATTGGACGAATGATTTTTTAGCAAAGTCGGTCCAGAATGGGGTCGCTCCAACCACCGCTCCTCAAGTTTCCCTTCCGATATCTTTCGGTTTATATTTTTTTTTCACATACTAGAAAGTCCCAAAAGTAATCACGATTGGCCAAAAAGCGGAAACGACTTTTGAATTGAACGATTGATTTTTACCAATGTCGGTCCAGAATAGGGTCGCTCCAACCACCGCTCCTCAAGTTTCCCTTCCGATATCTTTCGGTTCATATATTCTTTCACATACTAAAGAGTCCCAAAAGTCACCACGATTCGCTAAAAAAGAGGATACGACCTTTGTATTGGACGAATGATTTTTTAGCAAAGTCGGTCCACAATGGGGTCGCTCCAACCACCCGCTCCTCAAGTTTCCCTTCCGATATCTTTCGGTTTATATATTTTTTTTACATACTAGAGAGTCCCGAAAGTAATCCCGATTAGCCAAAAAGCGGAACGACCTTTGAAATGGACGAATGATTTTTACCACAGTCGGTCCAGAATGAGATCGCTCTGACCATAGCTCCTCACGTTTCCCTTCCGATATCTTCCGGTTTGTATTTTTTTTTCACATACTCGAGAGCCCTAAAAGTCATTATGATTCGTTAAAAAATAGAATACGACGTTCGAATTGAACGAAAGATTTTTACTAGAGTCGTTCCAGAATGGGGTCGCACCGACCACCGCTCCTCAAGTTTCCCTTCCGATATTTTTAGGTTTATATTTTTTTTTACATTCTGAAGAGTCCTAAAAGTCACCCCGATTCGCCAAAAAAGAGGATACGATCTTCGAATTGAACGAAAGATTTTCACTAGTGTCGGTCCGGAATGGGGTCGCTCTGACCACCGCTCCTCAAGTTTCCCTTCCTAAATCTTTCGGTTTATATTTTTTTTCATATACTAAAGAGTCCTAAAAGTCATCACGATTCGTCAATAAAGATAATACGACCTTCGAATTAGACGAAATATTTTTACCAGTGTCAGTCCAGAATGGGTTCGCTCCAACCACCGCTCCGCAAGTTTCCCTTCCGATATCTTTCAGTTTCTATTTTTTTCACATACTAGAGAGTCCCAAAAGTAACCACGATTCGCCAAAAAAGAGGATACGACCTTTGAATTAGACGAATGATTTTTTAGCAAAGTCGGTCAAGAATGGGGTCGCTCCGACCACCGCTCTTCAAGTTTCCCTTCCGATATTTTCGGTTTATATTTTTTTCACATACTAAAGAGTCCTAAAAGTCACCCCGATTTGCCAGAAAAGAGGAGACGACCTTTGAATTGGATGGACAATTGTTTAGCCAAGTCGATCCAGAATGGGGTCACTCCGACCACCGCTCTTCAAGTTTGCCTTCTGATATCTTTCAGGTTATATTTTTTTTTGTATACTAAAGAGTCCTAAAAGTCATCACCATTCGTCAAAAAAAAAGATACGACCTTCGAATTGGACGAACAATTTTTACCAGCTTCGGTCCAGAATGGCGTCGATCTGACCACCGCTCCGCAAGTTTCCCTTTCGATATCTTTCGGTTTATATATTTTTTCACATACTAGAGAGTCCTAAAAGTCATTATGATTCGTTAAAAAATAGGATACGACCTTCGAATTGAACGAAAGATTTTTACTAGAGGCGTTCCAGAATTGGGTCGCACCGTCCACCGCTCCTCAAGTTTCCCTTCCGATATCTTTAGGTTTGTATTTTTTTTTACATCCTAAAGAGTGTTAAAAGTCACCACGATTCGCCAAAAAAGAGGATACGACCTTTGAATTGGACGAATAATTTTTTACTAAAGTCGGTCCAGAATGTGGTCACTCTGACCACCGCTCCGCAAGTGTCCCTTCCGATATCTTTCGGTTTATATTTTTTTTTACATACTAGAGAGTCCCAAAAGTAAGCACGATTAGTCAAAAGCGGAAACGTCCTTTGAATTGGACGAATGATTTTTACCAAAGTCGGTTCAGAATAGTGTCGCTCTGACACATATATTATATATTTTTTTAATACTAGAGAGTCCTAAAAGTCATCACGATTCGTCAAAAAAGAGGATACACCTTCGAATTGAACGGAAAGATTTTCATTAGTGTCGGTCCGGAATGGGGTCGGTCTGACCACCGCTCCTCAAATTTCCCTTCCGATATCTTTCGGTTTATATTTTTTCATACGTACTAGAGAGCCCTAAAAGTCATTATGATTCGTTAAAAAATAGGATACGACCTTCGAATTGAACGAAAGATTTTTACTACAGTCGTTCCAGAATGGGGTCGCACCGACTACCGCTCCTCAAGTTTCCATTCCGATATTTTTAGGTTTATATTTTTTTTACATACTGAAGAGTCCTCAATGTCACCCCGATTCGCTAAATAAGAGGATACGACCTTTGAATTGGACGAATAATTTTGTACTAAAGTCGGTCCAGAATGGGGTCACTCTGCCCACCGCTCCGCAAGTTTCCCTTTCAATATCTTTCGGTTTATATATTTTTTTACATACTAGAGACTCCAAAAAGTCATCACGCTTCGTCAAAAAAGAGGATACCACCTTCGAATTGAACGAAAGATTTTCACTAGTGTCGGTCCGGAATGGGGTCGGTCTGACCCCCGCTCCTCGAGTTTCCATTCCGATATCTTTCGGTTTATATTTTTTTCACATACTAAAGAGTCCTACAAGTCACCAGGATTCGCCAAAAAAGAGGATACGACCTTCGAATTGAACGAAAGATTTTCACTAGATTCGGGCCGGAATGGGGTCGCTCTGACCACCGCTCCTCAAGTTTCCCTTCCGATATCTTTCGGTTTACATTTTCTTCCACATACTAAAGAGTCCCAAAAGTCACCACGATTCGCCAAAAAAGAGGATACGACCTTTGAATTGGACGGGTGATTTTTTAGCAAAGTCGGTCCAGAATGAGGTCGGTCCAACCACCGCTCCTCAAGTTTCCCTTCCGATATCTTTCGGTTTATATTTTTTTTTACATACTGGAGAGTCCCAAAAGTAATCACGATTAGCCAAAAAGCGGAAACGACTTTTGAATTGGACGAATGATTTTTACCAAAGTCGGACCAGAATAGGGTCGCTCTTACCACAGCTCCTCAAGTTTCCCTTCCGATATCTTTTGGTTTATATATTTTTTTACATACTAGAGAGTCCTAAAAGTTATCACGACTCGTCAAAAAAGAGGATACCACCTTCGAATTGGACGAAAGATTTTCACTAGAGTCGGTCCGGAATGGGGTCGCTCTGACCACCGCTCCTCAAGTTTCCCTTCCGATATCTTTCGGTTTATATTTTCTATCACATACTAAAGAGTCCCAAAAGTCACCACGATTCGCCAAAAAAGAGGATACCACCTTTGATTGGACGAATGATTTTTTACCAAATTCGGTCCGGAATGGGGTCGCTCTGACCACTGCTCCTCAAGTTTCTCTTCCTATATCTTTCGATTTATATATTCTTTCATATACTAAAGAGTCCCAAAAGTCACCACGATTCACCGAAAAAGAGGATACGACCTTTGAATTGGACGAAAGATTTTTACCAAAGCCGGTCCAGAATGGGGTCGCTCCGACCACCACCGCTCCTCAAGTTTCCCTGCCGATATCTTTCGGTTTATATTTTTTTTTACATACTAGAAAGTCCCAAAAGTAATCACGATTTGCCAAAAAGCGGAAACGCCCTTTGAATTGGACGAATAATTTTTTACTAAAGTCGGTCCAGAATGGGGTCGCTCTGACCACCGCTCCTGAAGTCTCCATTCCTAAATCTTTCGGTTTATATTTTTTTTCTAATACTAAAGAGTCCTAAAAGTCATCACGATTCGTCATTAAAGATAATACGACCTTCGAATTAGACGAAAGATTTTTACCAGTGTCGGTCCAGAATGAGTTCGCTCCAACCACCGCTCCGCAAGTTTCCCTTCCGATATCTTTCAGTTTCTATTTTTTTCACATACTAGAGAGTCCCAAAAGTAACCACGATTCGCCAAAAAAGAGGATACGACCTTTGAATTAGACGAATGATTTTTTAGCAAAGTCGGTCCAGAATGGGGTCGCGCCAACCACCGCTCCTCAGGTTTCCCTTCCGATATCTTTCGGTTTATATTTTTTTTTCACATACTGGAAAGTCCCAAAAGTAATCACGATTGGCCAAAAAGCGGAAACGACCTTCGAATTGGACGAAAGATTTTTACCAAAGCCGGTCCAGAATGGGGTCGTTCCGACCACCGCTCCTGAAGTCTCCATTCCTAAATCTTTCGGTTTATATTTGTTTTCATATACTAAAGAGTCCTAAAAGTCATCACGATTCGTCATTAAAGATAATACGACCTTCGAATTAGACGAAAGATTTTTACCAGTGTCGGTCCAGAATGGGTTCGCTCCAACCACCGCTCCGCAAGTTTCCCTTCCGATATCTTTCAGTTTCTATTTTTTTCACATACTAGAAAGTCCCAAAAGTAACCACGATGCGCCAAAAAAGAGGATACGACCTTTGAATTAGACGAATGATTTTTTAGCAAAGTCGGTCAAGAATGGGGTCGCTCCGACCACCGCTCTTCAAGTTTCCCTTCCGATATCTTTCGGTATATATTTTTTTTCACATACTAAAGATTCCTAAAAGTCACCACGATTCGCCAAAGAAGAGGATACGACCTTTGAATTGGATGGATAATTTTTTAGCAAAGTCGATCCAGAATGGGGTCGCTCCGACCACCGGTCTTCAAGTTTCCCTTCCGATATCTTTCGGGTTATATTTTTTTTCATATACTAAAGAGTCCTAAAAGTCATCACCATTCGTCAAAAAAAACGATACGAACTTCGAATTGGACGAACGATTTTTACCAGCGTCGGTCCAGAATGGCGTCGCTCTGACCACTGCTCCTCAAGTTTCCCTTCCGATATCTTTCGGATTATATTGTTTTTTACATACTAGAGAGTCCTAAAAGTCATCACGATTCGTTAAAAAGAGGATACGACCTTCGAATTGAACGAAAGATTTTTACTAGATTCGTTCCAGAATGGTGTCGCACCGACCACCGCTCCTCAAGTTTCCCTTCCGATATCTTTCGGTTTATATTTTTATTTACATACTAAAGAGTCCTAAAAGTCACCACGATTTGCCAAAAAAGAGGATACGACCTTTGAATTGGACGAATAATTTTTTACTGAAGTCGGTGCAGAATGGGGTCACTCTGACCACCGCTCCACAAGTTTCCCGTCTGATATCTTTCGGTTTATATATTTTTTTACATACTAGAGAGTCCTAAAAGTCATCACGATTCGTCAAAAAAGAGCATACGACCTTCGAATTGAACGAAAGATTTTCACTAGATTCGGGCCGGAATGGGGTCGCTCTGACCACCGCTCCTCAAGTTTCCTTTCCGATATCTTTCGGTTTACATTTTCTTCCACATACTAAAGAGTCCCAAAAGTCACCACGATTCGCCAAAAAAGAGGATACGACCTTTGAATTGGACGGGTGATTTTTTAGCAAAGTCAGTCCAGAATGAGGTCGGTCCAACCACCGCTCCTCAAGTTTCCCTTCCGATATCTTTTGGTTTATATATTTTTTTACATACTAGAGAGTCCTAAAAGTTATCACGACTCGTCAAAAAAGAGGATACCACCTTCGAATTGAACGAAAGATTTTCACTAGAGTCGGTCCGGAATGGGGTCGCTCTGACCACCGCTCCTCAAGTTTCCCTTCCGATATCTTTCGGTTTATATTTTCTATCACATACTAAAGAGTCCCAAAAGTCACCACGATTCGCCAAAAAAGAGGATACCACCTTTGATTGGACGAATGATTTTTTACCAAATTCGGTCCGGAATGGGGTCGCTCTGACCACCGCTCCTCAAGTTCCTCTTCCTATATCTTTCGATTTATATATTCTTTCACATACTAAAGAAGCCCAAAAGTCACCACGATTCACCGAAAAAGAGGATACGACCTTTGAATTGGACGAATGATTTTTTAGCAAAGTCGGTCCAGAATGGGGTCGCTCTGACCCGCGCTCCTCAAGTTTCCCTGCCGATATCTTTCGGTTTATATTTTTTTTACATACTAGAAAGTCCCAAAAGTAATCACGATTTGCCAAAAAGCGGAATCGCCCTTCGAATTGGACGAAAGATTTTTACCAAAGCCGGTCCAGAATGGGGTCGCTCCGACCACCACCGCTCTTCAAGTTTCCCTTCCAATATCTTTCGGTTTCTATTTTTTTTCACACACTAGAGAGTCCTAAAAGTCATAGCGATACGTCAATAAAGATAATACGGACTTTGAATTGGACGAATGATTTTTACCAAAGTCGGTCCAGAATGAGATCGTTCTGACCATAGCTCCTCACGTTTCCCTTCCGATATCTTTCGGTTTGTATTTTTTTCCACATACTAGAGAGAGCCCTAAAAGTCATTATGATTCGTTAAAAAATAGGATACGACCTTCGAATTGAACGAAAGATTTTTACTAGAGTCGTTCCAGAATGGGGTCGCACCGACCACCGCTCCTCACGTTTCCCTTCCGATATTTTTAGGTTTATATTTTTTTTTACATACGGAAGAGTCCTAAAAGTCACCCCGATTCGCCAAAAAAGAGGATACCACCTTTGAATTGGACGAATGATTTTTTAGCAAAGTCGGTCCAGAATGGGGTCGATCCAACCACCGCTCCTCTAGTTTCCCTTCAGATATCGTTTGGTTTATATATTTTTTTACATACTAGAGAGTCCTGAAAGTCATCACGATTCGTCAAAAAAGACGATACCACCTTCGAATTGAACGAAAGATTTTCACTAGAGTCGGTCCGGAATGGGGTCGCTCTGACCACCGCTCCTCAAGTTTCCCTTCCTAAATCTTTCCGTTTATATTTTTTTTCACATCCTTAAGAGTCCTCAAAGTCACTCCGATTCGCCAAAAAAGAGAATACGACCTTTGAATTGGATGGATAATTTTTTATCAAAGTCGATCCAGAATGGGGTCGCTCCGACCACCGCTCTTCAAGTTTCCCTTCCGATATATTTCGGTTTAAATTTTTTTTCATATACTAAAGAGTCCTAAAAGTCATCACCATGTGTCAAAAAAAAGGATACGACCTTCGAATTGGACGAAAGATTTTTACCAGGGTCGGTCCAGAATGGCGTCGCTCTGACAACTGCTCCTCAAGTTTCCCTTCCGATATCTTTCGGTTTATATATTTTTTCACATACTAGAAAGTCCCAAAAGTAATCACGATTAGCCAAAAAGCGGAAACGACCTTTGAATTGGACGAATGATTTTTACGAATGTCGGTCCAGAATGAGATCGCTCTGACCATAGCTCCTGACGTTTCCCTTCCGATATCTTTCGATTTGTATTTTGTTTCACATACTAGAGAGCCCTAAAAGTCATTATGATTCGTTAAAAAATAGGATACCACCTTCGAATTGAACGAAAGATTTTTAATAGAGTCGTTCCAGAATGGGGTCGCACTGACCACCGCTCCTCAAGTTTCCCTTCCGATATTTTTAGGTTTATCTTTTTTTTTACATACTGAAGAGTCCTAAAAGTCACCCCGAATCGCCAAAAAAGAGGATACCACCTTTGAATTGGACGAATGATTTTTTAGCAAAGTCGATCCAGAATGGGGTCGCTCTGACCACCGCTCCTCAAGTTTCCCTTCCGATATCTTTCAGTTTCTATTTTTTTCTCATACTAGAGAGTCCCAAAGGCACCACGATTCGCCAAAAAAGAGGATACCACCTTTGAATTGGACGAATGATTTTTTAGCATAGTCGGTCAAGAATGGCGTCGCTCTGACAACTGCTCCTCGAGTTTCCCTTCCGATATCTTTCGGATTATATTTTTTTTTATATACTGGAGAGTCCTAAAAGTCATCACGATTCGTTAAAAAAGAGGATACGACCTTCGAATTGAACGAAACATTTTCACTAGTGTCGGTCCGGAATGGGGTCGCTGTGACCACCGCTCCTCAAGTTTCCCTTCCGATATCTTTCGGTTTATATTTTCTTTCACATACTAAAGAGTCCCAGAAGTTACCACGATTCGCTAAAAAAGAGGATACGACCTTTGAATTGGACGAATGATTTTTTAGCAAAGTCGGTCCAGAATGGGGTCGCTCCAACCACCGCTCCTCAAGTTTCCCTTCCGATATCTTTCGGTTTATATTTTTTTTTCACATACTAGAAAGTCCCAAAAGTAATCACGATTGGCCAAAAAGCGGAAACGACTTTTGAATTGAACGATTGATTTTTACCAATGTCGGTCCAGAATAGGGTCGCTCCAACCACCGCTCCTCAAGTTTCCCTTCCGATATCTTTCGGTTCATATATTCTTTCACATACTAAAGAGTCCCAAAAGTCACCACGATTCGCTAAAAAAGAGGATACGACCTTTGTATTGGACGAATGATTTTTTAGCAAAGTCGGTCCACAATGGGGTCGCTCCAACCACCCGCTCCTCAAGTTTCCCTTCCGATATCTTTCGGTTTATATATTTTTTTTACATACTAGAGAGTCCCGAAAGTAATCCCGATTAGCCAAAAAGCGGAACGACCTTTGAAATGGACGAATGATTTTTACCACAGTCGGTCCAGAATGAGATCGCTCTGACCATAGCTCCTCACGTTTCCCTTCCGATATCTTTCGGTTTGTATTTTTTTTTCACATACTCGAGAGCCCTAAAAGTCATTATGATTCGTTAAAAAATAGAATACGACGTTCGAATTGAACGAAAGATATTTACTAGAGTCGTTCCAGAATGGGGTCGCACCGACCACCGCTCCTCAAGTTTCCCTTCCGATATATTTAGGTTTATATTTTTTTTTACATTCTGAAGAGTCCTAAAAGTCACCCCGATTCGCCAAAAAAGAGGATACGATCTTCGAATTGAACGAAAGATTTTCACTAGTGTCGGTCCGGAATGGGGTCGCTCTGACCACCGCTCCTCAAGTTTCCCTTCCTAAATCTTTCGGTTTATATTTTTTTTCATATACTAAAGAGTCCTAAAAGTCATCACGATTCGTCAATAAAGATAATACGACCTTCGAATTAGACGAAATATTTTTACCAGTGTCAGTCCAGAATGGGTTCGCTCCAACCACCGCTCCGCAAGTTTCCCTTCCGATATCTTTCAGTTTCTATTTTTTTCACATACTAGAGAGTCCCAAAAGTAACCACGATTCGCCAAAAAAGAGGATACGACCTTTGAATTAGACGAATGATTTTTTAGCAAAGTCGGTCAAGAATGGGGTCGCTCCGACCACCGCTCTTCAAGTTTCCCTTCCGATATTTTCGGTTTATATTTTTTTCACATACTAAAGAGTCCTAAAAGTCACCCCGATTTGCCAGAAAAGAGGAGACGACCTTTGAATTGGATGGACAATTGTTTAGCCAAGTCGATCCAGAATGGGGTCGCTCCGACCACCGCTCTTCAAGTTTGCCTTCTGATATCTTTCAGGTTATATTTTTTTTTGTATACTAAAGAGTCCTAAAAGTCATCACCATTCGTCAAAAAAAAAGATACGACCTTCGAATTGGACGAACAATTTTTACCAGCTTCGGTCCAGAATGGCGTCGATCTGACCACCGCTCCGCAAGTTTCCCTTTCGATATCTTTCGGTTTATATATTTTTTCACATACTAGAGAGTCCTAAAAGTCATTATGATTCGTTAAAAAATAGGATACGACCTTCGAATTGAACGAAAGATTTTTACTAGAGGCGTTCCAGAATTGGGTCGCACCGTCCACCGCTCCTCAAGTTTCCCTTCCGATATCTTTAGGTTTGTATTTTTTTTTACATCCTAAAGAGTGTTAAAAGTCACCACGATTTGCCAAAAAAGAGGATACGACCTTTGAATTGGACGAATAATTTTTTACTAAAGTCAGTCCAGAATGTGGTCACTCTGACCACCGCTCCGCAAGTGTCCCTTCCGATATCTTTCGGTTTATATTTTTTTTTACATACTAGAGAGTCCCAAAAGTAAGCACGATTAGTCAAAAGCGGAAACGTCCTTTGAATTGGACGAATGATTTTTACCAAAGTCGGTTCAGAATAGTGTCGCTCTGACACATATATTATATATTTTTTTAATACTAGAGAGTCCTAAAAGTCATCACGATTCGTCAAAGAAGAGGATACACCTTCGAATTGAACGAAAGATTTTCACTAGTGTCGGTCCGGAATGGGGTCGGTCTGACCACCGCTCCTCAAGTTTCCCTTCCGATATCTTTCGGTTTATATTTTTTCATACGTACTAGAGAGCCCTAAAAGTCATTATGATTCGTTAAAAAATAGGATACGACCTTCGAATTGAACGAAAGATTTTTACTACAGTCGTTCCAGAATGGGGTCGCACCGACTACCGCTCCTCAAGTTTCCATTCCGATATTTTTAGGTTTATATTTTTTTTTACATACTGAAGAGTCCTCAATGTCACCCCGATTCGCCAAATAAGAGGATACGACCTTTGAATTGGACGAATAATTTTGTACTAAAGTCGGTCCAGAATGGGGTCACTCTGCCCACCGCTCCGCAAGTTTCCCTTTCAATATCTTTCGGTTTATATATTTTTTTACATACTAGAGACTCCAAAAAGTCATCACGCTTCGTCAAAAAAGAGGATACCACCTTCGAATTGAACGAAAGATTTTCACTAGTGTCGGTCCGGAATGGGTTCGGTCTGACCCCCGCTCCTCGAGTTTCCATTCCGATATCTTTCGGTTTATATTTTTTTCACATACTAAAGAGTCCTACAAGTCACCAGGATTCGCCAAAAAAGAGGATACGACCTTCGAATTGAACGAAAGATTTTCACTAGAGTCGGTCCGGAATGGGGTCGCTCTGACCACCGCTCTTCAAGTTTCCCTTCCGATATCTTTCGGTTTATATTTTCTTTCACATACTAAAGAGTCCCAAAAGTCACCACGATTCGCCAAAAAAGAGGATACGACCTTTGAATTGGACGAATGATTTTTTAGCAAAGTCGGTCCGGAATGGGGTCGCTCTGACCACCGCTCTTCAAGTTTCCCTTCCGATATCTTTCGGGTTATATTTTTTTTCATCTACTAAAGAGTCCTAAAAGTCATGACGATTCGTTAAAAAGAGGATACGACCTTCGAATTGAACGAAAGATTTTCACTAGTGTCGGTCCGGAATGGGGTCGCTCTGACCACCGCTCCTCAAATTTCCCTTCCGATATCTTTAGGTTTGTATTTTTTTTTACATACTAAAGAGTGTTAAAAGTCACCACGATTTCCCAAAAAAGAGGATACGACCTTTGAATTGGACGAATAATTTTTTACTAAAGTCGGTCCAGAATGGGGTCACTCTGACCACCGCTCCTCAAGTTTCCCTTCCGATATCTTTCGGTTTATATTATTTTTCACATACTAGAAAGTCCAAAAAGTAATCTCGATTTGCCAAAAAGCGGAAACGACCTTCGAATTGGACGAAAGATTTTTACCAAAGTCGGTCCAGAATGGGGTCGCTCCAACCACCGCTCTTCAAGTATCCCTTCCGATATCTTTCGGGTTATATTTTTTTTCATATACTAAAGAGTCCTAAGAGTCATAGTCATACGTTAAAAAAAACGATACGACCTTCGAATTGGACGAACGATTTTTACCAGCGACGGTCCAGAATGGCGTCGCTCTGACCACTGCTCCTCAAGATTCCCTTCCGATATCTTTCGGATTATATATTTTTTACATACTAGAGAGTCCTAAATGTCATCACGATTCATTAAAAAGAGGATTCGACCTTCGAATTGAACGAAACATTTTTACTAGAGTCGTTCCAGTATGGGGTCGCACCGACCACCGCTCTTCAAGTTTCCCTTCCAATATCTTTCAGTTTCTATTTTTTTTCACATACTAAAGAGTCCTAAAAGTCACCACGATTTGCCAAAAAAGAGGAGACGACCTTTGAATTGGACGAATAATTTTTTAGCAAAGTCGGTCCAGAATGGGGTCACTCTGACCACCGCTCCGCAAGTTTCCCTTTCGATATCTTTCGGTTTATATATTTTTTTACATACTAGAGAGTCCTAAAAGTTATCACGCTTCGTCGAAAAAGAGGATACCACCTTCGAATAGAACGAAAGATTTTCACTAGTGTCGGTCCGGAATGGGGTCGCACCGTCCACCGCTCCTCAAGTTTCCCTTCCGATATCTTTAGGTTCATATTTTTTTTTACATACTAAAGCGTCCTAAGGTCACCATGATTTGCCAAAAAAGTGGATACGACCTTTGAATTGGACGAATTATTTTTTACTAAAGTCGGTCCCGAATGGGGTCACTCTGACCACCGCTCCGCAAGTTTCCCTTCCGATATCTTTCGGTTTATATTTTTTTTTACATAGTAGAGAGTCCCAAAAGTAAGCACGACTAGCCAAAAGCGGAAACGTCCTTTGAATTGGACGAATGATTTTTACCAAAGTCGGTTCAGAATAGTGTCGCTCTGACACATATATTATATATTTTTTTAATACTAGAGAGTCCTAAAAGTCATCACGATTCGTCAAAAAAGAGGATACACCTTCGAATTGAACGAAAGATTTTCACTAGTGTCGGTCCGGAAAGGGGTCGGTCTGACCACCGCTCCTCAAGTTTCCCTTCCGATATCTTTCGGTTGATATTCTTTTATACGTACTAGAGAGCCCTAAAAGTCATTATGATTCGTTAAAAAATAGGATACGACCTTCGAATTGAACGAAAGATTGTTACTACAGTCGTTCCAGAATGGGGTCGCACCGACTACCGCTCCTCAAGTTTCCCTTCCGATATTTTTAGGTTTATATTTTTTTTTACATACTGAAGAGTCCTAAAAGTCACCCCGATTCGCCAAATAAGAGGATACGACCTTTGAATTGGACGAATAATTTTTTACTAAAGTCGGTCCAGAATGGGGTCACTCTGACCACCGCTCCGCAAGTTTCCCTTTCAATATCTTTCGGTTTATATATTTTTTTAAATACTAGAGACTCCTAAAAGTCATCACGCTTCGTCAAAACAGAGGATACCACCTTCGAATTGAACGAAAGATTTTCACTAGAGTCGGTCCGGAATGGGGTGGGTCTGACCCCCGCTCCTCAAGTTTCCCTTCCGATATCTTTCGGTTTATATTTTTTTCACATACTAAAGAATCCTAAAAGTCACCAGGATTCGCCAAAAAAGAGGATACGACCTTCGAATTGAACGAAAGATTTTCACTAGAGTCGGTTCAGAATAGGGTCGCTCTGACCACAGCTGCTCAAGTTTGCCTTCCGATATCTTTTCGTTTATATATTTTTTTACATACTAGACAGTCCTAAAAGTCATCACGATTCGTCAAAAAAGAGGATACCACCTTCGAATTGAACGAAAGATTTTCACTAGTGTCGGTCCGGAATGGGGTCGCTCTGACCACCGCTCCTCAAGTTTCCCTTCCGATATCTTTAGGTTTGTATTTTTTTTTACATACTAAAGAGTCCCAAAAGTCACCACGATTCGCCAAAAAAGAGGATACGACCTTTGAATTGGACGAATGATTTTTTAGCAAAGTCGGTCCGGAATGGGGTCGATCTGACCCCCGCTCCTCAAGTTTCCCTTCCGATATCTTTCGGTTTATATTTTTTTATACATACTAGAGAGTCCTAAAAGTCATCACAATTCGCCAAAACAGAGGATAGCACCTTTGAATTAAACGAATGATTTTTTAGCAAAGTCGGTGAAGAATGGGGTCGCTCCGACCACCGCTCTTCAAGTTTCACTTCCGATATCTTTCGGTTTATATTTATTTCACATACTAAAGAGTCCTAAAAGTCACCACGATTCGCCAAAAAAGAGGATACGACCTTTGAATTGGATGGATAATTTTTTAGCAAAGTCGATCCAGAATGGGGTGGATCCGACCACCGCTCTTCAAGTTTCCCTTCCGATATCTTTCGGGTTATATTTTTTTTCATATACTAAAGAGTCCTAAAAGTCATCACGATTCGTTAAAAAGAGGATACGACCTTTGAATTGGATGGATAATTTTTTAGCAAAGTCGATCCAGAATGGGGTCGCTCCGACCACCGCTCTTCAAGTTTCCCTTCCGATATCTTTCGGTTCATATTTTTTTTCACATACTAAAGAGTCCTAAAAGTCACCACGATTTGCCAAAAAAGAGGATACGACCTTTGAATTGGACGAATAATTTATTACTAAAGTCGATCCAGAATGGGGTCGCTCCGACCACCGCTCTTCAAGTTTCCCTTCCGATATATTTCGGTTCATATTTTTTTTCACAAACTAAAGAGTCCTAAAAGTCACCACGATTCGCCAAAAAAGAGGATACGACCTTTGAATTGGATGGATAATTTTTTAGCAAAGTCGATCCAGAATGGGGTCGCACCGACTACCGCTCCTCAAGTTTCCCTTCCGATATTTTTAGGTTTATATTTTTTTTTACATACTGAAGAGTCCTAAAAGTCACCCCGATTCGCCAAATAAGAGGATACGACCTTTGAATTGGACGAATAATTTTTTACTAAAGTCGGTCCAGAATGGGGTCACTCTGACCACCGCTCCGCAAGTTTCCCTTTCAATATCTTTCGGTTTATATATTTTTTTAAATACTAGAGACTCCTAAAAGTCATCACGCTTCGTCAAAACAGAGGATACCACCTTCGAATTGAACGAAAGATTTTCACTAGAGTCGGTCCGGAATGGGGTGGGTCTGACCCCCGCTCCTCAAGTTTCCCTTCCGATATCTTTCGGTTTATATTTTTTTCACATACTAAAGAGTCCTAAAAGTCACCAGGATTCGCCAAAAAAGAGGATACGACCTTCGAATTGAACGAAAGATTTTCACTAGAGTCGGTTCAGAATAGGGTCGCTCTGACCACAGCTGCTCAAGTTTGCCTTCCGATATCTTTTCGTTTATATATTTTTTTACATACTAGACAGTCCTAAAAGTCATCACGATTCGTCAAAAAAGAGGATACCACCTTCGAATTGAACGAAAGATTTTCACTAGTGTCGGTCCGGAATGGGGTCGCTCTGACCACCGCTCCTCAAGTTTCCCTTCCGATATCTTTAGGTTTGTATTTTTTTTTACATACTAAAGAGTCCCAAAAGTCACCACGATTCGCCAAAAAAGAGGATACGACCTTTGAATTGGACGAATGATTTTTTAGCAAAGTCGGTCCGGAATGGGTTCGCTCTGACCCCCGCTCCTCAAGTTTCCCTTCCGATATCTTTCGGTTTATATTTTTTTATACATACTAGAGAGTCCTAAAAGTCATCACAATTCGCCAAAACAGAGGATAGCACCTTTGAATTAGACGAATGATTTTTTAGCAAAGTCGGTGAAGAATGGGGTCGCTCCGACCACCGCTCTTCAAGTTTCACTTCCGATATCTTTCGGTTTATATTTATTTCACATACTAAAGAGTCCTAAAAGTCACCACGATTCGCCAAAAAAGAGGATACGACCTTTGAATTGGACGAATAATTTATTACTAAAGTCGATCCAGAATGGGGTCGCTCCGACCACCGCTCTTCAAGTTTCCCTTCCGATATCTTTCGGTTCATATTTTTTTTCACATACTAAAGAGTCCTAAAAGTCACCACGATTTGCCAAAAAAGAGGATACGACCTTTGAATTGGACGAATAATTTATTACTAAAGTCGATCCAGAATGGGGTCGCTCCGACCACCGCTCTTCAAGTTTCCCTTCCGATATATTTCGGTTCATATTTTTTTTCACAAACTAAAGAGTCCTAAAAGTCACCACGATTCGCCAAAAAAGAGGATACGACCTTTGAATTGGATGGATAATTTTTTAGCAAAGTCGATCCAGAATGGGGTCGCACCGACTACCGCTCCTCAAGTTTCCCTTCCGATATTTTTAGGTTTATATTTTTTTTTACATACTGAAGAGTCCTAAAAGTCACCCCGATTCGCCAAATAAGAGGATACGACCTTTGAATTGGACGAATAATTTTTTACTAAAGTCGGTCCAGAATGGGGTCACTCTGACCACCGCTCCGCAAGTTTCCCTTTCAATATCTTTCGGTTTATATATTTTTTTAAATACTAGAGACTCCTAAAATTCATCACGCTTCGTCAAAACAGAGGATACCACCTTCGAATTGAACGAAAGATTTTCACTAGAGTCGGTCCGGAATGGGGTGGGTCTGACCCCCGCTCCTCAAGTTTCCCTTCCGATATCTTTCGGTTTATATTTTTTTCACATACTAAAGAGTCCTAAAAGTCACCAGGATTCGCCAAAAAAGAGGATACGACCTTCGAATTGAACGAAAGATTTTCACTAGAGTCGGTTCAGAATAGGGTCGCTCTGACCACAGCTGCTCAAGTTTGCCTTCCGATATCTTTTCGTTTATATATTTTTTTACATACTGGACAGTCCTAAAAGTCATCACGATTCGTCAAAAAAGAGGATACCACCTTCGAATTGAACGAAAGATTTTCACTAGTGTCGGTCCGGAATGGGGTCGCTCTGACCACCGCTCCTCAAGTTTCCCTTCCGATATCTTTAGGTTTGTATTTTTTTTTACATACTAAAGAGTCCCAAAAGTCACCACGATTCGCCAAAAAAGAGGATACGACCTTTGAATTGGACGAATGATTTTTTAGCAAAGTCGGTCCGGAATGGGGTCGCTCTGACCCCCGCTCCTCAAGTTTCCCTTCCGATATCTTTCGGTTTATATTTTTTTATACATACTAGAGAGTCCTAAAAGTCATCACAATTCGCCAAAACAGAGGATAGCACCTTTGAATTAGACGAATGATTTTTTAGCAAAGTCGGTGAAGAATGGGGTCGCTCCGACCACCGCTCTTCAAGTTTCACTTCCGATATCTTTCGGTTTATATTTATTTCACATACTAAAGAGTCCTAAAAGTCACCACGATTCGCCAAAAAAGAGGATACGCCCTTTGAATTGGATGGATAATTTTTTAGCAAAGTCGATCCAGAATGGGGTCGCTCCGACCACCGCTCTTCAAGTTTCCCTTCCGATATCTTTCGGTTCATATTTTTTTTCACAAACTAAAGAGTCCTAAAAGTCACCACGATTCGCCAAAAAAGAGGATACGACCTTTGAATTGGATGGATAATTTTTTAGCAAAGTCGATCCAGAATGGGGTCGCTCCGACCACCGCTCTTCAAGTTTCCCTTCCGATATCTTTCGGTTCATATTTTTTTTCACATACTAAAGAGTCCTAAAAGTCACCACGATTTGCCAAAAAAGAGGATACGACCTTTGAATTGGACAAATAATTTATTACTAAAGTCGATCCAGAATGGGGTCGCTCCGACCACCGCTCTTCAAGTTTCCCTTCCGATATATTTCGGTTCATATTTTTTTTCACAAACTAAAGAGTCCTAAAAGTCACCACGATTCGCCAAAAAAGAGGATACGACCTTTGAATTGGATGGATAATTTTTTAGCAAAGTCGATCCAGAATGGGGTCGCTCCGACCACCGCTCTTCAAGTTTCCCTTCCGATATCTTTCGGTTCATATTTTTTTTCACATACTAAAGAGTCCTAAAAGCCACCACGATTTGCCAAAAAAGAGGATACGACCTTTGAATTGGACGAATAATTTATTACTAAAGTCAATCCAGAATGGGGTCGGTCTGACCCCTGCTCCTCAAGTTTCCCTTCCGATATCTTTCGGTTTATATTTTTTTCACATACTAAAGAGTCCTAAAAGTCACCAGGATTCGCCAAAAAAGAGGATACAACCTTCGAATTGAACGAAAGATTTTCACTAGAGTCGGTCCGGAATGGGGTCGCTCTGACCACCGCTCCTCAAGTTTCCCTTCCGATATCTTTCGGTTTATATTTTCTTTCACATACTAAAGAGTCCCAAAAGTTACCGCGATTCGCCAAAAAAGAGGATACGACGTTTGAATTGGACGAATGATTTTTTAGCAAAGTCGGTCCAGAATGGGGTCGCTCCAACCACCGCTCCTCAAGTTTCCCTACCGATATCTTTCGGTTTATATTTTTTTTACATACTAGAGAGTCCCAAAAGTAAGCACGATCAGCCAAAAAGCGGAAACCACCTTTGAATTGGACCAATGATTTTTACCAAAGTCGGTTCAGAATAGGGTCGCTCTGACCAAAGCTGCTCAAGTTTCCCTTCCGATATCTTTTGGTTTATATATTTTTTTACATACTAGAGAGTCCTAAAAGTCATCAGGATTCGTCAAAAAAGAGGATACCACCTTCGAATTGAACGAAAGATTTTCACTAGAGTCGGTCCGGAATGGGGTCGCTCTGACCACCGCTCCTCAAGTTTCCCTTCCGATATCGTTCGGTTTATATTTTTTTTTTACATACTAGCGAGTCCCAAAAGTAATCACGATTAGCCGAAAAGGGGAAACCACCTTTGAATTGGACGAATGATTTTTTACCAAAGTCGGACCAGAATAGGGTCGCTCTTACCACAGCTCCTCAAGTTTCCTTTCCGATATCTTCTGGTTTATATATTTTTTTACATACTCGAGAATCCTAAAAGTCATCAGAATTCGTCAAAAAAGAGGATACCACCTTCGAATTGAACGAAAGATTTTCACTAGAGTCGGTCCGGAATGGGGTCGCTCTAACCACCGCTCCTCAAGTTTCCCTTCCGATATCTTTAGGTTTATCTTTTTTTTTACATACAAAAGAGTCCTAAAAGTCACCACGATTTGCCAAAAAAAAGGATACGACCTTTGAATTGGACGAATAATTTTTTACTAAAGTCGGTCCAGAATGGTGTCACTCTGACCACCGCTCCTCAAGTATCCCTTCCGATATCGTTCGGTTTATATATTTTTTTTACATACCAGAGAGTCCGAAAAGTAATCACGATTAGCCAAAAAGCGGAAACGACCTTTGAATTGGACGAATGATTTTTACCAAAGTCGGTCCAGAATGAGATCGCTCTGACCATAGCTCCACACGTTTCCCTTCCGATATCTTTTGGTTAATATATTTTTTTACATACTAGAGAGTCCTAAAAGTCATCACGATTCGTCAAATAAGAGGATACCACCTTCGAATTGAACGAAAGATTTTCACTAGAGTCGGTCCGGAATGGGGTTGCTCTAACCACCGCTCCTCAAGTTTCCCTTCCGATATCTTTAGGCTTATCTTTTTTTTTAAATACAAAAGAGTCCTAAATGTCACCACGATTTGCCAAAAAAGAGGATACGACCTTTGAATTGGACGAATAATTTTTTACTAAAGTCGGTCCAGAATGGTGTCACTCTGACCACCGCTCCTCAAGTATCCCTTCCGATATCGTTCGGTTTATATATTTTTTTTACATACTAGAGAGTCCGAAAAGTAATCACGATTAGCCAAAAAGCGGAAACGACCTTTGAATTGGACGAATGATTTTTACGAAAGTCGGTCCAGAATGAGATCGCTCTGACCATAGCTCCACACGTTTCCCTTCCGATATCTTTCGGTTTGTATTTTTTTTCACATACTAGAGAGCCCTAAAAGTCATTATGATTCGTTAAAAAATAGGATACGACCTTCGAATTGAACGAAAGATTTTTACTAGAGTCGGTCCGGAATGGGGTCGCTCTGACCACCGCTCCTCAAGTTTCCCTTCCGATATCTTTCAGTTTCTATTTTTTTCACATACTAGAGAGTCCCAAAAGTCACCACGATTCGCCAAAAAAGAGGATACGACCTTTGAATGGGCCGAATGATTTTTTAGCATATTCGGTCCGGAATGGGGTCGCTCTGACCACCGCTCCTCAAGTTTCCCTTCCTAAATCTTTCCGTTTATATTTTTTTCACATACTACAGAGTCCTAAAAGTCACCACGATTCGCCAAAAAAGAGGATACGACCTTTGAATTGGATGGATAATTTGTTATCAAAGTCGATCCAGAATGGGGTCGCTCCGACCACCGCTCCTCAAGTTTCCCTTCCGATATCTTTCAGTTTCTATTTTTTTCACATACTAGAGAGTCCCAAAAGTCACCACGATTCGCCAAAAAAGAGGATACGACCTTTGAATGGGCCGAATGATTTTTTAGCATATTCGGTCCGGAATGGGGTCGCTCTGACCACCGCTCCTCAAGTTTCCCTTCCTAAATCTTTCCGTTTATATTTTTTTCACATACTACAGAGTCCCAAAATTCACCACGATTCGCCGAAAAAGAGGATACGACCTTTGAATTGGACGAAAGATTTTCACTAGAGTCGGTCCTTAATGGGGTCGCTCTGACCACCGCTCCTCAAGTTTCCCTTCCGATATCTTTCGGTTTATATTTTCTTTCACATACTAAAGAGTCCCAAAAGTTACGACGATTCGTTAAAAAAGAGGATACGACCTTTGAATTGGACGAATGATTTTTTAGCAAAGCCGGTCCAGAATGGGGTCGCTCCGACCACCGCTCTTCAAGTTTCCTTTCCAATATCTTTCGGCTTATATTTTTTTTTACATACCAGAGAGTCCCAGAAGTAATCACGATTAGCTAAAAAGCGGAAACGACTTTTGAATTGGACGAATGATTTTTACCAAAGTCGGTCCAGAATAGGGTCGCTCTTACCACAGCTCCTCAAGTTTCCCTTCCGATATTTTTTGGTTAATATATTTTTTTACATACTAGAGAGTCCTAAAAGTCATCACGATTCGTCAAAAAAGAGGATACCACCTTCGAATTGAACGAAAGATTTTCACTAGAGTCGGTCCGGAATGGGGTCGCTCTAACCACCGCTCCTCAAGTTTCCCTTCCGATATCTTTAGGTTTATATTTTTTTTTACATACAAAAGAGTCCTAAAAGTCACCACGATTTGCCAAAAAAGAGGATACGACCTTTGAATTGGACGAATGATTTTAACCAAAGTCGGTCCAGATTGAGATCGCTCTGACCATAGCTCCACACGTTTCCCTTCCGATATCTTTCGGTTTGTATTTTTTTTCACATACTAGAGAGCCCTAAAAGTCATTATGATTCGGTAAAAAATAGGATACAACCTTCGAATGGAACGAAAGATTTTTACTAGAGTCGTTCCAGAATGGGGTCGCACTGACCACCGCTCCTCAAGTTTCCCTTCCGATATTTTTAGGTTTATATTTTTTTTTACATACTGAAGAGTCCTAAAAGTCTCCCCGATTCGCCAAAAACGAGGATACCACATTTGAATTGGACGAATGGATTTTTACCAGAGTCGGACCAGAATAGGGTCGCTCTTACCACAGCTCCTCAAGTTTCCCTTCCGATATCTTTTGGTTTATATATTTTTTTACATACCCGAGAATCCTAAAAGTAAGCACGATCAGCCAAAAAGCGGAAACGACCTTTGAATTGGACGAATGATTTTTACCAAAGTCGGTTCAGAATAGGGTCGCTCTGACCACAGCTGCTTAAGTTTCCCTTCCGATATCTTTTGGTTTATATATTTTTTTACATACTAGAGAGTCCGAAAAATTATCACGATTCGTCAAAAAAGAGCATACCACCTTCGAATTGAACGAAAGATTTTCACTAGTGTCGGTCCGGAATGGGGTCGCTCTGACCACCGCTCCTCGAGTTTCCCTTCCGATATCTTTAGGTTTATATTTTTTTTTACATACTGAAGAGTGCTAAAAGTCACCCCGATTCGCCAAAAAAGAGGATACCACCTTTGAATTGGACGAATGATTTTTTACCAAAGTCGGACCAGAATAGGGTCGCTCTTACCACAGGTCCTCAAGTTTCCTTTCCGATATCTTTTGGTTTATATATTTTTTTACATACTCGAGAATCCTAAAAGTCATCACGATTCGTCAAAAAAGAGGATACCACCTTCGCATTGAACGAAAGATTTTCACTAGAGTCGGTCCGGAATGGGGTCACTCTGACCACCGCTCCGCAAGTTTCCCTTTCGATATCTTTCGGTTTATATATTTTTTCACATACTAGAGAGTCCTAAAAGTCATTAAGATTCGTTAAAAAATAGGATACGACCTTCGAATTGAACGAAAGATTTTTACTAGAGGCGTTCCAGAATTGGGTCGCACCGTCCACCGCTACCCAAGTTTCCCTTCCGATATCTTTAGGTTTATATTTTTTTTTACATACTAAAGAGTCCTACAGTCACCAGGATTCACCAAAAAAGAGGATACGACGTTTCAATTGGACGAATAATTTTTTACTAAAATCGGTCCAGAATGGGGTCACTCTGACCACCGCTCCGCAAGTTTCCCTTTCGATATCTTTCGGTTTATATATTTTTTTACATACTAAAGAGTCCCAAAAGTCACCACGATTCGCCGAAAAAGAGGATACGACCTTTGAATTGGACGAATGATTTTTTAGCAAAGTCGGTCCAGAATGAGGTCGCTCTGACCCGCGCTCCTCAAGTTTCCCTTCCATTATCTTTCGGTTTATATTTTTTTTCACATACTAGAAAGTCCCAAAAGTAATCACGATTTTCCAAAAAGCGGAAACGACCTTCGAATTGGACGAAAGATTTTTACCAGTGTCGGTCCAGAATGGGGTCGCTCTGACCATCGCTCCTCAAGTTTCTCTTCCTAAATCTTTCCGTTTATATTTTTGTCACATACTAAAGAGTCCTAAAAGTCACCAAGATTCGCCAAAAAAGAGGATACGACCTTTGAATTGGATGGATAATATTTATCAAAGTCGATCCAGAATGGGGTCGCTCCGACCACCGCTCTTCAAGTTTCCCTTCCGATGTCTTTCGGTTTATATTTTTTTTCATATACTAAAGAGTCCTAAAAGTCATCACCATGTGTCAAAAAAAAAGGATACGACCTTCGAATTGGACGAACGATTTTTACCAGAGTCGGTCCGGAATGGGGTCGCTCTGTCCACCGCTCCTCAAGTTTCCCTTCCTAAATCTTTCGGTTTAAATATTTTTTCACATACTAAAGAGTCCCAAAAGTCACCACGATTCGCCGTAAAAGAGGATACGACCTTTGAATTGGACGAAACATTTTCACTAGAGTCGGTCCGGAATGGGGTCGCTCTGACCACCGCTCCTCAAGTTTCCCTTCCGATATCTTTCGGTTTATATTTTCTTTCACATACTAAAGAGACCCAAAAGTCACCACGATTCGCCAAAAAAGAGGATACGACCTTTGAATTGGACGAATGATTTTTTAGCAAAGTCGGTCCAGAATGGGGTCGCTCCAACCACCGCTCCTCAAGTTTCCCTACCGATATCTTTCGGTTTATATTTTTTTTACATACTAGAGAGTCCCAAAAGTAAGCACGATCAGCCACAAAGCGGAAACGACCTTTGAATTGGACGAATGATTTTTACCAAAGTCGGTCCAGAATGAGATCGCTCTGACCATAGCTCCACACGTTTCCCTTCCGATATCTTTCGGTTTGTATTTTTTTTCACTTACTAGAGAGCCCTAAAAGTCATTATGATTCGTTAAAAAATAGGATACGACCTTCGAATTGAACGAAAGATTTTTACTAGAGTCGGTCCGGAATGGGGTCGCTCTGACCACCGCTCCTCTAGTTTCCCTTCCGATATCTTTCGGTTTATATTTTCTTTCACATACTAAAGAGTCCCGAAAGTCACCACGATTCGCCAAAAAAGAGGATACGACCTTTGAATTAGACGAATGATTTTTTAGCAAAGTAGGTCCAGAATGGGGTCGCTCCAACCAACGCTCCTCAAGTTTCCCTTCCGATATCTTTCGGTTTATATATTTTTTTCACATACTAGAATGTCCCAAAAGTAATCGCGATTGGCCAAAAAGCGGAAACGACCTTCGAATTGGACGAAAGATTTTTACCAGAGCCGGTCCAGAATGGGGTCGCTCCGACCACCGCTCTTCAAGTTTGCCTTCCAATATCTTTCGGTTTATATTTTTTTTTACATACTCAAGAATCCTAAAAGTCATCACGAATCGTCAAAAAAGAGGATACCACCTTCGAATTGAACGAAAGATTTTCACTAGAGTCGGTCCGGAATGGGGTCGCTCTGACCACCGATCCTCAAGTTTCCCTTCCGATATCTTTAGGGTTATATTTTTTTTTACATACTAAAGAGTCCTAAAAGTCACCACGATTTGCCAAAAAAGAGGATACGACCTTTGAATTGGACGAATAACTTTTTACTAAAGCCGGTCCAGAATGGGGTCACTCTGACCACCGCTCCGCAAGTTTCCCTTTCGATATCTTTCGGTTTATATATTTTGTCACATACTAGAGAGTCATAAAAGTCATTATGATTCGTTAAAAAATAGGATACGACCTTCGAATTGAACGAAAGATTTTTACTAGAGGCGTTCCAGAATTGGGTAGCACCGTCCACCGCTCCCCAAGTTTCCCTTCCGATAACTTGAGGTTCATATTTTTTTTTACATACTAAAGAATCCTACAGTCACCAGGATTTGCCAAAAAAGAGGATACGACCTTTCAATTGGACGAATAATTTTTTACTAAAATCGGTCAAGAATGGGGTCGCTCTGACCCGCGCTCCTCAAGTTTCCCTTCCGATATCTTTCGGTTTATATTTTTTTCACATACTAGATAGTCCCAAAAGTAATCACGATTTCCCAAAAAGCGGAAACGACCTTCGAATTGGACGAAAGATTTTTACCAGTGTCGGTCCAGAATGGGGTCGCTCCAACCACCGCTCCTCAAGTATCCCTTCCGGTATCGTTCGGTTTATATTTTTTTTTTACATACTAGAGAGTCCCAAAAGTAATCACGATTAGCCAAAAAACGGAAACGACCAAAAGCGGAAGCGAAAGCGGACTTTCGTAAAAATCATTCGTCCAATTCAAAAATTGGACGAATGATTTTTACGAAAGTCGGTCCAGAATGAGATCGCTCTGACCATAGCTCCTCAAGTTTCCCTTCCGATATCCTTCGGTTTGTATTTTTCTTCACATAATAGAGAGCCCTAAAACTCATTATGATTCGTTAAAAGATAGGATACGACCTTCGAATTGAACGAAAGATTTTTACTAGAGGCGTTCTAGAATTGGGTCGCACCGTCCACCGCTCCCCAAGTTTCCATTCCGATATCTTTAGGTTTATATTTTTTTTTACATACTAAAGAGTCCTATAGTCACCAGGATTTGCCAAAAAAGAGGATACGACCTTTCAATTGAACGAATAATTTTTTACTAAAATCGGTCTAGAATGGGGTCTCTCTGACCACCGCTCCGCAAGTTTCCCTTACGATATCTTTCGGTTTATATATTTTTTTACATACTACAGAGTCCTAAAAGTCATCACGATTCGTCAAAAAAGAGGATACCACCTTTGATTGAACGCATGATTTTTTACCAAATTCGGTCCGGACTGGGGTCGCTCTGACCACCGCTCCTCAAGTTTCCCTTCCGATATCTTTCGGTTTATATTTTCTTTCACATACTAAAGAGTCCCAAAAGTTACGACGATTCGCTAAAAAAGAGGATACGACCTTTGCATTGGACGAATGATTTTTTAGCAAAGTCGGTCCAGAATGGGGTCGTTCCAACCACCGCTCCTCAAGTTTCCCTTCCGATATCTTTCAGTTTATATTTTTTTTTCACGTACTATAAAGTCCCAAAAGTAATCACGATTGGCCAAAAAGCGGAAACGACCTTCGAATAGGACGAAAGATTTTTACCAAAGCCGGTCCAGAATGGGGTCGCTCCGACAACCGCTCTTCAAGTTTCCCTTCCAATATCTTTCAGTTTATATTTTTTTTCACATACTAGAAAGTCCCAAAAGTAATCACGATTTGCCAAAAAGCGGAAACGACCCTCGAATTGGACGAAAGATTTTTACCAGTATCGGTCCAGAATGGGGTCGCTCCAACCACCGCTCCTCAAGTATCCCTTCCGATATCGTTCGGTTTATATATTTTTTTTAAATACTAGAGAGTCCCAAAAGTAATCACGATTAGCCAAAAAGCGGAAACGACCTTTGAATTGGACGAATGATTTTTACCAAAGTCGGTCCAGAATGAGATCGCTCTGACCATAGCTCCACTCGTTTCCCTTCCGATATCTTTTGGTTAATATATTTTTTTACATACTAGAGAGTCCTAAAAGTCATCACGATTCGTCAAAAAAGAGGATACCACCTTCGAATTGTACGAAAGATTTCCACTAGAGTCGGTACGGAATGGGGTCGCTCTAACCACCGCTCCTCAAGTTTCCCTTCCGATATCTTTCGGTTTATATTTTCTTTCACATACTAAAGAGTCCCGAAAGTCACCACGATTCCCCAAAAAAGAGGATACGACCTTTGAATTGGACGAATGATTGTCTACCAAAGCCGGTCCAGAATGGGGTCGCTCCGACCACCGCTCTTCAAGTTTCCCTTCCAATATCTTTCGGTTTATATTTTTTTTTACATACTAGAGAGTCCCAAAAGTAATCACGATTAGCCAAAAAGCGGAAATGACTTTTGAATTGAACGAATGATTTTTACCAAAGTCGGTCCAGAATAGGGTCGCTCTTACCAGAGCTCCTCAAGTTTCCCTTCCGATATCTTTTGGTTAATATATTTTTTTACATACTAGAGAGTCCTAAAAGTCAACACGATTCGTCAAAAAAGAGGATACCACCTTCGAATTGAACGAAAGATTTTCACTAGAGTCGGTACGGAATGGGGTCGCTCCAACCACCCGCTCCTCAAGTTTCCCCTACGATATCTTTCGGTTTATTTTTTTTTTTTTAATACTAGAGAGTCTCGAAAGTAATCACGATTAGCCAACAAGCGGAACGACCTTTGAATTGGACGAATGATTTTTTAGCAAAGTCGGTCCAGAATGGGGTCGCTCTGACCCGCGCTCCTCAAGTTTCCCATCCGATATCTTTCGGTTAAAATTTTTTTTTCGCATACTAGAAAGTCCCAAAAGTAAACACGATTTGCCAAAAAGCGGAAACGACCTTCGAATTGGACGAAAGATTTTTACCAGTATCGGTCCAGAATGGGGTCGCTCCAACCACCGCTCCTCAAGTATCCCTTCCGATATCGTTCGGTTTATATTTTTTTTTACATACTAGAGAGTCCCAAAAGTAATTACGATTAGCCAAAAAGCGGAAACGACCTTTGAATTGGACGAATGATTTTTACGAACGTCGGTCCAGAATGAGATCGCTCTGACCATAGCTCCTCAAGTTTCCCTTCCGATATCCTTCGGTTTGTATTTTTCTTCACATAATAGAGAGCCCTAAAAGTCATTATGATTCGTTAAAAAATAGGATACGACCTTCGAATTGAACGAAAGATTTTTACTAGAGTCGTTCCAGAATGGGGTAGCACTGACCACCGCTCCTCAAGTTTCCCTTCCGATATTTTTAAGTTTATATTTTTTTTTACATACTGAAGAGTCCTAAAAGTCAGCCCGATTCGCCAAAAAAGAGGATACGACCTTTGAATTGGATGGATAATTTTTTATCAAAGTCAATCCAGAATGGGGTCGCTCCGCCCACCGCTCTTCAAGTTTCCCTTCCGATATCTTTCGGTTTATATTTTTTTTCATATACTAAAGTGTCCTAAAAGTCATCACCATGTGTCAAAAAAAAAGGATACGACCTTCGAATTGGACGAACGATTTTTACCAGAGTCGGTCCGGAATGGGGTCGCTCTGACCACCGCTCCTCAAGTTTCCCTTCCTAAATCTTTCCGTTTATATTTTTTTTCACATACTAAAGAGTCCTAAAAGTCACCGCGATTTGCCAAAAAAGAGAATACGACCTTTGAATTGGACGAATAATTTTTTACTAAAGTCGGTCCAGAATGGGGTCACTCTGACCACCGTTCCTCAAGTATCCCTTCCGATATCGTTCGGTTTATATTTTCTTTCACATACTAAAGAGTCCCAAAAGTTACGAAGATTCGCCAAAAAATAGGATACGACCTTTGAATTGGATGGATAATTTTTTATCAAAGTCGATCCAGAATGGGGTCGCTCCGACCACCGCTCCTCAAGTATCCCTTCCGATATCGTTCGGTTTATATTTTCTTTCACATACTAAAGAGTCCTAAAAGTCACCACGATTTGCCAAAAAAGAGAATACGACCTTTGAATTGGACGAATAATTTTTTACTAAAGTCGGTCCAGAATGGGGTCACACTGACCACCGTTCCTCAAGTATCCCTTCCGATATCGTTCGGTTTATATTTTCTTTCACATACTAAAGAGTCCCAAAAGTTACGAAGATTCGCTAAAAAAGAGGATACGACCTTTGAATTGGATGGATAATTTTTTATCAAAGTCAATCCAGAATGGGGTCGCTCCGCCCACCGCTCTTCAAGTTTCCCTTCCGATATCTTTCGGTTTATATTTTTTTTCATATACTAAAGTATCCTAAAAGTCATCACCATGTGTCAAAAAAAAAGGATACGACCTTCGAATTGGACGAACGATTTTGACTAAAGTCGGTTCAGAATAGGGTCGCTCTGACCACCGCTCCTCAAGTATCCCTTCCGATATCGTTCGGTTTATATTTTCTTTCACATACTAAAGAGTCCTAAAAGTCACCACGATTTGCCAAAATAGAGAATACGACCTTTGAATTGGACGAATAATTTTTTACTAAAGTCGGTCCAGAATGGGGTCACTCTGACCACCGTTCATCAAGTATCCCTTCCGATATCGTTCGGTTTATATTTTCTTTCACATACTAAAGAGTCCCAAAAGTTACGAAGATTCGCTAAAAAAGAGGATACGACCTTTGAATTGGACGAATGATTTTTTAGCAAAGTCGGTCCAGAATGGGGTCGCTCCAACCACCGATCCTCAAGTTTCCCTTCCGATATCTTTCGGTTTATATTTTCTTTTTACATACTAGAGAGTCCCAAAAGTAATCACGATTAGCCAAAAAGCGGAAACGACCTTTGAATTGGACGAATGATTTTTACCAAAGTCGGTCCAGAATGAGATCGCTCTGACCATAGCTCCACACGTTTCCCTTCCGATATCTTTCGGTTTGTATTTTTTTTCACATACTAGAGAGCCCTAAAAGTCATTATGATTCGTTAAAAAATAGGATACGACCTTCGAATTGGACGAAAGATTTTTACTAGAGTCGGTCCGGAATGGGGTCGCTCTGACCACCGCTCCTCAAGTTTCCCTTCCGATATCTTTCGGTTCATATTTTCTTTCACATACTAAAGAGTCCCGAAAGTCACCACGATTCGCCAAAAAAGAGGATACGACCTTTGAATTGGACGGATGATTTTTTAGCAAAGTCGGTCCAGAATGGGGTCGCTCCAACAAACGCTCCTCAAGTTTCCCTTCCGATATCTTTCGTTTTATATTTTTTTTTACATACTAGAGAGTCCCAAAAGTAAGCACGGTAAGCCAAAAAGCAGAAACGACCTTCGGATTGGACGAATGATTTTTACCAAAGTCGGTTCAGAATAGGGTCGCTCTGACCACAGCTGCTCAAGTTTCCCTTCCGATATCTTTTGGTTTATATATTTTTTTACATACTAGAGAGTCCTAAAAGTCATCACGATTCGTCAAAAAAGAGGATACCACATTCGAATTGAACGAAAGATTTTCACTAGAGTCGGTCCGGAATGGGGTCACTCTGACCACCGATCCTCAAGTTTCCCTTCCGATATCTTTAGGGTTATATTTTTTTTTACATACTAAAGAGTCCTAAAAGTCACCACGATTTGCCAAAAAAGAGGATACGAACTTTGAATTGGACGAATAATTTTTTACTAAAGCCGGTCCAGAATGGGGTCACTATGACCACCGCTCCGCAAGTT
The DNA here is from genome assembly GCA_958009045.1 of Oxytorus armatus. NCBI lineage: Eukaryota > Metazoa > Arthropoda > Insecta > Hymenoptera > Ichneumonidae > Oxytorus > Oxytorus armatus. The sequence goes on along the minus strand of OY253747.1, from coordinate 6,094,380 downwards.
TCCCTTTCGATATCTTTCGGTTTATATATTTTTTCACATACTAGAGAGTCATAAAAGTCATTATGATTCGTTAAAAAATAGGATACGACCTTCGAATTGAACGAAAGATTTTTACTAGAGGCGTTCCAGAATTGGGTCGCACCGTCCACCGCTCCATAAGTTTCCCTTCCGATATCTTTAGGTTTATATTTTTTTTTACTTACTAAAGAGTCCTACAGTCACCAGGATTTGCCAAAAAAGAGGATACCACCTTTCAATTGGACGAATAATTTTTTACTAAAATCGGTCAAGAATGGGGTCGCTCTGACCCGCGCTCCTCAAGTTTCCCTTCCGATATCTTTCGGTTCATATTTTTTTCACATACTAGAAAGTCCCAAAAGTAATCGCGATTTGCCAAAAAGCGGAAACGACCTTCGAATTGGACGAAAGATTTTTACCAGTGTCGGTCCAGAATGGGGTCGCTCCAACCACCGCTCCTCAAATTTCCCTTCCGATATCTTTCGTTTTATATTTTTTTTTACATACTAGAGAGTCCCAAAAGTAAGCACGATCAGCCAAAAAGCGGAAACGACCTTTGAATTGGACGAATGATTTTTACCAACGTCGGTTCAGAATAGGGTCGCTCTGACCACCGCTCCTCAAGTTTCCCTTCCGATATCTTTAGGGTTATATTTTTTTTTACATACTAAAGAGTCCTAAAAGTCACCACGATTTGCCAAAAAAGAGGATACGACGTTTGAATTGGACGAATAATTTTTTACTAAAGTCGGTCCAGAATGGGGTCACTCTGACCACCGCTCCTCAAGTATCCCTTCCGATATCGTTCGGTCTATATTTTTTTTTTACATACTAGAGAGTCCCGAAAGTAATCACGATTAGCCAAAAAGCGGAAACGACCTTTGAATTGGACGAATGATTTTTACGAAAGTCGGTCCAGAATGAGAAAGCTCTGACCGTAGCTCCTCAAGTTTCCCTTCCGATATCCTTCGGTTTGTATTTTTCTTCACATAATAGAGAGCCCTAAAAGTCATTATGATTCGTTAAAAAATAGGATACGACCTTCGAATTGAACGAAAGATTTTTACTAGAGGCGTTCTAGAATTGGGTCGCACCGTCCACCGCTCCCCAAGTTTCCATTCCGATATCTTTAGGTTTATATTTTTTTTACATACTAAAGAGTCCTATAGTCACCAGGATTTGCCAAAAAAGAGGATACGACCTTTCAATTGAACGAATAATTTTTCACTAAAATCGGTCCAGAATGGGGTCTCTCTGACCACCGCGCCGCAAGTTTCCCTTACGATATCTTTCGGTTTATATATTTTTTTACATACTACAGAGTCCTAAAAGTCATCACGATTCGTCAAAAAAGAGGATACCACCTTTGATTGAACGCATGATTTTTTACCAAATTCGGTCCGGACTGCGGTCGCTCTGACCACCGCTCCTCAAGTTTCCCTTCCTATATCTTTCGGTTTATACATTTTTTCACATACAACAGAGTCCCAAAAGTCACCACGATTCGCCGAAAAAGAGGATACGACCTTTGAATTGGACGAAAGATTTTGACTAGAGTCGGTCCGGAATGGGGTCGCTCTGACCATAGCTCCACACGTTTCCCTTCCGATATCTTTCGGTTTGTATTTTTTTTCACATACTAGAGAGCCCTAAAAGTCATTATCATTGGTTAAAAAAAAGGATACGACCTTCGAATTGAACGAAAGATTTTTACTAGTGTCGGTTCGGAATGGGGTCGCTCTGACCACCGCTCCTCAAGTATCCCTTTCGATATCTTTCGGTTTATATATTTTTTCACATACTAGAGAGTCCTAAAAGACATTATGATTCGTTAAAAAATAGGATACGACCTTTGAATTGGACGAATAATTTTTTACTAAAGTCGGTCCAGAATGGGGTCACTCTGACCACCGCTCCTCAAGTATCCCTTCCGATATCGTTCGGTTCATATTTTTTTTTTACATACTAGAGAGTCCCAAAAGTAAGCACGATCAGCCAAAAAGCGGAAACGACCTTTGAATTGGACGAATGATTTTTACCAAAGTCGGTTCAGAATAGGGTCGCTCTGACCACAGCTGCTCACGTTTCCCTTCCGATATCTTTTGGTTTATATATTTTTTTACATACTAGAGAGTCCTAAAAGTCATCACGATTCGTCAAAAAAGAGGATACCACCTCCGAATTGAACGAAAGATTTTCACTAGAGTCGGTCCGGAATGGGGTCGCTCTGACCACCGCTCCTCTAGTCTCCCTTCCAATATCTTTAGGGTTATATATTTTTTCACATACTAAAGAGTCCCGAAAGTCACCGGGATTCGCCAAAAAAGAGGATACGACCTTTGAATTGGACGAATGATTTTTTAGCAAAGTCGGTCCAGAATGGGGTCGCTCCAACCACCGCTCCTCAAGTTTCCCTTCCGATATCTTTCGGTTTATATTTTTTTTTACATACTAGAGAGTACCAAAAGTAAGCACGATCAGCCAAAAAGCGGAAACGACCTTTGAATTGGACGAATGATTTTTACCAAAGTCGGTCCAGAATGAGATCGCTCTGACCATAGCTCCACACTTTTCCCTTCCGATATCTTTCGGTTTGTATTTTTTTTCACATACTAGAGAGCCCTAAAAGTCATTATGATTCGTTAAAAAATAGGATACGAACTTCGCATTGAACGAAAGATTTTTACTAGAGTCGTTCCAGAATGGGGTCGCACTGACCACCGGTCCTCAAGTTTCCCTTCCGATATTTTTAGGTTTATATTTTTTTTTACATACTGAAGAGTCCTAAAAGTCACCCCGATTCGATAAAAAAGAGGATACCACATTTGAATTGGACGAATGATTTTTACCAAAGTCGGACCAGAATAGGGTCGCTCTTACCACAGCTCCTCAAGTTTCCCTTCCGATATCTTTTGGTTTATATATTTTTTTACATACTAGAGAGTCCTAAAAGTTATCACGACTCGTCAAAAAAGAGGATACCACCTTCGAATTGAACGAAAGATTTTCACTAGAGTCGGTCCGGAATGGGGTCGCTCTGACCACCGCTCCTCAAGTTTCCCTTCCGATATCTTTCGGTTTATATTTTCTATTACATACTAAAGAGTCCCAAAAGTCACCACGATTCGCCAAAAAAGAGGATACCACCTTTGATTGGACAAATGATTTTTTACCAAATTCGGTCCGGAATGGGGTCGCTCTGACCACTGCTCCTCAAGTTTCTCTTCCTATATCTTTCGATTTATATATTCTTTCATATACTAAAGAGTCCCAAAAGTCACCACGATTCACCGAAAAAGAGGTTACGACCTTTGAATTGGACGAATGATTTTTTAGCAAAGTCGGTCCAGAATGGGGTCGCTCTGACCCGCGCTCCTCAAGTTTCCCTGCCGATATCTTTCGGTTTATATTTTTTTTTACATACTAGAAAGTCCCAAAAGTAATCACGATTTGCCAAAAAGCGGAAACGCCCTTCGAATTGGACGAAAGATTTTTACCAAAGCCGGTCCAGAATGGGGTCGCTCCGACCACCACCGCTCTTCAAGTTTCCCTTCCAATATCTTTCGGTTTCTATTTGTTTTCACACACTAGAGAGTCCTAAAAGTCATAGCGATTCGTCAATAAAGATAATACGACCTTTGAATTGGACGAATAATTTTTTACTAAAGTCGGTCCAGAATGGGGTCGCTCTGACCACCGCTCCTGAAGTCTCCATTCCTAAATCTTTCGGTTTATATTTTTTTTCTAATACTAAAGAGTCCTAAAAGTCATCACGATTCGTCATTAAAGATAATACGACCTTCGAATTAGACGAAAGATTTTTACCAGTGTCGGTCCAGAATGAGTTCGCTCCAACCACCGCTCCGCAAGTTTCCCTTCCGATATCTTTCAGTTTCTATTTTTTTCACATACTAGAGAGTCCCAAAAGTAACCACGATTCGCCAAAAAAGAGGATACGATCTTTGAATTAGACGAATGATTTTTTAGCAAAGTCGGTCCAGAATGGGGTCGCGCCAACCACCGCTCCTCAGGTTTCCCTTCCGATATCTTTCGGTTTATATTTTTTTTTCACATACTGGAAAGTCCCAAAAGTAATCACGATTGGCCAAAAAGCGGAAACGACCTTCGAATTGGACGAAAGATTTTTACCAAAGCCGGTCCAGAATGGGGTCGCTCCGACCACCGCTCCTGAAGTCTCCATCCCTAAATCTTTCGGTTTATATTTGTTTTCATATACTAAAGAGTCCTAAAAGTCATCACGATTCGTCATTAAAGATAATACGACCTTCGAATTAGACGAAAGATTTTTACCAGTGTCGGTCCAGAATGGGTTCGCTCCAACCACCGCTCCGCAAGTTTCCCTTCCGATATCTTTCAGTTTCTATTTTTTTCACATACTAGAGAGTCCCAAAAGTAACCACGATTCGCCAAAAAAGAGGATACGACCTTTGAATTAGACGAATGATTTTTTAGCAAAGTCGGTCAAGAATGGGGTCGCTCCGACCACCGCTCTTCAAGTTTCCCTTCCGATATCTTTCGGTATATATTTTTTTTCACATACTAAAGATTCCTTAAAGTCACCACGATTCGCCAAAGAAGAGGATACGACCTTTGAATTGGATGGATAATTTTTTAGCAAAGTCGATCCAGAATGGGGTCGCTCCGACCACCGCTCTTCAAGTTTCCCTTCCGATATCTTTCGGGTTATATTTTTTTTCATATACTAAAGAGTCCTAAAAGTCATCACCATTCGTCAAAAAAAACGATACGAACTTCGAATTGGACGAACGATTTTTACCAGCGTCGGTCCAGAATGGCGTCGCTCTGACCACTGCTCCTCAAGTTTCCCTTCCGATATCTTTCGGATTATATTGTTTTTTACATACTAGAGAGTCCTAAAAGTTATCACGATTCGTTAAAAAGAGGATACGACCTTCGAATTGAACGAAAGATTTTTACTAGAGTCGTTCCAGAATGGTGTCGCACCGACCACCGCTCCTCAAGTTTCCCTTCCGATATCTTTCGGTTTATATTTTTATTTACATACTAAAGAGTCCTAAAAGTCACCACGATTTGCCAAAAAAGAGGATACGACCTTTGAATTGGACGAATAATTTTTTACTGAAGTCGGTGCAGAATGGGGTCACTCTGACCACCGCTCCACAAGTTTCCCGTCCCGATATCTTTCGGTTTATATATTTTTTTACATACTAGAGAGTCCTAAAAGTCATCACGATTCGTCAAAAAAGAGCATACGACCTTCGAATTGAACGAAAGATTTTCACTAGATTCGGGCCGGAATGGGGTCGCTCTGACCACCGCTCCTCAAGTTTCCCTTCCGATATCTTTCGGTTTACATTTTCTTCCACATTCTAAAGAGTCCCAATAGTCACCACGATTCGCCAAAAAAGAGGATACGACCTTTGAATTGGACGGGTGATTTTTTAGCAAAGTCGGTCCAGAATGAGGTCGGTCCAACCACCGCTCCTCAAGTTTCCCTTCCGATATCTTTCAGTTTATATTTTTTTTTACATACTGGAGAGTCCCATAAGTAATCACGATTAGCCAAAACGCGGAAACGACTTTTGAATTGGACGAATGATTTTTACCAAAGTCGGACCAGAATAGGGTCGCTCTTACCACAGCTCCTCAAGTTTCCCTTCCGATATCTTTTGGTTTATATATTTTTTTACATACTAGAGAGTCCTAAAAGTTATCACGACTCGTCAAAAAAGAGGATACCACCTTCGAATTGAACGAAAGATTTTCACTAGAGTCGGTCCGGAATGGGGTCGCTCTGACCACCGCTCCTCAAGTTTCCCTTCCGATATCTTTCGGTTTATATTTTCTATCACATACTAAAGAGTCCCAAAAGTCACCACGATTCGCCAAAAAAGAGGATACCTCCTTTGATTGGACGAATGATTTTTTACCAAATTCGGTCCGGAATGGGGTCGCTCTGACCACTGCTCCTCAAGTTTCTCTTCCTATATCTTTCGATTTATATATTCTTTCATATACTAAAGAGTCCCAAAAGTCACCACGATTCACCGAAAAAGAGGTTACGACCTTTGAATTGGACGAATGATTTTTTAGCAAAGTCGGTCCAGAATGGGGTCGCTCTGACCCGCGCTCCTCAAGTTTCCCTGCCGATATCTTTCGGTTTATATTTTTTTTTACATACTAGAAAGTCCCAAAAGTAATCACGATTTGCCAAAAAGCGGAAACGCCCTTCGAATTGGACGAAAGATTTTTACCAAAGCCGGTCCAGAATGGGGTCGCTCCGACCACCACCGCTCTTCAAGTTTCCCTTCCAATATCTTTCGGTTTCTATTTGTTTTCACACACTAGAGAGTCCTAAAAGTCATAGCGATTCGTCAATAAAGATAATACGACCTTTGAATTGGACGAATAATTTTTTACTAAAGTCGGTCCAGAATGGGGTCGCTCTGACCACCGCTCCTGAAGTCTCCATTCCTAAATCTTTCGGTTTATATTTTTTTTCTAATACTAAAGAGTCCTAAAAGTCATCACGATTCGTCATTAAAGATAATACGACCTTCGAATTAGACGAAAGATTTTTACCAGTGTCGGTCCAGAATGAGTTCGCTCCAACCACCGCTCCGCAAGTTTCCCTTCCGATATCTTTCAGTTTCTATTTTTTTCACATACTAGAGAGTCCCAAAAGTAACCACGATTCGCCAAAAAAGAGGATACGATCTTTGAATTAGACGAATGATTTTTTAGCAAAGTCGGTCCAGAATGGGGTCGCGCCAACCACCGCTCCTCAGGTTTCCCTTCCGATATCTTTCGGTTTATATTTTTTTTTCACATACTGGAAAGTCCCAAAAGTAATCACGATTGGCCAAAAAGCGGAAACGACCTTCGAATTGGACGAAAGATTTTTACCAAAGCCGGTCCAGAATGGGGTCGCTCCGACCACCGCTCCTGAAGTCTCCATCCCTAAATCTTTCGGTTTATATTTGTTTTCATATACTAAAGAGTCCTAAAAGTCATCACGATTCGTCATTAAAGATAATACGACCTTCGAATTAGACGAAAGATTTTTACCAGTGTCGGTCCAGAATGGGTTCGCTCCAACCACCGCTCCGCAAGTTTCCCTTCCGATATCTTTCAGTTTCTATTTTTTTCACATACTAGAGAGTCCCAAAAGTAACCACGATTCGCCAAAAAAGAGGATACGACCTTTGAATTAGACGAATGATTTTTTAGCAAAGTCGGTCAAGAATGGGGTCGCTCCGACCACCGCTCTTCAAGTTTCCCTTCCGATATCTTTCGGTATATATTTTTTTTCACATACTAAAGATTCCTTAAAGTCACCACGATTCGCCAAAGAAGAGGATACGACCTTTGAATTGGATGGATAATTTTTTAGCAAAGTCGATCCAGAATGGGGTCGCTCCGACCACCGCTCTTCAAGTTTCCCTTCCGATATCTTTCGGGTTATATTTTTTTTCATATACTAAAGAGTCCTAAAAGTCATCACCATTCGTCAAAAAAAACGATACGAACTTCGAATTGGACGAACGATTTTTACCAGCGTCGGTCCAGAATGGCGTCGCTCTGACCACTGCTCCTCAAGTTTCCCTTCCGATATCTTTCGGATTATATTGTTTTTTACATACTAGAGAGTCCTAAAAGTTATCACGATTCGTTAAAAAGAGGATACGACCTTCGAATTGAACGAAAGATTTTTACTAGAGTCGTTCCAGAATGGTGTCGCACCGACCACCGCTCCTCAAGTTTCCCTTCCGATATCTTTCGGTTTATATTTTTATTTACATACTAAAGAGTCCTAAAAGTCACCACGATTTGCCAAAAAAGAGGATACGACCTTTGAATTGGACGAATAATTTTTTACTGAAGTCGGTGCAGAATGGGGTCACTCTGACCACCGCTCCACAAGTTTCCCGTCCCGATATCTTTCGGTTTATATATTTTTTTACATACTAGAGAGTCCTAAAAGTCATCACGATTCGTCAAAAAAGAGCATACGACCTTCGAATTGAACGAAAGATTTTCACTAGATTCGGGCCGGAATGGGGTCGCTCTGACCACCGCTCCTCAAGTTTCCCTTCCGATATCTTTCGGTTTACATTTTCTTCCACATTCTAAAGAGTCCCAATAGTCACCACGATTCGCCAAAAAAGAGGATACGACCTTTGAATTGGACGGGTGATTTTTTAGCAAAGTCGGTCCAGAATGAGGTCGGTCCAACCACCGCTCCTCAAGTTTCCCTTCCGATATCTTTCAGTTTATATTTTTTTTTACATACTGGAGAGTCCCATAAGTAATCACGATTAGCCAAAACGCGGAAACGACTTTTGAATTGGACGAATGATTTTTACCAAAGTCGGACCAGAATAGGGTCGCTCTTACCACAGCTCCTCAAGTTTCCCTTCCGATATCTTTTGGTTTATATATTTTTTTACATACTAGAGAGTCCTAAAAGTTATCACGACTCGTCAAAAAAGAGGATACCACCTTCGAATTGAACGAAAGATTTTCACTAGAGTCGGTCCGGAATGGGGTCGCTCTGACCACCGCTCCTCAAGTTTCCCTTCCGATATCTTTCGGTTTATATTTTCTATCACATACTAAAGAGTCCCAAAAGTCACCACGATTCGCCAAAAAAGAGGATACCTCCTTTGATTGGACGAATGATTTTTTACCAAATTCGGTCCGGAATGGGGTCGCTCTGACCACCGCTCCTCAAGTTTCCCATCCGATATCTTTCGGTTAAAATTTTTTTTCGCATACTAGAAAGTCCCAAAAGTAAACACGATTTGCCAAAAAGCGGAAACGACCTTCGAATTGGACGAAAGATTTTTACCAGTATCAGTCCAGAATGGGGTCGCTCCAACCACCGCTCCTCAAGTATCCCTTCCGATATCGTTCGGTTTATATTTTTTTTTACATACTAGAGAGTCCCAAAAGTAATTACGATTAGCCAAAAAGCGGAAACGACCTTTGAATTGGACGAATGATTTTTACGAACGTCGGTCCAGAATGAGATCGCTCTGACCATAGCTCCTCAAGTTTCCCTTCCGATATCCTTCGGTTTGTATTTTTCTTCACATAATAGAGAGCCCTAAAAGTCATTATGATTCGTTAAAAAATAGGATACGACCTTCGAATTGAACGAAACATTTTTACTAGAGTCGTTCCAGAATGGGGTAGCACTGACCACCGCTCCTCAAGTTTCCCTTCCGATATTTTTAAGTTTATATTTTTTTTTACATACTGAAGAGTCCTAAAAGTCAGCCCGATTCGCCAAAAAAGAGGATACGACCTTTGAATTGGATGGATAATTTTTTATCAAAGTCAATCCAGAATGGGGTCGCTCCGCCCACCGCTCTTCAAGTTTCCCTTCCGACATCTTTCGGTTTATATTTTTTTTCATATACTAAAGTGTCCTAAAAGTCATCACCATGTGTCAAAAAAAAAGGATACGACCTTCGAATTGGACGAACGATTTTTACCAGAGTCGGTCCGGAATGGGGTCGCTCTGACCACCGCTCCTCAAGTTTCCCTTCCTAAATCTTTCCGTTTATATTTTTTTTCACATACTAAAGAGTCCTAAAAGTCACCACGATTCGCCAAAAAATAGGATACGACCTTTGAATTGGATGGATAATTTTTTATCAAAGTCGATCCAGAATGGGGTCGCTCCGACCGCCGCTCCTCAAGTATCCCTTCCGATATCGTTCGGTTTATATTTTCTTTCACATACTAAAGAGTCCTAAAAGTCACCACGATTTGCCAAAAAAGAGAATACGACCTTTGAATTGGACGAATAATTTTTTACTAAAGTCGGTCCAGAATGGGGTCACTCTGACCACCGTTCCTCAAGTATCCCTTCCGATATCGTTCGGTTTATATTTTCTTACACATACGAAAGAGTCCCAAAAGTTACGAAGATTCGCTAAAAAAGAGGATACGACCTTTGAATTGGATGGATAATTTTTTATCAAAGTCAATCCAGAATGGGGTCGCTCCGCCCACCGCTCTTCAAGTTTCCCTTCCGATATCTTTCGGTTTATATTTTTTTTCATATACTAAAGTATCCTAAAAGTCATCACCATGTGTCAAAAAAAAAGGATACGACCTTCGAATTGGACGAACGATTTTTACTAAAGTCGGTTCAGAATAGGGTCGCTCTGACCACCGCTCCTCAAGTATCCCTTCCGATATCGTTCGGTTTATATTTTCTTTCACATACTAAAGAGTCCTAAAAGTCACCACGATTTGCCAAAAAAGAGAATACGACCTTTGAATTGGACGAATAATTTTTTACTAAAGTCGGTCCAGAATGGGGTCACTCTGACCACCGTTCCTCAAGTATCCCTTCCGATATCGTTCGGTTTATATTTTCTTTCACATACTAAAGAGTCCCAAAAGTTACGAAGATTCGCTAAAAAAGAGGATACGACCTTTGAATTGGACGAATGATTTTTTAGCAAAGTCGGTCCAGAATGGGGTCGCTCCAACCACCGATCCTCAAGTTTCCCTTCCGATATCTTTCGGTTTATATTTTCTTTTTACATACTAGAGGGTCCCAAAAGTAATCACGATTAGCCAAAAAGCGGAAACGACCTTTGAATTGGACGAATGATTTTTACCAAAGTCGGTCCAGAATGAGATCGCTCTGACCATAGCTCCACACGTTTCCCTTCCGATATCTTTCGGTTTGTATTTTTTTTCACATACTAGAGAGCCCTAAAAGTCATTATGATTCGTTAAAAAATAGGATACGACCTTCGAATTGAACGAAAGATTTTTACTAGAGTCGGTCCGGAATGGGGTCGCTCTGACCACCGCTCCTCAAGTTTCCCTTCCGATATCTTTCGGTTCATATTTTCTTTCACATACTAAAGAGTCCCGAAAGTCACCACGATTCGCCAAAAAAGAGGATACGACCTTTGAATTGGACGGATGATTTTTTAGCAAAGTCGGTCCAGAATGGGGTCGCTCCAACAAACGCTCCTCAAGTTTCCCTTCCGATATCTTTCGTTTTATATTTTTTTTTACATACTAGAGAGTCCCAAAAGTAAGCACGGTAAGCCAAAAAGCAGAAACGACCTTCGGATTGGACGAATGATTTTTACCAAAGTCGGTTCAGAATAGGGTCGCTCTGACCACAGCTGCTCAAGTTTCCCTTCCGATATCTTTTGGTTTATATATTTTTTTACATACTAGAGAGTCCTAAAAGTCATCACGATTCGTCAAAAAAGAGGATACCACATTCGAATTGAACGAAAGATTTTCACTAGAGTCGGTCCGGAATGGGGTCACTCTGACCACCGATCCTCAAGTATCCCTTCCGATATCGTTCGGTTTATATTTTTTTTTTACATACTAGAGAGTCCCGAAAGTAATCACGATTAGCCAAAAAGCGGAAACGACCTTTGAATTGGACGAATGATTTTTACGAAAGTCGGTCCAGAATGAGAACGCTTTGACCGTAGCTCCTCAAATTTCCCTTCCGATATCCTTCGGTTTGTATTTTTCTTCACATAATAGAGAGCCCTAAAAGTCATTATGATTCGTTAAAAAATAGGATACGACCTTCGAATTGAACGAAAGATTTTTACTAGAGGCGTTCTAGAATTGGGTCGCACCGTCCACCGCTCCCCAAGTTTCCATTCCGATATCTTTAGGTTTATATTTTTTTTTACATACTAAAGAGTCCTATAGTCACCAGGATTTGCCAAAAAAGAGGATACGACCTTTCAATTGAACGAATAATTTTTCACTAAAATCGGTCCAGAATGGGGTCTCTCTGACCACCGCGCCGCAAGTTTCCCTTACGATATCTTTCGGTTTATATATTTTTTTACATACTACAGAGTCCTAAAAGTCATCACGATTCGTCAAAAAAGAGGATACCACCTTTGATTGAACGCATGATTTTTTACCAAATTCGGTCCGGACTGCGGTCGCTCTGACCACCGCTCCTCAAGTTTCCCTTCCTATATCTTTCGGTTTATACATTTTTTCACATACAACAGAGTCCCAAAAGTCACCACGATTCGCCGAAAAAGAGGATACGACCTTTGAATTGGACGAAAGATTTTGACTAGAGTCGGTCCGGAATGGGGTCGCTCTGACCATAGCTCCACACGTTTCCCTTTCGATATCTTTCGGTTTGTATTTTTTTTCACATACTAGAGAGCCCTAAAAGTCATTATCATTGGTTAAAAAAAAGAATACGACCTTCGAATTGAACGAAAGATTTTTACTAGTGTCGGTACGGAATGGGGTCGCTCTGACCACCGCTCCTCAAGTATCCCTTTCGATATCTTTCGGTTTATACATTTTTTCACATACTAGAGAGTCCTAAAAGACATTATGATTCGTTAAAAAATAGGATACGACCTTTGAATTGGACGAATAATTTTTTACTAAAGTCGGTCCAGAATGGGGTCACTCTGACCACCGCTCCTCAAGTATCCCTTCCGATATCGTTCGGTTCATATTTTTTTTTTACATACTAGAGAGTCCCAAAAGTAAGCACGATCAGCCAAAAAGCGGAAACGACCTTTGAATTGGACGAATGATTTTTACCAAAGTCGGTTCAGAATAGGGTCGCTCTGACCACAGCTGCTCACGTTTCCCTTCCGATATCTTTTGGTTTATATATTTTTTTACATACTAGAGAGTCCTAAAAGTCATCACGATTCGTCAAAAAAGAGGATACCACCTCCGAATTGAACGAAAGATTTTCACTAGAGTCGGTCCGGAATGGGGTCGCTCTGACCACCGCTCCTCTAGTTTCCCTTCCAATATCTTTAGGGTTATATTTTTTTTCACATACTAAAGAGTCCCGAAAGTCACCGGGATTCGCCAAAAAAGAGGATACGACCTTTGAATTGGACGAATGATTTTTTAGCAAAGTCGGTCCAGAATGGGGTCGCTCCAACCACCGCTCTTCAAGTTTCCCTTCCGATATCTTTCGGTTTATATTTTTTTTTACATACTAGAGAGTACCAAAAGTAAGCACGATCAGCCAAAAAGCGGAAACGACCTTTGAATTGGACGAATGATTTTTACCAAAGTCGGTCCAGAATGAGATCGCTCTGACCATAGCTCCACACTTTTCCCTTCCGATATCTTTCGGTTTGTATTTTTTTTCACATACTAGAGAGCCCTAAAAGTCATTATGATTCGTTAAAAAATAGGATACGAACTTCGAATTGAACGAAAGATTTTTACTAGAGTCGTTCCAGAATGGGGTCGCACTGACCACCGGTCCTCAAGTTTCCCTTCCGATATTTTTAGGTTTATATTTTTTTTACATACTGAAGAGTCCTAAAAGTCACCCCGATTCGATAAAAAAGAGGATACCACCTTTGAATTGGACGAATGATTTTTACCAAAGTCGGACCAGAATAGGGTCGCTCTTACCACAGCTCCTCAAGTTTCCCTTCCGATATCTTTTGGTTTATATATTTTTTTACATACTAGAGAGTCCTAAAAGTTATCACGACTCGTCAAAAAAGAGGATACCACCTTCGAATTGAACGAAAGATTTTCACTAGAGTCGGTCCGGAATGGGGTCGCTCTGACCACCGCTCCTCAAGTTTCCCTTCCGATATCTTTCGGTTTATATTTTCTATCACATACTAAAGAGTCCCAAAAGTCACCACGATTCGCCAAAAAAGAGGATACCACCTTTGATTGGACAAATGATTTTTTACCAAATTCGGTCCGGAATGGGGTCGCTCTGACCACTGCTCCTCAAGTTTCTCTTCCTATATCTTTCGATTTATATATTCTTCCATATACTAAAGAGTCCCAAAAGTCACCACGATTCACCGAAAAAGAGGATACGACCTTTGAATTGGACGAATGATTTTTTAGCAAAGTCGGTCCAGAATGGGGTCGCTCTGACCCGCGCTCCTCAAGTTTCCCTGCCGATATCTTTCGGTTTATATTTTTTTTTACATACTAGATAGTCCCAAAAGTAATCACGATTTGCCAAAAAGCGGAAACGCCCTTCGAATTGGACGAAAGATTTTTACCAAAGCCGGTCCAGAATGGGGTCGCTCCGACCACCACCGCTCTTCAAGTTTCCCTTCCAATATCTTTTGGTTTCTATTTGTTTTCACACACTAGAGAGTCCTAAAAGTCATAGCGATTCGTCAATAAAGATAATACGACCTTTGAATTGGACGAATAATTTTTTACTAAAGTCGGTCCAGAATGGGGTCGCTCTGACCACCGCTCCTGAAGTCTCCATTCCTAAATCTTTCGGTTTATATTTTTTTTCTAATACTAAAGAGTCCTAAAAGTCATCACGATTCGTCATTAAAGATAATACGACCTTCGAATTAGACGAAAGATTTTTACGAGTGTCGGTCCAGAATGAGTTCGCTCCAACCACCGCTCCGCAAGTTTCCCTTCCGATATCTTTCAGTTTCTATTTTTTTCACATACTAGAGAGTCCCAAAAGTAACCACGATTCGCCAAAAAAGAGGATACGACCTTTGAATTAGACGAATGATTTTTTAGCAAAGTCGGTCCAGAATGGGGTCGCGCCAACCACCGCTCCTCAGGTTTCCCTTCCGATATCTTTCGGTTTATATTTTTTTTTCACATACTCGAAAGTCCCAAAAGTAATCACGATTGGCCAAAAAGCGGAAACGACCTTCGAATTGGACGAAAGATTTTTACCAAAGCCGGTCCAGAATGGGGTCGCTCCGACCACCGCTCCTGAAGTCTCCATTCCTAAATCTTTCGGTTTATATTTGTTTTCATATACTAAAGAGTCCTAAAAGTCATCACGATTCGTCATTAAAAATAATACGACCTTCGAATTAGACGAAAGATTTTTACCAGTGTCGGTCCAGAATGGGTTCGCTCCAACCACCGCTCCGCAAGTTTCCCTTCCGATATCTTTCAGTTTCTATTTTTTTCACATACTAGAGAGTCCCAAAAGTAACCACGATTCGCCAAAAAAGAGGATACGACCTTTGAATTAGACGAATGATTTTTTAGCAAAGTCGGTCAAGAATGGGGTCGCTCCGACCACCGCTCTTCAAGTTTCCCTTCCGATATCTTTCGGTATATATTTTTTTTCACATACTAAAGATTCCTTAAAGTCACCACGATTCGCCAAAGAAGAGGATACGACCTTTGAATTGGATGGATAATTTTTTAGCAAAGTCGATCCAGAATGGGGTCGCTCCGACCACCGCTCTTCAAGTTTCCCTTCCGATATCTTTCGGGTTATATTTTTTTTCATATACTAAAGAGTCCTAAAAGTCATCACCATTCGTCAAAAAAAACGATACGAACTTCGAATTGGACGAACGATTTTTACCAGCGTCGGTCCAGAATGGCGTCGCTCTGACCACTGCTCCTCAAGTTTCCCTTCCGATATCTTTCGGATTATATTGTTTTTTACATACTCCTAAAGAGAGTCCTAAAAGTTATCACGATTCGTTAAAAAGAGGATACGACCTTCGAATTGAACGAAAGATTTTTACTAGAGTCGTTCCAGAATGGTGTCGCACCGACCACCGCTCCTCAAGTTTCCCTTCCGATATCTTTCGGTTTATATTTTTATTTACATACTAAAGAGTCCTAAAAGTCACCACGATTTGCCAAAAAAGAGGATACGACCTTTGAATTGGACGAATAATTTTTTACTGAAGTCGGTGCAGAATGGGGTCACTCTGACCACCGCTCCACAAGTTTCCCGTCCGATATCTTTCGGTTTATATATTTTTTTACATACTAGAGAGTCCTAAAAGTCATCACGATTCGTCAAAAAAGAGCATACGACCTTCGAATTGAACGAAAGATTTTCACTAGATTCGGGCCGGAATGGGGTCGCTCTGACCACCGCTCCTCAAGTTTCCCTTCCGATATCTTTCGGTTTACATTTTCTTCCACATACTAAAGAGTCCCAATAGTCACCACGATTCGCCAAAAAAGAGGATACGACCTTTGAATTGGACGGGTGATTTTTTAGCAAAGTCGGTCCAGAATGAGGTCGGTCCAACCACCGCTCCTCAAGTTTCCCTTCCGATATCTTTCAGTTTATATTTTTTTTTACATACTGGAGAGTCCCATAAGTAATCACGATTAGCCAAAACGCGGAAACGACTTTTGAATTGGACGAATGATTTTTACCAAAGTCGGACCAGAATAGGGTCGCTCTTACCACAGCTCCTCAAGTTTCCCTTCCGATATCTTTTGGTTTATATATTTTTTTACATACTAGAGAGTCCTAAAAGTTATCACGACTCGTCAAAAAAGAGGATACCACCTTCGAATTGAACGAAAGATTTTCACTAGAGTCGGTCCGGAATGGGGTCGCTCTGACCACCGCTCCTCAAGTTTCCCTTCCGATATCTTTCGGTTTATATTTTCTATCACATACTAAAGAGTCCCAAAAGTCACCACGATTCGCCAAAAAAGAGGATACCTCCTTTGATTGGACGAATGATTTTTTACCAAATTCGGTCCGGAATGGGGTCGCTCTGACCACCGCTCCTCAAGTTTCCCATCCGATATCTTTCGGTTAAAATTTTTTTTCGCATACTAGAAAGTCCCAAAAGTAAACACGATTTGCCAAAAAGCGGAAACGACCTTCGAATTGGACGAAAGATTTTTACCAGTATCAGTCCAGAATGGGGTCGCTCCAACCACCGCTCCTCAAGTATCCCTTCCGATATCGTTCGGTTTATATTTTTTTTTACATACTAGAGAGTCCCAAAAGTAATTACGATTAGCCAAAAAGCGGAAACGACCTTTGAATTGGACGAATGATTTTTACCAAAGTCGGTCCAGAATGAGATCGCTCTGACCATAGCTCCACACGTTTCCCTTCCGATATCTTTCGGTTTGTATTTTTTTTCACATACTAGAGAGCCCTAAAAGTCATTATGATTCGTTAAAAAATAGGATACGACCTTCGAATTGAACGAAAGATTTTTACTAGAGTCGGTCCGGAATGGGGTCGCTCTGACCACCGCTCCTCAAGTTTCCCTTCCGATATCTTTCGGTTCATATTTTCTTTCACATACTAAAGAGTCCCGAAAGTCACCACGATTCGCCAAAAAAGAGGATACGACCTTTGAATTGGACGGATGATTTTTTAGCAAAGTCGGTCCAGAATGGGGTCGCTCCAACAAACGCTCCTCAAGTTTCCCTTCCGATATCTTTCGTTTTATATTTTTTTTTACATACTAGAGAGTCCCAAAAGTAAGCACGGTAAGCCAAAAAGCAGAAACGACCTTCGGATTGGACGAATGATTTTTACCAAAGTCGGTTCAGAATAGGGTCGCTCTGACCACAGCTGCTCAAGTTTCCCTTCCGATATCTTTTGGTTTATATATTTTTTTACATACTAGAGAGTCCTAAAAGTCATCACGATTCGTCAAAAAAGAGGATACCACATTCGAATTGAACGAAAGATTTTCACTAGAGTCGGTCCGGAATGGGGTCACTCTGACCACCGATCCTCAAGTTTCCCTTCCGATATCTTTAGGGTTATATTTTTTTTTACATACTAAAGAGTCCTAAAAGTCACCACGATTTGCCAAAAAAGAGGATACGACGTTTGAATTGGACGAATAATTTTTTACTAAAGTCGGTCCAGAATGGGGTCACTCTGACCACCGCTCCTCAAGTATCCCTTCCGATATCGTTCGGTTTATATTTTTTTTTTACATACTAGAGAGTCCCGAAAGTAATCACGATTAGCCAAAAAGCGGAAACGACCTTTGAATTGGACGAATGATTTTTACGAAAGTCGGTCCAGAATGAGAACGCTCTGACCGTAGCTCCTCAAGTTTCCCTTCCGATATCCTTCGGTTTGTATTTTTCTTCACATAATAGAGAGCCCTAAAAGTCATTATGATTCGTTAAAAAATAGGATACGACCTTCGAATTGAACGAAAGATTTTTACTAGAGGCGTTCTAGAATTGGGTCGCACCGTCCACCGCTCCCCAAGTTTCCATTCCGATATCTTTAGGTTTATATTTTTTTTTACATACTAAAGAGTCCTATAGTCACCAGGATTTGCCAAAAAAGAGGATACGACCTTTCAATTGAACGAATAATTTTTCACTAAAATCGGTCCAGAATGGGGTCTCTCTGACCACCGCGCCGCAAGTTTCCCTTACGATATCTTTCGGTTTATATATTTTTTTACATACTACAGAGTCCTAAAAGTCATCACGATTCGTCAAAAAAGAGGATACCACCTTTGATTGAACGCATGATTTTTTACCAAATTCGGTCCGGACTGCGGTCGCTCTGACCACCGCTCCTCAAGTTTCCCTTCCTATATCTTTCGGTTTATACATTTTTTCACATACAACAGAGTCCCAAAAGTCACCACGATTCGCCGAAAAAGAGGATACGACCTTTGAATTGGACGAAAGATTTTGACTAGAGTCGGTCCGGAATGGGGTCGCTCTGACCATAGCTCCACACGTTTCCCTTTCGATATCTTTCGGTTTGTATTTTTTTTCACATACTAGAGAGCCCTAAAAGTCATTATCATTGGTTAAAAAAAAGAATACGACCTTCGAATTGAACGAAAGATTTTTACTAGTGTCGGTACGGAATGGGGTCGCTCTGACCACCGCTCCTCAAGTATCCCTTTCGATATCTTTCGGTTTATACATTTTTTCACATACTAGAGAGTCCTAAAAGACATTATGATTCGTTAAAAAATAGGATACGACCTTTGAATTGGACGAATAATTTTTTACTAAAGTCGGTCCAGAATGGGGTCACTCTGACCACCGCTCCTCAAGTATCCCTTCCGATATCGTTCGGTTCATATTTTTTTTTTACATACTAGAGAGTCCCAAAAGTAAGCACGATCAGCCAAAAAGCGGAAACGACCTTTGAATTGGACGAATGATTTTTACCAGCGACGGTCCAGAATGGCGTCGCTCTGACCACTGCTCCACAAGATTCCCTTCCGATATCTTTCGGATTATATATTTTTTACATACTAGAGAGTCCTAAATGTCATCACGATTCGTTAAAAAGAGGATTCGACCTTCGAATTGAACGAAACATTTTTACTAGAGTCGTTCCAGTATGGGGTCGCACCGACCACCGCTCTTCAAGTTTCCATTCCAATATCTTTCAGTTTCTATTTTTTTTCACATACTAAAGAGTCCTAAAAGTCACCACGATTTGCCAAAAAAGAGGAGACGACCTTTGAATTGGACGAATAATTTTTTAGCAAAGTCGGTCCAGAATGGGGTCACTCTGACCACCGCTCCGCAAGTTTCCCTTTCGATATCTTTCGGTTTATATATTTTTTTACATACTAGAGAGTCCTAAAAGTTATCACGCTTCGTCGAAAAAGAGGAAACCACCTTCGAATAGAACGAAAGATTTTCACTAGTGTCGGTCCGGAATGGGGTCGGTCTGACCACCGCTCCTCAAGTGTCCCTTCCGATATCTTTAGGTTTATATTTTTTTATACATACTAGAGAGTCCTAAAAGTCATCACGATTCGCCAAAAAAGAGGATACCACCTTTGAATTAGCAGAATGATTTTTGAGCAAAGTCGGTCAAGAATGGGGTCGCTCCGACCACCGCTCTTCAAGTTTCCCTTCCGATATCTTTCGGTTTATATTTTTTTCACATAGTAAAGAGTCATTTGAATTGGATGGATAATTTTTTAGCAAAGTCGATCCAGAATGGGGTCGCTCCGACCACCGCTCTTCAAGTTTCCCTTCCGACATCTTTCGGTTTATATTTTTTTTCACATAACAAAGAGTCCTAAAAGTCACCACCATTCGCCAAAAAAGAGGATACGACCTTTGAATTGGTTGGATAATTTTTTAGCAAAGTCGATCCAGAATGGGGTCGCTCCGACCACCGCTCTTCAAGTTTCCCTTCCGATATCTTTCGGGTTATATTTTTTTTCATATACTAAAGAGTCCTAAAATTCATCACCATTCGTCAAAAAAAACGATACGACCTTCGAATTGGACGTACAATTTTTACCAGCGTCGGTCCAGAATGGCGTCGCTCTGACCACCGCTCCGCAAGTTTCCCTTTCGATATCTTTCGGTTTATATATTTTTTCACATACTAGAGAGTCCTAAAAGTCATTATGATTCGTTAAAAAATAGGATACGACCTTCGAATTGAACTAAAGATTTTTAGTAGAGGCGTTCCAGAATTGGGTCGCACCGTCCACCGCTCCTCAAGTTTCCCTTCCGATATCTTTAGGTTCATATTTTTTTTTACATACTAA